>CM056743.1:52780304-53980304 GCA_029851415.1 Eretmocerus hayati
TTCTCCATTACCATTAGATCTTGATGGCTTGAATGAGTACTTTGCTGGTGACGTTGATCCTTCTCCCTTAAATGACTCACGACCGACATTTAGAATATCGACAGATGATCAATTTTATTTCAGACATGTAGATATGGACGATATTATCCATGCAATCAGAACCACGCGAAAAAATGCTCGGGGACCAGATGATGTTTCTATGCGCTTCTTCAAAGAATGCCTTCCCGTTATCTTACTAGTTCTTGCCCACATTTTCAACTGCTCTCTGCAAAGTGGGGTATGTCCGGCTCAATGGGAAGAGTCAATTGTAAGACTTATTCCGAAATGTTCTTCGCCTAAAGAATTTAGGGACTGGAGACCTATCAGTATTACGAGTGCTATAGCTAAACTTCTAGACCCGCTCCAATCCGGGTTCAAAAAGAATTATAGTACGCATACGGCTCTGATTAAAATCACAGAGGACATTTGCGAAGCTATTGATACTAAAAAAGTTACTCTCATGATGGTCATCGACTTCTCAAGTGCATTTGATATGGTCAACATGAACCTGTTCGTGATGAAACTTGAAATACGCTGCTAAAAGAGCTTAGCAGAATGCTTTCCCATTGCGATTGAAGAAGTCAACTAATCACATAGTATCCATTGGAAATTCAAATATACTAATTTGTTACAATGATCAATTCTCCTTATAAAATTTGTATGAAAATATTCATTCATCCAAAATATAGATATTATCAAATAATGAACTTCATCAAATAATTATCCTGATGGATGATAAATCATTCCTCTATCATTTTCATATACTCTTCCAAAATTCCAGTCAAAAATATCTTCATTTATACGACTCGACGCGAAAACTGCGTGTTTCTACGCTTCCTTGCTGCGCGAGGTAGCATGGAAACACGTAGTTTCCACGTCTTGCCGTAAGCCGACGTCCAACAAGGTTTTCGTCAAGAACAAAGTTTTTGGCACGAGACGCATAATATAAATGAAGGCGCAGGATTATTTCATCAGTATAATAATTCCTCATCGACGGATCTCTACCAAAACAGATACGCTAACATACCGCAAGAACTAGAATCAATCTCTTTTTGCACTTTCTTGAATACTACGAAATCATCTTCCAGTACAGGAATTTTTCTTTTATGTAATCCCTTTCTTTATTATGGAAAATGACTCAAAAAATTGGAAGAAGTACTAGAAAAGGGGCACAAGTGATAAAGGATTTCAAGAATATTGGGGGAATGAATTCTGTTCCCAGGAGATAGGCGAATCAAATTGATCAGATTGTGCAGAAAGTTGGTTACACGCACAGAATTTTTCAATAAAAATCACGGGCACAGTTAGGGTAATCGTGGGACGTCCGATATTTCAGTCTACTCATTGCGGATGAGTGTCGAGAAAAATTACCTATATTGTCTGGTAAATTCTATTTCAAGTCGAAAATTATATCGAATTCGGTGAAAAGAAGGGGTGAATTTGGGTAAATTTTGCGGTTACTTGTAGGGTAATTTCCAGCGTACCAGTATAAAGAGCTGGGTGCGCCTGCGCGCGCCGCGAGCTCCGGAGCTCGGCATCTCACTCAACCTCACGAAAATTTCGATATAAAAGTACATTATTTGATTCGTTCTGATGAAGATGCCTGGATTTTGATTCGAGGTCGATGCATACTGAGCGATGAAACCATTTGAAACTCGTTGGATCATCTTCATTTCTACTCGTGGTGCAGCGTGTCTTTGAAATTGAACAGAGCAATATCACTGCTGATCACTGCACTGCTAAGTGACATGACAGAAACCATCTCCTTGGTACAGGGGAAAATTACCCTACATGCCCGTAAAAACTGGCGCTCCTAGGTGGCGCGTCCCACGACTGCCGGCTTGTAGGGTAATTTTTCCTGTACCAGTCTCGTAAATTTTATCGATAAATTTTGTGCGTATACGAAATATAAAAATAACGGAGAAATGAGTTATATGGGCAAATCTCACGAAGTATGCGGTTTGGCCGAACAGGCCTATTTTCACGTTGTCAGAACAACAGTCGCGTTATTTCCGCCGCTCGCATTAGATCATTTTGAAGATCTACTCATATTTAATAGTTCTGCATCATTCAGAAGTCTAAAAATTGCTACAGAAAGGTACTGGGAGACGCTTCTTCGTGACAAAATCACAATTTTCGACCGAACAGGGCCATAGTTCTCTCACGCCTTAGCTCGCCACAGGCGGGGCGGTTCACCGATCGGTCTGAAAATTGGATATGTGATGGATTATAATACATAGAAACATATAATTTTCGCCCGAGGCTGTGCCTATCAATGCGTCGGAGTGCCGATGATTCGTTGGAGCGAACTCCGATTCTACATTTTCTCCTGTATCGCTCTTCTAATGGATGCAGCACTCGGGGCGGTGAATATTTCGTATCTGTAGAAACGACATATTATTCTACATCCAAAAACCTACAAATCTAGCCCAAGAACGATAGTGTGCTCGATTCCGCACGACGATGCGGCTTGAAATGAGAAAAGTTATTTTCGCGTAAATGGGGTCAAAAAAATCGTTTTTCGTGTAGCACACGAAAATTTCGATTCCGTTGGGATGGAAACCACGTGTAAACTGATATTTGTACCTCAAGAAATGCCTATGAGAATCGCCCCTACTACAGCCTCATATCGGTCGCGATGCGAGGCTTGTGAGGATCGACAAATGACGAAAATGAGCGTTTCGACGGTTGAGGCACATCTACATTTTGTACCACAGACCTTCAGAAAACACTGTAAACCATTGAACTCATCTCTCTTCTTCTATTCCAACACCAAGGATGCCATGTATTCACATACACACGAGCCAATTAGAATTACGAAAATATGAGGGTCCCACGCAAATACATGGGAAAAACTTCTACACCCTCACAAATCCACGGCGGGGCTCCAAAATGATTTACGCAAGTATTTCATCATTGTTTGAGCATTACTTGGACCAAACAAAAGTTTATCGGAGATGTGCTGCCATTCTGGAAATTCTCGAAATTTCAAAGTCGAAACCGCATAGTTCCTGAGATTTGCCCATATATTCGATTCACTGACATATCAACCAGGCATGAGTATTCTCAACTGTAAATGATATTTGAATTGAAAAGGAATCACTCATGGTGACTATATTGGAATTAGGATGTACCGGTTCTGAGAAAACCAAGTAAAATTGAGTATCTTTTTACAAATTTATCATTTGAAAAATAAATCATGAAGTGTGAATTCAAATTCGCACTCGGTAGAACAGAGTAAGAAGAACGTGAAGATTGTTATTGATTCTTATTAACGTGACAAATCGATTGGTTCATACAGTATTTCGTCAAAGAGATGATTAGATCAGGAAAGGAAGCAATTTAGTGTCGGTGAACGTAAAAATTGGAATAACAATGTCTAATTTGGAACGCAAAATTTCTTGATCCATTTGACAAACTCTCTTGAGACTTCGTAGGTATAATCTGGAGACTGTGATAACGATGCCAGTGAATTTTGAGCATGATCGCATTAGTTTTTTTTGACTTGTGAATTTTTTAATAAGAAATTTGAAATTTTTCCGAAAGAAGCACATCTTATAAATGATTTGTACTCCATTCTACTGTATGAAAGGAATGTGAAGAAGGTGATTCGGATGTTTCTCGACGTGCTGAATCGATTGGTTGGTACGGAATTTCGTCAAATTGTGACCATAAAGGTCTTACAGCAAGATGTAAGAGAGGTATGAAGAAGCTAGAATAAAATGAGCCTCAATCGGAATACCGTATTAACCAATCAATCCAGCACGTCGAAGGACGTGTAAATTTACCGCCTCAGATTTTTTGAGGGGAAAGGAGACAAGATTCCTAGTTTTTGAGACAAGAAAAATTACAGATAAATGAAGAAAAATTCATAAGTATAAAAGTAATCATCGGGGGGCAGTGAAAACCTAGCATTCCCATCTAGAGATGCCTCCAAACATGGCATAAAAATTTTAGGACGATCTATCAGACCAGTGAAGAGTTTTGCTGAGCGATAGAAAACAACATACATACACACACAGACACGGACAGAGGGCTCGGACGATGGGGTTGTAGTAATTTTGTGAGGGCTTATGGAGAAAAACTGTGACCTACATTAGATACATAGATCTTGGCGAAAGGAAGAGAACTGTACAAATTTCATATATCCAAGAGCTTCACTGAAGGAGGAAGAAAATTTTTTGGAAAAAATTTGACGAAAATTCACCTTGCACCAAATGAATGCTTTCTCTTTTGAGAAAACAAAATCTCGGTTTTTCTGACTCAGCATGTCAGTGGGTTTGTTCTTTTCCATGTAATCGCGCTCAAAGGGTCGTCACGCCGTGTGGGAAATCGTCTACTTTAGCCAGCAGCAATTCGGGCATTCCTCAAGGAACTAAGGCCGGTCCTCCGTTCTCCTCGTTGAGTATAAGTGATCTCCCGGATGTATTGCAACACTGTTACCACCATTTGTACGCTGATGACGCTTCTTTCCATTACTCTGGTTCTATCAGTGGAGTAGAAAAAATTGTACGCAATGTGAACGTCGATGCTAAAAATATCTTTGAGCATAGTGTTTTGGATGGATTGAAAATCAACGAAGGCAAAACAGTCACTTGCTGGTTCGGTTCTCCTGCGTTCATCAAACATCTTAGAGCTCACCCCCCTCCACCCGTTTGCATAAATGGCCAAGTTATTCCATACAGTGATACCATCAAGATCCTAGGTGTTACACTTGACAGCAAATCGACGATGCAAGAACAGTGAAACGTTACGGCTCGCAAATCATTTGCAGCTTTGGCTAAATTGAGAAAATTCGAGGATAGTATACCACGTGACACTAATTTGATTCTTGTCAAGTCGCTCGTGTTCCCGTATCTCGACCACTGCGTAGGTCTTCTCTAGGATTTGTCAGATAAACTTGTTGTGAAGTTGAGTAGATGTAAGAGTGCAGGCCTCCGATACGCAACTGGGCTGAGAAAGTTCGACCAAATTACTCCAGCGTATGCGGAAAACCGAATCCTGTCATTTCCTGAAAGACGCGTGTACTTGAGCCTGAGTTCATAAGCTAATATTTTAAAATCAAGAGAGCCTGATTATCTCGCACAAAAGTTCTGTTTCTGTCCATCAGGAAAGATTGGCTCTAAACGCACTTCCAATCTTGAATTATTGATCCGCTTTGCCCGTACATCCACGTTTGGAAACTCATTTATCATGTCAGTTAGTCGGGAGTGGAATAAGATCCCTTTCGAAATCCGTGAGAAATTTTCCAAGCCATGTTTCAAACTGCTATGTGGGATCTATTTATTGGAAGGTGAGAACTGAGACTAGTCTCGATGCTCCAAATGGGTGGACCTGTTCTTGTTATGATTATGTGGAGATGTACAGATGAGACTATCAACCTTAATGCTACGCTTTGATTTTATGTATGCGATGACTTTATCTCAATTAGGTTATGTTTAGCTTTAGTTTATTAGTTTTAGTATATTTCATTCTTCATTTTCATATGAATACTGTGCTACAGTGGAGTTTTGATTCCTCGTGCAATCCTTGCCATGTGAGTATTTGTGACACGACGAGTATTTACGGACCATCATGGACCTCTGAGTCTCTAGTCAGAAATGAAGACATTCATCCATTGATTCATTCTTACGTGAATGATGAAATATCTTGTGCGAAACGGAGAATTCGGTAACGAGTTTTCGGAGTTAAGAAGAAGACGAATCGAATTTTGATTCGTGAGTGTGCCTCGATCCGGAGGAATTATATAAAGTTCCAAAACTCATAAAGTTATCGCGCCACTGGCTTTGCAAATGGTCATTTTTTGATGGCATACTCAAAAGACGTGGGACACAGGATTGGAATGTTGTGCTCTTTCTCCTTCATCACAAAAAAGGTACAACCGCACTGGTTTGAATTCCAATTGTCGATCGGTATTCCTGTGAGGAGCTGAGGAGAAATATTTGAATCCGGATGATAAGCTAAATAAGCCTCCAGATGTGATGGTATCGCGATTTTCTTGATTTCTACATAGTGTACGGCTGAAATATGAACAAAATAAAACCACAGTGTATTCTAGAAATTGAAATGAGACTCATAGCTCGTAACTCGAATTTGAACATTTACATGGAATTTTGGAAAAATCAATGAAGCAATTCATCTTGAAGTCAAGTCAGGCAGAATATAATCCCTATCAATCGTCTGGACAATGTTTTGAATCGAATCTATTCGATTGAAGTTGATTCACGAATATTTCAAGAGTGAAATTCCGTACTCGTAGTTCTGGATCAGATACCTTGGCTTGGAAGAGAGTGGCGCTACTTTTTTTACATGTTTTCAAGGTCTAAGAATCACGTGGAACCCATACGTGTGCGATGTGAAATTTTTTTCTTATTTCGGAGGGTCAATAGATAAAAGTTCCATGGAAACCCTCATATACAATCGTGTGTCAAAATTTTCAGTAAGGGTGACTGGATAACCTACAATCAACATTCGTGATCATAGGTTGAACACTAAACGATAACAAGAGCACGTGGCATTACACCAAAACAATAAAGTCACCACCACGTGGTGCAACCAACCTGTACGACAATCGTGGTGACAAGCTCAGAATGAGCAATTTTACATCAGTTTTTCCGAAAAATTGTGCAATAGAAAATTATCGGACGCATCATTTCTGACTTCAAATCTGATGATCCACACGATGCCATATCGCAAAATTATTTCTCTTGAATATTTTGAAAATTTTCCCGTTCGCATAGAATTTTCCATTTTCTCAATTCGTTCATTCCATCATCCGATGCAAAAGGTCAAACCATGTGAGAATCGAATTGGATCAAATGTGTACCTTGGAAAGATGAGGAATGGCAAAAGGCGTCCACCTTAGATTGGTCATACGATATAGATAGATAGATAGATAGATAGATGGATAAATAGACGTCAAAGAGTGGCAAAAAGAGTGGGAGAGCTCAACGAAAGGGAAGTGGACGCGAAGGCTGATCCCCAACATAGCCAGGTGGATCGATTGAGCTCACGGAGAGCTGGATTACTGGCTGACGCAAGCGTTTAGTGGGCATGGCTGCTTCGGAGAGTACCTGGAGCGGTTCCAGAAGAGGGAGACCCCGGTCTGTCAGATGTGTGCGGCAGACTGGGATGATGTGGAGCATGCACTCTTCCATTGCATGAACACAGCTACGGAGAGAGCGGAGCTCGTGAACTGGCTTGGGAATCAGATCACCCCTGAGGATCTATTGCCGTTCATGCTCCGCGACAAAGAGACATGGGATAAGATCGCCGCCTATATCAAGACGGCGATCACCCGAAAAGAAGAGCGAGAACGGGCATTGCAGCGTCAAGCAAGGAGCGCTGCATAGCGAACAACGACGACTTGAAGAGTGATCATTGACGACGAAGAGAGAAGACAGAAGAGCGGACACACCGAAGAGGGACGCCTCATGGCGCGCGATACGCCTCCCACCCGTAAGTAATGCTAACGCGGTTCCGGGGTGGGTTGGTTAGATAGTGGTTAGCTGCCCCCAGTTCTGCAATGATGGCGTGCCAACATCGTAGGGCTGAGAGCAGAAGGTTTTAGCCCCCAGGGCACACGGGCGTTGGATTCATGCTCATCCGGTTTACCGGGTGAGCAAAATGAAAGCGCTTGTGGTCTGCCGGTGGGAGATCCATCAGGGATAGCCTGTCATCAGATTTTTCCTTATATTCCACTTAAAAAGAAAAGAAAAAAAAAAAGATGGATAGATAGATATTCTATCAGTGCTTATTGCACGGTGTCTGACCACGCAGCCTGTGTGCTTGCGGGTACACCACCTATTCGACTGCTTGTAGCCGAGAGAGTGCGGGTATGGAAACGCCAAGAAACCCTCAAGAGCGATGGAGTCGGAAATCAGATCACCCCTGAGAATCTATTGCCGTTCATGCTCCGCAACAAAGAGACATGGGATAAGACCGCCGCCTATATCAAGACAGCGATCACCCGAAAAGAAGAGCGAGAACGGGCATTGCAGCGTCAAGCAAGGGGCGCTGCATAGCGAACAACGACGACTTGAAGAGTGATCATTGACGACGAAGAGAGAAGACAGAAGAGCGGACACACCGGAGAGGGACGCCTCATAGCGCGCGATACGCCTCCCACCCTGAAGTAATGCTAACGCGGTTCCGGGGTGGGTTGGTTAGATAGTGGTTAGCTGCCCCCAGTTCTGCAATGATGGCTTGCCAACATCGTAGGGCTGAGAGCAGAAGGTTTTAGCCCCCAGGGCACACGGGCGTTGGATTCATGCTCACCCGGTTTACCGGGTGAGCAAAATGAAAGCGCTTATGGTCTGCCGGTGGGAGATCATTAGGGATAGCCTGTCATCAGATTTTTCCTTATATTTCACTTAAAAAAAAAAAAGGATAGATAAATATTCAACTGTCGGAGGAAGAGTATGAGCGTAGCGGAGGGATATCCCCGATAAAATTCGGCTTCCGTAAGGGGCGCAGTACAATGCACGCAATAGGAAGCGTACAAGACAGAGTTCACAGAGCGCATACAATGGCTCCCCAACTTGAAGGAGGGTTTTGTGCCATAATATGCTTGGATGTGAAGAATGCCTTCAACACGGCAAGCTGGGAACGGATCTATAGAGCCCTCGATGGAAGAGTCCCCTTTTACCTGCTCGCAGTCATCAGCGATCGACTGCGTGACAGTCCTCGTATGCGACACTGATGAGGGAAGGGTTGGGCTGGAACTATCTGGAGGGGTAGCTCAAGGATCCGAGTCAGGACCGTTCGAATGGAACACGCAATACGACGAGTTCCTGAACATGAGCATACCAGATGAGGCGGAATTCATTGGCTTCGCGGACGATGCGGCATTAGTCGTGGTCGCCGAAACCGCGTGGCAAGTGGGGCGTGTGGCCAACGAAGCTCTGTACCGCATTGGTTAGTGGTTCCCTGAGAATAGGCTGAAGCTTGCCGAGCACAAGTGCGAAGCGATGCTAGTCATTAAGAGGAGGAGTTTCAAAACTCCTGTGTCCTACATCCACGGGTACGAGATTTCACTCAAGAGGGAACTCAAGTACCTTGGGGTTTGGTTTGATGACCAATGGAGCTACAAGACACAAGCCAGGGAAGCAGCGCTGGAGGCGGACAGGGTTGGTGGCCCCCTCCAATGGCTCATGCCAAACATTGGCGGCCCCAAGACGAACAGGAGAGCCTCACTCAGCACCGTGAGTTATTCCATCATGCTGTGCGGTGCACCAGTTTGGAGACAGGTAGTTAGAGAGTCCGTAATCAAAGCAAAGCTAGGTCCAGTCCAGCGGCGTTTCACGCTACGGACGGTCAGCGCTCACTCCACGGTGTCTGACCACGCAGCCTGTGTGCTTGCGGGTACACCACCTATTTGCCTGTTTGTAGCCGAGAGAGTGCGTCTATGGAAACATCAAGAAACCCTTGAGAGCGATGTAGTCGTGCTCAACCCAACTCAGGAGGCCCTCATACGTGACGTCGAGAGGGGGGAGAACGTCGAAGAGTGTCAGAAAGAGTGTCAGAGCACATCATGAGGGAAGTTGACGCAGAGATTGATCCCCAACATAGCCAGGTGGATCGATCGAGCTCATGGAGAGCTGGATTACTGGCTAAAGCAGGCGTTTAGTGGGCGTGGCTGCTTCGGAGAGTACCTGGAGCGGTTCCAGAAGAGGGGGACCCCGGTCTGTCAGATGTGTGAGGCAGACTGGGACGATGCAGAGCACGCACTCTTCCAGTGCGTGAACACAGCTGTGGAGAGAACGGTGCTCGAGGACCGGCTCGGGGCACAAATCACCCTTGAGACCCTAGTGCCGTTCATGCTCCGCAGCAGAGAGACGTGGGATGAGATCGCCACCTTCATCAAGGCGGTGATCACCCGAAAGGAAGTGCGAGAACGGTCATTGCAGCGCCAAGCAAGGGGCGCTGCATGGCGAACAACGACGCCTTGAAAAGTGACCATTGACGACGAAGAGAGGAGCCAGAAGAGCGGACATACCAAAGAGGAACGCCCCATGGCGCGCGATACGCCTCCCACCATGAAGTAATGCTAACGCGGTTCTAGGGCGGGTTGATGAGATAGTGGTTAGCTGCCCCCAGTTCTGCAATGATGGCTTGCCAACATTGCAGGGCTGAGAGCAGAAGGTTCTAGCCCCCAAGGCACACGGGCGCTGGATTCATGCTCATCCGGTTTACTGGGTGAGCAAAATGTAAGCGCTTATGGTCTGTTGGTGGGAGATCCATTAGTGATATCCTGTCATCGGATTGTTCCTCATATTCCACTTGAAAGGAAAGGAAAAACAAACTTGTCCAACTGTGGACTCTGGATCCAGTGTAGTCGAGGCTACGTGTTATACAATCGGGATAAAAGGTAAAATCCCAGGCCATATACTCGAGTACGAGACTCAAGCATCATGAGTAGAGAAAAGAAATAAATAGATAAATCAATAAAAAGTGAATAACAATGACCATAATACTAATGATAGGATAAGTATTTATGGGAAGAAAAAAAAAGATATACATTTTACACTTGTTTGACCAAATCAGATAGTAAATCTGAGTCCAAGTAATAGATCCATACATATATGTTTATATATATATATATATATATATATATATATATATAAAATTCACTATAATTATCAATAATAGACCAAAGTTCACCTCTGAATCTCCTGGCATGTCCTGCTCAGCCAGAGAGAAACTTGACAACCCGGTGATAGACTATACAGCATATGCTAATCATCTAATCCTTCACAATGTACGTACCGCGTTTTCCCTGTTATAAGCGACTCTCCTAATATAATCCACCCACCAAATATAAACCACCCCCAAATATAAGCTACCTGCAAAAATGAGCCACTCCCAAATATGAGTCAGTTTTCAAGTATAAGACGACCCCAAATATAAGCCGCCCGAAGTAAAACCCAGATCTTGAGAGGAATGTGTAAAATCAACGGTAAATAATGCTTGCTCCTCCCTTTAACATTAAGTGAAACAGTTTTAGTTACGCGAGTCACCGCTGATTATATGTCAAAGAGTCAACAGTGACTAAAATTCACATGATCGATGAATATTATCTTCTGATCGTAGACAAAAAGCTGAGAATTTTTTAGTAATAAATGATATTTAATTCGAAAATTGGCATTTGGAGGACTAATTTCTATTCTTCTATTGGTGTAAAATGTATAAGAGTGGCATCAAGACAAGGATCAGCCGAGCCCTGGATGGCTCCGCTGGTAGAGTGTCTTTCCCGGTGAGAAGAAGGCCCCCAGCTCGATCCTGGGTCCAGGAATTTCTTTCACGATGTCATTCAAATGCATTCTTCCTTCGATTGACATCATGACGATCAAACCCCGATCGATAATTTCTTATCAAAGATGGCCTCAAATCCGAGGTCACCAATAGAGAAATAAAAATTAGTCTTCCAAATGCCGATTTACGAATTTGATATCATTGATTCAATAAAGAGGACGATTCGAGTTCGAAAAGTGTAATTTGAATTCCGCGCCGCGGCTGAAATGATGGCGCTGATGTATAAGAGTGACATCGAGGCATAGATCTGCCGAGGCCTGGATAGCCCAGCTGGTGGAGTGTCTTTCCCGGTGAGAAGAAGGCCCCCAATTCGATCCTGGGTCCAGGAATTTTTTCCACGATGTCATTCAAATGCATTTTTTCTCCGATTAACATCATGACATCAAACCCCGATCGATTATCTCTCATTAAAAATGGCCTCAAACCCGAGGTCACCAACAGAGAAATGAAAATTAGTCCTCCAAATGCCGATTTACGAATTTAATATCATTGATTCAATAAAGAGGACGATTCAAGTTCGAAAAGTGCAATTTTTCAGTAATATGTGAAACCCACGTATGCAGTAATGTGTGAAAGTCAATTTTCAATAGAATTTCGTCATTTCTCATTGACATTCCATTCGTGAATTCGAATAACACTTGGTTTCTATACTTGATTCAAATAAATCTTTGACGATAAAACATTCGTCCAGGAATATAAGCCACCCTCCAAATATAAACCACCCTCTAAATATGAGCCATGCTTCAGAGCAAAAAAAATTATAAGCCATGGCTTATAATAGGCAAAACACCGTATGCTGCGAGCATATCGAGCTAAGAAGAAATTTAATCAGGGTATTCTTCCGACTAGTATCAATTGTCATCAGCGAGTGAATGAAAAAAGCCTTGTTCCAAACAGAGGACGTTTGTATTTGCTCTCTATTTCATCAGGCAACTTGTTTCAAAGCATTGTACTTTCAATTAAGGATGAATATCTATAGGTGGCAGATAACCAAGATGGCACAATCAAATCGAATTTGGAGCATCTTTTGGACCCCACCCTATTCTCCGGTCTAAATTCCAGCCTTGTTTTCAGATATCTAGATTCCGACGACTCTAAGATAGTGGATAATAAACACAGGGTGAGGTAGTTTCTGCGTAAAGAATATGGCATAATATGAAACTCGTCGTACCAGTGTGTAATGTGGTCGTACTTTTTACAAGAAGCTACAAACCAAACGGCTGAATTTTTGCATCGACTAAGTTTCACAGTGAGTTCATTTGAGAGATCGAGGAACAAATCTGGGCAATATTCTAGGTGTGGAAAAACTAGAGAATTCACCAGTAGGAGTTTGGCGACTTGGGTCATTAAATCACGACATCTGCGTAATTTGCTAAGTGACGCGAAGCAGTTCCTCGATATGACAGAGCACTGATTGCGCATTGTGAGGCAACTATGTAGAGTTCTACAAGCAATTTGAGCGTTTCGCAGTATTCAACTATCTGGTCCCCTACTTTTAGTGGTGGAACATCTAGCTCTCTCAACTTACTTATAAAGAACCGCGACCCGAACCATATCGCTTTTGTTTTCTTGTCGTGCAGCTTATTTTCGATGCCCCAGACCCTGAAACGATCTATGTCTTCGTTAACGAGCTTGACTATATTTGCAACATCTTCGATATACCCATTATAGTAGATAGTTGTATCATCAACAGAAAAGAGCGATTTACATTGCCGGCATACCAAAGCAGTATCGTTGGCAAAGATGGAGTAGAAAGGTGGCCCTGCTTTCGAACCCTGAGGAACACCAGCATGCCGAATGCATGGTGCCGAGCATTAGCCATCCGGCATTCTACTAACTTGTGTCCTGTCCGACAGGAATGACTCGACTCATTCACAGACTGACAAGGGGGACCCACAAAGTGCGGGTCACCAGAGCTCACGAAACTTTTTCCACAGTCTTGTACCACCTAGAATATGAAGAATCCAGAGTAACTCCGTCAAATTGTCCCTTCATCCGAAGTTACAGCCTATGACATTAGCATTGCCCATATAGGCCCATGTTAAAAAGTGTTATATATGGGCGGCTCCGGATCAGAACGGTATAAGTCCATTTTTTCCATTTCTGGAAAATGCGCCTCAAAGTTTTTGTGATATGGAAAATTCGAGTTATCATCTGAAGTAAATATTCTTATTCTACCGTGTAGTGAGTGTGTTTTCATGCCATTTTTCGCGTGGGGCGTATTGATTTTCAATTGTTTACACTTTTTACATCTCATTTTGCAATAAAAAATGGACTTATACCGTTCTGATCCGGAAAATTTCTCGACTTTTTTTCCGGATCAGAACGGTATAAGTCCACCATTTCTGAAAAAAATTCACATTTAATATTTTAGATCGGGAGAAGTAGTTGATATGGTGAATTTTTACCGTTTGAAGTAGGAAAATGTCGAGAAACTATGAGTTTCCACCTTTGAGATCAAAAAACGTTAAAAAAACCACGGACTTATGCCGATTTGAGCGAGAAAAAAAGGTGGAAAAATTTTCCAGATCAGAACGGTATAAATTGAGAATTCTTTGGATTTTTAATGACTGTCCTCGACTTTTTCTCGCAGTAAACAAAATTTCTCTCTAATTTAGGATGACTTTTATAAAATCTCATTGACAGCCGAGACTGTTCTTCGCAAAGAGATTTCATTCAGGATATCGTGACTAAGGATATATTTCCAACATTGAGGTCAACAAGCGTCTATTTGGAAATCCAGTCAAGGAGAGTTTACTCAAGCGGCCCGGTGCGAAGTATAGTTTTTGGGGATCACATAGCACGCAGCTTTACGTCATGTATTCAGAGGCAATTTAAGGTTGTATAGGAAAAATCGCAATGCAGAGAATTCAATCGATCAGGGAATCCAAACGATGAATTGGGACTGATCCCCACTCAACAAACAAAATTGTTGATCAACCGTAGAATGAGGTTAAGATTAGTTGCAGCTATCTCAATTCAGGAAGGCGAGCAGGAAGGCTATCTTTATCTACAAGATTTGCCCAAATGAGGTTCACTTGTACCGAGTGGCGGGGAGATCGAACCGAAGGCCGGGTGACTGTCAATGAGAAGAGCCCCAGTTGATAGATCACAACCATTCATAGTGAAATTATAACCGAAATTCTGTAATGAAGCTATAGGCTTTCTCTACCATTGGCATTGTTCCTAAGGAGGAAGTGCATAGCTTAGTTGAGTTCGGCGTATCATGGACGTAGTTGATTTTTCTTCAGAGAAGATGCCTGAAAACATGATGCAAAATCAAATTTCTTTGCAAGCTCAGTGCCGATCGCTCTCACAACTACGCTTTTGGAACCATCACTAAGAAATTCGGCTCTTTCAATGACGATAAGAGATAAGAAAATGAGACACCAGGGCTTCTAGAGAAAGATCCCAGGCCAATGGGATTACTGACCGGTGGTTGTTCATCTCCATAGGACTCCCCTGTGTCCAAACGCGTGAAAGAGAAGTGATCGGACTTCGGCCCATCTCCTTCGAAACTATTCGATGCAATCATTTGGACAACATAGCGAACCTTACTTGTAGTTTCTGAGAGTAGCTACGACTTTTCTAACTATGCATAAAAGCACGACAAATGAACGTGGAAGACCCAAAAGCGATATTATTGAGCGAAAACATGGACTTATACCGTTCTGATCCGGAAAAAAAGTCGAAACTTTTTTCGGGACAAAAACGGTCGGGTCGCTTGTGATGCCTCAAAATGCATTTCTACTTCCGGAGTTGTGCATACATGTTTTCACATGTATTTTCTATCGTTTCCCGTCAAAAACTCAATTTTCACCAAAATGGACTTATACCGTTCTGATCCGGAGCCGCCCATATATATATATTATACACTGACAATGCTAACGTTTTTGCTTGTAGCTCCGAACAGAAGGCCCATTCGACGGAGTTACTCTGGACTCTTCGTATTCTAGGTGGTACGAGACTGTGGAAAAAGTTTGGTGAAATTTGGTGACCCGCACTTCGTGGGTCCCCCTTGTGAGTCCGAGAACCCATAGCCTTTCAGTTTCTCAATGAAAAGAGAAATATCAACCATGTCAAATGCTCGTGTGGAATCGAGACTGACCATCAAGGTCATCAATTCACGATACACAGCTCCTCTAATATCCTCAACAATTGTTATTGAAGCTATATGCGTACTGTGATTTTCGCGAAAACCTGATTGCACCGAGCTGATCAACTGATTAGCGGTGACGTAGTCCATTATTTGGCGCAACGCGACATCCTCTAAAATTCTAGGTAAAGCTCCTAGAATGTTCATTGGTCTAAGATGGATGAGTTCCGAGGGCGACTTGCACTTGGGGAGAGGGGTCACCAAAGCAGTTTTCCAACTTGCTGGGAAAATTCCAGATTGCAAAGAGCAGTCAAGAATATTCGAAAGCACTAGCAGGATGTAAGGAAGACAATCCTTGATGGAGCCAATGGGGATGTCATCAGCCCCCTCAGCCTCAGATTTTATCGAGTACACTGTTTCAATGACTACCTCAGGATCTACGAGCCTAGAATGGAATTAGCTGTCCGGCGATATTCTCACTGTAGGACGGTGATCACGCAACTCTTCCAAACATGACTCTCACGAAATATTCATTCAACTCATCCGCGAAAAATGGGAGACTAGTACTTTCCACAGATTTTGATCGCATGCCAAGGTCATCTACAATACGCCACATCTTTGAGGTATTTTTGCAGGAGGAAAATTTTGTTTCGTAGCAAGCAGACTAAGCATTTCTAGTCATGATTTTAACCCGGTCTCTGAGTTGTTTGTATTTCGTCTCATCCTGTTCACGGCCACTCTTCCTATATTTTGTCCACAGTCTATGACGATCAAGCATGGCTGCTTTGATATAAACAGTGATCCATGGCAGATTCTTCCGCTTTCTGGGGACAAACGTATAATACGGTGCATGTTCATCGTACAGACGATAAATGATTGCAGAGAGAGCATCTACCTTGTCATCAACTTTTTGTAACTGTGTCATAACAGTGAAATCTACCCCCGATAAATCCTCCCTCGACTGGAGGAGATCGAAGTTCTTGAATCATCTGCACGTGATCGGTTCAACTGCCTTAGGAACCAATGAAAATTCTATCGTCATAAAAATCGCATCGTGTTCAGAAATTGCAGGGACTTGCGTCTGTTGTACTTCAAGTATTTTACTCGGATCTGAGACACATATATAATAGATTAGTGATTTTCATTCCCCTTGGTGGAATATGGCGTCGAACTGGATCCGCTCTAACCCTAGTAAAGCAAGGACTCGCCTACAATTCTGCGATTTGATTTGGTGACGGACCCCTGCCAATCGATATTGAAGACCCCCATCAATTTCAATATGTCATTGGCGACGTTGCAATTCAAGATTGCTCCTTCCACATCACTCCAATCTCTCTGATTTATGCCAGTGTTTGAGAGACGCGCCTGACAGGGAAATCGGATAAGAATCGATGTCAAACTCAATCATGGCTGTTCTCAGAGTCGCGTTTGGGCTCAGAATCCGGAGACTTTGTGGTACAACGCGTCAAACAGGTTCTTGGGGTGGCAGTAGGACTGTCTCCGACATATCAACCGTTATTCGCGACTCATACGCGCCACTCATAGATTTTTCTTTGCTCAGACTCAATCTAGAGCTGATAGCAGTGGTTCTCAGACACAGGTTGGGCTTGAAATATTGCCTATTATCTCCCGCATGTACTGCAAGTGTTTGTGGATCGGCAGTATATTTTTTCTCCACCTAGAAATCATCATTCCTTGAATAATCTTCATCACTCGACAGCTTTTCCTGGACGAATATTGTCCCCGAATTTTCTTGCGGCAATTCCTGGCCTACGGATTAAGGTCAAAATTCAGCTCAATACTCGACAAATTCACCTCAAGTATTTTCGAAGCGGCAGCATATCGATTTTCGAGCTAAAATCGGGTATCTCTGATTCATGCCGGTGCTGGAGAGATGCTCCTGACAGGTGAATCGGATCAGAATTGATGTCAAACTCATCCACGGCTGTTCTTAGAGTCGTGTTTGGGCTCAAAATTCGGAGGATTTGGAGTATAATGCATGAAACAGGTTTTTGGGGTGGCAGCAGGACTGTCTCCGACTAATATACCATCATTCGCGACTGATACGCGCCTTTCATTACTTTTTCTTTGCTCAGACTCAACCCAGACTGATTGCAGTGATTCTCAGACTCGGATTCGGACTTGAAACATTGCTTAACATCTTCCGCATGTACTGCAAGTTTTTTTTCATCGGCAGTATAATTTTTATAGCACTGCGTGACCTAAACCCGCGTTTATTTAACGCATTTGCGGGACTTAAATGGCCTATTATTCAACTGTGAAATAATGCGTCCGCTCACTTCACGTGGGTGCGGGGTGCAGCAAATCAGTTTATTTCACTGCGAGGTTACAAGGGCATTTTTGGCAATTTTTGCGCATACTATGTATGCAGGCATCGAAATTTGAAGAAAAATGATAAGAAATCTATGATGGATCATGTCTGGAGCAATTGTATCCGCATCAATGATTGTAAAGAGCAAGAAAATTAGTCATGACTGTAACACTCCTGCTCATGGTTATAAATCATCAGCAACATAAACATAAACATAAACACGTGGCTGAGTTCTGCACATGTACATACAGACGTGCTAACCTTGAAACCTTTGACCATGCCGGATTTTGCATTTGATGCACCGTTGTGAAGGAATGACAACAGATAAATATCAAAATTAGAGACTGCATCAGTATGATGAGGGATTGTATCTCATTTGGAAAGATCAAATATGCATATTCGTCATTTTTGCGGTAGGGGTGTTACATTACACAGTTTTCCATTCTCAAACAGCCGTTATGAAATGTCTCAGAAGAATTAAACTCCAAATTATTCTGGAGTCTAGTTACTAGCGTAACAATAGAAATTGTTCTAGGATAAAGTCTGAGAGGGACAATTTTAGGTCTTGGCCGGAAAGAGGCTTGTACAAACCCTATATTACTATAATAACCAACGATGATGCTCATGGATTATTTTAGGTACAAGAAACGTCTTCATCATCACTCGATGGGTTTAATCGCGGGTGTGTGATTTCTATTTTATAGGACCAGATTCTTAACTTTTTTTCAGTCGGGGGGGCTGCCGCCCCCCCGAACCCCCCCGCTTACCCCCGCCCTGACCACCCACCGCCACCCTCGCGCGAGCGCTCGGGTGCACCATCAATCGCAGAAAGGGCGGGCTTATGTCACTCGATGCTATAAAATAGTGTACGATACTCGGGACCCAACAGCCTTGGTTATTACACGGCGTGATTGGCACCCTCGCGCAAGCGCTCGGGCGCCAACTTCACGCCGTGTAATAATAAGGCTGTTAGGTCCCTTGTATCGTAAATAACTATTTTCACCGAATAATCACCATTCCTTGAAAAATCTGCATTACTGAACAGCTTTTCCTGGACGAATATCGTTCCCAAATCTCTCGGCAGTAATTTCTCGACATCGGATTAGGCTCTCAATTCTGATCAGCACTTGAGGGATGCGCTCAAAGTTTGTTCGACTCGGCAGCATATCAAAATCCGAGCTTAACTCGGTCATTCTTGATCGGAACCTGTGCTAATAAGACTTTCCCGACTCGGAAGAGATCGAATTCGATTTCAACTCGTCCACGGAAATTTTCAGAGCCGTTCTTGGGCTCAAAATCCTGATGAGTGATGGTAAAATGCATGAGGAAGCTTTTTCTGGTAGCAGCAGAGGGGTTTCCGATCTAGAAATCACTATTTTCGACGAATACGCAGCGCTCATCACCTTTCCTCGGTCTGGAATCGGCCTCAGAGCGAATTGCGGTGACTCTGCGATCTGAGCTTTGGCTCAAAATATCGTTTCGCATCCCTAGAATGTACCCCGAGTCATTGTAGATCGGCAGTATATTTATTCGTCACCTAGAACTCACCATTTCTTGAATAATCGGCACTGTTCTGCAGTCTTTTCTTGACGAATATTGATCTGGGATTCTTTAACGGCAATTTCTCGACTTGAGATTAGGCTCAAAATTCTATTCAATGTTTTACGACTCCACTCAAAATGTTCCTGACCTGGCAGCTCATCGAATTCTGTGGTAAAATCGATCATTCTCGGATGACTGTCATATCTCAACAGACATCTTTGCCACAAAATAGATCGGAATCGATCTCAAATCCTCCCCCAGCAATTTTCAGAGCTGTGTTTCGGCTCGAAATTCTGGAAATTCATGGAAGAATGGGTTGAAACGGCTTCTGAATCGGCAGTAGGATTAGATTCGACCCCGAATTCACTATCCGCGACTAATTATCAAGGTTCATCATCTTTTCACGGCTCAGAATCGACCTTACAGCTGACTGCGTTGATTCCCATACATGAGGATGAACTCAAAATACTGCTTTCCACTCTCAAAAAGTACTCCGAGTTATTACAGATCGGCAGTACTCTCTTTCTCCACCTAGGAATTACGATTTATCTAATATTCTGCGCGGTCAGGCAGCCTTTTCTGGACGAATATTGATCTCAAATCCCTCTGCGGTAATTCCCAGACTTGAGACTAGGCTAAAAATTATGTTCAATGCTCTAGAAATACACTCAAAGTCTATTTCATCTGGCAGCATATCGCATTCTGAGCTAAAATCGATCATCTCGAATGTCCCTTCAGATCTGAAGAGACAATCCCGCCTCAAAATAAGTCTAAACCGATCTCAAAATTCCCCGCAGCAATTCTCAGAGCTGTGCCCAGACTCATAATTCTGAGAATCGATGAAGGAATGTTTTGAAAAGAGTTGAGAGTTGGCAGTGGAATCATCTCCGACTCAGAATCTAGTATAATCGACTGATTCGCAGCATTTATCACCTCTTCTCAGCTCAAAATCGATCTCAGAGCTGATTGCGGTGATTCTCGGCCCCGGGGTTTGGCTTACAATACTGTCATCTACCTCTAGAAGGTACTCCAAGTGATTGCAGATCGGCAGTAGAACTACTGACTCGCCACGCGTGAGTTTCATTCCGGCGAATTATCGATCTTCAACCCCATTCCGCGTTCAACACCGCCCCCACCCCTACCCCCTCTGTCTGAGACAAAATCAGATCAGCACATCTCTTAGCCCTGTCGATTGCGAAGAGAATGCCGTTTGATTCATTCCGATAGCTTGGAACCAATTTTGAAGCGATTTTTGGCCAGAGATGGAATGTTGGGACCATAGTACGGCGTCCGGCACTCGAATGGTCAAAATGATGCCCATTCTTGACTCGGTCAATATGACCCACAGCTCGCCCCTGTCTCGAAAATCGTCCCCGCAAGTCTTCATACATGTTCAGGGGTACTTGAGGGAGTACTATCATATACTCTGGTATGAACAAGTGGGATGGGAGCATATGCGGTCATGGCCAATGATGACGTATTTGAGAAAATGGCAAAAAACGTCATGTTGGGATACGTTTTGAAAAAAACGAAGAAAACAACCTCCCAAAAATTTTTCCGGTAGAAGTTGACACCTCAAAGAACATACTGGTGAAGTTTGGTGGATAAATATTATGGTCGTTTCCAATATTTTGATCTCAAAGATTCGATTTAAAGAAAAATGCTCCATTCCCCACTGCTGTAGCTCCTATGAAAAGTACGATAACCGTCTACTACCACTGGTCGAATTGTAGGTTTTCTCAAGACCTTCAAAATGACCACGGGCAAAATTCGAATATCTCCTTTCTAGTGGGACCTAGGTCATCCACAAGATGAGGTAAAAATCGCCAAAATTTGCTCTCAGTAATTAGCTCCCAGAGATGGCCAGGGTCAATTAACGGCCTTGGGAGATATTTCTCTCGAAAGTACTCGCATTTACGGGAAAAATGGGCCCAGATACGTTGGAAAATATTGAATTTCGTTGGAGCTGTATTTTGGCCTATTTTCCCGAAATATTATATTATATGCCTTCAATCGCCCTTTTACGGGCACCAGGGCTTACAGGAGGGGTCTAAACAATCGAAAAAAAATCTTTCCGCGCTATTCCATCATAGGACACAAAGAAAAAAATTTTTTCAGATTTTTTCCCGACCCCCCTGGTGACGATTTTGTCCAGCTTGCTCCAGAATTCCCCATATACTGCCGCCACACCGACTAGATATAGATATATTTGGATGGGTATAAGAACTCTATGAGGCTAAGCCCGAAGTTGCGGTGAGCGCGAGTGCGCGATGCCTCCGCGTGTATTTCAGCGGTGCATGCGCGTGAGTAGGACGGAATGTTATCTGGGTGGAGGCATCAGGACCGTAGATACTGCATTCGATGCGCTTGCAGTGGATTTCGTAGAATCTGAGAGACTGTATGGGACGAGTATAGTGGACTGGACTTAGATATTTCGCGCGCTCAGCCGCCAGTTGGCGCTGCTAGTGTTCCGGTGAAATTGAACAAACCAATGAGAGAGCTTCTATTCAGTGAAGACGAAGGCAAGATTTTGGTGGAGATGAAGCGGTCATTGTGCCACTTGTGGATCACACCTCGTTGCAGCCACACGTACCTGTCACGGACGCGAATCAAATTCGGAGCACGTGCCAGCCACGAGTTCCCTAGGAAACCCAGCGGATCCGGACGAGCAGTAGCAGCAGTTTGATTCGTACGGGGGTAGAGTGGACGGATTTTTGGGAGCGACCCTCTGAATTCGATCACAAAGTAGCTAAACTGGGTACTTCAAGACGATCTTGGGCTCAATTGATAGATGGCACATTCAAAAATCAATATTGATGAGTATTATTATTAATAATCGGGGCACTGTATGAATAAATGATAAAAACATGCAATTTTTCACGTCTACTCCGATTTTTCCGTCATAAGTCGGAAAATATCAAATATTATGGAAAATGTGTGGAGAAATAACTTGGAGATCTTTGAAAAATCTACAAAATTGATCGAATTCGTTCAAACAAATTCGATTTTGACTTTGATGAGGAATAACTCCTAAGGGTTGCAGTTTGCGGAAGGAAAGTGTTCATATCAATTTCATAGATCTTTCAAAGATCTACAAGTTATTTCTTCACACATTTTCCCTAATATTTGATATTTTCCGACTTATGACGGAAAAATCGAAGAAGACGTGGGAAATGGCATGTTGTTCTTGTTTATTTATATCGTGCCCCAATTTTTGAACAATAATACTCATGAATATTGATTATTGAATGTGCCACCAATGATTCAAGCCCAAGATCGTCTTGAAGTACCGAGTTTAGCCACTCTCTCGAACCAGAAGCGTTCCTGAAAGGGTCACACTCCTCACTGCATGGAATCAAGTGGTGAGTGGCATTGCCAACTTTGGTCAATTCTCTCGTCGATTGCGTGAAGAGCCTTGCGCGTCACAAAGGGCAATCGTCGTGCCCGTGAACTAGCCGGACTCCCGGGGGACCTCGCGACCTGGCGCAGTGAGCGGACGTAGACAAGACGTCTCTGAAAGACGTACGCGTGCTAGATGAATCGCACTCAGGACCCTGAACTTCAACCGCGTCACGTGGGAATTTTCGGAGCAGTGGACTTGTAGAGCTTTGACCTCGCGCACGAGGACAAGATGTCTTGTGATAGACATACACGCGCTGGAAATTATTAGGGCGGACTCAATGGACTCCTGAGTTGTGAGCGCGGTCACCGACAAGACGCCCCGGAGTAGACGTACGCGCGGTAACGATCATATAACTGAAGAGAGAATTAGGAGCCAAGGGTGTGATCGTGCACCTGTTGCTCGAGCGCGTGGAACAAGAGAGCATCGGAGCGCAAGCCATTCTGGGTGTTTGTCATTGCGCGCGCGTTGCGAGAGCCGTTGAGCGGACATTTTAGACGGTGAGATTTTGGAGCACATTGTCTTGAGAAATTTATCGGAGCGGGAATCGGACAAACTGTACTCTACGGATTACAGGTAGATTTTCGCGCATGATTGGACAGAGTGACATGGCCTTTCAGTGAAGTGTTTTATATTCTTCAGGAATAGAGACATTGTGAGATTTGAGTGATCGATTATCCGGACGGATATTCGAGCCATCCGGACAATTGTCGGTTGTGAATGACATGTAAAAATGCATGTACTGTCCGCGTAGGAGCAACGTAAAGAATAGAGGCCAAGTTGTTTCATTATAATTCGGATTGATTATTTATGAGCGTGCGCCCTCCCTCCCCTTCTTCAAATTCCAGCGTAAAATCACGGTAGGTGTTGCTGAGTAGCAGAGAAGCTGAATTTGACGGAGTCGTATTGCCGTTCACGCGCGTATGCTTGCGCTCAGGTTAAGAGTCCCAATCCAAATATAAATGAGTTGTGCTCGTGAGAATACCTCCTCACAATTGTTTCAGAGTCGAGTGGCTCCAAATGGCGCCATACCAACACACGTCTAGTTATGCCCCGTGCCATCAGCATAGGAGAGTCCAAGCTTCCATTCATCTGATGGACCAACGGTTCAGAGGCATATCATAATTCATATGGCGATTGACTTGAATGCTAGACTGATACTTGAAAGCTGTAAGAGTGTTCTCTGATCTCGAGAAAATAGATCGTTTTATCTAGTTATTGACAGTGAAACAATCTATTTCCTTGAGTCTTGAGAACGAATGCACCCTTTCTAAGTTTCTAAGTATCAGTCTAGCATTCAGGTCGATCGCCACATGAATTATGGTTCGCCTTTAAACAGTTGATCCATCAGATGAATGTACATTTGGACTCTCTTATGCTAATAGCATGAAGCACACCGAAACGTTCGCCGGTGTGACGTCATAAGGCGCTCGACCACTTGAAATCATACTGAGGCTGATCGATTTTGGAACAATTTGCTCAAGATAGAAGGATGTTTGTAAAATTTTTCTCAAATTGCACCATCTTCAACTGGAATTGCTCTAAAATGCACAACCTTTACTCGAAGGGATCAGGAAAAATGCAGAATGCCTATTGCTGCTGGTAGTCTTGCTCGTCCACTTAGGCAGGAGAGTGTGTGCAGCTTAGTTTGGCCATACTTCGACCATGGCTCGACGTTGTTTATTAGACTATACAGAGAACGAGATCTTAAACTCCATAGTTTGCACAATTCCTACATCAGGTACATTTATGGCAGCAACGCTCGGCAAGTCAATGTCAAAACTCAACGCGTGAGTTTCGGTTGGCTCTCTGCTCAAAGCCGTAGAGAATGCACACTTCAGTTAAGCTGACTTCAACTCGAAGGTGCTTGCACTTCAACATTTCTTGGACTTACCTCAAGAACTTGATAAATGTAACTAGGGTAAATGTCCCAATTACTGCGAGTTTTTCGGGTACTTCGAAATCGCACACCAAAGATTTTGTGTTTATCTCGCTTCGCTCGACAGACAAACTGTCCTAGTGCCCAAAATGGGCTAACGCGCTCAGTACGGAAATATACTATTTCCGCCTGCGTCACGGAACGAGTGTGGAACACTTTCACCCGTGCTGCGTATACTATTTTTTGTGCTGAGTGCGGAAAGCTGTCTCGTCTGATCACAAATAAATTGAATGATCAGACGAAAGTCAATCTAAGTTCATTCGATGGACCCAGGACCAGCCGTAGGGTGGCCTTCACGTAGATCTTTGGAGCTGAAAAGATCGATCATATTATTCTGGATCTTCCTCATTTTTAGTGAAAACCTTCTGATAAGAGAGATATGTATGGCTTGAAGTCTAGTCTGAGCATTCGGGGTTACAAGCTATCGAAAATAAATCGTTCATTATTGTATTTTGAGAGATTAATTCGGGCTAACTCACTATATCGGTTACTTCGATGGTAGCTCCATGAGAATCCGTGGAACCTAAATTATTGTAGTCCGAGGAAGCTACATTTTGACTCTTACTATCTAGAATTTTGGAAATAATTTGTTCACGGATTGACGTGAGACTCGACTACCAACTGTCATTCAATAGAATAAGTGGCCAAGAGTTCGAATGGAGTGGTTTACCGCTCACTACTCAGAGCCTTAGTCGTTCTGTGTCAGTTTTTGCGATAGTTCTCATACGCCAAAATTGAAGTAGAAGTCAGTAATGAGATTAAAGATTGATAATTCATGATTGGAAGAATGAATGATATTCAGATTACTTACAGGCACGGTTTTGCACGAAACTAAATATTCCGTTTCGTTTCGGATCATAAAAGCCTATTTTAGTTTCGGTTTGGATTTCGTTTCGGACTAAAACCGGAATCCGATCCAAAACAAAATCGAATTTTAGGCCACTGACCCGAAACGAAACTCATTGTGTTCCGAATTAAGTTTCGGTGCACTAAAACATGATTCCGATTTAGCTTCGGTTCGCAATTCGTATCAAAACCGAAACTCAAACCGAAACGAAATTCGGTTTCATGTTTGAACCGAAATATGACCCGAAACTGAAGTCAATTTTTGTCTCGGTGACACGAAACGAAATGCTATCAATGGCGATTTATGTTTCGGTGCACCGAAACTATCTTGAATTTAGTTTCGGGACAAGATTCGTGCCAAAGACCAAAATTCGAACCGAAACTATTTGAGTTTCGGTTTGAAGATCCGAAACGAAACTTTATGAACCTAGAATTATGTTTCGGTGCAACGAAACATCATCATTTGGTCTCATTTTATTTCGGATTAGCTCTGCAAAAGTAGTTTTTTGTCAAATATCGTTTCCGCTTGGAGACTGAATTCAAATCGGCTATTCCATTTCGGGCTTGAATTGCGTAACTCGGATTTTTGTTCGATCTCGAGCGATTTTTTCAGTGGAAGTTTATTGTTTCTACCAGAGCAAAAAAAAAGATATATACACAGTGGTTGGTGATCGTATAGGTATGGTTATCATGAGTTGGATAATAATAGTAAAGTTTTTACTCTATCTGTGACCTTTCTCGTCTAATACAACCCTAGAATCACATTAACAGATTTTCAATTCAGAAACCGAAACATCACGTTGCACATTGATTTAGTTTCGCCTCTCAATCCGGAAAAAATGAAGTGCGTCCGTAGAACGCGCGATTGATGACGAAGTCATGAAGGTTTGCTAGGAAGTACTACTATTTTATTAAATTTTTCGTGATCCGTTTGCCACATAATTTATCTTTCCCATTCATTCCGAAGTCAGATGATTGAGTTGTACAGATTCGAGGTGTAACGGACGAGGGACACTTTCTCATTATTCCACGTGCACTGCGGTTCTCTATTTTGATGAAAAGTACTCTAATCCCTCAACTCATAACATCTATTCTGATGAAAAACACTTTTCAATCAAATCAGAAAGTTTCGAAGAACGAAATTTCGATATTTGAGCATCAATGTGCCACCACCAAATTTCGCTTCCAAAGGTTCTGTGACATGCATACTTCGACGTTTTGGAACATATAGAGAATGAATTCACTCACACACGTACATGTACACTCGGCAGGAAGGTGAACTACAGTGCATCGAGATCTACTGTCTCACTCGCACTCATTGGTTATGGTACCCTAACCTATGAGTGCGAGTGAGACAGTAGATCTCGATGCACTGCAGTTCACCTTCCTGCCCAGTGTACATTTTCCCCCTCATCGGTGTCCATGGGAATAATATGGACACCCTGGTATTGGACACCCTCTCTGAAATCGTTCAGGGAACGATTTCAGAGAGGACACGAAACTCGACTTTGCCATTGAAATTGATCTCGATAAACGGTTCAAGCAACAGTCTTGGGGTTTTGATTCGGCCATCAGATACCTTGCAGAATGCAGGCAAAGACGATTGCAGTGGGTCGCACTAGTAAGGCAGTGAATTGGCATGAGAATTTAGCAAGCGTAGACTTTCTTGAAAAAGTATTCAGTGAAAAAGTGGAAATCAATTTTTATCCGATACTTTGGATCATGAGAAAAATACGCCTCACGATGAACCTTGCAAAAAATTGGCGCGGAAAGACTCGAAATGAGGTAAATCCACTTTTATCGAGGAAAGCTAAACGAGTAAAATTTTTGGCAAAATTGCGCCACGAAATGTACGAGCTCAGCGTGCACGTTAAGAATGGGATTCCGGTACTTGTAACTGCGGGATTTGATACTCACGAAAATCGAAAAAACGAAAACCCACAAGGCACGGAACTGACATTCAGACCCATTTTTGAATAATAATTTTCTGAGTAATCCTGGATCGAAAGACCTATCATGGAGCCAGGAGCAGCACCAAAAATAAATATATCGACAACAACTTATTGTATGGTTTTTTTACTCAAGTGTGGTAAGGGTTTGCATAAGGTGGTTCGCATTGTTTTGAAGTTTCCGATGGAATATACTCATATTAAAGGAAAGGAAGGAAAGATTCCATAAAGGGACGTCCCTGTATTTTTGAATTTTGAAAAGCTAATACTCTTATTATTAAATATTGCCTCCTCTTCTATATATGCATTGGAACTCCGAAAAGAACCTATAGTATATAGATATCATTGAGTATGTATGAGAGATCCACCAGTGTTTGTTTACAATCTCGGCGCGTCGATGAGATAATGCAAGATATAGATATACTCGATCACGCATGTTACGTGGATCGTTTACTGCGTCCGCGATGAAACTCAACGCGCGATAGGATGACTTCGTCATCAAAAAACGATATCAGAGTTCATAGTTTCGCCTCAGGATACGGAACTTAATCTCGTTTCGGTTTGAGTTTTGGTTTTGACAAAATGCGAACCGAAACTAAAGTCGAATTATGTTTCATTGCACCAAAACATAATCCTCGATACGTAATATTTCGTTTCGGATCCTTGACCCGGAACTCAATTTCGTTTCGGGCCGGGTTTCGGTTTTGGGACGAAATTCATTACGCAACCTATTTAAGAACAGTTTCGCTTCGGATTTCGCCCAAGAACCGAAATGCACTTTGGTTTCGGTGCACCGAAACATAATTCCACACCATTTGAGTTTCGTTTCGGACCTTCGATATGGAAATGATTATGTTTCGGATCGGGTTTACGTGGCTGATCAGAAACGAAACAAATTACCGGTGCACCGCAAATAATTTAGTTTCAGGTCAAACCCTGCTTATAGGACCCTGTTACATTTATTTAATAGTTCTTAATAGAATTTTTCCTACAGTGTTGTAGACACCAAAACATCGGAAAATTGCAAAAAAATTCATTCACGTCAATTAAAAGAGAGAGTTTTTGCATTATATGTGCAACAGGTGTCAGATACTTGCTCATAATACCGATAGATCTATGATCTAATTCCGTAGAAGAGTCGTAAAAGCTACGAGAAAATTAGTAAAGTAGTGCTTCCGGAGGGTGCGCGGGGGCGGGGTGGGGTCCAGGGGGCGAAGCCCCCCACATGGTGAAAATCTCTGGTATAAGTGCATTATATTTGAATAAAACTTCAACTCAATTTCGGGGAAAATTTGATTTTGATACATATTTTAAAATAAAATGATCTATCTACATCCTTTTCAGTCTCACTCGATCTTAGATTTGAGCTACTAATAATCATAAAATAGTCCAAAGAAGCAAAAAAATCTGTAAATCATGACCCATCATACGGCAAATTCCGAATCCATGTTATCCCACGAGACACTCAAATTTCAAAGCAACTCAAAATGGGATTTTCAATCGTAATTTCGATCGTAGAGATGTTTTTCGATGAAAATACAGTAGAATCCGGCTATAATGATCCGGATATAATAAGAATTTGGTTACAACAAGCGAAAATTTCGGCAAAATGTGGTTTCGGCACCGGCTATACCGAGGAAATCGATGCGGAAGCCGTTCAACTATGAGTTTGGGAGCCTAAGACTCGAGGTGAATACGAGTATCAATGCGAATACACATGCAGTATGATTCTATTAGTGAGCGCAATGGATAGATCGAATACAAGGAAGAGACATTTCATGAGAAGTACAACCTGGTAAACTTTGACGCAAAATTAAAATTTCTTAGCTACAATTTTTCAGTTTTCCATCATTTGTACTAGTCCATTTTCATCTTGCGGTTCATTCAATTTATGACAAACGCGAATTCCTAAATATTGTATGTCCATACCGCTATGTGGATTAATGCACATCTACGTCATTGTCGTCCTGTCATCGTATTCTGAATGGTATCCCATATCTTAGTCTCCATCATCTTCGTGTATCGAATCGAAGTCGAACGCAAACAGCTGTTGTCTCGAATCGTTTTCGCGGCTGTCTTTGCATCGGTCGTCAAGGACGGTTTTAGGGTTCGTTCACTAAATTGTTTCGGTATCGGAGAGAAAATTATAAATCTGGAAGTTTACAATCAAGGTCACTGTGATACATCGTTGAAGTTCTGTGAGAGGCAAACGAAAACAATTTGCGTTGATTAAGGACGTCATGAAAGGTCCAAAAAATAGGCTAAAAGTCGTGGATGTAATAGATGGGTGGCCCCTGCCGAAAGGGTTAATCGACGCGCCAAGAAGTGATCAGCGTGCGCGATCGTATAGGCCACGCCCACTGCAACGGCGTTTTGGGCGCGCACATTCAAAACTCTTCGAGAGAGACCTCAAATTCACTACTGACTTGCATCGGTTCTGATTGTTTTTATGCTGAGCAATAAGACGTTTTTTATTACCCATTGTGACTATAAAAGTATGTGTCGTATTGCGGTATTGAGTCATTTTGACGAACATATCCAGTTTTCAGTACGAAAAGTTGACTTGGGGAAAGACGCGCTCCTTTGAGAATATGCATGGGATATTTCATTCGTTGTGCCACGAAAAATTGGATACGATTTTCATCTTGAATGAGGTAAAGGTTGATGGTTGCCGTCAGAATTGGAATCATTGTACACCAAATCAGATACCCATCATCTCGATACCGGTTTGATTTTAATTTCCTAAATCAAAAAGGAAACATGAAATCGTCCTAGTAGTTATTTGAATTCTTGATAAGAGAGACTTTACAAACTCAAGATTAGTTTCTTCCACTTATCAAGGATAGTTGTGACGAAATCATATATAACGATCTTTTTTCTTCGGTCCCTCGAAGCTCTTTATAACCGAAATGTTTTTAATCGAGAAAAAAATGAGAGGCTCAATATCGAGAAAAATATTCACCCCTGGACCTAGGATCGAACTGGGAACCTTCTTCTTGTCGAGAAGATGCTCTAACATCTTAGCTATCTGGGGCTCGACATCACGTCTCTATCTCCATCTAATGGTAATGCAAACTGTGATTAGCAAAACAACTTGAAGAGTATTCAAAAACTAGCAAAATTTGGTGGTCATCATAGTTTTCCGATCATAGATATCCGTTCTGTGCTCTTTCCTAAAGAGTCACTTGTCCGCACTGGACCCGTGCGGAAAAGTTACTTTACCGCACGGCTCGTACTTTTTTGCACTCATTTCCGCACGCAAAACTGTGCGGAGAGGTAACTTTTCCGTACAGGTTTATGCACGCAAGCACAAAATAGTACATTTCGATACAAGGGTGGAAAACTTTTTTTTGACACGCTGTGCGAGAAAGTAACTTTTCCGCACTGATTTTCCACTTTCTCGCACAGATCGTCAAAAGATAGTATTCGATACACGGGTGAAAACTTATTTTTCGCACCCTCGTAATGATTCCGACCCTCGCCTACGGCTCGGACCGGAAACCCATCACTCGGACGCAAAAAAGTACACGGCTCGGGCCGGAAACCCATCACTTGGACGCGAAAAAGAAGTTTTCCACTCTTGTATCGATTACTATTTTTTGACAAACTGTGAGAGAAAGTGGAAAATCAGTGCGGAGAAGTTACTTCCTCGCACAGTGTGTCAAAAAAAGTATTTCCACCCTTGTATCGAAATGTACTATTTTCCACCCTTGTATCGAAATGTATTATCTTTGCATGAGACATGAAAATGAGGACCTCATTGTAACTGGAACCACGTGTAATCTGATTTCTACTTCAACAGAAACGTATATGAAAATCGCCTCTGTCATACATCCACCTCAGGAGTAATGCGAGGCTAACAAAAATTGAAAATTCACAAAAACGTACATTTTAGCAGTGGGAACCCCTATAAACTGTTAGAATCCCCCCTGTTCACTTTTCTGACACCGAAGACAGCTTATTCCTAGGATGGAGTGTACTCATCAGAATAGTTGTAATACGAGGTTCTTATTTGAATACATGAGAATATCCGTTGTTCACGCGAGTGTCATACCATTGTTTGAGTACTAATTAATCGATGAAAAAGTTACCCGGAAATGTCGTATCAGATTGGAATATCTCAAATTTGCCAACCAGTATCTTTCAAATGCCGAGATTTGGCCATAAGACCCTCACCCAAAGAACTAGAGCTCCTGCGAATAATGATACGTATCGAATGAAGTGTGTTGTTGAGGCGATCGAGCACTCATAGTTCCCACCTTCAAACAATGATAGATGTGTGCAAATGAAGTGAACTAGAAGAATGATAAAAAAGAGAAAAAACATTTCGTTTTGTTTCGTTTAGTTTTGTTTGAGGAAGAAACAAAACAAAATAATGCAATTTCGTTCACGTTGACGATGAACGAAACTAAACGAAACAATATGAATGAGAGGACTGCATAAACAAAACTAAACGAAATTATGCGAGTTTTGTTTCGTGTAATATTACGTTGAGCCCTTCTGATTACGTTTAGTTTAGTTTCCCTCCAACATAATCAAAAGTGATTGTGTTTACGCTTCGTTTCCCAAAAACAAAATTCAACGTATTCAAAATGCCAGAATTTCGTTTAGTTTTGTTTATTGATATTAAATATGAATAATGTTTTATAGCACTGCGTGACCTAAACCCGCGTTTATTTAACGCATTTGCGGGACTTAAATGGCCTATTATTCAACTGTGAAATAATGCGTCCGCTCACTTCACGTGGGTGCGGGGTGCAGCAAATCAGTTTATTTCACTGCGAGGTTACAAGGGCATTTTTGGCAATTTTTGCGCATACTATGTATGCAGGCATCGAAATTTGAAGAAAAATGATAAGAAATCTATGATGGATCATGTCTGGAGCAATTGTATCCGCATCAATGATTGTAAAGAGCAAGAAAATTAGTCATGACTGTAACACTCCTGCTCATGGTTATAAATCATCAGCAACATAAACATAAACATAAACACGTGGCTGAGTTCTGCACATGTACATACATACGTGCTAACCTTGAAACCTTTGACCATGCCGGATTTTGCATTTGATGCACCGTTGTGAAGGAATGACAACAGATAAATATCAAAATTAGAGACTGCATCAGTATGATGAGGGATTGTACCTCATTTGAAAAGATCAAATATGCATATTCGTCATTTTTGCGGTAGGGGTGTTACATTACACAGTTTTCCATTCTCAAACAGCCGTTATGAAATGTCTCAGAAGAATTAAATTCCAAATTATTCTGGAGTCTAGTTACTAGCGTAACAATAGAAATTGTTCTAGGATAAAGTCTGAGAGGGAAAATTTTAGGTCTTGGCCGGGAAAAGGCTTGCACAACCCCTATATTACTATAATAACCAACGATGATGCTCATGGATTATTTTAGGTACAAGAAACGTCTTCATCATCACTCGATGGGTTTAATCGCGGGTGTGTGATTTCTATTTTATAGGACCAGATTCTTAACTTTTTTCAGTCGGGGGGGCTGCCGCCCCCCCGAACCCCCCCGCTTACCCCCGCCCTGACCACCCACCGCCACCCTCGCGCGAGCGCTCGGGTGCACCATCAATCGTAGAAAGGGCGGGTTTATGTCACTCGATGCTATAAAATAGTGTACGATACTCGGGACCTAACAGCCTTGGTTATTACACGGCGTGATTGGCACCCTCGCGCAAGCGCTCGGGCGCCAACTTCACGCCGTGTAATAATAAGGCTGTTAGGTCCCTTGTATCGTAAATAACTATTGTTTAGTTTCGTTTATCATCAACATAAACGGAATCATTTCGTTTCGTTTCGTTTATTTGCTAAACAAAACGAAAAAAACGAATATTCCGTTAAAAACCCTGCAATCAACCAACCGATCAACCGTACGGGCCCCTTTCTTCGGATACTCATGCTACAATGGATAGTGTAATTGGTGCATCATGATCGTGGACCAGAGGAGAGAGATGAGGAGAAAGCTATTTTCTCGACCGATTCAACTGGGATGTCGGGAATACTCGAGGAGTTATCAATTTCTCAACCGATGGACGTGACGAGTGATTTCAGCGTATTATCATGCTACAGTCCATATCCAGCACACCCAAATACTACATTGGATACGATACAATCGCGGGAATGAGAGGTGAAACAATACCTTATAGAAGGCTCCGGCGCCTTCTGCGGAGAAGATCTTCTGAAAAGCATCTATAACGCCATGATATCGCTTGGAGTCGGGGAGATTGACGTCTTCTGTATACTGTAAACACAGCCTCGTTTTTATCACCCAGATAGGATTTGTAGCTAGAAGAGTGAGCGTTCCAGCACTCGAAGCTGCAAGAATATGTGCTGAAGGAGACAAAACACCGTTTGAATCTTCACCTTGTATGCTAGCTTTCATACAATTGTACCTAAGGTTGTAACATGGATGAGATATCAACATTACTTCTCAGATTCCATTGCATGTGTTCTCTACATACATATAATTCCAGCGGATGTCTGTGAAATTGACTTACACAAAAAAATAGGCACCCCAAGAACTTCCAGATCCCAAGACATTTGGTATTATTCCTTTATACAAGCCTCTGTATCCCTCCGATCTCACAATTTTCCGTATGGCGTCGAACGAATCCGCATACTGAGGCATGGATTTTGAATAACCATCATTGACTGAGAAAAGAAAAATATTGTTCAGAGTGATAATCAGTGAAGTATTGAGTGGGCACGGTGAACCTGAACCAACCTTCCATGCGACCGAAAATCACCTCAGAAACCTTCGTATGAAGAACATATTGGAAACAGTCAACGATGAACTCCTCGTCCCTATTTTTCAGACAGTTCTCAAAGAGAGTCGCTAGGTATGTTCCCCCATTTCTATTCCCTATTTTCAATTACTCCGAAGGAATGCATTTTATCAGGAAATCTGTGAGAAGTGTTCGGTAAATCTTCAAGAATGAGCGAACGCAAATTTGCACACTTTTTTCTCATAATATATCCTGTTGATTGGAATAGAGGTTTCTTCACCAGAATTCATATATTCTACGGCTCTGACCCCATCACTCAAGGGTTATGTATTCCATCAGTAGGAGAGTCGAAAACAACTCTCTGTAGCTCCTCAAGAAACTCGTGAAAAAGATCTGATGTTATTTTTTCACATATCGCAGCCGGTTCCCCTTTTCTGATAATTTCCAGCCGGAATACGTATCCGATCAGCGAGATTCCATAAAATTAACCCCATTTCCTGGAAGGAACGCATCCCATAGGTGTAGGGCAGTTTATATCGAGAGGCGACTCACTGAATGGCAGCCTCTTCCGCTGCCGGCCGCTGCTGGTCACATGTGGTATGATCTATCTTGTCCAAGGGATCCACAGCGGCCAGGTATGTGCTAGTATGCGTTCGTCAGCCTATTGGGTATTTGCGTGTCGGTAGGGGAGATAAAAAGGCGCAACAACTAGCACATCGATGGGCAAAAAAGGCGGCCCAACTGCGGGTACGTGTTGCAGGGCTCAGATCGGGAAATCACACAAAAAACCCTTGATTTCGATGAATTGTGCATCGATGATGATGAGCGAGGAATGAAATTCCGTCTACAGATCATGCAGATCCTTGCGCAATTCTTTCTGAGCCTGTCAATCGTGCAGAACCCACACAATTGAACAATCTCGATAGGAATCGGAGGGCCTCAATTCAAATATGGTCATGGAAGACTGATTCTGATAGCTATATGCCCGGAAATTTCACAGAAAGATGATGAAAGGTATACCTAACAACATCATGCAAGCAAAATGCAAAACCCAGATACTTCTCCGCATACTTTTTTTATTTGAAAGCACGCCAAATACACCATTGTGTTTACGGATTTTTCTAATTTTTTCAGGAGTCTTCAAGCGATTTTAAATGAACATTCGGCGAACTGAACATCTGATGAGGGTTTGGGTGACATTTGGAGTAATCCCGACAACTAGTATTCGAGATCTGATGAGTCATATTTACTGAATGCGTGAACTCTAATTTGCGGTGTTCCTGGACGCACACAAGCAGCCCGCGGACGAGTCACACCAATACACAATACTTGCGCACGGATCCGAAGTGGGGAGACTTGCAAGAAGCCAATTCCGCTGCCCGCCACTGCCAGGCACATACCCGGCTGTAGTAAGCCACTGGAAAAGGATACGCAGCGGTAGAATTCATACCGCATGCTACTAACAGCGGCCGAAGGTCATCATCCACCTCTCCACATGAGTCATTCCGGGATTTTTATTCTGTATGTCATTCTCCTTGATTCAGACACCGTTGACGGCGTGCTCCTAGCAAAGGGAAGTGAGATCCAAATGATGTTAGGAATTGAGAACTGGGATCTTTTTGTAATGGTTAGAATGGACGAAATTTCATCGATTCAATATCGGACTTGTTTCTTTCCTCGAGCCATGTGAAGAACGAGCTACCAGCTATCGAATACTATTTTTCCCTTTCATGTGCTTCCTTGCAGAGATTCGGCAACGCTCATTCGAATCCGTCACATCCTCATACATACTATCGACTCAAAACTAGATTTTGCTTTGTTCTCGAACTTAGGATTCAACCTTTTCTATAGCGAAGGCCATACCGTTATCCAACCTCGCGTTGATCACTTCTATATACATGCCCTGTAAGATTACATGACAGGTGATCATTGGAGATTCGTATCTCCTTCCATTACACACGTAAGTTTGGGATCGGAAGACGCGTTTCACGAATGTGTGATACTGAAGAGCTCTCAGCTTGTGCTGGATGAACCAAATTAAAGTTAGCAATTAGCTTTTCACAATCCAAATGATCACCAAATGCGACTTTCTCTAGATCTTTTGGCCACTCCGATCTTGTGTAGAACAGGTTCACAATCTTATCAGTCTCATCAGGTTTGCTCTCTTTTTCTATATTCTCTAATATCCCGCGATAGTTTTCGGAAGTTGAACTTGTTACAGTGATGTGCTGGTCCATGACACTTCATACTACCCAATTATGTGACGATGGAGAGAATACAGTGGAACTTCGATATAACGAAGTGGAGGGAAGCGGGATGTTTGCGATCAAACGCTTGTTCAATATCCAAAATATGCGGGTCAAACAGTCTGTTCCAATGTTCGAAAGTTTGTTTGGCCCGAAGCCATTGTTGCCTCTGAAAAGAGTTGTTTGGGGTGTCATCGGATCAATTTTTCTTGAAAAACTGAAAAACTTGCTGCTTTCCGTTTTCTCCTTTCTACTCTTCAGCGAGAGAGATAGATAAATATCATTTATTCGTTCGTAGACAAGAAATTTGATCACATATGCTTACATATGTCCGTTGAAAATATAATTTCACGTATGAAGGATTTTATATATGAGTCATTTCGGGGCGTTTCGGCCACAGCCGTCACCAGGAGGGTCTGGAAAGAATCCCAAATATACTTCAATTTTGGAATTCTTTACCCGTCCTCGAATGATTGGTCGAATCTTAACTTGATCTCGGAGGACTGGAATGATGTTCTAGAGATAAACACGAAAAGATCTTGTATCGTGTTTTATTACTTGCAACGTTTCGAACTACATTGGTGGACCTCATCAGGCACTTGTATCACAAAGAAGCTATCACATAATCATACATTGTAACAACTGACGTGAATATGAGTTCAACACACTCATATTCTAATTAACTTTGATTATGTGATAGCTTATTTGTGATACAAGTGCCTGATGAGGTCAACCAATGTAGTTGACGACACGTTGCAAGTGATAAAACACGATACGAGATCTTTTCGTGTTAACCTCTAGAACATCATTCCAGTCCTCCAAGATCAAGTTAAGATTCGACCATTAAGAATCCCGAATAATTATATTCTATCAGTACTATATTTAAATAGTACGAAAAAATTTTCCCCAGAATTATTTTATCCTCCCAATGGACCCTAGGGCCCATAAAAGGTCCATTTCAGGCCCCTTTTAGCCTATTTTCGAAAAATCATAGCTCCGACTAGACTCAATCTTTCTGGAAAGTCTAAGGGTTAGCAGGAGCTATTTGCTGTGGGCAGATTTTAGTGAGTTTTGGGTCTTTTTCCAATGACCTAGCTCCTACTAGACATGTGATAATCGACATTCACAAGTGGTCATCCTGGAGGACTTGACAAAACCCCGAATTTGATCACTAGTAAAAGTCGGTTATCGTAATTCTTATGGAAGCTATAGCCGATTCAAGTTGAGCAGTTTTGTAAGAATGCCAAACTTTGAGCTCAACTTGCAAAGACTTTCCATTTTCGACCTTAGAACTATGTGAATATGCTCTCCAACACAATAACTACCAATATCAACAAGAATCTCGGTGGAGGAATCATCTCCTAATTTTGGGCATACGTTCAAAAATAGTTTTTTGACTTTTTGCTTGAAATTACAACATAGGAATGGCTCGCGTATGCTTCCATCTGAATTATTGTGCACCAATCTGGTTGGAGTCACCCTCCAAAGTACCCCCGAATATGTGTAAGAACTTCCAGAGGTGAGCCTCTAGTAAGAAGCGAGCTGGAGGTTCAAATCATCAGGTCCAAAATGAGCATTATTTTGTCTATCTTGGGGCAGGCGAGCGAGGGCTCGATTTCCTTGGTTCCTGCTCACAAACGATACGAGTGGCTAGAATAGGGATACATATATGTTTTCCCGACTCGAAATGACCATCTAAACACGATGCAGAGGTAAATTTAGCCCCGAATTACCGTCATTTTGCAGTAGAGGAGCAAAACCTGTTATTACAGAGTTTAACGCCGTTCAAGAATTGGATGATATCTTAGGCATAATTTGACCCCGAAATCATGTTGAGATGGTCTTTCTGTGTCGGAGAAACATGTTTGTCTCCCTATTTTAGCCACTCGTCTCGTTTGTGGGCAGAAACACGGGAATCAAGCCCTCGCTCACCTACCCCAAAAAAGACGAGATAATGCCCATTTTGGACCTGATAGTTTGAACCTCAAGCTCGCTTCTGGCTTGAGGCTCACCTCCAGAAGTTACACACATTATGTTACACATATTTGGGGGTACTAAGGGGAGTTATTGCACCTAGATTGGTGCACAATAACTCAGATGGAAGCATATGCGAGCCATGCCTGTGTTGGCATTTCAAGCAAAGAGTCAAAAAACTGTATTTTTGAACGTATGCCCAAAATCAGGAGATGATTTCTCCACCGAGATTCTTGTTGATATTGGTAATTCTTGTGTTGAAGAACATATTTCCATAGTGTTCAATTAGGGAGCCGGTGAATGGATAATTTCGGCGACACACATTATTCAAACTTTCAAGAATATAAGTAAATTTATTCGCCTATAGCTTCACGTGCTAAAGCGAGGTGTAGCGGACGACGGCTGGATGAAAACTGCCGATAGCCGTGGAAGGCGGCGAACGCGACGGCGCAGAGTTGGGGCGCGAACGCAAAATGGCGGAAGCGCGCCAGAATTCGAATTGAATACAATAGATTGATAAGAAACTGAACATACCGCCCACCTCGATTCTTCACTTTCCAAGAAATCGATGACTTAAGTAGTTTCATTGTACATCATAATTCATCAAAAGGACTCAAACCGAACTGAATATAATTCAAGAGTGTACGGCCAAAAATTGAAGTCACTTATAAATAGCGATAGGCTCGAGAGCTATTTTGCTCTATAGATTGTAAGAATCATAATAGGTATCCCAAATAATTGAATTTTCAACTAAATTTGAAGTAAAATCAGTGAGAAGCCGTTCGGCTGTTAATTCATCGATAAAGAATAGTACATTGCAAGATTTTCATCACAAGAAGTATCTGGAAGGGTTCATCGTGAGCCCGTTCTTCCTGCGAAATAAATTATCAAGAAAAAGACCAAAAATTGCAAATGAAGCGATTTAGGTCCATAAACAAACCGAAATTCAAACACTTTTTACAAGGGAAGGGTTTAGCTGAACCTTCAGAAAACATTCAATCAACTCAAATTGCTAGGAATAATCAAGGAATGACTAGAAGAATGAAACCGGGGTTTTAGCAGAAACATCACGCCACTCTCCGATGATGAGGTGGTCACGCTATTGGTCAGCATTGATTATTCATGTGTTTTTGACGTGGTTAATATTCCTCTCTTCCTTGACAAACTCAAAGCCTTAGATTTTATCTGATACATCGCGTGTATGGATTAAGTCTTTTTTGATGGGTCGCACTCAAGTAGTACGATTGGCGGACGGTTCTTCTTGCTCTCCCTCGTCACGCTGGGGTCCCTTAAAGATCCAAAGCTGGACCTCCATTCTACACCTTATTTGCTTATGATGCAACAACTGTGTGCCGCAAGTGTAAGGCTGTCTACTATGCAGACGACACTAATATCTACTTCCATGGTCCATTCAAAGAGCTGCATAATATAGTTGGGGTAGTTAACGATGATGTGGCAAATTACAGCTCATGGGCACAATGAAATGACATGATCATCAACGAAATAAGAACGATTGGATCTGCCGCTTTCATGAAGTGACTTAAGGAGCTCGACGTGCCTAAAATCAAAGTGAATGGTGTTGAAATCGAATACTGAGATATCAAGATCTTGGGGGTTACATTAGATGATACCCTTTCCATGCGCCCGGAGTGTACTCAGATGGACAAGAGAAGTTTCGCCACCCTCAGCAAACTTCGAAAATGCAAGGACTCTTTGCCGTGTGAAATGGAGTTACTCCTAGTCAGATCCCTGGAACCTCCTAACCTTGAGTACTGTCAAGGACTTTTCTTCAATCTCTCATGTGAGCTCACCACTAAGTTATCACGCTGCAAGAATGCAGCAGTGCGCTTCATCGCTTCCTGTAGGAAATTTGACCACATCAGCCCATGGTATCGTGAATTTCTAATTTTGCCATACGAAGTCAGGCGCGACTATCTTCGTTTGGGCCTCCTGGAGAATATTCTCGCATCTACCATGCCAAAATATCTCTTCGAAGAAATCACGTTCCGACCCACGGACAGAGTGGGCGCTCGTAGATGTTCTCAATTTGACCTGGTCGTTCCCCGATTCAGGACCACATCCTCCGAGTACTCCTGTGAAGTTAAAACCTTCCAACTGTGGAACAAACTGCCCGACGAGGTGAGGCGTCATTTTAAACGACCCTCCTTCAAGAGACTGCTGTTATTATATCTCCTTAGGGCATTTTTCAACGATGATACGATCACTTTTCAATAGCCATCTCAACTCATAAGCTTTACCATATTAGGACTGTTCAATCCTCAGAAAATGTGAGTCGAAATGTAAGAATCAAGAGTATGTGAGTAATGATTCTGCATACCTAATATCTCACCATACCAGGAGAGGCACATTTCTGTTTTTATCTTCATTTTTATTTTCATTTTTATTCTGGTATTCACTCTCCTCGGTTCGAATGACTGTAATTTCAGTTTTATTTATGTGAGTAGTGATGTTTTTATCTCTTTTTTGTGTTAATGTTTGATTAATATTTTACTCATGATAAGGAATAATTACTCGTACTGGGGAGTTGTTTTCTGTGTTATGTCACTAATTTGTACAATGTCCCGGCTAGATTGGACCGAGATTCTATAGTCAAAATGAACGAAATAAACAACTATCTCTCTCTCTCTCTCTCTCTCTCTCTCTCTTTTTTTTTTTTTTTTTTTTTTTTAAGGTGGTTAGAGGGCAAAATCTGCCTCAGGATCCCTCGGATCCGTCCCCAGACACCGGACTGGTTCAGCTTACGCGGACTACGCATAGCCCACGCAGGCCATACCAGGCGGGACACGGGTTTGGGTGGGGCCCACCGAGAGGTGGGCCCGGCCGTGTAATATCCCTCTCCCCTCGATGTCCGATACCTAGGGCATCGGGCAATCAAGGAGGAGATCCATCTGCATCTACCATCTCATCCCGGAACCGCGTGAGCATTACTTCAGGATGAGCGGCATGTCTCGCACTCGATTGCGAGCGTTCCTCTTCTCCATCTTCTCTCTTCGGCCACTTGTCGGCATCTTCTATCTTCACTCTTCATTGTTCCCTCTCTTTCTTCTTTCTTCTCTCTTCTTTCTTCTTTCTTCCCTCTTCAGTGCATCAGATTCCTCCTGGAATCATTTGGGCCTCTTCTGTTTCAATCGGCAGAGTCACTGTAATTCGCCTGCTTCGAGGCGCCTTACTTCCCTCTCTTTCTCCTCTTTGTGGGTCATCACCAGCTTGATGTATCCGGTGAGTCTATCCCATGTCTCCTGGTTGCGGAGTAAGTACGGGACGAGATTCTCAGGTGTTAGTTGAGCACCCAGCCATTCATCCAGCTCGGCGCGCTCTCTCCGGGTGTCGCTGCACTTGAACAGGGCATGTTCGGCGTCATCCCATTCGTCCCCGCATGACTGACATGCTGGGGTCGTCCTCTTCTTGAACCTGGTTAGATAGGAACCGAAGCAACCATGATCGCTCAGTGCCTGCGTCGTCCAGTAGTCCATCTCTCCGTGGGTGCGTTCCGCCCACTTGGCTACGTCACGGATCAGCCGGTGCGTCCATCTGCCGTTCGCAAATGGCGAATCCCACTCAGTTTGCCAATGCTCAAGGGTGGTTTCCTTCTCGTTGTCGCGGATGATCTCCTTCATCGTCGGAGTGAATACTCGTTCGGCTCCGATCACTTTCTGGCGGTCCCAGATCCTCACTCGCTCCGCGACGAGCAAGTGGATGGGCGGAGTACTCGCCAATACGTAAGCCGCATCTCCTGACACAGTGCGGTAGGCACGGATACTCCTCAGGGCCGCTCTTCGGTGGACAGGCCCCATTCTCTTCTCGATGATGGTCTTCTCTACTCTCTTCCCCCACACGGGTGCACCGTACAGCATGATGGAGGTAGTGACGGTGTTGAGAAGTGCGCGCCTCTTTTCCTTGGGTCCTCCGATATTCGGCATAAGCCGCTGGAGCGCCGCACCGACCTTGCTCGCCTTCTGGGCGGCTTCCTGGATGTGCTTCTTGAACGACCACTTGTCGTCGAGCCATACACCGAGGTATTTCAGCTCTGTCTTCCGTGGAATCTCTTGCCCGTTGATATAAAACCGGGGTAAGTCAAACTTCCTACGCCTTGTGACCACGATTGCTTCGCACTTCTTGACAGCGAGCTCCAGAAGCCTGCTAATCATCCACTCGTAGACTCGGGCTAGCGCTTCGTTCGCGCGTCTACCCAAGAGTTCCTCGTTGTCAGCCCATACTATGAGTCCCGCGTCGTCCGCGAAAGCCACTATTATCACTCCTTCTGGCAGTTCGATAGACAGTAAGCTGTCATACTGGGTGTTCCAGTTGAACGGCCCGGAGACCGATCCCTGTCCGATTCCGGCGGACAGTACCCGAATCTCTTGTCCCTCGTCGGTGTCGTACACGAGGGTCCTGTTCCGCAGGTAGTCACTCGTGACGGCTAGTAGATAGGGGGGCACTTTACCTGCTTGGGATTGATAGACTCGCTCCCAGCTCGCGCAGTTGAATGCGTTCTTTATGTCCAACGCAATGATGGCACAGAATCCTCCTCTTCCTTGGTATGGGTTCCCTACCGACGCTTGAACCCGTTCTTGGACCGCCTCGATCGCGTGCACAGTGCTCCGTCCCTTCCGGAACCCGAACTGCATTGGTGATAGCCCACCGCCTTCTTCGTAGGCTTTTTCCACCCTGTTGAGCACCATCCTCTCGTACATTTTCCCGATATTGTCGAGCATGCTGAGAGGGCGTTGACCTCCTTGACCCTTAGGTATCAGGACCAGCTTCTGGCGTTTCCACTTGTCCGGGAAAGTTCCCGCGCTCAGACAGATGTTGAAGAGGTCGAGGAGTAGATCTGGCTTGTATTTGAAGACCAGTTTCAGAGCCTCGTTTGGGATGCCATCCAGGCCAGGGGCCTTGCCGTTCGGCATTCTCTTCGCCGCTATGAGTAGCTCTTGCATAGTGAAGAGCGGGATGGGGTCTTCGCTCTCTGTAGGGAATGTAACTCTGGGTTCTCCTGCTGGGAAGAGGTCTTCCACGATGGTGCGCAATGTTGCTGCATCGGTCGGTGCTGGGTTGCCCTTCCGGGGTCGGACCTTTGACATGACCACGCGATATGGCGTGCCCCAGGGGTCTTCGTTAACCATGTCGCACAGTTCACCCCAGGACTTCTCTTTGCTCCTCCGGATGGCTAGAACGAGAGCCTTCTTTGCTTCTTTGTACGCTCTGTCATCTTCCGCCAGCGATGGTCGTTGCAGCTTCCTTGATCGCCATGCGGTCCTCCTTTTCTTGTTGCTCGTTCTTCGTAGAGCCTTGATCTCATCGGTGATCCAGTACTCTGGTTTCCTCCAGAAACATGGTGTTGTCCTGCGAGGCATCGACGCGTCGCAAGCTCTCGTGATGGCGGATGTTACCATCGCCACAGCTTCGTCCGAGGCGGAGTTCATCGGGAGATCTTTGACTGTTTCTATCGATTCCCGGAATTTCCCCTCATCCAGCTTGCGTACCTGCCACCCCGTCGGTCGCGGTCTGTGTGTCGTCTGTCTCTGTCTGTCAGTCCTAAGCCGAAACCGAATATGTCGATGGTCACTCAATGTTTCCGTGTCCAGAACCTCCCACGATGTCATACGTCCCATGAGCGACGGGCTCATGAACGTCAGGTCGAGGACCGAAGACGAACCTCCCTCCCTGGACCGAGTGTCGTGTCGGTGGTAGGTGATAACCCCCGTCTCGTTCGCGAGCACTAATCCCAATGCCTCCATGGCATCAGCGAGTATTACCCCCCGTCTATCACGCGGCCCCCCGCTCCAAGTCAGTTCCTTGGAGTTGAAATCCCCCGCGATTATAACTGGGCCCCCCCATTGCCTCACATCCTCTTCTAGGTCATGGAGCTCGTCTTCGAATTCGTGCATCTTGAGCGACGGCGAATAGTAGCAGCTGTAGACTGCTGTGCCCTCTATGGTCTTTCGAGCGAAACCGCGGCCACTAACAGCTGGTCCAGTCTCACGGATCGCAGGATTCATGATCTGGATTACGGCTGTCCTCCAGTGATCGAATGTGGATCGAGAGAATTCGCGCTTCCGAGGCGGTTCGGAGATAATCAGAACATCGATCCCTCCTTCTTTGGCTACAGCGTGTAGGAGATCGTCTGCGTCCCCGCTCTTCCTGAGGTTGGCTTGGATGAAGCTAGCCATTTCTTCCCTTCCTGCGTCTATATGTGGTTCTTGCCCTCTGGTACGCAGTGCAGTTGCTGGCCCCAGATCTGTGGTCAGATTTGGACCCGATCGCCACACAGCTTAGGCATTTTGGTTTTTCCTTGCAAATCGCAGCAAGGTGCCCTGGTTCGCCGCATTGGAAGCAGAGTTTTGGTTTCCGTTCCTCTGCCTTCTCTTTTTTGCACCCCGAGGCCTTGTGCCCGTACTCTAAGCAGTTATAGCACCGTGGGATGCCACCCTTCTCGCGGATCCTGACTCTGCCCCATCCAACCTTTGGCTCCTTCCAGTCGAGGAGATGGTGGGCCAGTCTCGTTGCGATCGAGACAACAGCGGTTTGGGTGCCGCGGTAGCCACTCCGGATGGACTTGACTACAACGGCACCCTTCTCGTTTTCTGGTAGGGCCTTCGCGAGGGCATCCCGCACCTTGATTATGTCGACATCGTAGTCGACTCCGAGAACCTCGAGGGTCGTGCTGTTTGCTAGACAGTGGACAGCTCCTTCTTGCCCGACGACTGGTGCCAAGGCTGCCTTGACGGCGGCGACATCGGTGCCCTTCTTGAGCTCAAGAAGGACTTGGCCTTCTTGGGTCTTGCGGATGCCCGTGACCTTGGAGCCCACTTCTTCATCGAGGTCATCCGTTTTTATCCTGCGCAGCATGTCTGCGTAGGTTAGCCCACCTTGTTTGGCCGTAACGAGGACGGCTTCGGGCTTCACCCTTCTCGGCTTCATTTTCGCTTTCTTCCCGGCGGCATCGTCCGATCTACCGCTCTTCTTTGCCCTTCTCGCTTGTTTCTTTGACACCACTTCCTTCCAAGGCCCATTCTGCTCGGGCCGATTGGGCGTTGATGTCGAGCGCGGTGTTCCGAGACCTCCCGGTGGAGGACCGTATCGCGTCGCCTTCGAACCGCGTTGTTTTCCCGGTCGCGTTTCCGGTTTCCCTGCCCCCCTTCCCTGGAAGCCACTACCCGACGCGGCCGGTTTTCTTGTGACCGGAGGCTGCATATTCCCCCTCGCTTTCAGGGTCTTTTCCGTTTCGAGGAGCGTTGTCTCGAAAGCAGCCCGCTTCGCCTTGTCTGTCGCGAGTAGGCCTTCGAGCGCGTGGCCTATCTTCTTGAGCTCTTCGATGTCACCCTCGGTCCCTTCTGGATTGCTGGAAACAGACTCGGCTATTCCTATAACCAAGTTGAAGTGCTCGAGGAGGAGATATGTCTTCTCCTCCGTCTCTTCCCGGCACGTTTTCAGGTCTTCCCATTTCCCCATGAGATCGCCTGCCTCGTTTCCACTCCTCTGTCGTGCCGCATCTCTGGTTGAGGGGATGTGGTCAATCTCCACCCTATCAGGCACCTCATCGTGCACTCCCCTCTCGAGCAAACCGTTTTCAGGAGTCAGGATTGTTCCGTTCCCCTGGGACCCTATAGTGGAGTCAGACTCGCTCGAGTCTGAGCTCAAGTTGACGGCGTCTCTCTCTCTCTCTCTCTCTCTCTCTCTCTCTCTCTCTCTCTCTCTCTCTCTCTCTGCGGCGCTGTAAGTGTGCAAACATCTGTCTACTTCACGCTCCATCATTTATAGCCATCTCACCCGTCATTTTTTCATTCTTTCGCCCGAGGTGACGTTTCTCGCATAGATCAGCGATCCCCTGGCTCACCTACATATAAGGCTACGTAGCCGGCTCATCCTCTCGAGCCAGGATCCCGATTATGCGAAAGGTGTAATTTGGAGGTTAACAACATCAACCACGAGACAAGCTTCTTCGTGCTCCACGACAGAAATAGCGCCCTCACTTGTGGATTCACGGGACCACCTAGAAGCTGCAGATACCTGCAAACAGCAACATCCTTTGCCGACTCGAAGACAGATGGCGCCAACACCCCAGTTCGGCTGAAATGACGAGCACATCGACAACAATAGGGCCAAGCAAGACTACATGCTCGATCTGCACTCTGTCCGTGAGGCGTGGTGAGTCTTCTCTGCAGTGTATTCGTTGCGCTAACCTAACACACCTCACTTGCTCTGACTCCCCTGTGACCGTACCGTACGTGTGTTTGAGCTGCCCAAAATTCGTTCCCAAGATCACGCCCTCGCGGCCATTATCGTGCCCCCCTCCTCATATATCAGTCCCCCATCATAGCAACGCCCCGCCTTCCCCTAGCAACGAGACCTCGCCCACTACCCCCTCAACCATCACTGATTCCCCCGAAATAAGCCTGACCACGCCCCGCAAACGATCTGCGTCTTCGCCACCCACCTTATCAAGACCACGACTAAAGGCCCTAAAATCTCAGAGGTCACCACCAACAACTGATTCAAACTCAATCACCACCATGGCCAACCCCATACGCCCGGCTTTCTTAGATGATCCCACAATGCCTGACTTTGCCAAGGCTTTGGGCGAGTACATGTACACGTCCCAAGTCTCAAATCATACCCAGCTCACCAGCATTGACTCGCGCTTATCAGATCTCACGACATCTAGCCAAAATAATACCCGTGCCATTTCCAACCTGCAAGCAGAAGTTCGCTCTTTCCGCTCAGTTGTTGACCAATGCGAGCTCCGTTTTTCGGGTGTGCCAGACTCTTCGCCTCTATCTGATGAAGAACTCGCCATGAAAATCCTCACCGCAATGCAATGCGCCGACCGTGTAGGACCTCTTTTATCAGTGAGACGCTGGGACTTTCCCCCAGCTCGACCTATCCCAGCTCAAGGTACGAACCCCAGCGCAAGCCAGTTGACTCCTGCTGGCAATTTCAATCCGAATGAAGGTAAAACCTCCTTAGTCATAAAGTTTTTATCTGCAACAGTACGTGACTTCGTTATGTCAAGATCCATCAAATTAAAAGACGTTCCTGCGGATAACATCTTTGGTTCGGGTGGCCAGAACAGGATATACGTATCCCACGTCCTCCCTCCATCAGTATACCCTATCTGGCGAGCGGCATTAGCAAAAGCCAAAGAACTCAACTACATGAGACCCATAATCCAGAACATGACTGTGATGAGCGCTCTAACCCCAAATCACCCCTCATTCCAATACTAGCCAGAGAAGAGCTCCTTACTCTCCCTCCTTGTCAACCCAGAGCCACTCCTCCAGCTTTACCACTTACAAATGCTGGTAATCCTAGCAGCGGCTGAAACAACGCCGGTCTGCAGTCACATGCCCGCTCTCAACCACACGTGACAATAGGTCACATCAACATAAACCGTCCCAAAACTAATTTTTCACTTCTCGAAGTCCAAATCACTTCCCATCATTATGACATTGTTGCCATTTCTGAGACATTCCTTACCCCTGTAGTCAGCAACGACACTTTTCAAATCTCCGGATACACGCTTTTTCGAAACGACAGAGTGGGCAAAGAAGAAGGTGGAGTCGCCCTATACGTCAAATCGACTTATCCTGTCAAAACTCTCCACGCATCGGACCCTCATTTTGACAACACTCCTGAGTACCTCATTTCCGAAATCAAGATCGGAACCGTTCCCCTCCTTTTTGCAACAGTCTATCGTCGACCCTCGGCCGCATATCCTCATGAATTCTTCAACACAATTTCACAATTTCTACCCAAGTATCAACACGTAATAATCACCGGAGACTTCAACATCAATATAGCGTCAGTTTCATCCAGTTCAACTTCATTCTTCAATCTCTACGACTCATATAATTCCAAACCAGCCAGCTTTGAGCCCACGCACCACGTAACCTACCATGACACAGAAACACATGATACCTGCATTGATATCTTTCTCGTCCGCAATGATGAAGTCCTCATATCTCACCGCAAATCCTCTGCCCCCTTCACTGACGGACATGATTTCATCGAGATAGACTACAACCTCAAATCCCAAGCTACCAAGCCCAAAACCGTAGAAGTTCGCAGACTCAACAATGTCAATAGTGATGAACTACATAGTCTCATAATTTCATCCTTACCTAGCACTATTTATGCTCCTGAGACGGGCATGCCTTCAGACCCTCGAAGCGATATTTCCTTTGTAGATCAAACATTCTCACGTTCAATCTCCAGCTTTCTTCCCCGTGTACATATGCCTCCATCCCCAAATCCCCTTGTAATTAGCTCACATCAACCAGAATCGGCTTCACCCTTCCTTGAGCAAACCATACCAAGTACCTGTCAAATTGACGGAGCAGTGGCCACTTTGACGAGATCCACACTTGGCGCATTCGATCAGCTCTCACCAAAAATCCACCTCACCATTTCCTCTTCTCAAAAACCTTGGGTGAATGCTGACTTAAGGCGCCTCATGGCACAGAGAGACGCAATCTACTTGCGTGCCCGTCGCTGTCAATCGCCGTCACTACATCAACAGTACCGCGAAGCTCGTGCCCGCACTAAATCAGCTCTTGACCATGCTAAATACACATACATGAAGCACAAAATTACCACTGCTCCTGACGCAAAATCACGCTGGCGTGAGCTCCGCAAATTCGGTGTTGCCTCGAATCGGCTTCCTTCTCCACTCACACTATTCAGCAGCCAATCCCTGAACAAACATTTTGCGTCGGTTACAACTCACCACCATCCTCTAACCGACGCCGAAATCGAGTCAGTATGCTCTATGCCTATGCCTGCAAACACACCAATTTTTGACCTTGAGCCGGTGAGCATGGAAGCGTTAGATCGAGCCTTCGTTGCCTCAAAATCCAAGGGCCAAGGAATCGACGAAATCTCGTCCACCATGACTAGCCTGGCATATCCAGCCCTGAAAGCCTCTCTCTTGAAGATCTTCAATGACTCATTCGCAACGAACCACTTTCCGTCTAATTGGAAACAGTCATCCATCATACCACTTTCCAAAGTTGCAGCACCCAAGTCACCAACAGATACACGCCCCATTGCCCAATTACCTGAGCTTTCTAAGCTGCTCGAAAGAATAGTGTACCACCAGTTGATAAATCATCTTACCACCCACGATCACATAGACCCACACCAATCTGGTTTTCGTGCACACCACTCCCCTCAAACTTCCCTTCTCGGCATCCTCGAAGATGTGCGAGCCGCGATTGACCAACGCATGGTGACGGTCCTAATATCATTCGACTTTTCGAAAGCTTTCGACACAATCTCGCACCCCATTTTACTCCGCAAACTTCGCCAAATTGGTTGCTCGGATCGCGCCATACGCTGGTTCGCAAGCTATCTTCGCCATAGAACTCAATCGGTCCGTCGAGAGGATGGGACTCACGACGAGTGGTTACCAATTAATGCCGGAGTACCTCAAGGAAGCGTGCTTGGACCTTTACTCTTCCTAGTCTTCATCAATGACCTGGCGAAAGTACTTCGCCATTCCCGTCACAAGATCTTTGCTGATGACACCTATATATACCTTCACGCCTTACCATCTGACATAGCTAATGAAGTCGCCCTCCTAAGTCAGGATGCATGCTCCGTGGCAAAATATGCAATTGAAAATGAACTAACCCTCAATACTAGCAAAACTGTAGCTATGATTCTGGGCAGCACCTTCTACACTACAGCGTTGAAAACCAATCAAGTCCCGTTTATCAACCTTGCCGGCACACCTCTACCTTATTCGTCACAAATGAAGATCCTGGGAGTGGTGGTGTCACCCGATTTGAATTGGGAGCTCCAAATCAATCAGGTATCTAAGAAAGTCCATGGCGCTTTGTACACACTCCGTGTGCTTGGTCAGGCCTTACCCCGTATGCTTCGCCAGCATCTCACGCAAAGTCTCGTTCTCTCCCATTTTGACTTCTCAGCAATCCTTCTTACAGGCCTTGAAAAAGGCCAAGCCCTGAAACTCCAAAGACTTCTGAACCTCTGTGTCAGATACGTCTACGGCAACATCCCTTGGAGAGAACACGTCACGCCCTATCGTCTTGCTTTGGGATGGCTATCAGTTGAGAAACGACGTGAATATCTCATGGCCTCGCTAGCAGTCTCCATTCTAAAAACAGGTCTTCCCCTATACCTTCGCCTGCGATTCATGCGTACTCAAGATTGGCCGAACCTCAGACAGTCTGAGCGAGGAAACAAGCCAAAGCTCATGTATTCTGCACCCCGCACTGAGGCACTCAAACAATCGTTTGCTATCGCCTCTGCTCGTTTCCTCAACACACTCCCACCGATCGACCTTGATGACCTACCGCCTGGCCAAATAAAAAATATCATACTCAAACAACAAGTTGAGAAAGATAAAAGCGAGTGGTTTGCTCGCGCGAAGAGTGAGCAAATCACCGCCATACCCCCCAGTCTCCTCGAAGCTTTGCTTCATTCAATGAATGAGCATCTGTGAGTATATTAGTTAGTGCCCGAATACACTCGCGGAATTCAACAACGCCTCAGAAACTAACATGTGAGGACAAATTCAACTCCACTCACAAATTGGAACTGTTACCTGCGATTCAATTGTAATTTCTTGTAATGGAATACCCGATCTAGAACATCTCCTCCAGTTAGTTAACCTTGATCAATATCAGTGCTGTAATACATTCTCTCTCACCACCAGTTCGTTTAAATTATTATTATGTAACTCAAGTGTAATAAGCCTAATGAGCAAATGGGGAAAATTCCCCCCGCTCTCAATAAATTAGTCAATCAATCAATCAATCAATCAATCTCTCTCTCTCTCTCTCTCTCTCTCTCTCTCTCTCTCTCGCTCTCTCAGTTTTGAAAAGTATCCGGGCACCCGGGGAATGGTCCCAAAAGGAGGAACGTTCATTCCCCCGAGATATGAAAGCCCTTGGGAACCGCGCAATTGATTCTAAATTTCGTATCGTGCTCGCAAACACGTCAGTCACTAACTTAGGGCTTTTGAGTTGGCAAGACACCCATACCACTCGGAAGATGACTCAAATTTGAACCGATAAGTGGAATTGAGTTAACCGCAGACTCGAGAACTTCAATCTTGAACTAAATCACTAACTGCCCGATACAAGAGAATTTGATTCTCATCACTCTCTTCTTCTGATGATGCTGGAACCAGCAAGGCAAGCTCGACAATTGGTCGTCGGAATGTTGATGTAGCAGTGCAAACTTCTACGACTCGAATTCTGCCATTATTCTCAGGAAATCTTGATGTGACTACAGTCAAAAGCCAGACAGCCGGAGGTCTGCAATCGTCGCGCAACAAGACAACATCACCCAACCGATAGGCCCTAGGAGGCCTTGATCACTTATGCCTCTCTTGAAGGGCTTGCAGATGTTCACCAGACCATGATTTCCAAAATTCCTGCGTCATTCGGGTCATCTGCTTCCATCTCTTGTCGACTAAAAGCGGCCCTGACGATACTGTTGGCTCTGGAATAATGAATGATGGTCTCTGAATTAGAAAATGTGCAGGAGTCAGCACAGATAACTCAAATGGATCATCTTCCAAAGGAGCAATGGGTCTCGAATTCAGGCATGCTTCAATTTTAGACAACAAAGTCGACATTTCTACATAGGTAAGGATATGGTCAGCAACTATCCTTTTTGACTGATGTTTGGCTGACTTGACTGCGGCCTCCCAAATCCCTCCGAAATGCGGTGCAGCAGGTGAATTAAACTTAAACTCAGTCTTCATATTGGCTAGCTTCGTGGCGATGTCTTTGAAATCTGCTGAAGCTCCATCGAAGCGACGTTGCAGCTCAGCATCTGCCCCAACAAAATTCAAGCCATTGTCGCATTCCGATTTGCTGCAGTGACCACGTCTTGCATTGGAGCGCTCGAATGCAGCCATGAATGCCTCGCTAGAAAAGTCTTCCACAGCCTCCAAGTGTACAGCCCTTGTGCTAAGACAGATGAAAATGCAACCATGAGCTTTCATCGTACTCCGACCACGACTTTTAGACTAGCGTACTTTGAAGGGACCTGCAAAGTCCACTCCCGAGGGCTCAAGAGGATAAGCAGGTGTGATTCTAATCCTGGGAAGATCTCCCATCAATTGAGTTGACATTTTTGCTGAATATCGCTAACATACCGTGCATATGTTGATAACAACTTTTACCGCTTGTCGACCTTTGATAATCCAGTATTGGTTCCTGAGGTTGGCCAGCGTGAGCTTCGTGCCGACGTGAAGAGACTCTAAGTGAGCTTGTCTCACAAGTCGATCCGTTAATGGGCTTCTGTAGGGAAGAATCAGTGGATATTTGGCTGAATATTCCAACAAAGCATGACAAAGTTTGCCTCCCACTCTTGAGGAGTCCTTGATGTGGAAATGGTCTTAGTTTCAATAGGTTGGAATCCTTGAGATCCTCACTGCACTCTAGTAACCTGAAACTATCACCAAAGCAGTTTCTCTGCTTTATGTATACCCATAACAATGCAGCATTCTTCAACTCCCCAGATTTCAATAAGCCCTTTGAAATCACCTTGAAATCAATGAATTTCAGCTGCAAAAATCGTAGCTTCTCCCCAGTTTCATCGCTAAGACGAGAGCTTAGCTTCGTCAAGGAGCGAAGATAAAGTGCCGTGACACGAAAGAGCCTGATTGCTGCAGAAAACCTAACCAACAAATCGTTTTGAAAGGAATCATCTGGATACTGTATTCCAGTAGCGTGAAATGCGGAAAAATTTCTCTCTTCGAGAGGCATAACTTGCACATTCTCTGCTTCAGTAGTCCACGGATGATTTGACTCAGACAAAAACGACGGACCGCCCGCCAAAAACCACGGACGGATCCACCAGAGCTCGAACGACGACAAAAATTCCGGATTCAATCTCCGAGAGACTACGTCTGCTGGTTTATCCTGTGATTTGACGTGATGCCAATGGGCTTGCGGGACCACCTCTTGAATCGAGGAACACCTGTTAGCGACAGAGGTTTGCCACCGATTTGTCCGAGCTCTAATCTAACATAGAACATCCTTTGAATCCGACAATGAATGAACCGATGCGGTTTAGATTGCCATAATTTTTGTGAAATGATCAGTGAGTTTAGCTAATAATTATACCGCGCAAAGCTCTAAGCGGGGTATACTTACAGTCTCAATTGGAGCCACTTTAGACTTGGCACACTGCAATGATACTATTACCCGACCACTTCTGATCAATCCCAAATAAATCACAGCCCCATAAGGCTTCGAAGAAACATTTGCAAACCCGTGCTTTTCAACTTCTAACCCTCGACTTGAACATTCTATCCATCCGGGTATTCTAATGTTTCCCAAATTTTCAAGCTACTGGTATCAACCAGACCACTGGTTTGAATAGTCGCTTGGAAGAACATCATCCCACTTGCATTTCAATAACCAAAGTGATTGCCTAGATATCTTTGCCCAAATCACAACCGGGGCTAACCACCCTAATGGATCAAAGATTTTTGCCGTGAGAGACAAACCCTTTTCATCAACTTTTGGCTGTCAAAAGCCTGAGGCTTGATACCATAATGGGAGTAATCCTCTCTTGGAGCCCAAGATAGGCCAAGTATAGAGGTACAGTCATCAGCATCAAATGTAGCTGGACCGTGGATTCTATGGTCGACTGGAATGGGTTCGATCAGTTGAGCATCATTAGCCGCCCATTTCCTCAACTCGAAACCGCCCACCTTGAGAATCTCGATCAATTGAACTTGGTTTTCTCAAGTTCCTTGTACTGTCTCTCCCCCGACATAAAATCATCCATGTATGATTCATCCTCGATGATTTTAAGCACTGAGGCAAAGAGATGTCCATAATCCTTGGCCAATTGCTTCAAAACCCTAATGGCAAGATATGGCGGACATCTCAAACCGTAAGTAATCGTTCTGAGAAAATAGAGTAAGACTTCCAGATCCGAATTTTCCCTCCATAAGATCATCTGCAAGTGACGATCCCTGGGGTCGACTAAAACCTGTCTGAACATTTTCTCTATATCAGCCACGAAAACAAATTCATACCGACGCTATCTCATCATTAGATCCTCTAGCTCTGGTAGCAAATTCTCTCTGGTGCACAGTAGGTCATTCAATGATGTGCCGTGGACCTTGTTCGGGCCGTTGAATACCGTCCGTAATTTTTCGGAGCCTTGAAGCACTCCGTGATGAGGGAGAATATAGCAACTATTCTCATCCTCTACCGACAAATTTGGAGCTTTTTCCATATGCTCGAGATCCTCGTACTCTTGCATGAAAGCCTTTTATTTTGACTCGAAATCCAAATTTTTCGAGAATTTCCGTTCCATGGAATAGAATTTTTGGAGGGCTGAGGAGTAAGAATCACCGAGTTTGAAATTCAAATTTTTCATCAACTCTTCTTTCACTGCGGTCGCCGCCTTCGAGTGGAAATCCAATCCCATCCACTCCACTTTCACACACTAAGCTGCGATCCGGCTCGAAGGACCACGTGTTCAATTAGGGAGCCGGTGAATGAATAATTTCGGCGACACACATTGTTTGAACTTTCGAAAATATAAGTGAATTCATTCGCCAATAGCTTGACATGCTGAAGTGATAGGTAGTGGACGACGGCTGGACGAGAACTGCCGATAGGCGTGGAAGGCGGCAAACGCGACGGCGCAGAGTTGGGGCGCGAACGCAAAATGGTGGAAGCGCCTCAGCATTTGAATTGAATACAATAGATTCATATGAAACTGGAAACATAGTTTCATGGTCGATAATAGAAAAACGACTTTTGCAAATTGAGCTCAAAGTTCGGCATTTTTACAAGACTGCTGAACTTGTACGAGCTATAGCTCCTATCAAAAGTACGATGATTGACTTTGCCGGTGGTTGAATTGTAGGTTTTTCCAAGACCTTTGAATGGCTACTTGTGAAAGTCGATTATCACATGTCTCTTAGAAGCTAGATCACTCGGGAATAGACTCAAAAATCGCTTACAGTAAATAGCTTATACGAATCGCTAGACTCAATAATCGGCGGTGGACAATTTTTTTCTCAAAATAACTAGTCCTCACGAAAAGTCGCGCCCAAGCACGTCCAAAAAGATTGAGTCCAGTCAAAGCTATGATTTCTCCAAAATAGGCTAAAAGGTTCCTGAAATGGACCTTTCATGGGCCCTAGGGCCCATTGGGAGGTTGAAAAATTCTTTTGTACTATTTCAACATAGTACTAATGGAGAAAGATTTTTTGGGGTCAATTCCAGAACCCCCTGGTGACGACTCTGGCCGAAATGCTCCGAAATGTCTTATATATATATATATATATATCTGTACCCATAACGATTCCAGTTAATTACTGACTAGCGGTATTGCCTTGCTCGCTAATGCTCGCTCGGGGTTTTCTTTCCAGTACGATCGATTTGATAGGAGGATATCATGTTTCCTCTTCATTTTAATCGAAAAAATACCATCGACTTAATTCGATTGGATCCCTTGAGGCTTCCGTACAAATCATTCCAACATTTGCGGAATCGGTGAAGTAGATACTACGACACCCTCTTTACTTTCATGAGGAAGTCACAAGAGTTGGAATAATTCAAAGCCAATCAAAACTCTGTATTTCCGGATTTCGCATACTGAGATGCTTACGTGAAAGTGGTAAAATATGACGGGTGTCTTGGGTGGGCGCATGAATCTTGGTGGATGGATGAGTATATGGATGGATGGTCTGGTCTAAACTGATCCGGTCGAGTACGGTGTGAAAAGTCTACTATGGTTTTTTTCGATCTAGTTCGGTCTGTTACGATCTTGTACAGTTTCGTACAGTCTGACACGGTTGTTCAGAACTGTCTCTGAGTGGCATCGCAAATTCGGTACTTATCTTGCGCTTTGTATGAGGTATGTAAGTATGTTCATTTATGGAACTGAACATTTGGCTTTTGAATTCAGTGGTCTTGTACCAGACCGTATCGGACCGTACAAATCCTTGCAAGATTGCAATATACCGAACCAGACCGAACAAGACCGTAAAAAACCTCTCAGGCCGTACTCGACCGGTTCAAGCCGGACCAGACCACCCTTCCGTATATTCATCCATCCACTAATCCATGCACGCACCCACTCATGACACCCATAATATTTTACTCACCCCGCGTGAGCGACCTGGTATGCGGGATCCGGAAATCCAAAGTTTTGATTGACTTCTAATTATTTCAGCTCTCGTCAATTTTTCGTTAGAAGTTGATTGGTTGTAGTACCAACTCTACCAATACCGCAAATGTTGGATGGATTCGTACGGAACCTTTAAGGGTGTCACCCGGAATCATTTAATACCAAATCTTAGATTTAGGAAAATCATTGAAAAATTGATTTATGAAAGCATCCGCAAGGAAATTGTGGATGATTTCTGACTTTTGTTAAGAAAAACTTGATAACGTTTGATAAGACTGTTGTTTTCACATTTTTCAAATAACAATTCGATTATTTTGGTATTCAAAAATGAAGTTTTCAAACAATGTTAATTCAATCAATTCAATTCAATCAATCATCTGAGGGAAAAAACATCAAATGAAATTCTAGTAAAGAAAAATGAAGAAAATGATGAGATAACTTGAAGATAACAAAAAGATGAAAAGATAATCTACAGATACCTTCAAGATAATCTTAGATGATAAGATAGTTGGAGATACAATAAGTATTCAGATACATGCGACAACATTCATAATAAAAGTCACTAGAGGAAGCTGAAGGTATATATATAAAGTTAAAGCGTCGAGCAAGGCCAGTCTGTCTCAACCCATCGAAGGGTGAAGTCGATGCCGCTCCTGGTGATCGAGAAGTCACCCCGAGAGCCAACCCCCAGGAGCCATGAGTTCAATCGAGGTATATCACAAAGAGGTTTATACGTGAGTAATTACTTGAAAAACATTTAATACGTATGAATATTCGAACATGTAATTTAGATAATTATATATCGTTTTAGTATCCAACAGTCTTGGAAAACTGTACAGAAGAGACATTAAAAGACCGCAGTGGAGATTAAATTTTCACCACAAGAGATTCAAGGATCGTCAAAGGAAATTACATTGGTGAGTGAACAAATTAACTATTTCAACAAGTCATTTTTTTTATTGATTACTCCAACAATAATGAAATGATTGATTAATATAAGTCACTCAACATAGAAAATTCAATCTAGCACACTCACTTATATTAAATCATATGAACACACACAGTTACAGACACACACATATACACTCACAATTATTCACGCTCATCCATGCATATACAAATAGAACTTCTTCACAATTCATTAACACACCAACAAGTTAAATCATTCCCTGAACAATAATATAACTTTTATTTGAATTGATTTCAGCATAATAACTCAGTGTACATCCTGCCAACAGTTGATTAATCAGAGGATGGGAGAGAATAACTTAGCCCCTGGAACTGTCAAGAATCATATTAGGAAGCTGCACTGGTAAGTTATTTATGTAATCTTCCGAATAATTGATGATCATTGATATGATTTATATATCAATTAACAGACATCCAATAATTGTTTCAATACATACTCACTCACTCACCCACCTATAGATGCACATACACAAACATTTCCAATATCCAGAAACTATACACACAACCTCCCCCATAATTTCATCAGACACACGCATGAATACACACACACACTCTCACACACATATTCATATATGCACATATTCACACAAACGAATCTAATTATTTTGTGATAGAAAAATAATCCGCGATATTCATTTTTCCATCCCACAGCACCATTAAGGACGAAAAAACTGTATCCCGATAGTCCATTGGATAACTAACTCAACAGGGAATCAAGAAGCAGAATTGGGATGCCATCATTGTCAATTAGAAGACGTACTGCAGGTGATTTTAAATGATTTAAAAATATTCAATTTAGCTGATATCATATCAAATTTTATATTGTTCCTAGAAAATTATGAAATTTTCCAAAAATTGTAAAATAAAAATATGTATATTGGATAACTCAATAAAATTCAACAGAGACGGGACATCTGCCCGTCTCTCCCCTCTCGTCTCCTTTCATTCCATAGGTTTAGTTAGAATAAGTTCTACAGAATTTTAAAATGACTTAAAAACGATGACATGATAATATTCAATGTGGTTCAACAAAATTCAAACCATTCACGTTTCAATTCCGACGATTTTAATTAATTGCAAAATCATAATGAATTTAAAATCACGACCATGACGTCAGGACAGAGTTTTCAAGAATGAGTGAATTTAACATCATAATAGAATTAATCCTATTAATAAATCGACGTGACTTCCACATACGAAGAATCCAATACTTGACTATCGCCTGCGGTAGGGTGCCTCACAAAAGTGCTGAGGTAATGTCGAGGATTCGGTGTTTTTATTAGCTGACTGACGGATCCCATCAAAGAATTTCCGCCCATCTGAATCCCTACATTCCTGAGTCATTCGACACAGAACCTTGGAAGGTCCCCTGTTAGTAAATGACTCATCCATAGATTTGTAGATTCTTTTGGAATCGTGGAATTCTGGGCTACGAACGCACATACTCTGACTGCATCGTTCATCAATCGATAAATTGAACGAAATAGAAGGGAAATTCTCCCAATAATAATTTCGAGATGATTTCCCAATCAATGAAAGTCGTCGTTAGAGATCAAAGTTTCCCTTTTTTTCATTATACTCACCAAAATGGAATTACAAATAATAATAAACCTTTCAACAACTACTGTTGCAAAATGGACTTTACACTAAACAACAGTAACAGTTCCTAATACAACACCATTGATGATTTAAAACAAAAAAGAGATCACATCAATCACAATTAAGACACTTCGATTCTACACTGATGAGAACGTTGCGATGACTCGCCTAGGCCATGGCTCAAGAGTGACTAACTACGCTGAGAGCAACCGAAGCGAAAAATCCAAAAAAAACTCATCAACACTACACGCTTCACATATATAGATCATAACGACGCCTCTTACGAAGATTAACACATCCGCTAACGCCCACGAAGACTAACACGGGGGCCGGAGATTAGCATTTGCTTTGTTACGGCCACGAAGATCAACACTTACTGTGTACGCCACGAAGATCAACACTTACGGGTCAGCGCCACGAACATTATCTCTTACTGCTTACGACCACGAAGAGTAATACTTACTCCTCAAACTGCACGAAGATTAACACATTCGCACATTTTTTTCTTGAAGGGACGAAGACTATAAGTATTCCGTCTCAAGGCCACGAAAAGTAACACATTCTTCTTAGCGGCACGAAAATTAACACATTCGTAGACTTCATTCTTGAGGGGATGGAGATCATAAGTGCTTCGTCTTGAACGAAATACTTACAGTCTCCGTCCCTCCATGAATGAAGTCTACGGATGCGTTAATTTTCGTCCCGCTAAGGAGAAAATGTTTCTTTTCGTGGCCCTAAGACGAAATACTTGGTCTCCGTCCCTTTGAACGAGAACGTGTGCAAGTGTGTTATAGTCTTCATACCGTTCAGGAGTAAGTGCTAGTTTCATCGGCCGTTGAGCAGTAAGTGTTAGCCTTCGTGTCCCTAAGGAGTGAGTGTTAGTTTTCGTGGACCTAAGGAGAATCCATTAATCTTCGTGTTCACAACGAATGAACGTTAATCTTCGTCAGTCACAAGAAAATAGGTGTTAATCTTCATAAGAGGCGTCGATAATACAGACATCTGATTACAACTATTACTACTAAGACACTCACTTTACACTGATGATGACGTTGCGGTGACTCGCCTAGCCCATGGCTCATAAGTAATTAGCTTCGCTGAAAGCGACCAAAGCGAAAAATCCAAAACAACTTCATCAACACTTCACACACAACATGATAACACAATCAAATCAGTATAACAAAAAATCTCACAATTTCCATTATGCAACAATAGAAGTTTTATTCAAATTCATTAATAAAATCGTTCCAGATAATTAAAAAATTATTCAATGAGTGTTCAATACATAGTTGAAAAGATATTCAAGAACCAACTGTTTTCATAGTGAAATCACTAAAATTTCGATTCAAGAATCATCATTTTCTCTTAGCCGGAAAACTGCAGCTCTGGAAATTTGCATGATAGACGGAAAAAAATATTCTATTGAAATATTAGCTAAACATTGAAAAATATGATAATAAATATTCAACTGAATATTGGATAATGGAAGGAAGATCACAGAAAAACAACTGACTAATTTAGAAATTTCAAAAAGATCAGTTTCTCACGATTGAATAATACCATCCCCAAAAAATTGCACAGTACATGAAAAATGGATTACTCCAACTCAATATACCTAAAGAATGAGAATGTATTGAAAAATTACTTGAGAAAGTAGAAGCAGCCGAAAGAGCAAAGTAGAGATAATCAAAAAACGACGAAATAACTTAAAGATAACCATGAGATAACCAAAAGATAAAAAGACAATCAAAAGATAACAATCAGATAAAAATATAATTGAAAGATAACTTTAAGATGATCCTAGATGACCTTAGATGATCTTAGATGATAAGATGAACTTAGATGATAAGTACTTAGATACTCGCGACACATAAGGTCTATTGTCGCTCTCATAATATCAACTCTATTGTTTAGTATTTTTTTCGTCAAGTTGGCAACCCTGCTTACGATTTTACGTTGGCAGCCCTGCTCGGGGGGATCCGGACGGATGGGATTTTACCCGTGGCTTAATTATTGTAAATTAGTCAAGGACAATGAGTATCACAATTTATGACTAGTCAGGGAGCATACGCATGGAATACTCATGAAACTAAATAATTCAATAATAAAGAAGAGGCAAGGGCTGGCATGAATATCACAGCTATAGATCACCGACCAGGTGACGGAGGGTCACACGTAAGAGCCCCTCCCATCACAGATTGACATGATGTTTCTTCTCCACATCAATCTTCTGTGAAGACTGTGTCAGTAAGAGATTCTTCAGGGCTTCTTCGGTTAACAATGTTTGTGATGAATGCAGAGCTATATATACGCATGGCTGTATGTGCGTAGGTGAGGTTAGGTCATGTGTATGCTGAGGGCGCGCCGTCGCGTGCTCGACGGTAGGGTTCACGCTTTGAGAACCAGAGCATGTGGAGTTACTTGCGTGTATTTCTGTTGTACTGCTAGTTAAATGAAGAGACAATCATCCATGTCCTTGTGCTAGTGGTTAATTGAAGGATACCCCGTACGAGACATAACATTGGCGACGAGGAGAACCAAAAAGAACTCCTTTGAAGGAGGTAATATTGCAGAAAAGCTGTAATCAGGGACGAAGCTCGATTGGAGGCGATAGCTGGGCAGTTGAAACAGAAAAAAATTGAATTGCAAGCATATGAACAGAGTTTGGGGCAAAGAATGGCCCAACTAACGACAGAAAGAGAAGCGTGCATGAGAACACAGGCAAGTGAACAAGCTTTCTTAATGAAATTGACTTATGAAGAAATTCAAAGACGAGGCGTGGCGAATACACAGCAAAGTGCCGAGCAAGTTCAAACAGGCTTGATGAACGGTGGCGCGGGAGCGGCAACAGCAGTCGCATCCGCTTCGATTTTCGGAAGTGTGAGCGAATTCAATCTCAATAGAGATAACTGGACTGTTTGGGTAGAGCGACTCGAGCAGTATTTCAAAGCAGATGATATTCCTGAAGGAAAAAAAAATTCTTATCATATTGACGATGATTGGAAATGGGAGCTATGGACTAGTAAAGAATTTACGTATGCCACAACAGCCAAGTGATGAAAAATATCAAGAATTGATTGAAATAATGGATAAACAACTACAGCCGAAGCGAAAAGTGGTTTCGGAGAGATTTCATTTTAAAACATGTGTGGAAGAGGACAATGCACAGTTGAAAGACTATTGTGCGGTATTGGAGGAAGCATCGACGTATTGCACATTTGAAGCTTATGTTACGTCCCATCGTGCTGCGCAGTGACTTTTTTGTTTTTTACAATGTGAGATAGAATGTACTAAAAATCATCACTATTGTATCCTCTTTCCAAAATGTAGGAATACTGCCTCTGATATTAAGTGAAAGAAGATAAGAGCTAGATCGAGCAGAAATAGAAACAATCTGTGGCTGAAGTAGCACGAATGAGTACGAGGCGAATAATTTCTGGGCCCGGCCTCTCTCTGACGTCCGCGCTACAGCGTCATACAGGGCCTCATTCAGAGCGAAGGGCAGACGAACCCAAGCAGGGTTCGAAAGAGGTACCTCAGTGGGGTACCAAGCCCCCAAGTACGAGCTATAGGGCTTGTACTAATACACACGCCCATCAGGCAGGTGTGATAGAGAGATCTCTCTCTCATTCGCACGTGACAGCGGCATCTAATTTGGACGAGACGTCCGAGCTCTTCGGTGCGCGTGTCGGCAGAGAGGCCGAGTGTTCAGGTTTTCTCGAGCAAGCTGCCGTTGAGTTGAACCGGTGTGGCCAGGTGCTCACCGGTTTTGCAATTATCTCTCCAACGTTGACTCATCGGAAGACACTGCTACACCAGCCCTTTCGCCACACCACGCCTTCAGCAGCCTAAATCACCAGCGATCACGTATCAGAGGCAGGATTCCAGTACACCAGGAGTTGAATAAAAGTGAGCCTATGATCTTTGAATTTCTGTTTGTTTTCACGGCCGCAACACGCCTGGCCGACTCATATATATATATGGGTCAGATCAGTATATTTCGGCAAATCCGTGCGCACGACCCCCGCGGATCTTTTCTCCAATTTCTTACGTGAGAGTAAGCACCAAAAGTAGTACTCTTCAAGAGTTTCAGCCCCCTCAAAAATTTCTTACGCCCGCTAGAATTTTTTGAAGTTTGAAAAAAGGCCTTTTTCAGCTTTTCTAAAAAAATCGCGATTTTGACCAGAAACATCGTAGCGAGGCGTGCGAGGTCGCATCTTCTTCGTTCCGATATCAACTTTGAGGAAAAAAGAATGCAAGACTCTCAAAACCGAATGCGTTCAGTCTCCACGACAATACATAAAGTCACTTTTTTCGATTTTCAGCCCATTTTCAAATAGATGCTATTCCGACGCTTCTGAATCTTTTTCCATTTAACTTAACTAGTTTTTGTGTCTTGAAAAACCCTACGATTTGCGCTTCTGCACGTCCAAATCGGATAATTCTGTCCCGAGTCATGTCCATTAGGAGATGGTGAGTTGTCGAAAAATGACCAATTTGTCAAGCTCGCCAGATCTGTCGCCCTCCACCAATCGACTCAAAAATCGACACAGATGTTTTTTCAAGTGTCCCAAACACGTGGAAAACATTTCGCGCTGTGTTCCGGCCTTTCGTTGGACCTATAAATTTTACAAACACCCTAATTTTTGCGGATTTTCGTGTAATTTTTGAAGCGGTTGCCGCTCTTTTCCTGCGCATGCGCACATCTATACTGCTTCGGGAGTATTTTCAATTGATAGCCCTTGCAGTTTTCTACAAAATGACCCCTTGACAAAGTCCCTTTGATGCAACTGAACAAGAGATCTAGCTATTCTAAGGCAGGAAAAACTCGAAGTGCCGAAAGTACCCCAACTCACAGGTTTTGAGGGTGAGAAGAAGTGGCCGAGGCTTGCCATTTGGGTAGTGGTGATCTCCTCCTGCTTTAAAATAGCTGGAGTTCTGGTTCAGTTGCATCAAAGACACTTTGTCAGGAGGTCATTTTGAGGGAAATCGCAAGGGCTATCAATTAAAGATACTCCCGGAGCCGTACAGATGTGCGCATGCGCAGGAAGAGAGCGGCAACCGCTTGAAAAATCACATGAAAATCCGCAAAATTGAGGGTGTTTGTAAAATTCATAGGTCCACACAGCGCAAAATTCCTGCCACATGTTTGGGACACGTGGGAGAACATCTGTGTCGAGTTTTAAATCGATTGGTGGAGGGAGATAGATTTGGCGAGCTTGACAAATTGGTCATTTTTCGATAATTCACCATCTCCTAATGGACATAACTCGGGCCAGAATTATCCGACTTGGACGTGCAAGAGCACAAATTGTGGGGGTTTTCAAGACAAAAGAAACTAGTTAAGTTAAATGGAAAAAGATTCAGATACGTCGGAATAGCATCCATTCGACAATGGGCTAAAAATCAAAAGAAGTGACTTTATGTATTGTCGTGTAGACTGAACGGATTCGGTTTTGAGAGTCTTGTATATTCTTTTTTCTAAAAGTTGACGTGAGAACGGAAAAAATGTGACCTCGCACGCCTCGCTACGATGTTTCTGGTCAAAATGGCGATTTTCTTACAAAACGCTAAGAAGGCCTTTTTTCAAATTTCAAAAAATTCTAGCGGGCGTAAGAAATTTTGTAGGGGGCTGAAACTCTGGGAAAGTACTATTTTTGGTGCATACTTTCATGTAAAGAATTTGCGAAAAGATCCGCGGGGACGTGCGCACGGATTTGCCGAAATATACTGATCTGACCCATATATAAGACGAAGTACCTTTATTTATCGAGAAAATGCCCTTTTTTCGGTGGAGCGCCGGTGAGGGTATCAAGTAGATACGCACCAGGTCTCTTATTATAAGCAGAGTCTTTGTATAGATATTCAGAGGCCTCGGTTGGCATCACAACAACGTACCGAGTGGATCATAACTTTCGAATCAGTTACCCCTCTCACATATCGTATAGATGCGAAAGGGAAGTAAATTTCAGGGCTAGCTATCAAAGAACCAGGGTGGTCCGTTCTATCCGAACAAACCGCCAGAATAAGGCCGTGGCCGCGGCAGCCGCCTGCAAGCATACTGTTGTGCATCAAACAGATTTTTCTAAACACCAACGCCAACGGCCGCAACCGAAATCGTGGCTGGGTGTATAAGTATTATATTCATCACACGGTGATAATTGCCAGAGAAGCGAGAGCAGCTAGGTGATGACTGGAGAGAGTCGAATCTTGAGATAATTGAGTAGCCTCACAAAGATTGGGTGTCTATGCGTGCGACAATAGTGAAATTGCTGTTCCTAATCAGTCGAGCCTTACTGTTTATGTTTCGGCTCGATTATAAGCCATCGATCGATTTCATATCTCACGGCGGGACGGAGCGGCAAAAAGTGTTAGGTGCGTGATCATGAAAAATACCAATTGGATATGTTTCGGGTTAGTCTCTAGATCATTTTCCAGAAAGAATTAAAATCATCGGTCGGGGATTTTCAAAATAATCGTCGTTTTTGTGTTATTCAAATTCACGCATTTTGATACTTCAACGATCCTTTACCAATTACTCGAGTTATGACTGTTAGACTCAGAAAAACTCTCAGAGCCGAACAGACAACAATATTCCCACGTATATTCATCCATATCATTCGTTGGTCTGGCCTAAGCCCGTCAGAGATGGAGGTATGGTGATATACATTGAGATTTAGTGGAGTAGAATACCTACGTTGTCTTGATGAAAAGCCGTTCAATACGAACATTTAGTTAGGATTCAGAGCCATTGCAAGATTGTAACACTACATGTAATTGTCGTGTACATTTAAACGCGTGTGTGATGTCAGAATCCCCGTAGAGCAATGCATATTACAGATATGGGTAAACATTCGTTTGATCGGAAAGAGACCCCAAGAGGTAAATCCACAACTGATCTTTACTTTTTGAACAAATCATACATCATTTTTGAATTCCTAAGGTATTAATCGTATCCCACAGTCATGTTTGAACATCAATGACATCCTACGATCGCCAATTGGGATAATAGAACTTCTCATGCGTCGGCTTCTTTTGTTGTGAGCGCTCTCTCGACCTTCCCCAGTTACCCCCTCCCCCCTTCTCTGTAACAACTCCGAAACTCCTTTGTGGTGAAAATTTCACTCATGCTCGAGTAAGTCTCACTCTTTCCAATTTGCCACAACAGGAGGGGGGAGGGGTGCTCACTCGGAAAGGTTAAGAGAGTGGATAGGGCTGAGATTACAACCCTATTGAAACAAAATTATATCACTCTTCTTGTTCAATCGATAGATCATCAATTCCAAATGTAATCCATTGAACTCACAAACAACTCGTAGTCTACGATTTGGGCATCCGGGATGATCGTGATGGATCTTATTCTCTGTCGACATTTGAAAAACACTGTGATGTATGAACTCAGAAGTCTGCTCGCTATGACAAATTTGGGCTTTTTTTGAAATTGAAATCCAAACTCGACAAGTATTGGGCGCTGATAATAAACTCTCAAGATCACTCTCAGCCTTGAGGATTCGAGACCAACTCTGATAATTTGTGGATATGATAAAACCTAGTCATTCAAGAAAGATGGAATAGAGAGGTCTAGTCTTTTTCATATCTACCGTGAATCTCCATGAGTATTCTACATATTTTTCAGACCATTAAAGTCTCTAACATGCATGGACATTACATACAAGTGTAATGTTAAATGTGATGTAACTTATATGGATCATATTGGTGTATGAATGACACTAAATTCTGAGTGAATGCTCGTTTTGAACGACTTTGATATGGATGAATATACGTGGGAATGTTGTTGTCTGTTTAGCTCAGAGTTATTCTGAGTCTAACGATCATAGCTCGAGTAATTGGTAAAGGATCGTTGGAGTATCAAAACGCGTGAATTTGAATAACACAAAAACGACGATTATTTTAAAAACCCCCGACCGATGATTTTAATTTTTTCTGGAAAATGATCTAGAGACTCACCCGAAACATATGCAATTGGTATTTTTCATGATCACGCACCTCACACTTTTTCATCGTTCCGACCCGCCGTGATCTGTTCAATTGCGAGTGATGATCGTGGCGTATAGAAGCATTGTATACTATCCAAATATAGTCAATCAGTCGCGATTTAAATACGGTTCCCAGTAAACTGTACATTTGACAAATATTAAGACGCGTTGCTCGATAGATGCACTCTTGCTGGAATCGCGTGGGTATCCAGCCTGCCTGATATCTTTCTAAGGTCTATAGCATGTGTGCTTGAGAACCGACTGCAGATCTCTCGATATAAGTAGCCTAACTTGAACCCGAGCCCGAGAGCGTGAGCTTTCGCTCAAAAATTCACCGCGTGTAATTTATAGGATCATGGGTTCTATAACAAAGATGGAGGCCTCGTTAGGATGAAGTTAGGTGTGAAAACGCGTAATATTGGGTTTTCAGCTGTCAAAATCTATGTTAGCGCAACTAATAGTCACGTTTCACTTCTGTTTCAGTGGATTCGAACCAAAAATCTTGCCAAGAGAATTCACTGAGATCAAGTTTCAGCAGTACGTTTGACGTTCACTTTTACGCGGCCAGAGATATCGCGTGGAATTTATTAGCATCCAACTAGAAAACTTCAAAGTGTTCATTTATCATAGAGACATCCATGAAGGACGTGTGATAGAATTGCAAGGAATTGGAAAATTATCGGTGCATGAGGGAAAAATCAATCTAGTCTCATTTTTAGACTCCAGTGACGGAGTAGTGTCGAGACTTGAAATATTTGTGGAAAAAGCTTGTAAAAATCTATACCTAAGAGCTCTTTCGCTCAAGACTCCAGATGGACAGGTTCATATGAATGAGAACACATTGTATCCATTTCCCCTCCTGCCTTGACCTCTTTTAATTATTACTGAAGATTTGCTCAACTGCCCGACCCAATTCATACGAGAACTAGATTCGATCTTGCAGCAGTTTCATGAGAATGAGCTTGACCCTAGAACTGAAAATTTATCCTTGCACGAACAATCAATCAGAGCATTGGAATGTAATTTGGAAGAACACATGTATAAGACTGAGTATTTTGAAAAATCATTCAAAGAGCGTAGTGGGAGACTGTGCAAGGTGGCTATTCGCCGATCTGAATTTCTGAATAGTGTCAGTGAATTGAACAGTGAGTGATTACATTAGTGTTTTTTGTGTGTCTTCATCAGTGACGCCTCCGGCTAAGCACGCATACAACCGACCGAATCCAAGGCAGAGAACTGAAGCTAGAGCCAAAGCTGAAAAGTGGTCGCAAGAATTCACAGCTGAATACGGTCGGCCAGTGGAGTTTAGCTGGCGGTCGATCTACAAGAAGTCTCGAGAGCAAGTGTTCCAGTCCGCGCTCGACGCCAGCTAGTACTCCTACCAAATCGCAACGCTGAGCCAAGCAGACCCGTATCCTGTCAACGTATTGGGCCGAGGCAACGTTGAATCTATAAGAGACCCACGTATAAGGAAGAGGTTAGGTCTCTTAGAGATCGTTACACATATTCCCACGCCACCCCCATCACCGGAACGAATTCATCCCTACTGTGAGCGGAAACGTCGACCAACGCCACCACGAGAGTACAAGCGTGCCAGAACAAGCGAGGGCACCACAGAAATACAGTCTTCAGTACCGGCGCTCAATTTTGATCAGGTGGTGAGTGAGTACAAAGCAACAGCCCCTACTACGAGAGAAGACCTGCGAGTGGATGCTGGAGTTACATTTCCGCCCTTGGTGAAACTGGTGGAGTATAGCACGGCTTGTGTAAAGTGTGAAAAGTGTGTTAAAGCCGATAACGATGTTATTCGTGTGGATTATCTACAACTGCGATTCCCTAGTCTGCTCCTGTAATCTCCGTAAAGTGACGAAACGCTAAGAATTAACTTGATAGTTCGACGAATTGTGAATAGTGACACTGTACTTTTGATCATCAGATCCGTACCGAAAATAAACCAATGGAATGGGGATTTTGAATGTCTCTGGATATTTGTAAGATTATTTTCGGAGTGAAAGTTTTAAACACGCGCTATTAGTGCATTCAGATAGTGTTCAATTTCTGATCTCACTCGATAACGTTGAGAAAAGGGAAAAATCTAATTTTGGTCGATACCTCGCAAAAATTCTGCGTGATCAATCTTTTGTCTCTTTTTCTCACAATGAACCATCGTAACATGGTGCAATAGACTCAAAAATTGAATCCCTAAAACTGAAATTGAGTGTGGGTAGGTCTGCATACGCCAACTTTCTGCAGTTTTAGTGAAAGTCGAGGTATTGGATGATGAGATTACAGGTTGGTGCCGTTACGTCAAGGTTATCGCATCTATCAGTCGGGCGCTGAAATGCAGAGAATCAACATTGATAGATCAGCAGGTACGTGTAGTTTATTCCTGACAAATTGGTAGTATGTGTTAGTGGTTTTCTGTACAATTATCTGTTGTTGTTATTCGATTCTAGCAAATGAGTAATACTGAGCCTAGTGCAGCTAGTATTTTAGCTGATTAGAAGTTTTTGATGAAGGAATCCAAGGCCCTCGGGAATAGAGTAGATAAGTTGACGACTGCCCTAGACAAGCTCAATTGGGAAAGAAACCCAGCTCGTGATTCTTAGAATTAGGCTAGAGAGAGTAAATACCCTGCTACGGCACAGATCTCAACTTTTGAGAATAAAATTGATACGTTAAAGACTATGATAGAGGATTTTGGATGAGTCATCAAGCGAATATTTGTGGCTGTAGCAGCCAGTTACGCGAAGTTCACAATAAGAATCGGCAACTTTTCTTGTTGAGCCATTCATTAATTTTGAAATTAGAAGTCGCTGAGCGTGAGGTAACCGAGTACAAACGCATCACCAACGCACTTGTGAGGGAACATTCTGAAATTGCTGCGGCTTTTATGAGCACTGAAAGTCATCTTCATGATCATCATATTTCTATCGGTCAAATCGAGTTGAAGTTGCGCAATTTAAACATTTCAAATAAGTAATGGAATTCTTAGTCTTTTAACGCTGCGAGAAACAGCCGAAGAACGGGTATTCGAACACTACTATTTTCTTACCCACCAATTGCTTGATGCTCTGGAATCAGATCATCAGAGATATGGCCGGGTTAAGGAGTATTTTTGGCACAAAAATATTCATACTGGTTCGATTCGAGTTAATGAGAGCAAGTTCGGTAGAATACAGTACTTAGAGTCAGATTACGGTAAGATAAGCTCAATCACCTTCCACAACATTCACAGAATCACCTCTCAGAATATTGTGTCTGCTGCAGAGACTGGTTCAAGGTACACGCGCAAAATTTACACTGAAAAAGGACAACTCAGGGTATTTCATTGACAGATTTGTTATTTTTGAACTCGATCGCGGTTGCCTCGACAGTCTGTCCTTTCTTACCGGTTTGCCGCGGGCCGCAAAGCTAACGAGTGTGTTCCACACTGACAGGCTCATCGGTAAGCTTATTGAATACGAAAATTTGGATGAGATTTACAGTACCTTTCATAAATAATGGATCATACATACCTGCACTACTTTGATGATATCTCCGCTCCCCTTAGATTTACAGAAATTTTGAAAAAAGCATCTTGAAAGTCTTGGGAAAACCTTTCGATCTATGTGATGCAAAATTTTTTTTTGGATTTTTTTATGCCTCAAAATCGATGATGAGAATTGAAAAATTTTTCACTTCAATCAATCACCTGTCATTTGTAAGGAAGTGGCTCGATCGAAAAAATTCTTTTGGCATCTTGTAGTTCTTTTCAAGACCTTGAAAATCCTTCCTTTAAAATTTTTCTACGACCTTCCTGGTCCAAATTAGAACCATATTACGACTGCTATGTTACATATAGGCCTGATATTTTCATTTTTCAGTTCACCAGTCAGATAATTATCATTCGAAACTGTGATAAAATATATTTTCTATGTAAAATTGTCTGAATTTTCAAGAAATGGAGTCAGAATACCTCTAGGGGGCGACCGAAGCAAGTTATAAGTAATTTTTCATCGAGAATTTAGATTTTCTCGGGTAATTCTGTTTTTACGAGCTTTCAAAATTCGCTATTCACTACAAAACTCTGATCTCGGCATGATGGATGGGTTTTGTGGATTGTTATCGATCAAATACCGTGCAAACGATTGCAAATATAATACCTATATTTGGAGCATCAAAAGTATCCAAAGGCTAAGTACGTTGCTGGAGACTATACGCCGTCTTGTAATATCCATATATATAAACAGTTTATACTCAGACGTACGTGGCATACGTGTAGAGATTCTCATGCGAAATGGAGAGAGCTCAGCCAGATTATTCGATACTGATTTATTCGTCAAGCAGTTGAAATACAGCTGACTCGCATCGACTCTGTGTCCCTGCGAATTCCATGAAAAGCTCCGCGCGAAAATTGTTTACAAACGTCGTGTTGATTTCACTCATGCGTGGCTCATTCGTCAGTATGGCATTAATATCGAATCAGGTATCATGTCAGATATTGTATTGTTACGGCGGAGAGGATTCTCTTATCGTGAAATTGTTAAAAAACTGAATGTTTCTTACTATGCGGTCCAAAAAGCTCTGCACAAATATAGCGGTCGTGCTTCGGATGCGAATATCCTCGATTCACGTATTGAAAATGTCAGTAGACGTGGATCTAAACGCGATACACCAAAAGAAGAGATACGGGCTCAAATATTGATTCTGCGAAAAAATGGTTTCAAAATACGTGAAATAGCAAACGAGGTTGGACTGTCATATGGTGCAGTTCATAGGGCTATCACGAGGCACAAACAAATGGGTTCAAATCGTGATCGGAGAAGAAGTGGTCGGAAAAGGAAGACATCTCGGCGGGACGACAAGTATATTGTCTCTATAGTTGAGCGTAATAGAAGACTATCTTTGCCAGAGGTGACGGCTGATTTTCATCGATGCAGTTCCAATCCAATCAGCGTCAGTACTGCCGGGAGACGTTTGAGAGAAGCTGGATTGAATGGATGCGTCGCGGCCAAGAAACCTCTGCTTCGACCTCTAAATCGGAAGAAAAGGTTACGATGGGCGAAAAAATATCGTCATTGGACATTGCGTGATTGGAAAAAAGTTTTGTGGTCCGACGAGTCAAAATTCGAACTTTTCGGAACGAAACGTCGAGTGTACGTGCGGAGAAGACCTGGTGAGAGGTTCCGAGCTGGATGTGTTGTTCCAACTGTTAAACACGGTGGTGGAAGTGTCATGGTGTGGGGGTGTTTTTCAGGTGGCAAGACCGGTGATTTGGTTAGAATCGAGGGAATAATGGACAAAAAGTACTACCACAAGATACTCCAACGTCATGCACTTCCATCGGGGCTACGCTTGATTGGTGAAGGGTTCCATTCAAGAGGATAATGACCCTAAGCATGCGTCCAATCTGTGCAGGAACTATCTAACCAAGAAACAAGAGACTCGAACATGTCATCGCATGATTTGGTCCCCCTCCCCCCCCCCCCCCCCCCAGTCACCCGATTTAAATCCCATAAAGCTTTTGTGGGATGAACTGGATAGAAGAGTCAGGAAAGAGTCCCAGAATACGAAGATAAGCAAGTCAAATCTCTGGCTGGCCTTACATCACTGTTGGAAGAATCTTGATTCTAAAACCCTCGAGAAGTTGGTTGCTAGGATGCCTCGCATCTGTGAGGCCGTGATAAAAAACAATGGGGGTTACTTCGAAGAGAAGAAGATTTGATGGAAACTAGTGCTTGTGCGTGATAATTGAGTGAACTGTGAAACTATTTGATAGTCCTGATCTCAAAGTGTTCCGTGTTACCTTTCTTTCGTCCTCTCGCATAATAGCGAGAGATGATAAGGATGCTCATCCATAGTCCACGTAAGATAATTGAATCGTACATTTACTGACTCTGAGTTGATATAGACAATTTAATTTTCAAATGGAAACTGCGAACGCCCATTTTTCTGATGTGAGAATATTTCAAAATATTCTTGTTTCTTGTGTTTGTAAATTTGTGGTTCCCCGGCTTCTCACCGTTTTATGGCCTTCCATTTTCCAAATGTTCGATTTGAAAGTACAAATGTAGGCAATAAATCAAACTCATCCCGATGCTATTTCGTGTCAATCATTCCGACCTTAAATTTGGAAGACGATGGCTTGGAAAACTTTGTATGGAATTGATTCACCTCGTTGGTTGGTAGCGATCAAATAGCCTCAATACTCCACCTTTTCAGCTAAAGTACGGCCAGTAACCAGTATTTGTGTTGCGATCGTTTTTGTCCACATACCATATGATTGATATCGATCCACAAAACCCATCCATTATGTCGAGATCAGAGTTTTGTAGTGAATAGCGAATTTTAAAAACTCGTAAAAACAGAATTACCCGAGAAAATCTAAATTCTCGATGAAAAATTACTCATAACTTGCTTCGGTCGCCCCCTAGAGGGATTCGGACTCCATTTTCTGAAAATTCAGACAATTTTACATAGAAAATATATTTTATCACAGTTTCGAATGATAATTTTCTGACTGGTGAACTGAAAAATGAAAATATCAGGCCTACTCGTCTCTCGTCAATTATATGCATTCGCACGCGTAACATGTCAGTCGTAATATTGTTCTAATTTGGACGAGGAAGGTCGTAGAAAAATTTCAAAAGAAGGATTTTCAAGGTCTTGAAAAGAGCTACAAAATGCCGAAAGAATTTTTTCGATCGAGCCACTTCCTCAAAAATGACAGGTGATTGATTGAAGTGAAAAAATTTTCAATTTTCATCATCGATTTTGAGGCATAAAAGAATCCAAAAAAAATTTTTGCATCACATAGATCAAAAGGTTTTTCCAAGACCTTTAAGATTCTTTTTTCAAAATTTCTGTAAACCCAAGGGGACCGGAGATATCATCAAAATAGTGCAGGTATGTATGATCGATTATTTATGAAAGGTACTGTATAGGTGTGGTAAGCTCTCCATCAAGCCTCAAGACTTCAGCCATTGGTCGTTTCTTACCTCATCTACCAGGTCTATCTGTCAAAATTCTAAAGTAACTGGATTCATTCAAAACCTTTATCGTTTCTTTCATTCAGAGCGCGATGGAAATGAGCGGAAGGCGCATTACAAGAAGCTTGGCACAAAGTAGTAATAGTGCTAACGAGGAGGTAGAAGCATTTTTTCCATTTGCTAGAAGCGCGAGTAGAGAAAGAAGCGTCTTTTCTGATAGTGAAGAAGACGAAAACAATATAACCGTGAGGCTGACGGGCGACGCGATCTCTCTAGAAGAAGACGCTGACGCTGAGGAAGAATCTGCTGAAGGAGAAAGAGATCACTTTCCGCCAATAATCATGGCACAGGAGGGGTATTACACACATGTTACACTCCCCACCTACGCACGTACGTACGTTTCCTACGTTACCTACGAAAAAAAATAAATAAACAAACCTAACCCAGATGGATATTTTCCGTCTGCTGAGAGTGTTTATAGCAGCTTTATAGCTCAATCTATTCATCAAATTGAGTAAAAACTCGGGCTCGTAGTGTATAGGAATCAAGTATAGATTTCGTGTAGAATAATCAGGCTAGTCTTAGGAGGACTCATGTCCTATCGCAAGTTAGAAAAGATGAAATTTGTCATGTAACCTTTTTTGCATGATCTACATGGTTGATGGCTAACGAGCGCAAGTGCAGTTATGGTGATGCAGTTTTTGTAATAATTTATGTGTTTCAGATTGTTTTTGCTGCTGGATTTTTGGCACCAATCAGAGAATTGATGTACTGATAATTTCATGCGTGGATATTGTACGATGACAAGTTTCAATATAGTTTGTTTCTCAATCAACATGTGTCGATTGAGAAACAAACTTTATTGGAACTGCATTCAAGTTCAAAATTGTATGTCAATTTTCCATAATTTTGCCAACTTTTTGGAGAAAATTGAGCAACTGAATCTCCAACCGATGATTCAATTCATCTGTGAGGTAATGATGAAACATCATCTCACATAAGTTAACTCTTTTTATGCTCTCAAACAGCAATGGTACGTGGATCTTGAGCAACTAAACTTCTTACAAATGTGCCATGATCAGAACTAATTGTTGCAACTATGCACACTCCCGTACCCACTGAGAAAATTTGAAAGATCGTGATATAGATGTAGACAAAAAACAAAATGAGTAACTGTTGTGAGCAGAGCGATAATGGTGGATAGTTGGGAATAGATTAATCAAGGGGCTCAAAATCTACATAGAGCAAATATGTAGTCAAGAGTCGCGAAGGGCCTGAATCAGTGAAGAAGAGCTTTTCAGATTAGATTTCATACGTACAAGAACAAGAGACATGAAGGCTTGTCTTTTAGAATTGGAGTAACTCCAGTAATTACCCCAAATTCCCAGATTCCATCCTACAAATATCTGTAAATCAGAAAGCAGTCAAATACTTTCCATCGTTTTTGGATTTGTGACGTTTCTCTCCGATTTGTGAAGAATTTTTCTTGAGAACAAGAGAATGAATAAGTTTGTGATTTTGAGATTGACAGTCTGCTGAACATTGTCTGATTCCAGGTGTTTTCTCACTTCTTTCGCACTATGCTTCATTCTAAATTCTGATAATACGAAATCATTTAACTAAAAATTTTCTTTATGAGACAATGTGGAATTTGAATTCACCTATTTATTCATTCAGAATTCACTGTCAGTGATAACAAATCTTACTGATTAATATTTAATCTCACATGTATGTCTACTTTGTACAATCGTTCAGTTCAACCTAAATGGGCTTTTGATTAATAATCTACGAAATACAATGTACGCGTTGATCAATGCCCATCCTAAATTATACGAATCATACTATATGATTACAAGTTTGGGGCTATCGTATGACTAATAAGCCAAATGTTTCATATCGTTGCCCCCGAAGAAGAAAAACACCTCCCATTGTTCTCCCAATGCATTCTTAAATGGGGACGTGTTTTTCTTCGTCGGGGGCGACGATATGTGTTCGAATATCCCAATCTTGTAAATCATATAGGATGATTCATATATTTTAGGCAATAGGCCCTACACTTAAGATCGATGAATTAGTGAGTACGTTTTGGTGCACATATATCACGTTATAAATGACTTGACGTTAAAAGTATAAGTCGACATATGCAATATGAATGAATGAGAGTATTTTTCTCATTCACTAAATTGAGATCTGCGCAGAACATCGCGAATCTCGCAACAGATGTAAACATATGGGAATCTTGAGATATCAATATAATTCAAAATCAGCTTTCGTCAATCATTGACACGTTCTGACTTGTATGAAAAGTCACGGAAGTGTGATGCATGAAGCACATCTGCAGGCACGTACAGAGCTGATTACTCTTCAACTAGAAAGGTAAGTATTGAGATGAGTGAATATAAAGCCATTGAATATTCTGAAATATTGATAAATTCATCGAAAATATTGATTATTCAGAAGAAAACTCATCTTACTTTCAATTGGCTCATCATCCATTATCTGAGCCGATGCATTAATTCTCTGAGCCACCGCCCCAGCTGCATAATCTTTGCCAGGAAAAACTGTGGGAAGCAAGTCGAATATTTTTGTTAATATTTCGATCAATGCTCCCTTGAACTCCTTATTCTCCTGTTTCATAGCTACAATTTCATCCAATATTTTAGAGAGCGTGGCTAAGCTCTGATCACTCCTACGAGTGAGATCATCGTCGTCTTCAAGAGCTGCAAAAAAGAGAGAAAAAAGCGACGGAGTCAGGCCATTTCTACAATGCGAAGATGTCTTTCTTGTATAAGGGTGAATCCAAACAACGCGGACACAGTTTTCACGACACACTGCCGATATAAGTCTGGTCAGAGACGCGATTTTCCATCATGAAAATGTGACTGCTAGGCCAACTTCTGTTTGATTGACGAGTAGATTCATATACGTTTACCTATAGTATAGCTATAGTATACTGCATATAAGGATTCGATGAATCAGCTGACTTGAAATCTAAGGTACTAATGTCAGTTCATAATTAGAATCGGAGACTTACAGTGGGCATTTTCGGCCTTTGCTTTCAAATGTAGCTTCTGCTTATAATATGACACCACCTCCTCCGCACACCTGTTAAAAAGTTTCCTACTCTTACATCCTTGCGAAAGCTCTTGGATTTCATTAATCAAGCTGTGATTATCCTTCAAGTTCAGGAAATCCAATTCCTCTACATTCCCAAAACTGAGGGGAAGATGAATGAGACAGTTGTCCGATACATCTCAATACTCTAGATTTGACAAAAGACCAATGTTTCCAGGCAGAGATTCCAGAAGATTACTTTGCACCTCAATTCTTGTCAACATTTCTATGGAGCAGATGGAATCCTGCAAATATTAAAGGCACCAAGTACAACGGGAAATAAAGTGATGGATTCAAACAGAGTGGAAAATATTATATTTTGTGATGTCCTTGCGACTTACAGGTAAACTGCTCAACGAATTGCCATTGGCTTTCAAATAATGGAATTGCAAATCTCCCTGTAAATTTAAATGGGAGTTTGTTTATATTTCTTATTTAGTGTAAAAAGCCAAATACTTACAAGATTCCCTGGCAGTATAGGAATTTCGCAAAGTGAAAGGTCCAGTATATGGTTGTTGATTTTACTTTCAAGAGAACTCAAGTTATCGCCAAAGTCATCTGGAAGAGCATAGGTTTGTTGGGTCAAGTTTTCATTGTTCTATTACGGTGGAAGAGTACAACGCTTCAATCAGAGCTGTTGAATATAGACAACAAGATCATTCTTGATACTTGATATCATTATGTCAAAGTGTAAATGGATACAATCTATAATAAGTTAGCAATATGTGATTGATTGGCTCCAGGACTCCAGGTTCATATTGGTGTTATGGATATTCGAGACCTTTGAAAGAAACTTGCCATCGTCATGGTTTTTTTCCTGTGAAGCTCCACTATCGTTAGTCTCAGTCTTGGTTTTCTTTCCTTGGCACTCGTAGGTTTCTTCAGATTTGACTGAAGAAGAGCTGCTCCTTTTGAGTGATGTCTCATTTTTTACAAAGATCATCGACTCATCCTTCACTTCATTTTTACAATCTGAGGCAGCTGCTAACTTCATTTTCTGTGTATAACCCGGCTCATGAAGCTCAGCAATTTTCAAATTAGTATCTGATAAGGGTGAGAATTTCGTTTCTGATTTGTTCATGATCCTTGATACTTCATCTCGCATTCTACACCATGACTGAAATACAAAGCTCAGAGTTAGATTTGGATAGATAAATAGAAGACTACTCAACCATCATCAAAACTTAAGCCAACGATAATTAGCAAATTTTTTTCAAAACTTACTTTAGCTGTTTCATCACACTTCCTGTGGATACTTTTACAGAAATCAACCCATTCTTGCTTTTCAGACAAATCTTTTGAGAATAGAATAACCCCATTCAAGTAGTGCTGGTTTTTTTCAATAAAATTGATAATCTTTAACTTTTCATTTTGAGTAAGTCTGCCAGATCTACAATTCTTCTCCCTATGGAAAATAGAACCAATCAAAACAATAAGGAATCACATAACCTCATCCTCAGTCGAGCGCGACACAGACGATTATTCGAGCTGATAGAGAAAATATGATTCATCAAAGAAATCGAAGCTAAAATAAGATAGTTTATATCTACCAATCCAATTCGTATGATTTTTCAGACATCACTATAATATTAATAAAGACTTTAAAACGACGTGAGCCAGGAATCAACCTAGCGCAGAGACGATGATACTATCGCTGCGCGAAAAAAGAATGAATAACAATGAGCAGAAAGTGAAGTGCAATCTTGACACCTTGAGTATTCAAGTGCAATGAGGCATGCGATCAAGGCCATGCAGGTTTCGACACAGAATATAGGTCAATAATGATGGATTCTGGATTTGATTCTGATAACTCGCCGAATTATGATGGAACCACTCACTGCTCGTGTGAAGAAAGGGCGCCAGGTTTATGGAATCGACTATACTCATTCTCAAATTCAGGCAGATCGAAGTTATTGAAGAGCCTACATATGTCATCGTTGATTGATTCCAGAATGACAGAGATTTGTTTGTTCCCAATTTTACCCAAGTCTTTGTCAAAATCTCTCACATTTGCTTTGGCATCGCTTCGAGCATCGTCCCAAATCTGAGAAGAGTGATCAAAAGTTTGTTGATGAGAAAATAGATCGAGTCATTTTCATCGACAAACTCTTAGTACAGGGTATGATTATTGAAGTCCCTTATGAGGGGCTAGAAAGTGTTTCTTCGAGGACCCCGTGATGAGTAAATCAGTATACTTGCATTCATAGCAGCAATATTACTTTGATTGTTTCAAGAAATATAAAATTGTCTGAAGATAAATTTTGAATCGAGTGAATTCCAACAAGGGAGCCATATTTCAGCTTGAAAAGGTACGATTGACTTTATGGAACAGGTGTCATGCGACAAAAGGAAAAACAAATACAAGCAGTCTATTTACAAAATAGAATTGGAATTGAATACTATCAACTGTGTGTTGTAGTATTCACTCGCAAATTATCGGTCATCACCACATAATGATCTACATATAACATACCTTCTTCAATTTCTGCACAGAGACTACCTGTACTGGTCCTGCATTATTTACTTCATCGAGTAAGTGCTCCCACAGTTGATGATACGTTTCTTCACCTTGGGGTCCTAATAGAGTAATGTGACCTTTTGCCATTTCCTCATGGTCCAACAGATAGTCCACCATAAATCTCAATTGAGTGTCTGGCAATACCATAATGACTGATGATATTCTATACTGTTCAGATATGAAAAGGAGCAAGATGCTATTCTGCTTTGTATATATTGAGAGAGAGAAATCCACTAGACTCAAACAACCACAAGGTTGAATTGAGAAATAAAAGACTGCAGCAAACAGCTGACTCCAACTCACTCATCGCATAGAAAATCACAAAGTTGTGTTGTGTTGTTGTTATTGTCGACGTTGTCTGCTAGTCTGAATAAAATCTCGTTGTCGTCGTCGTCTCCTATAGTAATTGAAGTGAAGAGAACTTATTCACATGCATGAGATGGAAATCTTGTATTAGTCAGTCCACTGCTACATGAGTTCTTCTAAAAAGTTAAATGAGATGATCAATAAGATTATTCATTATAAGTGATGAATACTAATGTGTTTTAGTATTATCCAAACGCCCGCATTGCTTCAATTGTGATAGGTTAGAAAGAAAACCAAAAGTAAGCCACATGCATTTTGAAACACATGAAATTTCCCAGATTCTCAATTATTGCTCTCGTAACCTCAGAGATGGTTGTTGAAGCTCTACTAATTGAAATAAGGAGGCGCAGATTGGCTAGACAAAACCAAATGCATCAAGAACAACATCAGCAACTTCTTGATAGACAGCGCTTGACATTGGAAGAATGGAGACAACAAAGAAAAGAACAATTAAAAGAAGAGAATGAGTATGTGAGGATGGTGCGAGATCACTCAAACCCATTCACGATGGTTGGAAGCAAGTTTGTAGATGCATATAGGCGAGTGTTTCTTCCAAAACACTCCAACAGTCGCATGAAATTATTCTAGTTTCCATTTGCCCGTACTAAGTTTTACTTTCGCAACAACTATCTTTTATGGGAAGGCTTAATACTTCCTCTACAATTTGAGTCCATCTTTACTGAATGACTACAATTTATCCAGACCTGTTTTTGTTAATGATAATACTTTTACTTTACAACACAGGATAATATTGAGATTCTGCTCTTTCATATTTGTTCCAGACTCCCCCAAGTCTTGGCCATGAGATTAATCAACTTGGTAGAAGATGATTTGATGCCAAAAAGGTTGTCCCGTAAAGCTATTCCAGCATTTTTGAAAGTCTTGATTTTCCTTAGATTCTGTGCTCAAGGCTCTTATCAACTATGCACAGCACTGAATTATTTGCACCCTTGCTCTCAGCCTTCAGTGAGCAAAATTATCAGTCAAGTGTTGGACGCACTGTTGAAACATGGAGATAAATTCATCATGTTCCCCCAAACTGCTGAAAGGAGAGCTGGAATAGAGTCAGCGTAAGTGCTTTATTATTAAGAACTACTCTATAGTAGATATGATTCCAAGCTGAAAAAGAGCTGCACACACAAGGAAAGCATTCTCTAGTCGTTCACCAGGCTGTAGTTATTGAACATTGGGAGATCGAGGCAATAGACCTCCACGATCTTAGGTCTAGATAACCGAATAAGACACTCAATGATGATGATGATTGATGTCGTTGATGGGATCAACTCTGTCAGTATGAGAAGAATGTGTTACATACAGAGTTTTTCATCGATTAAGTACATGATGTGAGTGCTGTGTAAGTAAAATGTGCCATGCACATTTTCATCATATTTTTTTGCAATTTGGAAAGGAAGAGTTGATAACATCTAATAATTGCATCGTTAAAAGGAAATCATGCTCTTTGAGAGAGCCGGCATCATTAAACAAATTTATGTCAAACGAGTACAGAAAATTGATACCTGCCAGGCAACTCTATGTTGAAATGAAGTACAGGTTCTCACATTTCATTTGGCTGAGCTACTGCAGCGTATTTTAGTTGCTGTGATCAAGTGTCGTTTCCTTTATCAACAGTGGGCCCGAAGATTTTGGATTGTAGTTGAGAGTGAACTTTCTTGATAATTATTCATTTTTTTGGTAGCACTCTGCTCGATGTATGTACATACATCTAGGAAACGACTCAATTGGTTTCATTTTTGAACTATTTTCTTCGAGTTTTCTTCTACTTCTTTATATTATCGGGGCCCAAGGTGAAGTGTGGCTTTCTTCAAGGCAGAATGGTCAAACCTGAAGCTGAACGAAACAGGAAGTTGAGTTTTGTATAGCGATGATTCGCCAATAAAATTATGTACCTTCAGCTGTGTTGATAAAGCCAGGGGTATAGGGTCCTCTCGACATTCTATTCTGGGCTCATAATCAAGGTCTTACGGAATGTTTCCGCTCAAGTTTAAGGAGAAAGTTATAATTTTCGTAGATTTGACTCGACGTGTGGCGTCTTGGAAAAATAGCTAAAGCTCAATCGACTGTACATAACGAATCAAATTGTATTTGACTAATAATCAATTTATGGGTCCAGTAAAGGTCTTGAAGATGACTAATTCTGAAATCAATAATTCCTCCCCTATGATATGATTGGGTGCGCTCAAAAAGAACCTAATTTCGCAAGAATTTTCTGACACAGTGGTACTTATTCAAGTTGCTACTTTGCATTTATTGACATGGAAATTTTTTTTCTTAGAGATACTGGATCTGGCAACTGGAACTAGCTTTTAAGCTCTCCAAAAAAAATAAAATTTGTCGGGGGTTCGAGGGAAGCGTTGAATACGCCTGGAGTAGGCCTTATCCAGACCCGGAGAGTTACAGGAGAATTCTGAAAGATGGGAAAAAAATTGAACTTCTCTCGAAAAACATAATTATAGTAGGAAGAATCTTTTTTGAGATTCTTTCCAGACCTCTCCTGACGACGGATACGCATAAATGTTCCAATAAAGAGTAAAATCGTATAATTTCAGTTTTAGAGCAAAAGGTGCCATTCCTGGAACATTATTACTACTTGACTGCACCCTTATAGACCTGGCAAGACCATTGGAGAACGAGGAGTCTTATTACAATCATCGCCACGCCTGCCACTGCATCACGAGTGAAATTTTGAGTAGAAGTTGAGATTATACTCCGCGAAATCTTGAAAGGCCTCAAATGTTATACACGGAGATATCTAATGCCAGCTTGAAATTAGTAACTCGCTTTCCGATTATTCTCCCATTCTATCCCAATTATTGTTCAAAATGCTTGATATCCACCGGTATTTGATGTAAAGTAGGCACGATCCCTATCAAAGAACAATAATTCACACAATTTTCTCGCTGCGCGTGAGGAGTTTGTCTATTTTTCCTCGCATAGTCACCCGAAACCACTGAACCATGATACGATGCTTTTAATTCTCGTATACCCGAAATTATGATTCTTCTTACCAGACATGCGACTCGGACTACAACGCCTTGAGTGTGAAATTATTACCAGGCCATAATCATGACCGATTTCATTGGCGTCACAGCCCTGTCAGGAAGAATCTCGAAGCCTTGAGGTTGAACCCGAGAATAGTCAGGGATAAACAAAAATTCTACGCGTTAGGTATTTTGAATCAATAGTTTGTTCAAATTCTGTCTGTGATCATTTTGGAGTGCATGATTTGAAACTGTCAACGTGATTTCGTTCCTGTGAATCGAGTGGATGATTCATCCACTCGATTATCATTCTTCTCCGCAAAGATCGCTTAAATTCTCGACATGTGTTTGGCACGTCCTCACCGGTAGTGAATAATTAAAACAAACAAGATGTTAACGGAAGGAATAACGCTATAAGAGTTGGATCTAATAGAGATTTTCTTTCAGCCAACGTTGGCTACGTCGTATCTCCCATTCTCATGACACTCTGTCCAGACCCAAGACGTGGCACGCCCCAGCCTAGGTTCAACGAGGCACTGGTTACGCAAAGATGCAAGGTCGAGCAAGTGTTTGGCCAACTGGAAGAGCCGTGGAGATGTCTTAACAAAGAGAGGATTCTCAAATATCAACCAAAGAAAGCCTGTCAAATAATCAGGGCATGCTTCATACTGCATAACTTCAGGAAAGCGGGAGGGTGAGCAGTTGACAAAAATACTTCCACGTCGAATAGTGTTCATGACATTTGCGCAGTTTTGATCATTCAAGTAAATTGCAATCATCTTACTCTTCGTAGGACTCGCGCTACTTATATCTTCATACGGCGGCATAGCCCCTCGTGAGCGTCAACATATTTCCAAAGTCTCTTCTGAAAATGTTTTGCATTTGCAATCCTTATATTTTCGACGTAGAAAATCAGAGGAGAGCGAGAACGTCATCCTATCTCATTGTAGGTTCACAGTAAAAATGTAATACCATAGTAGCAGTTTTTGAAATCCAAGCTGAAAACCTTCCGAAAATATTCGTTTTGAAGAGAGCTATTCTCAATTTTTCATCATAGATTGAAATTATTTGAAAACTAGTGGTAGAAATGAAACCACCCACAGATTTACTGAATTTATTCTGATCACTAATCATCCTTCTCGACAGACTTTCTCATATTGGTTCTCTGATGCAAAAAGTTATTGGCTACTTCCTTCGGAAATCAATGATTTTTGATCTTTCTTCAATGTTTACACATCCCAATAGTTCCCTTCAATCAAGGTTTCCTGAGAACAAACATTTTTGGATACTTTCTGATCTTTATACCTTAGTAGGTGAAGCCTAATGATTTTTGTCGAAGATTTCAAGAATAGAATGAGTTTGTGAACCCTCAGTATTACAATTTCCTTGACGAACAATTAGAGTACAGAATTTCAATTGGATACAAGGCTCATGTCATCATACCGTTTTGAAATATATTTTGTTTGAAAAATTGACGAGCACGCTGGTTATTGAAGAAAAAAATCTTGATACTCATTACAGTTGACGATGTATATAGATATGTGTTCTCATAATTGTATACAAAGTGGATTGATTAATTATCACCTTATGCAGGATACCCTTAGATCAGAGACGAGAACATTTGGAAATAAGAGAAGATATTCCTGAATTATTCTCAAAGGAGGCCGGAGTGATTGAAAGGGACATGCTTATCAGGACTCACTACACTTAGACTCATGTACGCAGAATGCCAAAGCTACACATTTGATAATTCGGGTAGTTTGAGACATGATGCCTTCCTCGTTATAATATTGTGATTTTCATGCGACTGAGTTAGAGTTAACGTATCGACTTTACTGATTATTTGGGGATGACTAGTTTTTCGTGTGTTAACGCACAACATTTGAGTGAGAATTTCTCACCAAAGTTCGAGTTATTTTGTGAGAATAATCAGTGTCAAGGAAGGTAATAAAATCTATGGAATTACTAGATCTCCAAAAATGTGCGCCTTATGTGTTAGATAATCACAGGCCTGGATAATTACCTTTGCGGATTCACCCGACTGTATTGGTGCCTTAGTACACGAACGACCTAGAATATACAACTCCAAGCTCGTATCCATCACACCTCACATATTGGAACACCTGCACTTCAACAAATAAATGTTCGTTCAACGAGGGTGTCTATCACTTTTTGATCAACAACCGTGTAAATCTTTTTCCTTTAATTATCACGAGAGTCACTTGCATTAAACCTCGAAACGATTGGGATAGGAGCACGAGGAGGTATATTCGCGTAATAAGCATAATGCAGACATGGCGTCGTGATATCTAATATGTGCACTACTACATAGACCAAAAAAATCGAAGATGTAAAAAGTATCTGATCTACTGCAGGATGAAAGCTCGAGGAACAGATACCCATTCTTCGTTGCATGCATAGAACGAACAATCGCTGTGAGCAATCTATATGATGAATTCCACGCCAAAGCGACCTACGGAAAGGGGTCATCTCTCAGATTCTTTTTTAACCTTTTTCATTCGATTCTATGGCCCAAAATAGGAACTTCGGACCACCTATGGGGCCCAAAAAAAATTTCTCCTCTCCATTGTACGCACATCCGTCAACAGACCGAAAATTTATCGCGTAAAAATCGATGCTCTTTTATTCACGAAAATGGGAATATTTCGAGTTTTTGGATAGCTATCGATTTGCGGGTTGCGGCATCTGAAAGGGCATCAAAAAACCTATCGAAAACAATGTCGGAAATTCCTTCTCTGTGATTTGGGGGCCTCCTGGAGGCAAAAGAGTGTTTTTCACTGAAATGTTGATTTCTCAAAAAGCCATTTTTTTTATTTTTTGAAAATCATATATTTGACGTAAAATTTTGCGTTCTTTCGAAAAAAATGGGTTTCAGAGAAGTTTGAGGCGATCCAAGTGACTTATGAGCCATTTTTTGAAAATTCAATTTTTTCGTTTTCAGAAAAAGGCGATTTTCTGCGCATGCGCACAAACGTAGACTTTCGGCGCTACTTTCAATAGAAAGTTGACAAAATTTCCTATAAAATGACTACCCACAAAGTTGAAATTCATGCACTGAAACGCGATCTGCAAGGATTTATTATGTCGAATCAAAATCACATGAAAATTCAGCCCATTGACGCCTTCGTGGCGCCTGCTGAGATGACACATTCACGAGGTCTTCTCGGGACTCAATTTTGAGTACGAAATTGACCTGAAAAAAATTCGGACCACATGGTTTCAACGTGAAATTGTATGAACTTTCAAAATATGCGATGAAAACCCCCATTTGAGTCGAACCCGAGGTGCTACATTCAATTTTTCGCAATTTTGAATGTAAAATATCGTATTTTCTGGAAAAAAATGAATGTAGCACCTCGGATTCGCCTCAAACGGGGTTTTTCATCGCATATTTTGAAAGTTCATACAATTTTACGTTGAAACCATGTGGTCCGAATTCTTTTCAGGTCAATTTCGTACTCAAAATTGAGTCCCGAGAAGATCTCGTGAATGTGTCATCTCAGCAGGCGCCACGAAGGCGTTAATGGGCTGAATTTTCATGTGATTTTGATTCGACATAATTAATCCTTGCAGATCGCGTTTCAGTGCATGAATTTCAACTTTGCGGGTAGTCATTTTATAGGAAATCTTGTCAGCTTTCTATTGAAAGTAGCGCCGGAAGTCTACGTTTGTTCGCATGCGCAGAAAATCGCCTTTTTCTGAAACCGAAAAAATCGAATTTTCGAAAAATGGCTCATAAGTCACTTGGATCGCCTCAAACTTTTCTGAAACCCATTTTTTTCGAAAGAACGCAAAATTTTACGTCAAATATATGATTTTCAAAAAATAAAAAAAATGGCTTTTTGAGAAATCACCATTTCAGTGAAAAACACTCTTTTGCCTCCAGGAGGCCCCCAAATCACAGAGAAGGAATTTCCGACAACGTTCTCGATAGGTTTTTTGATGCCCTTTCAGATGCCGCAACCCGCAAATCGATAGCTATTCAAAAACTCGAAATATTCCCATTTTTGTGAATAAAAGAGCATCGATTTTTACACGATAAATTTTCGGTCTGTTGACGGATGTGCGTGCAATGGAGAGGAGAAATTTTTTTTGGGCTCCATAGGTGGTCCGAAGTTCCTATTTTGGGCCATAGAATCGAATGAAAAAGGTTAAAAGAGAATCTGAGAGATGACCCCTTTCCGTAGGTCGCTTCGGCGTGGAATTCATCATGTATACTGGCACAGCACTGTACAGTCGGTCATGATAAATGTGTAAGGGGTCATCCACATAGTAATGCCGCAGATTTTCGACGCAATGTAGACCTCTGCATGGGGTTAGTCATATTTTTAAAGTCGAATTCAGTTGCGTGTATCGCAGCTTTTATATGCCGAGTCCAACGAAAATCTGGTAGCCGGAAACCGTTCCAATTTGAAATCCTTTGTGTGTTAAATAAGACAATCGCCCAAACTAAATAGAATCAGTCGTACTTTGACTCGTCCATGCATAATATATTCGCCCAAAACATATCACATGTTTGGATGAGCGTCGAAACGTAGAAGGAGGTAGGACAAACAGTTGTTGAGTGTTAATTTCTTGAGATTTTTATGTACCCGCTTATATACCAGATGATGCACGAGATTATGTCGAATTCAATGTATGGAATCTGAACAAGGAAGTACGGCTTTATGATCCGTCTGTCTACTCTTACTTTTCTTGTAGGGTAATATATGAAACGAAATTAATCAGTCGGATCATATTCTGAACTTGATTCTACATTCGAATTTGGCTATTAATATTGATTGTTTCACCCTACTTTCAGTTGCAGATTCTTCTAGAGCAATCAATACCTGGATATTCGGAAATGAATCTCAACCATGTAACTTCACGCAAACGACGTACTTCACCCGGTGCTCTTACTTAAAAACCAGCTTCGAACTGCATAAGGACATTCTAATATTTGGAACATTGACTTTTATGAGTCCAGGATGATAGGTACATTATCATTATTATGTCTGAATATTGCCAGATTCATTCTCTTGCCTCGAAAATCAACCTTTTTTGCAACCCGTATGCCGATAGAATTGTGAGCTTCTCAGAGAAACTCTTGTCCTTCTCAGATTTTCAATAACATTTGAGATGTAATTGAATCAGGTGAACTCGTTTAAAATGAAACCGAGTTGATAATTGTACATAGTACTTGTGAGTAAAAAGTTATGCATAGGGTTCATATGTAAATAATTTGGTATGAAAAAAGATGTGTTATCACTAAGATATTGATTGTATCTTCACATTGACCAACAGCAATAAAGAACTGAGTCAACATTTCATCAAATATGATCCTGTCATGACTCCCCAGAATCAAAAATCTTGGTGCACCTTGAAACTACATGGTATATTGTTATAATCATGAGCGTGCGAAATTCAAAAAACCTCCATCACAGACATCAAATGTACCTAATGAGAGGTCATCTTGTCTCATCTGCCACTGAGATCCACTTCGAGAATTTTTTTTTTTATTCCCTCATCAAAATTGAAACCTACTGATGTTCTGTTAATGAAGTTGAAAATACCCAAAATCTGATTGAGCAACTCTGCCCACTATAAGTACTCATTTCGTCCTTTGTCTTCATCTTTATTGCAATATGTCTGATTTTTTTCGTCTGATACGTGAGTATGCATTCTCATCATAGAAAATTAGTAAAAAGCTTGTTGACTCAAGATTTACTCAAGTTTCTACTAAACTATGTCTAGGAAAATGTGACTCAACCAAGGGAAGCCTAATTGGGCATAAGTCAAGCAGAGCAAGCGAGCCTCTTCCATCTAGCAACTGCTGGATGTAGTCTCGAGGTGCAATTAAAGTGTGGGGGTTGGACGAACCAGAGTTATACTAAAATTGGATTGAATTTTCCCACATACCATTGCTGTTTGAGAGCATAAAAAGAGTTAACTCATGTGAGATGAATGATGTTTCATCATTACCTCACAGATGAATTGAATCATCGGTTGGAGATTCAGTTGCTCAATTTTCTCCAGAAAGTTGGCAAAACTATGGAAAATTGACATACAATTTTGAACTTGAATGCAGTTACAATATAGTTTGTTTCTCAACCAACACATGTTGATTGAGAAACAAACTATATTGAAACTTGTCATCGTACAATATCCACGCATGAAATGATCAGTACATCAATTCTCTGATTCGAGTCAAAAATACAGCAGCAAAAACAATCTGAAACACATAAATTATTACGAAAACTGCATCACCATAACTGCACTTGCGCTCGTTAGCCATCAACCATGTAGATCATGCAAAAAAGGTTACATGACAAATTTCATCTTTTCTAACTTGCGATGGGACATGAGTCCTCCTAAGACTAGCCTGATTATTCTACACGAAATCTATACTTAATTCCTATACACTACGAGCCCGAGTTTTTACTCAATTTGATAAATAAATTGAGCTATAAAGCTGCTTCAAACACTCTCAGCAGATGAAAAATATCCATCTGGGTTAGGTTTGTTTATTTCTTTTTTTTCGTAGGTAACGTAGGAAACGTACGTACGTGCGTACGTGGGGAGTGTAACATGTGTGTAATACCCCTCCAGGTAACTTTGAAAGATGCGCTGAAAGTAGTGCTCGAGTTTGATGGGCATCGACCCCCTTTGAGTGTCTTCATTGAAGGGTGCGATGAAGCTGAGGAGATGGTAGGGGCGGCGAATGAACCTAATCTCACGCGGTTATTGAGGAGTAAACTCGTTGGCAAGGCGCGGACGGCAATTCAAGGCCAATCATTTTCGACTGTAGGAGAGCTCAAAGATTTCGTGAACACCATCTATGCACCGGCTGAGACCGTTAATCAATTATTGGGGAGGAGATGGCAAAAGAATTTCAGAGAGATGATGAAACAGTAACAGCTTACGCAAACCGAATACGTAACATAGCAAGACGAATACTTGAATCTAAACGGGTAACTGACTGCACTGTTACTGACGAGTTTGAAGAGCACATAAAACTAACTACGATAGACTGCTTTAGGAGGGGTTTAGTCGCTACGCAGATGAGGTTTCCGATATTGTGCAAAACGCGATGATCGCTGAGCGTACTCTTTGAACTAAACGAGCTTTACGCAAGAAAATTAATTTTCGCGAAGGTACACGGAAGATTACCGAAGGAAGGAAGCTCTTACCGGCTTATCGCGTGTGCCAGTCCACTAATCATGAGACTGAATTTCGTACCACTAGGCGGTACTCCGGTAAACTGTGCACTTGCTGCAGGAGATCCGGTCATGTAGCTTTTGAGTGCCCGATGAAGGAACATATACGCGTAAATTGTCAGCTCCGTGGTCTACCTGGGCACAGAGCTGACCCGTGTTTTCAATTGCTCAAAAAGGAGCCACCTATCTGCCAGTTCTGTGATCTGCAAGGCCACACTGCTGACTCTTGTTATAAATTACAGAATCAAATGAGTAAATTCTAAATCCAAAATTGTCAGCTGTGTGACCAGGCTGGTCACTCTGGTGACCAGGCTGGTCACTCTGCTATCAACTGTTTCAAGGTGCTCCCGAGAAATGCGTCTTCGATGGACCGCGTCCAGTGTCGAGCATGTAATCAATATGGTCATATCGCTGCTGAGTGCAGACAGGGTAGATCTACGCCGCCCCCACCTCCCGTAGAGTGTGAGTTCTGTGGAGCTAAGGGCCATGAAATCGAGGAGTGTCGAAAGCGTAGAATGAATGAGGATTAGCGGTCAGGCAATAGACTGGGTGCTTCTGAGTCGGGTGCGTTGAAAGACGTACCAGTGCAGCAACGGCCGCGCCCGATGAACGCAGCGACGCTATCCGAATCACTCAAAGAGCTGATACCGATGGATTGAGCAGTGTACCTGCTCATGTCCCCTGTCTGAGATTCAAGTATGGTCAAAAAATCGTTTATCTGATGATTGACTCCATGTCGCAAGGAAATTTCATTAAAGTCAGATGTTTACCGGGTGACGAAGGAATTGATTCACAACACACTGTAAATGTGATTGGCATAACTCATGACACTTTCACATCTCTAGGCACCGCTTAACTAAAAATTTTCCAATATTCTGTAAAATTACACGTTATAGACGACTCGCTCCAACTACCTCACGATGGTATTATCGGAGTTAAGTTTTTGAATAGCACGAGCAGCATTGCCGATTTTGGTAATCGGACTCTAACGATCGGTGACGACATACTAAAATCAGAGAAGGCTCTAGGTACGCTCATTTTCCGAATAATGTTTCTTGGTCTGACTCGGACAATCCTCTTTTATATGTTAATCGATTCAGTTTGCAAAATGAGATTCTTGGCCAATTCCTGGTTGATACTGGTTTAGAGGAGAATGTCTTCAAGCAGTGCATGTTGAGCCCTGATGGAATCGATAAGTCGCAAGCGGCGAAACTGAAAGGTATTGGTAACGAAGCATGTGACACGTTGGGTCTAGTATTGATAGAGCTTTTTGGTGAAACAATAGAGTTTCAAGTTATGACCGATGACGTGCTTATCCCGTCAGAAGGTATTTTAGGTGCAGAATTTCTCACTAAGCATACGGCTATTGTAAAATTCAAAGAGCAAAGGAGCTGTTGCAAATAAGGCGAAATCCGGCCCAAACGGATTTGGCTGAATATCACGTCAGATACTTGTTTTGGGTGTCAGAGATGCATGTACATTTTTTCCACATGAAATTGACTTGCAGCGATCTGGCGAGCAAAAGTCCTCCCCATTTAAAATAGACGTGAAACGTCATTTTTTGCGTCCCTCTCAAAATTGGCCACAGGAACTGCTACGGGACGACTGCAAACTTGTTTTTGAACAAAAAATACATCTCTCAGGGGTATTTTCAAGGACGGGAAATGATGCGCTGATACCTAAAAAACACTTTGGAAATGAGAAATGCGAATTTCTTACGCTGAAATCGAGAAATCCTCGAACGGGGTTGGGTTAATTAAAAGGTTGCGGAGGATCAAAGTTGTAGATTTTGTCATGAGCTTTCATTTGGCACTAGTTTTCTATGCATATGTTGATTGAAAGTTCCTGAAAAAAAGGCCAGACCTGATAAAAAACCATATTTCTCGAATTTCCTGGCGACCTCGAGGTTAAAATGAATGGAATGAGAAAGATAACTTATAGATCTCACCAAATTACACATCTTATGTTCTGATAATTTTTTCGAAAAAACGCACCAGATTCGAGTTAAGGCGAGGCCGTAGTCTGCCGCTATATCGGATCAGCCCTAGTAACTTATGGTGGCACCCCTGCGATCACCAAAGTGATTATCAGCAAGCGTGTCACCACCCGCACACTCTAACCTTTGTAAGCATACACTGATTGTTGATGTATAAATGTGATCACACACACACACACACACACACACAACAACAACAACAACAACAACAACAACAACACTGTTTACAAGAGTGGATATATATATACCTTAGTTATATAGATATATTGTACCCCTCTCGCATACTGATATTATCAGAGGTCTTGACATTGTGCCCCTCTCACATACATTAGGGGCCTTTGGAAATAATGTGTTTCTATACTTGGAAACCACAGATGTGATTCAGTTGACTTGATGATTAAAATTGAATGAATACATGAACTTTTGGGAAATTAGTATTATCAGAGACCCCAAATTTCACTTTTAGGAATACTTCAGAAAATACAAATTTATCAATTCTCAACTGATCCCAAAATTTGGACATGGGATCATCCCTCTGGAATACAGAAATCTTAGCGGGCATGCTTTGAACTCCAATTCAATATTCCAAGACTGACTTTATCTCTGAAAATGACCCGTATGCGTCATTCTGACCAAGTATTCTAGGACATTGAAACTGGAACATTGACTAGAATCATTACAAAAACCAGAACTGATTCAGAGGCCCAAACAGGACAGTTACATTCAGTATTTGTTCAATACATCTTGAGTACAACAAAATTCATAAAGTAACTTTCTAAATTTTGTTCACGAAACCTTTAGAACATAAGTAATTTCCAACGGATTCAGATAACTGAACATGAAATTATCCCTCTAAAATACAGGGATTTTAGCAAACATGATATGAACTCCAATTCAATATTCCAAGACTAACTTTATCTCTCAAAGTGAACCGGATACGTTATTTTTACCAAGTATTGCAGGGTATTGAAATTGGAACCTTGATTAGCATCATCAGAATGATCAGAACTGGTTTACAGGGCCAAACAAAATACTTACATTCTGTATCTGTTCAATTCATCTTGAGTACAATGAAATTCACAGACTAACTTTCTAACTTCATTTCACAAAACCTTCAGAACTCAACCAAATTTCAACGGATCCAGATAACTGAACATGAAATCATCCCTCTGAAATACAAGGATCTCAGCAGACATGATGTAAACTCCAATTCAATATTCCAAGATTGACTTTATTTCTGAAAATGACCCGGATACGCCATTTTCACCAAGTATTCTAAGATATTGGAACTGGAACTTTGAATTGAAGAACCTGAATGACCAGAAATGGTTTGGAGGCCCATACAGAACAATTTCACTCTGTATTTCATCAATACATCTTGAGGACAATAAAATTTGCAATATAACTTTCTAAATGTTGATCACGAAATCTTTATAACTCAACCAAGTTCCAACGGATTCAGATAACCGAACATGAAATCATCCCTCTGAAATACAGGGATCTCAGCAGACATGATTTAAACTCTAATTCAATATTCCAAGATTGACTTTATCTCTGAAAAAGACCCGGATACGCCATTTTGACCAAGTATTCCAAGATATTGGAACTGGAACTTTGGATAGAAGAACCTAAATGATCAGAAATGGTTTGGAGGCCCATACAGAACAATTTCACTCTGTATTTCATCAATACATCTTGAGGACAATAAAATTTGCAATATAACTTTCTAAATGTTGATCACAAAATCTTTGTAACTCAACCAAGTTTCAACGGATTCAGATAACTGAACATGAAATCATCCCTCTAAAATACAGGGATCTTGTCAGACATGGATTCAAATTCAATTCAATATTCCAAGACTGACTTTATCTCTTACAATGAACCGGAGACGTTATTTTTACCGAGTATTCTAGGATATTGAAACTGGAACCTTAATTAGAATCATTAGAATGATCAGAACTGGATTAGAGGCACAAACAAAACACTTACATTCTGTATTTGTTCAATCCATCTTGAGTACAATGAAATCCACAAACTAACTTTCTATTTTTTTTTTACAAAACCTTTGGAACTCGAGCCAATTCCAACAGATTCAGATAACTAAACATAAAATTATCCCTCTGAAATGCAGGGATCTTAGCAGACATGATTTGAACTCCAATTCAATATTCCAAAACTGACTCTATCTCTCAAAGTGACCCGGAGACGTTATTTCCACCAAGTATTCTAGGGTGTTGAAACTGAAACTTTGATTAGAATCATCAAAATGATCAGAACTGGATTAGAGGTCCAAACAAAACACTTACATCCTGTATTTGTTCCGAGGCTCGTGCATGCAAATTTGCAAATTTGATGTTGCACTGAGCTCTCTGCCAATAGATGCAAGAAGATGCATGTCACAGCGGACGGCTATCAGATTCATCACCATGCCTGATCGCAGAAATCTCGCGCGACAAAGGACCCGGGTCCGGTCGATGATGACATATTGACATATTATGTCATCAGCTGGGCCGTCGCTTTCCACTGGTAAGTCGCGGCTTATAAGTCTCACATCCGCGATGACAACACACGGGAACGTGCATGATCGAAGCAGACGGTTTTCTCGCGCTCCCTGATCAGAAAATTCTTACCACAATGGGCATTTTACCAATTATTTACTCTTGCACTTATTTTGTTATGCGCTAAAAACGAAGAAAATGAGGGACAGGAAGACGTCCTATCTCCCTTGAACATACAGACGGCAGAAAGGACTCACATACGACGAGGAAAGAGCCGCCATCAAACCGAAAAGAGCAAACAAATTTCCCACACACGAGGAGGCCAACAGTCACGCAAAGTGTCACAACAACATGAGGGAAAATCGAGCAGCAGAACAACGGGCGTGTGAAGACCGAAGAAACCACCACTCAAGATGATGTAGACAGTAAGCTATAGATTGTAAGATTATAAGATAATAAGGTATTAGAATATTACATAGTTTTAGTCGAAATCATTGAACGCTGGACTACACTTCATCTGTTCATGCCTCAAAAATTTCCCGCACTATCACACGGAATAGCGTGAAAATTTTTGAGCCATCCATATAATTGAAGAAATCTTAAAATCGTGTCATGTCTCGAAAATTTCCCGCACCATCACACGGAACAGCGTGAAATTTTCGAGCCATTCGTTCAAGCAAGATCGAGAACTCACTCAGATCATAAAGAAATATTGACGGAAGCACAAGGCGATAGCTTAGGATAGGGTTCTGCGCGCATACGGCACTAATTCACAACCGTTCAGTTTTGCCCCACCCCTCCTCCTTTCCTAGACAACACTGTGATTAACCCATACCAGGCCAGTCCGACCAGGGGCCCAGTCATCTGAACAAATATCTCGCAGGTACACCGAATTCGACCCACCTCTTCACTAGAGAATTTCCAAAATCTCATGCATAAACATTAGAATGTGAGAGCTTCACGCTCAGGGAAAATTTCAACCCGGAGAAGAGAAAAAAAAATCCATCAGCGAAACCACCCCCATCCCTACCACCCCTGTCCACCAGAACCACCCCCTATCCCCAACAAACCCATACACCGGAAAAACTCGAATCGCCCCGCACAACCCCCCTCCTATCACTTGAAACCATCTGAACGAGACTAGAGACCATCAATTATACTCCCTACAGACCTGCAACCCGCCATACCATCGACTGATTATATTTGAATGAGTTGTATATATATATATGTATATATATGTAAACCGAACCTCAAAAGTTGCATTAGTTGTGGATCTTATAATAGTCATGCGCTAGAATGGAATATATCTGAGATCGCTTATAGAAAGAATGAACCCATCACTAATATTGTAGATTTTCAGGGTTTCGTGAACGGAGGAAGGACCACCATACACTACACACGATCATCCACATACATACACACGTGATTCACGAAAATAACTGGTCTGGAAAAAAACAGAAAGTCGACTCCACGCCGACGGATAGCTTTACCGTCGGACGCTCAATAGAGCAAATTCATGCTTGAGAAAGAGAGAAAGGCGACTACTCACCTAGATGAGTCGACGACGACGAGGATCAGGAACGCAGGCAGCTTTCTACCCGCCCGACCAGGGAGAAATGATCAACCAAAACACCAACACAGGATACACTATACACTATACACTAGGGTGACACTTATTTCCCGACTTTTCTGTATCGGTAGGAACGCCCCCCAGATTTCAACTTCATGATGAAAGAGTATGGAAGAAATTATTTTCAGATTTTTTCAGGCAGTTCTAGTGCTACCGCATCGCACTTGTATTTTCGAGTTTTGAGACGTTTTTTCACGAAATTCGTTAACTTTGCATGGCAAGCACTTGCATTTCCAAGAGCAGACCGAATTGGATGACATTGATTGGGAAGGCTTAGGGAATCTTTTCACGCGCGTAGTGATTAGTTTTGGTTCAATTTCAGGCTCAGAACGGGGCCAGAACGGCAGAAATACAGTCCTATTTTCAATTTTTATCGCAGTTTTCGAGTTCTCCTGCGCATGCGTGATTTTCTACGGTTTTGATAATATCTTCAATCGATAGCCCGTGCGATTTCCTTCAAAATGACCAATGCCAAAAGTCTATTTGATGCAATGGGCTCGGAGTAGTGAATGATTTTGGATAAGGTAGAATCAAAGGTGCAAATCCGTGCAAATCGGTCGAGATTGCCTGCGATGCTTTTCATCTTGTGCAGGGTATTTCTCTGGTTTCTTTGCTCCGAATTGACTTCGCCAAGGGGTCATTTTGAAGGAAATGATCTGAGCTATCGAAATAAGTAGGTTGTAGAGTGGTAAAGTGATGGTGAGTTACAGTATAGTCACGCAGAACAATTCAAAACAGCTCTTTATCCGACTAAAAATTATCAAATGTCCATTTTTCCGTATTTCACCATGAATTCGCCACTCCGTAGCCTACTTACCTCGATAGCTCAGACAATTCCCTTCAAAATAACCCTTTGACAAAGTCGATTTGTCGCAGAGAAACCAGAGAAACACGCTGTACAAGATAAAAAGCATCGCAGGTGATCTCGACCGATTTGAACGGATTTGCCCCTTTGACTCCACCTCATTCAAAATCATCCACTACTCCGGTTCCATTGCATCGAATTGACTTTCGGCAGTAGTCATTTTGAAGGAAATCGCACGGGCTATCGATTGAAAACATTATCAAAACCGTAGAAAATCACGCATGCGCAGGAGAACTCGAAAGCTGCGATGAAAAGTGATTTTAGGACTGTATTTCTGCCGTTCTGGTCCCGTTCTGAGCCTGAAATTGAACCAAAACTAATCGCTACGCGCGTGAAAAGATTTCCTAAGCCCTCCCAATCAATGTTATCCAGTTCGGTTTGCTCCATTCTCTTGGAAATGCAAGTGCTTGCCATGCAAAGTTAACGAATTTTGTAAAAAAAAGTCTCAAAAATCGAGAATACAAGTGCAATGCGAGAGTACTAGAACTGCCTGAAAAAATCTAAAAAAATTTTTTTTCATTTCCTTTTATTATGAAGTTGAATTCTGGGGGGCGTCCCTACCGATACAGAAAAGTCGGGAAATAAGTGTCACCCTACTATACACTATAACTATACATTATCACACAGCTCTTGGGAAAACCTAATCACAATTTGGAAACATCTGGAAACAATCTCGGAATATGCGCAGGGTCGCGATTTCAACGATCTCGACGAGCAGACTGAGGCAAAGGAGCTACGAATGCAGCTCTGGGACTGACCAAGTGATGAGGAGAAAGAGAGAGAAAGCCCTAAGGAATGCTGAGTCAACACTTCGTTATTGCACTTGGTACGAGAAGTTACCATCAAATGGCTGGAATCTCAAATGAATAAGTCAACGTACTTTAACGATACATTCACTCACTCAAATCACATGCATATACACACATGTTTCTCCTCATATCACCATGAAACCCATAGAAAATACATTGAGACCTGGCTGTAGAAATATAGAGATAGATCAAGGATATAAATCTCGAAAGATAGATATAAGATTCATGGATAACGAATGGTAATGGATATGAAATATCGCACTATAAAAATCTAACTTTACAGGTAATTTAATTACGGGTGGATATTCATATATGAGTGATTCCGCGCAAAGTGTTAACTTTGATGTCCGGAGCTGCCATTTTCAAAAGGATTGAGATAGGTCCAATCTGAAGATTGGGTGCATTAGCTACCGTCATACGGGACCTGGCAGGATAGGTTTGAGGTATAATACTTGATGTATTTCATAATTCCAAGGTCGATTTATACTAAAAAAATACGGTTTTCTGCTTGTCCTTTTTTCAAAACCAACTCTTCAAGCTCGTAGTTTCACTATGCAACGATAGATAATGCAGTTCTGCAACATACCATTCGAAAGCTTATACCTCAAAGAGTAATTTTATACACATATGCAAGTCTCTACTCGAATTTTTCGTGATGTAACCAGCGCGGACATATTGTCCTGGAAATTCGTGTCACATTCCGTGGCGCGACAAAAACACTGCCCCAGCATTTCTGTGTTGCCAAAAGCTCTCACCCCGGGGACCATTTTGTTCATTTTGGACCCGACTAGGAGTTCTCGGTGCGCCAAAGCCCCCATTTTGGAGTAACTTCGCGAGCGCAGCCGATATGTGTCGATTTTTTCGAAAAGTAAAAAAAGATGTCACATCCGTGGCACATGGATTAGAGCGCACGAATGACTCAAATGACTCAATTATACTTTTTTCTGGTGTAGTTTGGTGGCACTAAGATAAATATATTCGGCCGAGTCGATCCAAATCCATGCGCGCTCGTACGATGCTCTCAAAGTCGAAATGTCACAATCCGTGGCACACCAAAAATGTCACATTCCGTGGCCAACTAAGGCTTGCGATGACTGCGACTCTATAGCGTATCTGCGCGGGTTCAGTTGCGATCTACAACTCGTTTGAATGTGTGATTTTGATCCTCACAACCCCCGAACACTGATCTAGCTCCAGGAGAAGACGCCCAGCTCTGAACGAGCACGAAAAATTCGGAGAAACGGCTGTATATGTATAGCATATACACCGTATGCATATAGGCCATATCAGCCCTTGTTCTCAGAATTTCTTACGTTCGTTCAGATTCGCGGAAAGGCTTTTAGAAAGAGGGATATAGATACATGTCCATTGTTCATTGAGTCGAATAAGCCATTTGATTCACATTCTGGAAACGTCAGTTGGAGTTGATGACAATTCTCAGAAATCCGCCGAACGTTTCAATTTGGATGGATATGGAGACCGCATTGTCACGTGTGTCTCCGTTTGTTTTTGCTATTATGGTATAAAAAGCGTGTTCTGTGTTTACGGTTATCAGAATAGAATGCATCTATTATATTGTTGTAGAAACTTATCTTTTCCGAATCTCTAACTGAAAACCTCGTATCCAGCACTCGAATGTATAGAGCTTTCTTCCATCAATAATATTGATAATACTTTTTATACTGACTGTACGGGAGTACATCGCGCAAGGACAGAGAGTTGAAAAGTGATAGAGAGAATGAAAGCATAGTACACTATCTTGAAACCATATAGTACAGTACATAGTATATTATATTCATCGCTCTCCTCTTTCCTCTCTCACGTTATCTCTTTCTCTCTCTTCTCGACTTTCGCACTATTCCTCGCTCTAATCTTAATAAACTAATAATCACTGTACTTTTAGATTCACTACTCTAATCTAGTCTCTATTCACCGAATCAACAAATCAGTCGATTAATTCGTCCATTATCTAATCACCATCGCACTCTTTCCTCTTTCATCCTTCAATTTGCCTCTCTCTAGCTCTCTCTCTCTCTCTCGCTCCCGGACTGCTGTACCTGATCATTGCGATCGATCATAATTCGGACGAATCTCGATTTTGATATCTCAGAGTAAATCGAAAGGACACAAAAAATTGTTGAAAATGTCACGTACACTCGGGTTGACATCGTACGCAAGCCATCTATGTTTAACTTTACGAATAATCACTCGGGTGCATTTTTGCTCGAGATGGCAATGAATAAGCTCCCAATGAACCGTTTTTCACCTACGATGGATAAAAAATTGTTGATTCATCGAGAATGTTTTGAATAACAAACGCCGTTTCTAGCCATCAAAATTCGTACAATCTACGCAAATCTGGATGCATCTTCCGAATGGAGCCAGAGAGACTGTGAAAGAGTACCCCAATGCTCTCCCCCGTATCTCCGATTAGTCATTACCACGCTCACTCCCACGATCTCCATTGATCAAATTATCATCTTTTCGATCATAAGACATAAAAATTACACGCGCAGGCGACCTTATATTCAGCGATTGAATCACAGATTGTGTCAAGCGCTCCAAGCTGTAATATTGCATGAAATGTGTCACATTCCGTGGCACGCAAAATCAATAAATCAGCTGTAGTTTTTTCAGGAACTTAAAATAACTTGTGCCCCTCATAGTATCTTGTTTTAGGTACCAAAAAGGATATACTTCACCATCGCCAGGCCGGATTAGAGAAAATTTTACCTCCGGACACTTTTGAGGCCCAAAGTTAACACTTCTCGCGGAATCACTCATATATACACATATTCAAGGGAAAAACCAACGATTATATGTATGAAGAGATTAGCCAAGTGCATGAGATTATATCATGGATACGCAAATTCAATGGATAAAAATGAATTACGGGCGGATATCTATATATACCCGAAAGAAGAACCAATCATTCATGAAGAATAATGAAAATGAGATGGGGCTATATATAAAATGAATACATGAATTCAATAAAAATATACATATGTAACAATACACGCATAACACAAACGGAGCATCGTTGAGGCCAACGATGTCCCGCACATCACAAGTGCAACGATAGTGCATATGTATGCACATTTGCACCATCGTTCGTTTGGCTTCGCAACAGTGCGATGAACCTCGAAAGGCGCATCGCCTGAGTTGTAAGTTGCCGAACTTGCACATTTTGGTCAGGCACGACGCGGCGGACCGTGGGCATATAAGCCACCGCCCACTTGCACCGCGCCAGACCGCTCGACAACCAAGCACTCCACTCATACACAACTCACTTGTTATTCTGAATATACATTTCATCTCAACATCGATACTGTATTATTCTATCGAACTTTTCCACCCGAACCTACGTCACAGTAGTGCCGCGCAAAACAGACCTACGAAAAAGGGTCATGTCTCAAATTATTTCCATGACTTTTTTATTCGATTTTATGGCAGAGATTATGAATTTTTCACTACCTCTGGGGCCCCAAAAAATTTTCCAGGTATCTCCAATCTACATTACTTTCTTTGTTGGATTATTTTCAACAAAAAAGTTTGGGTATTTTTTTCAATGAAATACGTAATTTTCGAATCCGTTTAGAGATACAGAGATACGGTTTGCGGCATTCAGAAGGTCTTCAGAAAACCTATCAGAATCGGTCTTGTGAAGTTGATTTTGATGTCTTAGGTGGTTTTATCGGGCAGAAAAGTGAAAGACATAGAAGATCGAAGTTTTCGAAAACCCGATTCTTCAAAACCTTGAAAAATCGATATTTTATGTGAAATGTTGTGTTCTCTTAGACGATAATAGTCTCGAATCCTTTTCTCACGTCCTGATGCCTATTTCTGCCAATTATCACAAATCCATTTCCCAAGCTTTTGGAAATCGTCTATTTTCTGCGCATACGCAGGAATTCGGACCCTTAAAACCAATTCCATTGGAAAGCCAAGAGAATTCCCTTCAAAATGACTACTTGACGAAGTCAATTCCATGCATTTGAGCCAGAGTTGCAACTTTAAAGGATCACTGGATCTTGATAGTCCCTCAGAGGTGGGTTGGAGGTACCGGAGACGGCAGGAAGGAAAATCCACGCCTGCCCCCGTTCGATGGCGTTCATCGACGTGTCGCACTCGAACTGGGGCTTCATCTTCCATACGTTGTAGATACAGTTCAAATGCATGAAACTGACTTCGGCAAGTAGTCATTTTGAAGAAGATTACCTTGGCTATTCAATGGAATAGGTTTCAAGGATTCAAATTTCTGCGCATGCGCAGAAAACAGATGATTTCTATAAGCCTGGCAGATGTTGTGATAATTGGCAAAAGTAGGTGTTAGAACTCAAAAAAGGAATTTGGGACTATTTTTTCTGGAAGAACACAACATCTCACATTGAATATCGAATTTTCAAGGTTTTAAAAAATTGGGTTTTCGAGAAATCTAATCTTCTATGTTTTTCACTCTCTTGCCCGATAAAACCAAACAAGACATCAAAACCAACTCCACAAGATCGATGTTTTTTGTAGATCTTCTGAATGCCGCAAACCGCATCTCTGCATCTCTGAACAATTTTGAGAAAAGTTCATTCTATTGAAAAAAATACCCTAACTTTTTTGTTGGAAATAATTCAAAAGAACAAAATGATGTGCGTTGAAAGTACCTGGTGAATTTTTTTGGGGCCCCATAAGTAGTGAAGAGTTCATATTTTGTACCACAGAATTGAATAAAGAAGTCAAGAAAAAAATTACGACATGACCCTTTTTCGTAGGTCTGTTTCGCGCGGAACTACTCATATACATATTATATTTTATAAGTGAAATCATATCTTCAACGGACATATGTGAGCATATGTAATCTGATTTCTTGTCGACAGACGAATGAAGGACATCTATCTATTTCTCTACCAACTCTCCGCATCTGGGACAAGATCAGGATGGTACATCCTCTAGCTCACAAATAGAGGTCCAACCTTGCGGGCCCTCGATTCATTCCAAACTTTGTGGATTATCTTATTCTGATAAAATATGAAGGTATATCAAAGGATTCCACCCCGTAGGCCTCCTATCCTAAGATACAGCTATAGAGATCAGAATTGGCAGTATATCTGTCGTAGCCAGATAGTTAAATCAGCCAGTTACGTAACTGTCTAGTCAGTTGCGTTACGGCACGCGGATGGCCAACTCTGCGTGGAAGCTTATATTTTATTCCTATCAGTCTATCCGGTAACGCAACTGTCTGAAATCGTCCACCAGTTACGCAACTGACTGGAGCATCTTTCGCGATTAGATGAATGATCATGATAAGGGAATTGAACGAGCGAACAAGAGAACGAAGATCAACAGTACTTGTTCAAATTGATTGAATACTCATTTACTGATATATCCACCCTTTGTAATATCTCGACTGGTGTAATTTCTATTTACCACAATTCGTTATAGTCTTCTGTAAGAATCATAAATACAAAAATGTTTCCCATCTTTGGAAGTGTTTGGAGTTTTGCCTTTTCCTGAGGTTTCCCTCTCAGAATCCTCTCACTTTTTGGTGATAGTTCCAACCCCACATTCAGACTGAGCAGAATCAATACGATTGCTGGAAGAATTATCCTAATGCAATATTACGCGGGATTTCCTACGTAAGTCCCCTTTGAATCCGAAAATCCATGTTGCCAGACGAAATTCCATTGCAAAATCGTTTAAAATGATATGGCTCAAATGAGTTGTCGATGACAATTTTTTTCGGTTCGGAAACAATTCTTTGGATTATTTGGCTGATTTGAAACAGGGAATCTCTCATGTGATTTACGGAAACCGTGGAAATCTCATGTTTCCGAAGTGACAAGTTGTTGATCAGGATATTTTTAACGATATCCAATTGCAAAAATTCATGTTTCCGAGAGATGATCCATTGTCCTTTCAACGTTATTGATGGATACTTGCACTGGCAACAGGGATTTTTGGATTCAGAAGGGTCCTTCCGCGCGGATCCCGCACAAAAGTTCCATCAGAATAATTTTGTCAACGATGGCGGTGATTTCACCCAGTCTCATCGCCCAATTGCCCTTGTGTTACTCTGCATGAGGCTCTTTAATTTGTCTACAAAAAGCTCATGATTTATCATAGTCTTCTCCACAATCAATGAAAGTCTTGAAGACACAGAAACACTGTGAACCCGCTTGAACGACTGCGAGGTCACCATTGTTGAGCTCGAACAATCGTATGATTGTGAAGCCGTGTATGTGGATAGATCGTGAAATTGTTGACACATGTGTCTCCATATTCACGGTTATTTTGGTTTATCGGATCCATGGTCGATATTGTATGTATGTGTTTACAGGACATCGTTCAGCCATGAGCGCGATACGTCACAAGCGTACCAATTTCATATTAGGCACTTATTAACCTATCCGCGAAAGATGCCTCAGTCAGTTGCGTAACTGGCCGACGATTTCAGTCAGTTGCGTTACCGGCTAGACTGATAGGAATGGAATATGAGCTTCCACGCAGAGTTGTCCATCCGCGTGCCGTGAGACTAAATCGTCCGAGATACCTCCATTTTTCACCAGAATAAGATGACTCTTAGAGTTTGAGAAGAATCCAGGACCCGCAAGGTTGGAACTCTCCTTGTTAGTCGATTACAAAAAAAAGCCCATTGGGCTCATCTCAATAGCTATGATACGCTGCAGAAAGCAATTTGCGGAATGCTTCCTCGTTTCCTGACGATGATTTAATATTTAGAACCATGAAAAACCCTATTCTCTCTCAGAAAGGACTGGGATAATGGCGAGAGGTGGCTCAACAATACCTCGGGATTCCAAAGAGATCAACGAAAATGTGTATGACTTTTCAAGTGACAGGAAGAATGAAAATGGAGATTCCTTTTTGGCAAAATATGGATGGTGATCTAAACTTGATATCAACCAATCTTTCAAAAATAATGGAGAAGAGAAAGACAAACTTCATTGACAAATTTTGATTAATTGTGGGTATTTGGTTTAGTGATTGGGAGATGAATTTCGGTATCCCAAGCTGAAACTTGACTGAGTGCACCGCTCTACGGCAAGGAACCATTCCTGGAAAATTAATACAGATAAATGGAAAGATTTCCGATTGGGAGAACAGATGGCAGATTGAAAGTATGAAAAAATCAAAATTGAAGTTAAGAATGTTCCTAAGGTCATGATGAATCGTCGGATATGGCTTTGAAAAAGCCATATCCACCGAATCTTGCGCAAAGATGTTCAACAACGCCTCAAAATTTCAAAGTGTTCGGTGAGAGAGCCTATGAGTTTTCTAGTGACATACAGGAGAAAATGAGAAGAAAATTTCGAGGAAAATAGGAGTCACAATCCAAATTTTGTATCAACCAATCTCTTTGAAATGACCGAGAAAGAATTGAACAAAAGTATCCGACAATTTGTATTGAGAGTCTTGGATGTAAGAACGTTTGGACCAACTGTTACCAGATGGCTAGCGCCACGAGGTAACTCAGTTGGCCACAACAGTGGTTCATACGTTGGAAGGTTGGTGGCCCTAAACAAGACCGGTTTGGGTTTGGGGTTTAGCCCTGGGAAGAGCTGATGTCGCAGTTCAGTGGTCCCGGGGGTCCGTCGATCTTGGCGATGTTCCAGGGAGCTAATCAGGAACGGGCCGACCAGCGTGGAAGTTGCTTCTGGAATCCTCATCGAAGCCCCAAGTGTGGGAAGCGCGCCATTGAGGCCAGCATCACCTGCTCCAGCGAGCGCGTCGTGAAGAGTGTGTGACTGGCGGATCCCATCTCCTTGGGTTGAGACTCCGATCCCTGGGAGCCGGCTGATATGGTGGCGTCGTCCATGGTTGTGCTGGATTCGTAGAACTGGACTCGAGCTTCTGGGTCCGGATGATCCTGGGTCGAAGGTGGTCTCCGACGTGAAGGAGTTCACCCGAGCGGCGTAAGAGCTCTTGGGCGCGTTAGTGCCGTAGAAGATGCAAACATCAGCCCGAGGGGTGGATGTGGACTGCCACTAGGTCGGAATACTCCCGAGCGCGTCAGTGCTGTAGGAGTGGACCTGGGTGCCCGACTGGTGGTTTCCCGAGCTCGTCAGTGCTGTAGAAGTCCGGCCGGAGGGGCCGTCGTGGAAGTTGGTTGAGGCACCGGCTTTGTTAACACGGTGCTCTGTTTCCATTCCGGGAAAGGATTGACGCCACCTGACGGTGGCGTGACGACCTGCTAGGACTTGTGAGCTACCCAAAGCTATGGTGTAGGAGAGGAGATGAGGAAGGGAGATTTTGCGCAAGGCGTTGGACTCGGCAGCTGGTAACACAACATCTTCTGAAAATGAAGTTGATTTCTAGGTAATCAATTTGACGTGAAAGGGGAAGTATTGAGTGTATGAAGCTGCCAATGGACTGGGTCCATCATTGATCGATTCAAAACGAACTCTCAGACTTTCATGAAGATCATTCGAGGGGTCCAAGAGATATGGCGTGACAAAGAGACAACAACATACAGACACACACATACGGGCATACGCAAGGTGTGACTGGAAACAGATTACTGAGAGCGTTGTATTCAACGGATGGAGATAATAGGAGTACTATTTTGAAGGTCTCTACGAGCAAAATGAGGTGGATCGATTTTCATTTACCTAGGGATTGATTTTAGGGATCGAAAATGAGAAATGAGAAAAAATTTGAAGCGAAAATTTCCGCACCGAAACAATAGATTCTCTTCGAGAAAGTAGAACTCGAGTGAAGCAGTGCCCTGCCAGAGTTTGATTCCAAAAATGAAAGTGCGTCAAGCTCAACTTAAATTCTGCCCAAGGCCTAGAGGCGTATATATATGTTCCCCAACGGAGGAGGCAGGAAATCGATCGGAACAGAGGAAATTGTCGAAAGAACATGTATGATCGCACAGCTCTTTGGAATTTACACCCGCAGTAGGTCGAATATCTACTTTTCAACACTTTGGACATGTGACACATACTCTCAAGATATCATAGCAACTTTCGCCTACTCAGAATTTCCCGTGTTTCAGAGAGTCACCATATCCGTTCTTATGAGAGCGATGCAGCCATCATCTTGTCAAATTGCATTGGAATAGGATGACATCTCAGCCGAGCCCTCGATGCATTATATTTTTGGCTCTAGGAACGTTATTTTGGCCCTTACCCCCATACAACCTCCATTCTCAACCTTTCAAATTACTATCCACGGAGATCTAGGCAAGTACCCCAAATTTTACCATTGATCCATTTCTGAGATCAAGAGTCAAAACTTCCTGAGATGGCCCCATATGCGTGATCAAGAATGAGAGGAATATGTAGAGAAAGATCCTCGGGTGATTATACGAGTAATGTGTGCATATATAGAACTGATTCCCATGAAAGTCAAGTCGCTCTACAGTATTCTTTGTTGGGAAGTTTGTATTCCAATCTCAAGAGCGAAGTGAGATCGAATTTTTAGTCGAAAACATCTGCAGAGTATGTGACAAATTCGATGAGGCTTTGCCAAGTCTCTACGAGTGAGCGAAAGAGGCGGGAAAATAGCATTCGGGGGCTGATGGTTCATGTTTGAGATGAATTGTGGAGAGGGACAGTCCAGATTTTGAAACAATAAATCGTCACTCCTGAATATGACAAGACTATCTGTCGACAGGCGTCATTTGGGACTTTCTTTTCCATGCCAAAAGCACTGTGCATTACTGGAACGGAACTCATTCCATCTAGGAATCTGTCCAGAATTCTGTTGTGTATTCTTCAAAAATGGACAGAGAAGTGTTGAATTCATTTCTTTGATAAAATGCATTATCTTCATATACTAGATCAGAATCAGGATAAAATGGCAGGAAAAGTGTGGGTTGCGGATGGAAACCTTCGAATATCCAAAGAAGAAAATTCATATGAGAGGTTCTACAGAACTTTTAAAATTTGGGTTGCTGAGAAGTGGAATTTTTTTTCTCATGGCATGCGTCTGGAACCAATTTTGCTGGTTAGTAGGACCTCCTAAATGAGTGGAAAAATACATGCCCACTGGTTTGGAAGGATGTTATTCTTGTAATTAATAATGACCATAATTAGTCATCTGAGGTCCATCGAGCGCGCCTGGTTAGATCCTAATCTACGCACTCACAATACGCAAAAGCTACTTTAAACACAGATACACGCTGTATTTCACGAGTTTTCTGTTTTCTGACCATGTTGGACAAGTGGGAGTACTTGAGTTCCACCTATTGGCGTTTTGGCGTCCCTATCCGTGTTTTCACAGAATTCACTATAGAATTCCTAAATCGAGTCTATAGTGACACTTATGGAGAAGAAATGGATCCCTTAGTGTATTATATAGCTGTTTTCGAGTTGTATATAACGAATAATATTCGATTACAGGACCTAAAAACTGTGGGTTATTGTTTGTAGTAAGGTGGAGGAAAATGGGCAAAACATTTTTAGAGCGTGCCCGCCTTCCCCTTCCCATGCCATGAAAATTTGACCTTTTTCAGTCGAGTGGGCGCATGAACTTACCCATCTTCTTGAAACTGTCATTTCAACGCAGTTGGTCGCACGCAACTAACCCAAACGAGATATAATTGGTGTTGTTTCAAGCTATCAAATCCGTTTGATCATGTACTTATCGCAAATGTTATGTTCTTCATAAACTAAGCACGGGAGATCTCAACTTTTCGTGAAAACTCGGTTACGCGACTACGACGTTCATTCATGACTGCCTCGTCCCAGCCACGCGACTGAAACCAATGCTTTCTCAAAATATGAGGTGTCTAGATGGTCACTAAATTTTGGCAGAATTTTTCGAGCAATGTTATTTTTACAGCAGGCTTAAGAAATCAGAAAACGGCGCGAGTACGCTGAGAGATACCCAGAAAACGAGGGTTGCGGGCCGTGCTGCCCATAGCCAGTTTCCTTTGACAGAACAACGAATAGAGTACAGATTCAGAAGCCCTAGAACCTATCAAATTCAGTTTTGACAACTTGACAAACATTTGAAGGTTCAGAGACAGCGTGCAGTTCGCACAATGTCAAAAGTTCTGTAGAATCTCTCATATGAGAGAAAGTATACTTGGATTTCCTGCTCATCTCCCGAAAATCTACAAAAAGTTGCTCCGCATCTTTTTTGATAGAATGCATTCCCTTCGAGTCATCGGGTCAAAGCCTAGAAATACGAGAAAAACGAATAAGCCCTGCAAAAGAACTCTCAATCACGCGAATAGGACGACTGATGAGGCAAAATATGAGGAGACTTTTTTCGCTCATCTTCCAAGAATCTACACGACATTGCTCTCCTTATACATTGATCCATCCTTTTGAGTATTCTAGTCAAAACTGTGAATCTGGTAGATGAGACATGTTTTTCAGTTCGAGATCCTCAAAAAATTGAAACCGTTCCTGTCATATTGGAAAATGTGGTCAGATTTTCCATAAGTGTTCTCCCAAAGTCTGCAAACATTTAATCTATCTTCTGATTAAACGCGTTACCTCCGAGTGCTGGGGTCAGATCCGCGAGAAAATATGAATCTCGGAAGAAAAATTTGTTGTTGACGGCTTCCAACGTGTTCTTCGAAATCTCTCCAAGATTCTTGAGGCGATTTTAAGTCACGTCAGAATTCGATCCAGTCACATTGTGATAGGATCGTACAATCGGGGTTCAGGTATAACATCTCTAGGTAGGCATATGCAGATAATATTTCTTGGGATAGTCCGAAGCTTCCATCGAGTGGGTCAATGCTCATTGTAACATCAAGGTATCGTGGAAATGTATCCGAATGAATTCGTTCAGTGGATGTCTCAAAATTTACTCTCGTTCTTGTCTACCTAAGTCAATTCGAGATCCTGACGATGTTTTGATCTTGGCTGAGCTGATAGTTGACCGTTATATCTCTAATATCTCCTCCAGTTCATTACTTACATTGTATCTCGGATATAGAGGCGGGGACATGTAATCGCGCGAGTGGAAGCACCTAGTATCCGGTCCTCCGATCTACCGATCCAGGACTAAACATCAGGAGAGGAGAGTCCGATTAGGAACCTCGACGAAAAAATTCCAACATACACGACGTAACATTGGGACAAGCAAATTGCGATAAGCGTAAGTAGCGAAGGGGCAAGTAGCGACCGCCCACCACAAAAGCCTGAATAGTAGAAGCGACTAGTGACGGTCCTCCAGCCATTACGAATCCAGGACTAAACATTGGGAGAGGTTTTCCACAAGGGGCCTCGGCGGACTGACAAGGGGAGGACCAGATCTCCGGGGAATTAATCCTGTCCAAACTTTTTTCACAGTTTTGTATCACCCAGTATATGAAAAATCCAGAGTAACTCAGTCAAATGGGCCTTCTGTCCAGAGCTATAGCCAAGAACATTAACATTGCTAGCATATATATATATATACAACTCTTCAACATTGGCCTTTATGAGCAATGATAATTTCAGTGGCTGTATCTTTAGTCAGGAGACCCATCTGATAGAGTTACTCTGGATTCTTCATATTCTAAGTAGTACAAAATCGTGAAAAAATTTGGACAAGATTGGTGATCCGAAAACCTGGTGCTCCTCTCGTGAGTTCTTCTCAGGTGCTGCAGGGCACTCAAACGGAATCGCCATAAGAGGCTACTGGTGGTGACATGTGAGTATGTACCGACGACTCTGACTTCCCGAGTTATTTCACGGGTTAGACCACAGGACCGTGGTCTATGAATGAGACGCGGGATAGCTCACGCTCTCTTGGAGCGCTCGAGCGGTGACCAGTCTCGTGTGTCAGCAGAACTGGGTGAGTATCCTCGTAAGAGGCCTCGGCTGTGACCGTTTGAGGCTGAAGCCGAAAGTTTCCTGGAAAAGCTATCCAGGAACAAAGCGTATTCCCTTAGTTGTGTGCGTTTGCATGCCAACTAAAGCCTCGTAATAGGGTTGGATTCTGGGAAGCACATGGTTAGACTATTAGATGAAGAGCTGCCACCCCACCGAAGTGTAAGAAGTAGATAGTTCGCGAGGACGCGATGGCAGAGCGTATCTCTGTCCACAGGCTTGGAGTCAGTGGAGGGTTGAGACGAAAGTCAGAGGCCTCCCATTGAATCAAAGAGGCAATACGGATGCCCTCAGCCCCGCAATTTTGGCAAGCCAGCAATGCAGAGCTGGGGAGCAGCTAGCCACTATCGAACCAACCCACCCCGGAACCGCGTTGGCATTACTTCAGGGGAACGTAGGGCGTAACTTCAGGCGTATCGCGTGCCTTCCAGCGTTCCCTTCTGCTGTGTCCACTCTTCTGTCTCCTTCTTCCAGATTTTTTCTCAACCCCCCAATGGGTCCTAGGGCCTATAGAAGTTCCATTTTAGGTCACTTTTCAGCCTATTCTCAGGACATTATAGGTCCGACTAGACTCAATCTTTTTGGACGTACTTAGGCGCATTTTCTTCGTGAGGACTACTTTCTTTGAGAAAAAAAATTGCCCGTTACCGATTATCGAGTCTAGCGATTTGTAGGAGCTATTTTCTGTGAGCAGATTTTAGCAATTCTTGGGTCTTCTTCCGAATGATCTAGCTCCTACTAGACGTTTGATGATCGAATTTCACTAGTGGTCATTTCAGAGGTCTTGGAAAAACCTACGATCTGACCACCGATGAAAGTCGATTATCGTACTTCTTAGAGGAGCTATAGCCGATACAAGTAAGAGAGTTGTGTGAAAATGCCCAACTTTGAGCTCAATTTACAAGAATCGTTTTTTTATTTTCGACCTCAAAACCATGCAAATATGTTCAATCTGTAAAAATCGTTTTTCCATCTTCGATCTTGAAACTATGCGAATATGTTCTTCAACCCAAAAACTACCAACATTAACAAGAACCTCAGTGGATGAATCATCTCCTGATTTTTGGCATACGTCAAGGAATAGTTTTTTAACTTTTGCTTAAAATGCCAACATAGGGATGGCTCGCGTATGCTTCCATCTGAGTTATTGTGCACCAATGTTACCGGGTGGCTCGCGCCACGGGGCAACTTGTGGGCCACAACAGTGGTTCATACGTTAGAAGGTTGGTGGCCCTGAACAGGTCCGATTTGGGTTTGATGGTTAGCCCTGAAAAGGGCTGGTATCGCAATTGGTCGTTCCCGGCGGAGTCTACTCCGAGACGAACCTTGGATGGTACTAGTGCGGACTGGTCTGAGCGAGCTTGGCTGAAATAGTGGGAATCGCTCCAGCGAACTCCATCGAACCCCCAGGGTTCAGACGCGCGCCATTGGGGCCAACATCGCGTGGGCTGGCGGTTCCCAACATTCTGGGTAGAGGCTTCGATCCGTAGAAGGCTCGGCTATCAGCGTTGCGGTCGTCCGATCCGGTTGGGTCCGTAGAGCTTGTCACGGACATCCGTGGTGATCCTGGGTCGAGGGTGGTCTCCGACGAGAGGCAGTCCGCCCGAGCGACGTCAGAGCTCCCGGGCGCATTAGTGCCGAAGAAGCTGCAAACATCTGCCCGAGGGACGAATGTGGACTGTTACTAGGTCTCAGCAACTCCCGAGCGCGTAAGCGCTGTAGAAGTAGACCTAGGTACCTGTCCGGTGGTCTCCCGAGCACATCAGTGCTGTAGAAGTCCGACCGGAGAAGCCGTCGTGGAAGTTGGTTGAGGCACCGGTTTTGAAAACACGGTGCTCTGTTTCGGTTGCGGGCAAGGATGGACGTCACCTAGCGGTGGCGTGACAAACTGCTCGGGCTTGCAGGCCACCCGAGGCTATGATGTAGGAGAAGAGGTGAAGAAGGGAGATTGTGCGCAAGGCGTGGGATTTGGCAGCTGGTAACACAATATGGGTGAAATAACTCCCCAAAGTATCCTCAAATATGTGTAAGAACTTCCGGAGTTGAGCCTCAAGCCAGAAGCGAGCTAGAGGTTCAAAACATCAGGTCCAGAATGGGCATCATCTCGTTCATCTTGGAGCAGGCGAGCGAGGGCTCGATTCCTCGTATTCCTGCTTACAAACGAGACCAAAGGCTAGAATAGGTAGACGAGATGTTTCCCGACTCAAAATGACCATCCCAACACGATTCCGGGGTCAACTGAGCCCTGAATCATCGTCATCTTACAGGAGAGGAGCGAAACCTGTTGTTACGGAGTTTGACGCGGTTCAACACGTTCGCTGTGACACCGAAAATCACAGTTCCTTTTTAATGTGCGACTGGTCTCACCGAAGGGACCCATTTGATGGGATTTCAATCACCGGCGCACACGAAAGAGGACGAGCGGGTCCCACTGGTGAGACCCGTCGCAGCGAACATGTTAAGCAGGGTGTCTATGAGAATCTTTGCAAGGCAAAGAAGGACTTTCTAAGGACTTTTGAAGGACCAAAACCGGACAATGTAAGGACTTGGTTTTGGGAGCTACATGCTCATCGAGTACCCAAATACCATTCTTAAATCAACTATTAACTATAATTCATGTAATAACTAAATTTGTAAGTGTCCTCACAATAGTTGAAAGTTGAAAAATCCTGAGATTTCATCCCCAGAGTATCTTTTTGCTGTGACGATTAATTTCTTTTTAATACAGCAATTACTGTCCAAGTTATACCAAGTTTTTTTTAAACCTCTGTCAATGCTCACGATGGGATCGGGTACAGACCGCTATGCTTTTAGCGGCTCTTCTTCGAGGTTTTTACCAAAAAACTCATTGTATTCTAAACTTGAAAAGTTCTTTTGGGCCACTGCATTGCTATGAGAGGAGATTCTGCTCATATAACTGCTGAGCTAGTGCGTGCGATCTATTTTTTTTATGATGAATTCCACGCCAAAGCGACCTACGAAAAGGGGTCATCTCTCAGATTCTTTTTTAATCTTTTTCATTCGATTCTATGGCCCAAAATAGGAACTTCGGACCACCTATGGGGCCCAAAAAAAATTTCTTCTCTCCATTGCACGCACATCCGTCAACAGACCGGAAATTTATCGTGTAAAAATCGATGCTCTTTTATTCACGAAAATGGGAATATTTCGAGTTTTTGAATAGCTGTCGATTTGCGGGTTGCGGCATCTGAAAGGGCATCAAAAAACCTATCGGAAAGGTTGTCGGAAATTCCTTCTCTGTGATTTGGGGGCCTCCCGGAGGCAGAAGAGTGATTTCACTAAAATGTTGATTTTCCAAATAGTACATTACGCGACAAGGGTCGAAAGTGACCCATCGCGGCCCGGGTAGGTTGCCGCACGAGCCGGCAGGCGAGGGCGGCATACCCGCGGCCGCGACGGGTTGTTTTTGGCCCGAGGTGCGTACACTGTTTTTCGGTGACACTTGTATCGAAATTCTATGCTTTCCGACTCGATGTCGGGGCAAAATGCCGCTCCGCCGTACAGGTTAGAAAACGTCAGAGCATGCAGTAGTGGCCCGAGGGCGCAGCCCGAGGGCTACTGCGCATGCTCGCTCGTCTTCAAGCCTGGGCGGCATTGCGGCATTTTCTACCCCGGGATCGGGGCGGAAACCATAGGCTTTCGATGCCAGTGTGCCGAAAAAGCCATTTTTTTTATTTTTTTAAAATCATATTTTTGACGTAAAATTTTGCGTTCTTTCAAAAAAAAATGGGTTTCAGAAAATTCGGGATGATCCAAGTGACTTATGAGCCATTTTTTGAAAATTCGATTTTTTCGGTTTTAGAAAAAGGCGATTTTCTGCGCATGCGCACAAACGCAGACTTTCGGCGCCACTTTCAATGGAAAACTGACAAAATTTCCTATAAAATGACTACCCGCAAAGTTGAAATTCATGCACTGAAACGCGATCTGCAAGGATTAATTATGTCGAATCAAAATCACATGAGAATTCAGTCCATTAACGCCTTCGTGGCGCCTGCTGAGATGACACATTCACGAGATCTTCTCGGGACTCAATTTTGAGTACGAAATTGACCTGAAAAAAATTCGGACCACATGGTTTCAACGTGAAATTGTATGAACTTTCAAAATATGCGATGAAAAACCCCGTTTGAGGCGAACCCGAGGTGCTACATACAATTTTTCACAATTTTGAATGTGAAATATCGTATTTTCTGGCACTCTTTTGCCTTCAGAGGCCCCCAAATCACAGAAAAGAAATTTCCGACATTGTTTCCGATAGGTTTTTTGATGCCCTTTCAGATGCCGCAACCCGCAAATCGATATCTATTCAAAAACTCGAAATATTCCCATTTTCGTGAATAAAAGAGCATCGATCTTTACACGATAAATTTTTGGTCTGTTGACGGATGTGCGTGCAAGTGAGAGGAGAAATTTTTTTGGGCCCCATAGGTGGTCCGAAATTCCTATTTTGGGCCATAGAATCGAATGAAAAATGTTAAAAAAGAATCTGCGGGATGACCCCTTTCCATAGGTCTCTTTGGCGTGGAATTCATCATATATATAATCGAACTCACAAGCAAATCGAGTAAGATGTAAGAAAACGCTCATTCTGCGTATTGAATTCTTTCAATCCCTTCTGAAACCCCTCTCCCCCCGCAAGATCTTTCTTGAAATCTCCACCAAGATGTTCGGGACCAATTTTTAAATTTCGACACTCATTCAGAAAAATCTCTAGTAGTACATGGAAAATCCACGAGCGTACTGGCACTGATGACACCTTTTTTTTCTTATTTCTCAACTACTTTGAGAAGTTATTCTGCAAGACAGTATATTGCTTGCCTCCGAATTCCAAATTAGTAAGGACCTAGCCATGCAAATAAGGACTTCCTAAGGACATAAGGACTTTTCAAATCAAATAAGGACATTCTAAGGACTAGAAGGACTGGAAGGACCGGTAGACACCCTGTTAAGGATTGGATGATATCCTAGGCAAGAATAGACCTCAGAATCGTGTTTAGATGGTTATTTTGAGTCGGAAAAACATGTCTGTATCCCTATTCTAGCCTTTTGTCTCGTTTGTAAGCGGGAATACGGGGAATCGAGCCCTCACTTGCCTGCCCCAAAAGGAAAGAAATAATGCCCATTCTGGACCTGATGGTTTGAACCTCCAGCTCGCTTCTGGCTTGAGGCTCGCCCCCGGAAGTTGTTACACATATTTGGGGATACTTTGGGAACTTATTTCATCCAGATTGGTGCCCAATCAATAACTCAGATGGAAGCAAACGTGAGCCACGCCTATGTTGGCATTTTAAGCAAGAAGTCAAAACACTGTATTTCGGAACGTATGTCGAGAATCTGAAGATGATTCCTCCACTAAGGTTCTTGTTAATGTTGGTAGTTTTTGTGTTGAAGAACATATTTGCATCGTTCCAAGATCGAAGATGGAAAAACGATTTTCACAAATTGAGCCCTGGTTGCGCAGATTTTCATCGTGCGCAAGTTTTTTCTGTTTATATTACTTTCGTTGAGACTGTTCAAACCTAATGCTTCCAAACGGTCAAACGCACACATACATAAGTGCGTGCACATAGTCATATCGCGTGATCCATAGTTTGCTTCCCGTATTCACGAGACAGTTCGACGACACCTGCGATTTCAGCAGTTTCCGCACGCGCCTTCAGTTACGTGCCCATCCACGCACGGGAAACTCGGCCTTCGATATTTGCCTCTCCCCCCTCGATACTCCGGCCTTCTGCGAAATCGAGTAATTTTCACTTCGACGAAGACGGACTTCCCTGTTAGAAATCATCTTCTAACGGACATCAAGGTTGGATCTAATATTGGAAAAGAGTAATCCAATCTTGATCTAACAATACAATGCTTGTTGGATCAAACCTTGATCAAAATATCTCAATAACTAACCTAACCTTTCGATTTCACATATGTCTGCTTGCTGGGATTTCTGAATTTTCTCGATCTGGTATCACTGCACCTAATTTTTCCAAATTACAGAAAACAAAATATCAGTGCGAAACACACTACTCAAATTCTCCCAAAATAGTTTCACTCTCTTCCACATTTGATGAAGAATACTTCCACACAAAAGTCCATAGATCTGTAACTGTAGATCTCGGGAGCGATGTCACGAAATAATATGAAGAAATAGTATAATTGCATAAAATTCTCGATAAGCTTGAGCTGTGCCGGACACATGCAAAGAAGGTACCAACATTCATGAATCACTCTCTTTCCCAATGAGCCACAAAGTGATTCGATGGGCGAACTCCTACATCAACAATAATCACTTCGCGATGTGAGTAGTGCCATACAATGAGTTTATAATTTAATTACACAGCAGCGGGTGAAACAGCTCCAATTTTGTCCACGGTATAATGTCCAAAAAAGTTTCAAATCATAGTTATCGGCGCACCGCAGTTTGTAGTTTCCACACGCACACACTCGCACAGCAGACGATATATACGGTCCGAATGATATGTTGGATCAAGGTTTGATCAAAGAAGCATTACATTCTTGATCCAACTTGTATCCAATAATGGATCTAAGTAGGACTTGAACGTCCCTGAATTTCTTATAATTAAACCAGCGTGTAAAATGATTGTGTGAAACCCGATCCGACTTTCCTCTTCCGCTTTTGTGAGTGCATGTTGGCCATTTTCCAGAACTTGCATCACCATTTTTTGGTCCTTCGAGCCGGATGATCAGTGCCTAGGATCATTCGACCGAGGTTGTCGGTCCTGGGAATCAGCGACCTTTGCGCGCCAAATTCACCTACGCAAAGGGACTAGGCGGTTAAGCATGGTGAAGTGGACCTTGTCAGGTATGGCCCCGAAAGTATTTTTCCCCACTTTCTAACCCCAAGTTATGACGAAAGCGAAGGTTTGTAGGTCCCAAAGTGACCCCTGTTTTCTACGGCACCCTAGGAATCCTCCAAAAACCCTCGAAATCGATGTTCCTTCTATCAAATCGCATTCTGATGCATTTCAACGAATCGATCTGAATTTTTTTCGACATATTCTTGAAACTCCACCAAATAGAAGAGAGATACTTGCATACTGACAACTTTGGATTGAGGCCCCGAAAAAAATTCTTGAATATTGAAAAACGATTTTTGTCATAAGGGTTGGGGATTAGCATGGAATTTGAACATTCCACCGTGTTTATCAGGTAATTTCACATCGAAAACTGCATGGGAACATAGAACTTTAGGTGGTGGAAAATGGTCAAAAAGCCAATAAACGTTTATGAAGCAAATTTTGATTCAGTAATTTGCATCTTCTGCGCATGCGCGTCCTTCTACGTCTCTGAAAGTGTTCCCAATCGATAGCTGATGCAATTTCCTTTGAAATGACCTCTTGACGAGGTCGATTTGATGCAGTAAAACCTAAGATCTAGCTGGTCCGAAAAATGAAGAAATCCAAGGTATCAAATCCGTGAAGCCGTGGCTCCTTCAATGGGCCCGAAAAGTGCGAATTTTGAGTCGGACTGTTTCAAGGATGTGAACATGTGTTTTCGATGTAATTTTTGACGTAGAAACCGAATCCGTGGTCAGTTTTGTTCCAAACCTTCAAGATTTTTGATGATTATTATCAAAAAACCGACCGGACAGTGTACGGCCATTCCTAGCCTTTTTCTACACATTTGGGATGTATGTTGAGTATGGGCAAAGGTTTGGACTTGTCGCGTAGAGAATGCGAGTATATTTCCCTTCGTATTTTAACCAGCTGAAGACGATAGCGATGGCTTTGAGGCACAGGAAGAACTCAAGAGAGATATTTTAGGTGCATGATGCAGTTCTCTCTGATAAGATCATAAAACAAAATATAGCTCCATCAGTCCAAATCTGACTCCCAACTCATTCCGAAGCCTCGGAATCATCGCTATCGTCTTCAGCTGGTCAAAGTACAAAGGAAAAGATACTTGCTTCCTCTATGCGACAAGTTCAAACCTTCGCCTATACTCATCGTACATCCCAAATGTGTAGAAAAAGGCTGGAAATGGCCGTACACTGTCCGGTCGGTTTTTTGATAATCATCAAAAATCTTGAAGGTTTGGAACAAAACTGACCACGGATTCGGTTTCTACGTCAAAAATTACATCGAAAACACATGTTCACATCCTTGAAACAGTCCGACTCAAAATTCGCACTTTTCGGGCCCACTGAAGGAGCCACGGCTTCACGGATTTGATACCTTGGATTTCTCCATTTTTTGGACCAGCTAGATCTCAGGTTTTACTGCATCAAATCGACCTCCTCAAGAGGTCACTTCAAAGAAAATTGCATCAGCTGTCGATTGGGAAAACTTTCAGAGGCGTAGAAGGACGCGCATGCACAGAAGATGCAAATTACTGAATCAAAATTTGCTTTATAAACGTTTATTCGTTTTTTTGACCATTTTCCACTACCTAAAGTTATATGTTTCAAAGCGGTTTTCGATGTAAAATTACATGACAAACTCGGTGGAATGTTCAAATTCCGTGCTAATCCCCAACCTCTATGAGAAAAATCGTTTTTCAATATTCAAGAATTTTTTTCGGAGCCTAAATCCAAAGTTGTCAGTACGCAAATATCTTTCTTCTGTTTGGTGGAGTTTCAAGAATATGTCAAGCAAATTTCAGATCGATTCGTTGAAATGCATCAGAATGCGATTTGATAGAAGGAACATCGATTTCGAGGGTTTTTTGGAGGATTCCTAGGGTGCCGTAGAAAACAGGGGTCCCTTTGGGACCTACAAACTTTTGCTTTCGTCATAATTTGGGGTTAGAAAGTGGGGAAAAATACTTTCGGGGCCATACCTGACCAGGTCCACTTCACCATGCTTAATCGCCTAGTTCCTTTGAGCCCGTCTCGCTGTTGCGGTCGCCTTCAAGATTCGTGTCTACGAGTGCACTAGTGATCAGTGCAGTGATCTTGTGGCTAAGATGATTGACGCAGTTCATCGCGTCAAGAGCCCTCACCATCCTAGAGCGAGGAGTCTCTCGGCCACCTGGTGCACTCCGTCGAGGAGAGTACGCTGCATCAACGAGCCTGAGCTTCTGCAGTCGACCGGCTTGTCCTTAAACCTCCAGTCTAGACGAGCATTCATTGGAGCCATCATGTGGGAGTTGGTGCGACGTCAAGCAGCGTCTTCTTGGCCTGCAAGTCCACACCCAAATCATCATTGGCACCGTTGCTGAGCCAAGCAGCTCGCACGGAGTCTAGATACGGTTAGCGGTGCAGGGGAAGAGCTGCGGCAACGGTAGGAGTCAAGGGCATCATGCCATACCCATCCATCCATCAAGCTCTTGGTGTGCTAGAGAATGTATTGGTGATGTATCGATGCATATATTCCATGCTCATATGTCTCTCGCACTTTTTCATACACACTGCTAGCGCTATTCCCTGCTCCCTGCAGTCTTTCTCTACAAGCTCTTGCAATCCGTGGATGTTCCTCGCGCTCTCGCGACAAACAGCTGCCCCTCAGCTAATTCTAATAACATATATGTCTGCAATTCTAGTCTCATTGTTTCGGTGCCCATCCCTACGAATTGAGAGCTTGCTACCATAGCCGTGCATTCTTTCTCGATTGCCGGGATTTTATGCACACAACGGGCATGCAATTCACGCATACCGAATTTCTACACCTCGCATTCTATTTTCATCGTGCCGCTTCCAGGCTTTTCATGTATATTGACGGCTGCATATCGTTCTGTTTCGTTCCTGCTCACCCGTTCGCGAATTGACAATGTTCATAATACGTATTGCACGTACACCTTTCCAATCGCCGGGATTTTGAGCGCGAAACAGATGTGTAGCTTAAGATGTTGGGGAATATTTTTGATATCACTTCTTGATATTCACTTCAGTCGATGTAGTGATGTATCAATTGACCATCCTCATCCGAAGGTGAGGATGGTCAAAAGTTATACGCAAATTGCCGAGGCAATGTTTCAAATCTTGGATTTATGGCAAAACCGCTTATATGGACCCAGGTGATGCAGAAAAATTTCTTTGGCACTATCAACTGTTGGAACTATCTTTTTTCAACACTATGAAACGGGAAAAAGACCTATGGAGGGTTAAAAAAATGATCGGAGAAAAATTTGCTAAATTGAGGTGGAATTACTCTCCAAATCTTTTCAATCATTTGTGGATATCCATGGTTTCATAAGAATTCGATTTAAGGTATTTTATGAACCAATTCACTGTCGTTACATGATTTGTCAAATCCTAGTGACAAGTTTTCGAGTACATCTTTATGCTCTGCGGTTATGAACTCATTCCTGTTGTTGAGAATTTTGATGAATTCTCTGAGAAATAATAGACTATATCATCTCGATTATTTAGCAATTGTCAAAGATCTGAATCGATTTTCATTTTTGAAAACGATTGTTTAATTTACATTTCAAACTGTCATACTTTTGCGCGGCGTGAACACGCGTTTTTTTCGATAAATTTAGTCATGACTATTAATAAATCGGGATGCACTTATTAGTCGGCTTGACCCGTTATAAATTTTATTAACATTTATTGGTCCTTCGACTCGGATCAGTGCCGCGGAGTGAGAGGTGCCAAAGTGCAAAGTGCTCCGATTTTCACCAAACTTTGCACTTGGGATGCCATTTTCAGTGCCGCGATTGACTTGGCCGAGTCTACATAGACGCGCTCACTCGGGGTGGCGCGCTCTCTCCGCTCGCACTCTCTACCCAAACACCGGAGTAGGTACCGGAAATGGGATTCGCATATCTTTTGACGAGTGTTTCCTCTCATCTTGAGTATCAGCGCGAGTTCGTGAGATGGAAAACGGGCAATTTATCGCGTAAATCGACCAAAAAATTGATCTGCATCGAATAGAGATCGATAAGTGAGAGACTTTGATGTCGATCGATGTTCCAAATAATATCACCATCCATAACTTCTCAGGTTCCTATCTCGCGGCTTATTCAACAATATTCAACATTATTTTGGGTTTGCATTGAGCCTTTTTCCACAAAATGTGGAATAAGCGAGGGTGTGCGGAATTCTCGTTAAGAGGAATCGAGCATGTACACCAAAGATCAAATTTGTGTTACAAGAGTCACACCTCCGTATATTTGGGGAGATCTAGGGTATTCTGAATCAGGATTTCATACACTTCAGCTCATTATTCAGTTTCTGGAATAAGTACCAATGTATAACAAAGATGATGCTAAATATTGCTGAATGGTTTGCAAGTTGGAGACCTGATGAAAAGTTGGGGAATGCTTATATGAGACACAACCACACCTCTTATTTTTCGATCTCTACTCGATGCAAATCAATTTTTTGGTTGATTTACGCAATAGACTGGGCGTTTTCCATCTCACAAACTCGCGCTGATACTCCAATTGAGAGGGAACATTCGTTTGAAGATTTTCAAATACCATTTTCGGTACCTACTCCGATGTTTGGGTGGAGAGTGCAAGCGAAGAGAGCGCCCGCGCCTCGAGTGAGCGGGTCTATGTAGACTCGGCCCTTGAATCAGCAAGTCACCACGTGCTCTTCATCTTCGATCGTGCGGTCGTTCTTTCCGCGAGTTGAAAGCCCCGGCGAAGCTTCGTCTCGCGTCGATCCTGCGTATCCGCAGAGGAGCTTAGAGCTACATCGGGCAACTTTGGCACAGTCGCAAAGTAGTAAGCGTGTGCACGTGGCGCATATAACCCGGGTGATCGTGCTGGGCGAACCTAAGTGTACATGTGGTGGACAAGTGACATTTGACGTTGATTCGTGTACCCAACCTGCTCACAAAAGTGAGCAAAGTGGGCAGTGAGCTCGCGGCTAACCTGTCATCGACCTGGGGAGCGGCGCCGGGAGCAAGGCAACGTCAAGCCCTGCCGTACCGACGCAGTTGCAGTCAACGGCCCAGAGCTTCGAGCGGTTACCGCTTATCTTCACTGGCGCTCCGGTTGCTGTTTGTAAAACTGATCGTCGGTAGCTCCACTATGCCTCGCTCAGTTACCACGTCACAGCTGATTTAAAGTGAGCTCGCTCCATATCGTTCCTTATTGTGTGCCGGCTGGACATATCGACGCTTCTTACGAAGATTAACACCTCTTTTCTTGTGACTGGCGAAGATTAACATTTATTCGTTGTGAACACGAAGATTAACGGATTCTCCTTAGGTCCACGGAAACTAACATTTACTTCTTTCTAAGGGCACGAAGATTAACGCATTCTTGTTAAGTCCACGAAGACTAACACTTACTCCTTAGTGGTACGAAGACTAACCCTTACTATTCAACGGCCCATGAAACTAGCACTTACTGCTGAAAGGTATGGAGACTATAACACACTTGCACACGTTCTCGTTCAAAGTGACGGAGACCAAGTATTTCGTCTTAGGGCCACAAAAAAACCACATTATCTTTAGCGGCACGAAAAATAACGCATCCATAGATTTCATTCATGGAGGGACGGAGACTGTAAGTATTTCGTTTAAGACGAAGCACTTATAATCTCCGTCCCTTCAAGAATGAAGTCTACAAATGTGTTAATTTTCGTGCCGCTGAGGGGAATGTATTACTTTTCGTGGTCTTAAGGCGGAATACTCATAGTCTTCGTCCCTTCAAGAAAAAAAAGCGAATGTGTCAATCTTCGTGCAGTTTGAGGAGTAAGTGTTACGCTTCGTGGTCTTAAGCAGTAAGAGATAATCTTCGTGGTGCTGACCCGTAAGTGTTGATCTTCGTGGCGTACACAGTAGGTGTTCATCTTCGTGGCCGTAACAGAGCAAATGCTAATCTTCGGCCCCCGTGTTAGTCTTCGTGGGCGTTAGCGGATGTAGTCATCTTCGTAAGAGGCGTCGATATATTGTAGCTACTTGAGCACAGAGCTTTTTGCTTGTGCTTCATGTGACTTCGCGTCATTCTCATGATAATTTCACAAGTATGAATATCCTTTTGTAACATTCCACGACTATTGATGTGGTGTTTCCTTCCAATTGAAGAATCCCGCAAAAATCTTTCCTGTTCGCTTTGGTACTAAAGTTCTGACTCAGTCTCTTTTTGATTGATTTGCACCATTCTTTACTTCCAAACCCTTTCAGAATGAAGAAGTTTGTCAACGCACAAATAAACTTGAAGCGAAAGATCACTAACTCTTATGTAAATTTTACCAAAGAAGGTAAAAAGAAAAATCACGAAAAAGCCGAAGCTCGATTAGAGCAACTACAACTAGATTGGAAATTTTCCAGAATATCTACAAGGCTATGCTTGACGAGCCCGAGGTTCTTAATCCCCGCCATGAAATCTTCACTAATGGGGAATAGATGCGACTGAGGATATTTATCTTGATGTACTAGAAGATTTTAAACAGTACTTGCTCCAAGATACTCATTCATCTGTGCATACGGTTGGTGAAGGTACCAATACTACTCGAGTAGTTATGCCTGAAATCCAGTCTGCACGTCTAGCCCCTTTCGATATCAAGCCTTTTTCGGGCAATGTGAATGACTGGCCTCGCTTTCGGGAACTTTTTACTGCTCCTATTATCAAATCCAATTTCTCCGACACTGTTGAATTCTATTACCTCCAAGCACACCTAGAGAGCGAAGCAGCTAGCTCAGTCCAGGGTATAGCTATGGGGGTGAGGAATCTGACTCCAAAAACGTGTGGGATGAGTTGACTGCTAATTACGAGAACAAACGTACGATGGTCAATGCCCATTTGAATGATCTATTTCTATCTATACTATCCAGTAAAGCCATTGCAATGCGTATCAGCTGATGAATTGCGGGTTTCGAGAAATGATACTACCAATTCTCTCTTGGCACTTCAAGCAATCGAACGGCCTACTGAATCTTGGGATGACTTACTTGTTTACCTCACAGCTACTCGTTTAGACAACGAATCTCGAAAATTGTGGGAAACCTCTCTCGGTCAATCTTTGGACCCTCCTACTTTTGGACGGATGAGGGAATTTCTCAAAACTCGTTCGAACACTTTAGGAGCTATTGAAGCTAGTAGCTTCATGAGTATTCCCCCCGCTAGTGGTGTCAATGGGCAGGAACCCAAGAAACCTACTACTGATCCCCCCCCCCCCCCACAAAAAAAAAATTCACAACAAAGTGCGAAATCTCTGCACACTTCTCAATCAGCTGATTAATCTCAAGTGAGAAAATGCTTTTGTCGTCAACAAGCTCACTATATTCGAGAGTGTGGAACTTTCAAATCCAAGAGCGTCGACAAGAGGAGGGCTTTCGCTAAATCCAAAAAACGATGCTTCAACTGTTTGGGAAACCATCTTTTCGACGAATGTCCTGCTCCCAATAAATGCAATAAGTGTGATCTCAAGCATCATTACTTGTTGCATGCTGATAAAGCGAGTGCAAAAACTCCTCAAAACAATGATGCTAATAAAGCTACCCCCTCAACCACCTCAACCAGCTCTCAGAATGTAAGCTCACTCAGAAATACTGAAACCGTTCTACTTTCAACTGCTTGGGTCAGAGTTTCAATCAAACAAGAGGATAGCACCTTTGCTCGAGCAATTGTTGATCAATGCTCACAAACCAACTTTATTTCTGAATCTTTGTGTCAGCGTCTGAATCTACTAAAAAAGTCAATCTCAGCTCCAGTTGAGGGGGTGAGGGCAAAACCAACCTACTGTCAAGGCGTAGCGATAGCAACAGTCACCTCACGCATCGACCCCTGCTTTTCTTCCGATGTTGAGGCTATGGTGCTCGAAACGGTGACCCGTTACACGCCTCGTGTGGCCAATTCAGCTGCTGACTGGGTTCAAGGGTCTTGAGCTCGCAGATCCTCGTTCTTTTGAAAAAGCTACTGTTGGAATTCTGCTTGGCGCAGTACCTCATGCACAGCTCGTTGAAGGAGAGGTGCTGAAAGGTGCGCCTGACCATCCTATTGCCACACGTCCTGAGCTTGGCTGGCTCTTGTCTGGACCTACTGGTAAATCGACTTCTCTGCCACGCCGACCCACAGTTCTCCACTGCGCGGGCGAGATTGAAGTCGACAAGCTGTTACAACGTTTCTGGCGACAAGAAGAGGTGACAGTAAATAGCCTCCCCAGACTGTCGCTGAGCAACGCTGTGAGGACCACTTCATTGCCACTCACTCCAGGGGATCTGATGGAAAATATATTGTAAGACTTCCTTTCAAATCTGATATGGGAACTTTCAAGCCCGAACAATTTTTCTTCCTTGCCACTCGCCAATTGTTTTATAAATTGGAGAATAGACTGTCTCGGGATGAAAAGTTATCTGATGCTTACTATGAATTCATGAATGAGTATGAGGATCTCAACCACATGTCTGATGTCACTAGTGTCGCTGAAGCCTCTAATCTCACTGGATATTTTTTCTTGCCACACCATGGTGTGCTCAAAGGAAGTAGTACCATTACAAAGCCTATTATAAGAAATACATTTTTTTATAATGAGCTTATTTTAAAAAATACATTTATTATTCAATTAATAATGATTATTCTTCAAATCTAACTTTGATGCACTAATCTGCCAAAATAACTTTAATTGGATAATAAAATATCCATTAAATTATTAACAATAATTAACCTCTTTTTGGTTTCAACTAAAAATTAAAATGGATGAATGATACTTATCTAATTATTGAGTCGAAATAAATATTTTGCATTTCATAAGATTTAATATATTGATTTAGTATCTTTTTATTGTGGAAGAAATATTTTTTTTAAAACTAAAATTTTAAGTTAAATTAAACTGTGCACTTTCCAAGTTCAATAAGTATAAGGATTATATGGATTTTAATGGAAGTAATAAAATATTCACATGATTGATTCTATCAAAATAATCCTTTTAATCTGGCATTTTATTGAATTTTAATAAATTATTATTCTTATATTTCATTTATTCACAAAATATCTATTTCTATAATATTAATAATAGTTTCTGATTCATGATTTACAATATGATTAATTATGGGAATAGATTTGATTAGATTTTTTATATTGATAATTTTTGATAAAATTTCGAGAACAGAATTAATTATATCCTAACTTTTAATCAAAACATTTAATTCTTACATTTTTATAATATTTTCTTAATAAATGAACTATAATTCATATATAAATTCAATATTAATGATTATTTATTTATGTATGCTAACTAAGTGAGGTATACCGCCATTTTACAATTGATATATCAAATTAATAAATAATATTAATTAAATGAATATTTTTCTGAAGAATTATTGAAAAATTCATTCCTTGAATAATTTTAGGGAATATATTGATTAATGAAAATTATTCATTATTATGAATCAATATAATTTTAATAATTATTCATATATTAATTATATCCGATTCAAATTTGAATCAAATTAATATCAAAATTACTAATGCTTATTCTTCAATGATTCAAATAATTTGAATTATACATTATGACGGCTGCTAGATTTGCGTATTTGATTTAGCCGCACATGCTGGGCTGTGTGCAATGCCCAGCAAATTTGTATATAATAATTGTAACTGGAACTCTGCATCTGCTGCTACTACTGCATATTTATATAGATATATATATTGCTGCTATCACGCGCGAGAGAGATTGGGTATGGAGCGCGCCAAATGACTAATCATGATTTTAAGATGATAAAGAGACAAGTTTATTCAAATAATAAAGACATGGTGCACATGAGGCACATCGAGCGCGAGCACGAAGAGAGCAAAGGGTGAAGCCCCAAACAGAGAGAGAGAGAGAGAGAGAGAGAGAGCAATCCAAGGCTGTACTCACAAATATATATTCTCTATCGGCCGCTCGCATTGTAATTGTTCTATGATCGGACGATGTCCAGGACGCAGGTATCGGTCGCACGCAAGGTTGATCTGGACCGCCGAATGATCATCCTCTCGAGCACGTCGCCAGGGTATTCGATCAGGAGCTGGTGCACGCGCGGCGCGGGCACGAGGAAATCGCGGAAAGCGCGGGATATAGCTCCGATCGCGGCCACATGGTCTGCTCGGCAAGACGGGCGAACAGAGTCTGAATTTGGCGCAACGCGCGATGCCGGTCAGCTGATTAGCTTGGACACGAGGGGCGCGGTGCGGCGATGCTAAAGGTTTGATGATGATTCGCGACAAACGCGTGATTTCACTGTCTCTTTCTCTCTCTTACATGTATAACTTACTGCTCTCTCCTCGGATGCTCTCCTACATTATGTAAGAAGGTTATATTATTACATTGATTCGGGACAGGGGAGAGAGATGATGGTTGAGATCATCTACTCAACCGTCACACCCCTCCCCCAGACACTGTTTAGCCGGACGACGTAGTAGCTTGAGAAATGATCTCTCTCTATCGGGGCCATAGATGGAATGAAATTGTCCGAAATCATCGTAGACTGAATCGAAAATGGGAATTGAGAGAGAAAGAAGAATTATGAATACTCCACGAAAACTGAGAAAGATGATATAGAAGAAAGATGCCATGAGGAAAAGATGAATTGGATAAAAAACTCACGATTTGAATTAAGTCACTCTATTGCTCTCTTGAACGGTTAACGACTTACAACTAACATCCTTCCACTCATGTATCAAAGTTAATTAGAAAATTGTACCCTAATCGTACGTTTGAATCTTTTGGAATTTTACAGATTCTTCCAAAAATATGAAGAATTTATTGAACAAATTTTATAAACAAGAGATTATCCGAAATGGATCATAAAATGTAACTGGAAAATATTCTGAACTGAATCTTATCAAATTTGGGCTAGAGAACAAAACGCACATTGTTGTACCTTATTGAAATTATTGAGAACAAGGAATTATGGGATCTCAAATTTCGTTATCGAGAAGTGAAATATATTTTGATTTGTACGTCTTTGTAATAATTATCAACGACTAATGGGGAAAAACATTTTTCATGCATAAATGAATGCGAATTACTGATCGCTCGTAAGCTTGATCTTTTGAAACAAAAATATGAATACTCATAATCTAATTTCATCCATCCACTCTTTCACGGATCGGCCGGAAACCTATTTGATCGATTTCAACAGTCTGATTTGAAATAAATTGATGGGGATGAATACATACATAGCTAGAAAGTTGGTTTCACTGGAGAAATGAAAGATGAAGATTATAATAATCGATCGATTAGCCCAACTAATAATTCTAAATCTATTCCTACAATTGTTTCTTCTACTGGAAGCACTAGAATTTAAATCTAACACTTCACTGAAAAAAGTCTTGTCAGCAATAGTTCTGATCGGCGCAGAGTCGAACGGACACAACACACACCGAGTGAGACTCGCGCGCACACACCCGTCGCCGTCCATCGATGAATCTTCCGCAGGAATGATGTCGATCTCAGCTTTAGTTAGTGGTACACGGACGTCATCCTCTCGTACTGGTTGCTCCTGCACCTTGGTTTGATGGAATTTTCCTCCTCCTGGACCAGCCTCTCGTTCTAGATCGGCCATATTGACATGTCTCGGTCGGAATGACCTCAAATGTCCTTTTGGATTCGTTTGAAATTGCTCAGTTGTGCTACCAGAACGAATCTCATTTGACACGAATTCCAAAAAACAACTAGCGTCCCTTAGGAAAAAATTCTCAAAGACGCATTCGTCGAACGACCCAATCTGCGTGGAAAATATATTCCGGTGCAGTGAATCATTTCGAGTACGAACATTTTGAATTGATTCGGTCGAATGACTGTGACCGTCTTTCGTGTAAATTTTGTGCGCAGAGGACGCGTAATTCATGCGCGTATTTGTATTTGGCAATATACCCTTAGATGTTGAAAATAGATGTTGATGCGCTGATGGGAATTTGGAGCATGATGGTCTTAGAGACTGATTTACTCCTTGCGCTATGATCGTAATTGAATCAAAAGTTTTATCAGAATGATCTTTCTGCACTAGGCAATCGTGAGCATTATTGTTCATCTTGATCATTTTAGAAACGAGATAATTGTGTTCATCAAACGAACGAGGAAAATCAAGTCCGATGATGTGCTCATTTGCTTCTGCGAGCTTGATCTCTGAAATGTGAACTACAGATGGATCCAAGCCGTTGGAATATTGACTTTCTGATCTAGCATTATCAGCCATGTCATGAGATGTAGGAATTGCCTCCTTGATAGATGAATTCTGAGCAGCTGATTTGACAGATGAAGAGCTTGAAGGACCCATCTCGCTCTTTGTCAGTGTGAATTTGCAAGACTCAAGAATTTTTTCAGGGGCATGTGCACAATTTGCTACCAAGAATCGGTCGCAGGGAACGTTCTCGACATGAATTGAGAATCTATTGCACAAATTGACATTTGAAAATTGCAATTCAGCCCGCACGTGTGATTGTGCTGATTGGCTAGATGTCAAGGGGTCTAATAGGCTTCGATGGTTTGCTAAATAGAAGTCTAATCCATGACAAGATTGTGAATCAATTGGTCAGTTGAAAGATGTTGATTTCCTGTTTTTATATTTGCTATTCGCTCCGTGATTCAGCGTAGCGCTACCTAGCGGCGTCTTCCAAACTTCCCAAAAGCGTCTGCACGGAAGAGTATTGGGGGATCATAGCATATGCAGCATTAGGCGTGGACGTGGTTTTCGTCTGTTTGTGAGAAAACCGTGGCTCAAAGCCACCAAGAGTAAGCGAGAAAGTTGTTGGGCATTTGATTACGAAGAATTTAGGCTATTGTAGACATCAATCAGAATAATATTGAATGACTTACAGAACTCGAAAGTATCGGAGTGAGCCAGTGGCTTGAGCAGCGCGGCGGCCAGGGCGGCCATGCAAAAAGCATGGGCCAAATCTTGAAATCGCTCCAACTTACTCAATTTTGCTCGAATTTAGGATCACGATCTCTCAAACTCTTCATTTTCAAAAACTCTACAACTTCTTCGCATACTGCTGCCACTTCTGAGCTATGGTTTTTTAGCTAAACCTATGAGAAGACCCACGCTGCATGCTGCACTTATAACGCGTCCCCCAACACTGCTCACAACGTAGTGCATGCGGTGGCCACCTATAGCGCACGATCGCCCGTTTTGAATCTCAAAAGCGCGCGGCTCGGAGCGAATATGTAGCAAACGGGATTCGGACGATGATATTGTTCAAGGAGTTATTCGGAAGTACTGCAAGTGCGTGATTCTTCCGGCGAAAGATGGAATTTTTGACTGAATAGTGTGCACGATTAGGTGTAACTTGGCACTGTGATTGGGATTTTGAGAGATCAAAATGATGATTCGAGCGTATTCACCATGGCTCACGCCATTCATGCCCAAATCGGTCGACATAGTCAAGTCCAATGACTGGCAATGAATCAAAAATTGCGTTTGATTGAGCAGTGTGAATTTCCGTCAATACAGATGAATAAGGTCTTTGCTCTGATGAATCATAATTTGGTGAAAAATTATGATGAGGTATTTGAATATTTCGACTCTCGTCCGAGAAAAAATTTGGACAATACGGATCACCCCTCCCCCGGAGGTGATCAAGCTCCGTAATGGGGGTCAAATTGATTTGCGTACCTGTTGCAGATTCGTGCATACACAATGAGCACGTACAACTATTCGCACAATTTGGATGAAATCTCAATTTGTCGAAATCATCTACAGGAATTCGATTCGAAGTTGAAATTGCATATGTGAGGGAATTTTGTCAGGAATTTCCAAGTTGATGTAATCTTTCGTGATCCTTCTGTTGATTGGTAGTGACGGTGATTTGCGCGCGCGCGGATGTCCCACCTTCTTGATTACGCGATAACTGATTCTTGAAGTCCATAACCCATTCCTTGAGCATCGCATCTCGGTGATTTCTAAGCGCAGCGTCACTATGGAAATTTTTATTTTCGACAAAATCATTGATTCCATAATTGCCTGCGAGGCGTCGCAATAAATGCGGCAATGTTACATTTTTTAGCTCAAGCTTCGTGAGCATAATTTGCCATCCATCGTCCGAAAGACTTGTAATATTCCAATAATGAGGGTAAATCCTCTGAATTTATAATGTTAGGATCCATGATGGCAGGAAAAAATGACTGCAGAAATTTCAAAAGATTGTTTCGAGTTTCTCAATTGATCACCTAACTGTCAAAACATTGACCAGAAATATTCAATTCGAGTCGATTGTATCTCGAACACAGAGATTGAGGACGGTGTCTCCAGTCTGCCAACTAAGCATGACCAACCAGACTACACTAAATAATCGGCTTGTCTTCTCAGAACGATTCACAATTGCGAAAAAAAAAAATTGATTTAATTCATCGCAAAAATTTAATAAAATGATTTCGAATATGAATTTATCTTCATGATCTAATTTTGGAAATTGAGGAATTTTCAAATTTTTGGAACGATTAATTCAAATTTGATTGGAAATTGGCTCTATTTTACGTTTTTAGTTGACTATTGATTTCTTCAACATTGATTCTGTAACTTATGGAGTTACATTGTACATTTTGATTGTACGATTTCGATTTCAGAAAAGGTCGATGACCTTATTTGAACGGCACGTGTATTGAGTATTCACTCGAACGCCATTACACATACTAGCATACATTTTCTCATACATACGGGGATTTACGATTTTCGGACGATAATATCTACCAAAGTCCATGATCTGACCACTTCGTTTATGCAAAAATGAAAATCATCTGATTTTATACTCGAATTTTCGCACTGAAAACAAACTATGTTGAGCGAATATTATTGTTATTAATTTTGAATGAATTTTTTCTAATCCAGATCGGACAAAAGTAAGCTAATTTGATTGATTGATTCTTGATTGATTCTTTATTTCAAAGACTAAGAACTCTGGGTCCTACATAGTCATCGCTACATTATAAATTCGACATATTTCCTTAGACAAATGACACACAATAACATTGATTGGTGCTGGTGAGCAATCACATGAACTTAACTAAATTAACCTAGCAATAGAGATAGGAAGAGGGAGAAGAATAGGAAAAGAAGAAGAGAAAATGGCGTAAACAGATGAATAAAGATAGGCTCACTCACTCAGAGTTTGAAAGAGATCTCGCACTGAGTATAAATCAAAAGACATTTGGCTACTTTGCTTGTTGACATGGGACGTATCACATTAATATTTAGACAGTCAAAGGGTTTTGGGGAGATTACATACAATTTGCATAGTCGACTAGAGTTCCATCACGATTATAACTTAAAATCTATGAAGTATCTCTCTAGTATCATCTTGAAGCATGTTTTATCGAGCAATTTTCTAGTATCACGTGGGATTTCATTCCATAGACGCGATGCTTTGATCCGGGATGAATTTTTGTATGTTTCGGTTCTTGCCCAGGGAATGACCAGATCAAGAGATGAACATCTCTTAGATCCAGGCTGGTCTTCCGGTCTGAATTTGAATTCATTTGCTGAATAGCTTGGTACTTTGAAGTGTGTAATTGATGTCAATAGACAAATGCTAAGGTAATCTCGTCTCAAAGTATATGGTAAGATGCTCAGCTCTTTGTAGATCGGAGTTATATGGTCAAACTTTTTGTGACCCGTTGCAAAACGTAGGGCTGCATTTTTACAACGTTGTAGCTTTGTACACAGTTCGTTTGATAGGCCTAGGAAAATCCCAGCACAATAGTCTAAATATGGGAATACAAGAGATTTCACTAACATAAGTTTGAAATTTTTGGAATGCACTCACCGCATTTTCGTAACCTTGAGAGAGCCAAGAAAGTATTTCTTGCACATTTGTTTCATTGGTCTTGCATTAAGAGCTGCCCATCTAGGACGACCCCCAGTACTTCGACTGATTCACAATAATCGATCTCTTGACCATCAATGGTGGACCGAGGAGGTGGGGATGATTTAAGTCGTTTCATGGATTCTCTGGAACCAAACCACGTGGCTTTTGTTTTACTTTTATTAACTTTCAACCCGTTCATCCCAACCCAGCCAGAAATATTGTTCACATCAGATTCTACTTTCTCAATTATATCGTTGACTTTAGAGAATGGACTAGAATAGTATATCGTGCAATCATCAGCATGAAAGTGATATGAGCAATGAAACAAGTTAGAAGGCAGATCAGCGATGCTAATCGAGAAGGAAGGTGGTCCAGCTTTCGTCCCCTGAGGCACTCCTGAGTTTCTCGTAGCTACCGAGGATGACTTTCCTGTAGGAGATACTACCTTTTGAATGCGGTCAGTAAGATAGGATCTGATCCAATCGCAGGCAGCATCCGAGAAGCCAAGAGCTCTGAATTTATCAACAAGCAGACATATATTGACTAGTTCAAACGCATTTGAGAAATCGATATTCATCATGAGGGTGACCTCCTCCCGATCAATGGCTTGCCGAATGTCATCCGTTATCTTCAGAAGAGCCGTGTGAGTGCTATGTTTTTTCTTAAATCCAGATTGTAGTGGATCAAGTAGCTCACGAGAGGTCGCGAATTCCAAAATCTGTTCAAGTGCAACATCTTCTAACAGTTTCGATACAGAGCATGTTATGCTTATCGGGCGGAAATGATTAAATTCCTTAGGTGTGCTGCACTTAGAGATGGGATGTACAAGTGCACTTTTCCACAGGGACGGTAATACTCCTGTCTCCAGTGAGCAGTCGAATATGTTCAACAGTACCGGTAAAATTGTGGGTTAACACTCTTGAATGAATTTAATCGGGATGTCATCTGTTCCTTTAGCGTTTGTTCGAGTTTTGCAAATCGCCGAAAAAACCTGGTTAGGCTCAACATGCTTGGAGTAAAAGCGATCATCAGGTGAGATTCTTGCTGTTGGGCGTAAGTCATGCAAATACTGTTGATGGGAATTACCGACAAAAAACTCATTAAGACCATCTAGATCTGGCGGCAGGTCAACAACATTGCATGGCTTCACACCTACACCCACCTCATTAATACATTTCCACAGTTCCGTTGAGTTCTTAGCGCGATTGATTTTACTTCTGAAATAAGCTGATTTGGCATCCCGATTCGCGAGTATTACTGCATTCCTGAGTCTATTGAAGTTCATATGATCAATCGGTCTGCCATATTTTTCACACTTGGCTCTTGCGCGATTGCGAGCCTTGATCAATCGTTTAATTTCTGAGTTTATCCACGCGAAACGATTTTTCTTTGGTACAAATGTGACATACGGAGCGTGTTTGTCATATAACTCAGTGATACTTCTAGTAAAGGATTCGACTTTCGCGTCGACATCAGTGAAGTGGAGTATCGGACTCCAGTCAATTGCAGCAAGATCAGTTTGAAAGCTATACATACTGAAATTACGGAAAGAGCCTACAGTGATGCTTCGTTGTGAATAACAAGGTACCTCAGAAAGTAGTAATTTGCGCTTTCACAAGGCGTCAGTAATTTGAAGAAATTTTTTAATTCAATTTGGACGATCGTATATACATCACCCAGAGACTCTGTTTGCCCGTCTTGCCGAGCAGACCATGTGGCCACGATCGGAGCAATATCCCGCGCTTTCCGCAATTTCCTCGTGCCCGCGCCGCGTGTGCACCAGCTTCTGATCGAATGCCCTGGCGACGTGCTCGAGAGGATGATCATCCGACGGTCCAGATCAACCTTGCGTCCGACCGATACCTGCGCCCCGGACATCGTCCGATCATAGAACAATTACAATGCGAGCGGCCGATAGAGAATATACATTTGTGAGTACAGCCTTGAATTGCTCTCTCTCTGTTTTGGGCTTCATCCTTTGCTCTCTTCGTGCTCGCGCTCGATGTGCCTCATATGCACCATGTCTTTATTATTTGAATAAACTTGTCCCTTTATCATCTTAAAATCATGATTAGTTATTTGGCGCGCTCCATACCCAATCTCTCTCGCACGCAATAGCAGCAATATATATATCTATATGAATATGCAGTAGTAGCATCAGATGCAGAGTTCCAGTTACAATTATTATATACAAATTTGCTGGGCATTGCACACAGCCCAGCATGTGCGGCTAAATCAACTAGGCAAATCTAGCAGCCGTCACATTGTGCTATAACTATATATACGCACGATTGTAATTTTACTCTACTCAATACATACGCACCACACTATACCTATATATACGCGTATGCTCATACTTATACCACTCATTGGCCTGTGCGCTTACTGATTCACACATCAATTGCACTAAACATTGTTCATATTCATCATTGCATGAACACTACAGTAATACTTTTCATGAGTATGAGAGGCTATATATCGGACGATTCGATTGTCTATCTCTCTCACTCCTATGATAAAATTTTTCGGACATAAAATCGTTCGAAACGCGAGCTAACGTCTGACCGCGACTTTGTTTACTTTCCGCCCCTTCGCGCTGGGCTTCGATTTCGATCGCGCGACACTCACACGCATGTATCTAATTCGCTCACTGATGACTCTAATATCCAACTCTCTCGGTGCAGCAGACTAATATATTTGAATTTAGTTTGCATTTATCTTATTGAGACATGCACGATGTGCATGGAAATTCGAAAATTGGAATGATTTTCAGATTTTTTTGATCGGACGCCAATGCGACGCACGCGATATAATTTCAATGAGATTTTGGTGAATTTTTCTGCGGCCAACGATGTGACGCGCACAATCCAACAAACATTTAATTTGCAACGTAAAATTTTGAATGCGCAGAGAAGATAATTCTTAAATGATTTCATGATTTTCAGAGTTCTTTTTGTCTGGTGCCAATGTGACGCACGACAAAGACTGAATGATTCTAACCGAATTTCTATAAGATTCAGTACTTTAGGTCTGGTCGCCAATGTGACGCGCACAAACTGATTTTGATTAAATTTTCGGGAACTTTTATCTGGGCGCCAATGTGACGCACGAAATGGGGATCAATAGGGAACTGACATGATTCCGGGAAATGTGATATTTTGAGAGCTCGCGGCAAAATAGATATAGGAGAAAGAGTTGGAAATTTCTACGACGTCTCTATGGTTTTATAATCATCATTGGAGTTTTGACAATTTGGATTGGCGCCATCCAATATGGCGGCGTCTACACATGCGCCACTGAATTCCCCAACTGTTGTGATGTCATTTTTCATCGTAAATTCTTATCTGAATCACACTCGAGAGCTCATTTTACTCAAATAATAGAAGTTTACGGTAAGGAAACGCAAGTTCGCCTCAGAATTATCGTGGAAAACATTCTGAAGTCACATGACTCATGTGCAGTCGCCGCCGTATTGAATGGCGCCAAGTCAAAACCTGCAAAACTTCAGACTCAAATTCAAGTCACTTTGACAACAGAAAATTCCCGAATTTCCACTCATAGTGTCTATTTCAATGTGAACTTCCATAATATGAGCATTTTCGAATAATTTTTGTAGTCATGTCAGTTCTCTATTCCGAATTTGGAGGTAGAAAAATTTGCACAGAGCTTGCAGAGGAATGAATTTGATTGATATTAGGAGTTTCATGTCTGGGCGCCAATGTGGCGCACGTAATATGATTTTAATGATTTGAATTTTGAATTTTAATCAGGACCTTTGGTCTGGGCGCCAATGTGACGGCTGCTAGATTTGCCTAGTTGATTCAGCTGCACATGCTGGACTGTGTGCAATGCCCAGCGAATTTGTATATAATAATTGTAACTGGAACTCTGCATCTGCTGCTACTACTGCATATTTATATAGATATATATTGCTTCTATTGCGCGCGAGAGAGATGGGGTATGGAGCGCGCCAAATGACTAATCATGATTTTGAGATAATAAAGAGACAAGTTCATTCAAATGATAAAGACATGGTGCACATGAGGCACATCGAGCGCGAGCACGAAGAGAGCAAAGGGTGAAGCTCCAAACAGAGAAAGAGAGAGAGAGCAATTCAAGGCTGTACTCACAAATGTATATTCTCTATCGGCCGCTCGCATTGTAATCGTTCTATGATCGGACGATGTCCAGGACGCAGGTATCGGTCACACGCAAGGTTGATCTGGACCGCCGGATGATCATCCTCTCGAGCACGTCGCCAGGGTATTCGATCAGGAGCTGGTGCACACGCGGCACGGGCACGAGGAAATTGCGGAGAGCACGGGATATAGCTCCGATCGCGGCCACATGGTCTGCTCGGCAAGACGGGCGAACAGAGTCTGAATTTGGCGCAACGCGCGATACCGGTCACATGATTAGCTTGGAGGCGAGGGGCGGGGTGCGGCGATGCTCAAGGTTTGATGATGATTCGCGACAAACGCGTGATTTTACTGTCCCTCTCTCTCTCTCTCTTACATGTATAACTTACTGCTCTCTCCTCGGATGCTCTGCTCCATTCTGTAAGGTAATATCATTACATTGATCCGGGACAGGAGAGAGAGAGATGATGGTTGAGATCATCTACTCAACCGTCACAAAGCATAAACTCAATCAGTGAAATATTGATAATTAATTATTATTCAACTCATTTATTCATTATATTAAATCTAACAATTATTATGAATAATATAAATTTAATAGATTTGAATGATCTAAATTTAATAAGATTTAACAATAAAATAAATCATTCAATGATTATATTATTAATGATATCTTTAGCAGGAATTCCTCCTCTATTTAGATTTTTGATAGGATTATCATTTATTCAAACTATAAGTTTAGCCTTAACCCGTTGCCCTCACACTGGGTCAGAATGACCCCAGGCCCTTCGTCGACTTCAATTACGGCCGCAAAACGACAGAGATCGTACTAGTGGCGCCATCAGTCGGTAGTTTCGATGTACCACCATACATCCGTGGTGTTACATAAGCTCAGCGACACGCCAGTGTGCTGTCAGTAGCCGCGAAAAATAGTGTGGGGTCCGATCGACCCCGTGTGGGGTGAATAGTTACCGAACGTTTTTCATCGTGGTCTGCAGATTTTCTCGTTTCATGCCGAGTGACTTCGGAAAAATGTAAACAAAAATGATATGAGAAAGATAACAATGAAATCATGTTTAGACAGGCTCATTCATCATTTGATAGTGCCACATCTTCAGAACCGTGAAGCCAATCTCAATCTACGGGCTTACCTGAAAACAGGTATAAAAATCATCTTGAAAAGTCGTTCAAATCGGGTTGAAGTGGCACCTGAGAATGACAGGCCTCAATTTAATTCTAGATTGCGTTAAATGCTTTGTAAAAGAGGCACAGATCGTGAAACTAAAGATAAATGTCCATCGTGCCTGCGACCCATGTGCGATGATCATCGCATGTGGCTCTGTACTGACTGTGGTGGCAAGGAGTAGCGCAGTAGAAATTATTTCTGATAACCGATTCATTAATAATTCAATTTTATAGACATTGTGTGACTTTTCAATAAATATCTGAGTGCAAAAGAGTGTTCTTATGAATTTTTTCTACTCCCAAACCAGGCCCCTTGTAACGATGGATGCATGAGTCAAGATTTTTCGAATTTTAGCATTTTTCCTCACAGTAATTCTTCAGAAAGAATATATTTTTTTCTAGGGAGCTCACAACAATTATACCTGACTTAAAGTGCATCATCTCCCGAGTATAGTCCCACAAGAAATTTTGAAAAAGATTGAAATGAACCGATTTGGCGCAACTTTGAAGGGAAAAATCCGATTTTTGCCATGTTTCTCTAGATCTATAGAATTGACATATGAAATCATCAGCTATGGCAGTAAAAACTGTCAGATATCATGAAAAACACTTCAAATTTGATGTACGTTAAAGGTCTCTTCCGATATCTTCATTTCCCGAAGAATGGGCGACGATTTTCGACTGGGGTCAGGCTGACCCCGTGTGGGTTGAACGTGATTTTAGAGAAGTGTGGGGGCAACCAGTTAAATTTTAATTATTAATTCTTACTTATAATTGTATCCTAATTAATTGATACTATCTCCTTTGATTAATATGTATTTTCATATACGAATTATATATAATAGAATTAACATATTCAATTTTTCAAAAAAATTAAATATAAAATTGATGAACCATAAATTTAATCATAATAATGAATATATTCTATATAATTGAACTATAATGATTACATTAATAATTCATGGAATTTTTTAGTAGAAGTGTCTGAATTGAAGTAATAAACTGTAAACTCATTTTTAAATAAAAGAATCTCTTCACTACCAATAAATATTAGGAATGTTCAAAATTTGAATTTCTGATTCAAAAAAAATATTTAAAAATATTTATATTCCTCAAAGTCTTTCCATTTGAATGAAATATTAAATTGCAAATTTAAAGATATTTAATTCATAATCTAGACTTTGAATTGAAATGATTGGAGGTAAAATTAGAACAATTTCAATATCAAAGATTCAAAATATAATTCTAATTGAATAAAGTTGTAAAGGAAAAGGTAATCGATTAATACTTTGAGAATCAAAATCACATTCAAATGATGAAATTCTTTCTCGATTTTTGATTAATTTTTTAGATGAAAAAGATTGAATAATATTATTTGAAAAATTACTATTAAAATAAATATAATTAATAAAATTATCCATATTATTTTCAATTTAAACTATTCGATTGGAAATTAAATGTACTTAGTGTACTATATAAATCAATTAGATCAAAAATGGGATAATAAATATAGAAATAATCAAATTACATCAACAAAATGTCAATACCATGCTGCTGCTTCAAATCCAAAATGATGATAAGATGAATAATCATTGTTTATTATACGAATTAAATTAACTATTAAAAGAATTGTACCAATAATTACATGAAGTCCATGAAATCCTGTTCTTATAAAGAGGATTGAACCATAAATCGAGTCGGAAATATTAAAGAAGCTTCTAAATATTCTATATATTGTAATAAAGGGAATAATAGACCTAAAAAAAAAGTAATTGGTATACTAAAAATTATTCGTAATTTTTTATTATTAATCAAACTATAATGTCTCAAAGTAATCGAAATCCCTGATGATGATAATAAAATAGTATTAAATAGAGCAATTAAGTAAGGATTGAAATTAGAAATATTTTCAGGGGGTCAATTTACACCAATGTCAATTCTAGGAGATGAAAATATATAAAAATAACACCAAATTCATGAACATTATCATAAAAAAAATGATTCAGATGAAATAAATAAGATTATTCCTAATTTTAATCCTTTGATTACTTTAAATATATGAGAACCTTGAAAAGTTCTTTCTCGAATTACATCTCGTCATCATTGAAACGAAATAATTAAAATAATAAAAAATCTTTATAATGAATTTTTGAAGTTAGCAAAATTGAATATAATAATATTGCTAATGAGAAAAATTATCAATCTAAAAGATGTAAGTTAAGGTCATGGGCTCAAAGTTACTAAATGGACAGGTTGGGTTAATTTTTTCATTAATTAGAATATTTCATATCTATATGAAGTTCTTAAAATTAGAAAAACATATGCTTGAATAATAATAGAATGAATAATAATAATGATAGAATGAATGAAATAAATAATAATAGAATAATGATAGAAACTCTTAATTCTTATATAATTAAAAGATTTCATTTATTAATATAATAAATAAAATTATTAAATTTAAATCAATTCTTGTAGAAGAAATTGAAGTTATTAATAAATGTCCAGCAATTATATTAGCTGTTAATCGAAGTGATGAAGTAATTGGTCGGATAATATTAGAAATAGTTTCAATAATTACTGTAAATGGTATTAAAATGCTAGGAAGGAACTAAATGGATAAATATATTATTAAAATAGTTAATTCATCCAAATCATATTATAGAAATTCAAAGAACTAAAGAAAATGTTACATCAAGTGATAAATGACTAGTTGGAGTAAAAATATATGGGAATAATCCTATAGAATTATTCAATGGAATGAAGTTGAATAATCTAATAAATATCGAAATATTTATTATATTGAATTTGATTTTCAATGATGTTTTCAATTCTATATAAGTCATTTCGGAGCATTTCGGCCAGAGGCGTCACCAGGGGGGTCTGGGGAAAATCCCAAAATATCTTTTTCCATCAATAATATGTTTAAAAAGTACAAAAAAATTTTTTGGGATTTTTCCGAAGCCCTCCACGGGCCCTAACGCCCACAGAAGGTCTATTTTAGGCCCATTTGGCCTATTCCTGGAAAATCATAGATCCGGCTAGACTTGATCTTTTTCCACGTACTTCGGCGCATTTTCTTTGTTGAGACTAGCACTTTTGAGAGAAAATAGTCCAGAATCAATCATGCAGCCTAGTAACTTTTAGAAGCTATTTGCTGAGAGCAGATTTTAGCGATTTTTGGGACTGCTTCAAAGCGATCTAGCTCCTGCTAGACATGTGATAATCGACTTCTGCAGGTAGTCATTTTGAAGGTCTTGAAAAAACCTACAATTTTACCATCTGCAGAAGTCGATGATCGTACTTTTTACAGGAGCTATAGCCGATACAAGTTGAGCAGTTTTGTAAAAACGCCAAACTTTGAGCTCAATTTACAAAAATCGTTTCTCTTCATTCGACCCCAAAACTGTGCGAATATGTTCTCTGAGACAAGCACTAATAATATCAAGAAGGATCTCGGTGGAGAAATCATCTCCTGATTTTTGACTTTCGTTCAAAAATACAGTTTTTTGACTTTTTGCTTAAAATGCCGACATAGGCATGGCTGGCATATGCTTCCATCTGAGTTGTTGTGCACCAATCTGGGTGGAATTACTCCTTAAAGTACCCCCAAATAAGTGTAAGAACTTCCGAGGGCGAGCCTCAAGCCAGAAGCGAGTTGGAGGTTCAATCCATCAGGTCCAAAATGGGCATTATTTCGTCCAATTTCGGGCAGGCGAGCGAGGGCTCGATTCCCCGTGTTTCTGCTCACGAACGAGACGAGTGGCTGGAATGGGGATTCGAACATATACTTCCGACTCAAAATGACCATCTAAACATGATCCCGGGATCAATTTAGCCCTAAATTATCGTCATTTTGCAGTAGAGGCGCAAAACCTGTTATTACGGAGTTTAACGCCGTTTGAGGATTGGATGATATCCTAGGCACGAATTGACCCCAGGATCGTATTCAGATGGTTATTTTGAGTCGGAGAAACATGTTTGAATCCCCATTCTAGCCACTCGTTTCGTTTGTGAGCAGAAACACGGAGAATCGAGCCCTCGCTCACCTGCCCGAAATTAGACGAAATAATGCCCATTTTGGACCTGATGGACTGAACCTCCAGCTCGCTTCTGGCTTGAGGCTCGCCTCCGGAAGTTCTTACACATATTTGGGGGTCCTTTAAGGAGTAATTCCACCCAGATTGGTGCACAACAACTCAGATGGAAGCATATGCCAGCCATGCCTATGTCGGCATTTTAAGCAAAAAGTCAAAAAACTGTATTTTTGAACGAGAGTCAAAAATCAGGAGATGATTTCTCCACCGAGATTCTTCTTGATATTGTTAGAACTTGTCTCAGAGAACATATTCGCACAGGTTTGGGGTCGAATGAAAAGAAACGATTTTTGTAAATTTACCTCAAAGTTTGGCGTTTTTACAAAACTGCTCAACTTGTATCGGCTATAGCTCCTGTAAAAAGTACGATAATCGACTTCTGCAGGTGGTCAAATTGTAGGTTTTTCCAAGACCTTCAAAATGACTACCAGCAGAAGTCGATTACCACATGTCTAGTAGGAGCTAGATCGCTTTGAAGCAGGCTCAATTTTTTAAAATCAAATTGTATGAAATAAATATTTAAATAAATTAATTTTAATGATATTAAGAAATAAGAATATGAAATGAATCATATAATCGGTATTATTTGTGGGATAATTTTATATAAGGTAAGTGTACCCAACTTGCCCCCATTAAGCCATTTTCTTAATAACTTTGGCCCATCTCCATATTTTCCAACGTACCTTAGCTCATTTTAAAGCTTGTCTCAAGACCTTCAAAATAAGTTGAAGTACATCCAATTTGGACCAACTGGAGCCAAAATGTTTGAATTCTCCGAAAAGGTGATTTTTGAGAGTTTACCAAAGTGTGTACCCAACTTGCCCCCATTAAGCCTTTTTCTTAATAACTTTGGTTTACTTCAACGATTTTCAACGTGCTTCAGCTCATTTTGAAGCTTGTTTAAAGACCTTTAAAATGCACTAAACTACGTCCAATTTGGATCAATTGGAGCCGAACTGTCGCAATTCTTCCGAAACAAATGATGGAAATCGGCAATAAAGTGTTTTTATCGCCGTGCACGCACATTTGGAGCTTTTCGGTGGTTCGAAACACTATTTCTGACCCACTTTGACGTGATAAACACGTTTCGAGTGGTGAAAAAAGTCGTTCTGCACGCCCTTTCGAGATAAACATATGGGGGCATGTTAGGTACACTCCGATGTTGGCATCCTCATTTACAAGTCGTCTCCATGTTTTGCACATAAAACAGCTTCATATTCAAATTCTGCAATTTTGAAAAATGGATTTTGAAGGTCTTGAAACAAGAAATCGAATGCGCTAAGGTACGTCAAAATTGCTTGAACTCAAAGAATTTGGCACCGATTTTACTGAACGCAATTCCCTCGGTGCTTTCTTAGCTAAGCAATCACGAAAAATAGAAAAATCACTTTAGATTTTCTGTAGAACGCAGGAATGATTCGGGGTCAACGCAAATTACTTACTTCCTCATATTCCAACATAACAAATGTGAAAAAAAATTGCCGGGAGGCCAAGGAGTGCCCACGCCCGAGATCGGCATATGGGGGCAAGTTGGGTACAGAGGCAAGTTGGGTACACTTACCTTAGTTGATAAGAATTTTATATTCCCAATATGAAGATAAATATTTATCTTATAAAAAGAACCCCGCACAAAATTCATTGCTTGCGGCTCTGGGTGAATATTGACGGAACTTGGGGAGATGATAGATTGAAATGTGCTGATCAACGTTTAAATGGGACGCTGAGAGGAATAATGGACCGATTTTGAGATATTTCGCGAAGAACACAGCCAGCTTTCGAGGTAACGGGTGCTTGTTTTGGATCGATATTCGAATACTGTGTTTGCCGTGCCAGGATTATTTCTCAGTAGCTTGCTCTACCTCATAGCTCAGATCAAGCGTGCATGTGTGTGAGCGACCTTGTATTTGTACTTTTGAGGTCCTGGTCGAAAAATTTGACAATATTGCTGTATCGATGTTTTACATAGAATTAACATCACATAACACCGTAAGAAATCGGTGATAGTGATGGGCAAGATCAAGATAATTCAGACGTCATTTCAGGAGTCATTGCAGAGCAGCGCGTTAATTACTCGTAAAGTATGAATATCACTTCATCGTCATAACACAGACATGAATCTATTCTTTCATCGAATACATTCGTGAGGTATTTACGGCGCGCAAACCTGTACTTTGTACTCGTTCCTTGATTTACATGAAATCATTCATTCGTTACACCTATTTGAGAGCTGTAGAACACCAGATTCTTCATGCAACAGAATGATTTCGTGTAAATCGAGGGATACACAAAGTACAGGCCTGCGCGCCGTAAATACCTCACGAATGTATTCGATGAAAGAATAGATTCATGTCTGTGTTATGACGATGAAGTGATATTCATACTTCACGAGTAATTAACGCACTGCTCTGCAATGAAATAACGTCTGGATTATCTTGATCTTGCCCATCACTATCACCGATTTCTTACGGTGTTCTGTGATGTTAGCTCTATGTAAAACATCGATACAGCAATATTGTCCAATTGTTCGACCAGGACCTCAATAAGTACAGATACAAGGTCGCTCACACACATGCACGCTTGATCTGAGCTATGGGGTAGAACAAGCTATTGAAAAATAATCATGGCACGGCAAACAGAGTATTCGAATATCGATCCAAAACAAGCACCTGTAACCTCAAAAGCTAGCAGATTTCTTCGCAAAATATCTCAAAATCAGTCCATTATTTCTCTTAGCGTCCAATTTAAACGTTGATCAGCACATTTTAATCTATCATCTCTCCAATTTTCGTCAATATTCACCCGGAGCAGCAAGCAATGAATTTTGTGCGGGAATCTTTACAAATTTGTAATTCAATTTAAAAATCCATTTAATTTAATACTTTCAACTACAAGAGGCATGAATCTATGATTAATTCCACAAATTTCAGAACATTGACCAAAATATAAACCTGATCGATTTGTAGAAATTATAATTTGATTTATTCATCCTGGAATAGCATCAACTTTAATACCTAAGGGGGAATTGTGAAAGAATGAATAACATCTGATGAATTAATTAAACATTTAATATAATTTTTAACTGGTAAAATTAATCGATTATCTACATCCAATAAACGAAACATATAATTATTATTTTCATTAATTATAAATGAATCAAAACTAATATCATAAAAATCAATATATTCATAACTTTAATATCATTGATGTCCAATGATTTTTACAGAAATTGAAGAATTATTCATTTCGTCTCTTGAATAGAGAATTTTTAATGATGAAATAGCTAAAAATATTAAGAATATTCTTGGAATAATAGTTCAAATCGTTTCAATTATCTGATTATTTAAAATATAACGATTCAAAATTTCATTTTCAAAAATGAAAAATAATATATAAACAATTATTATTGAAATTATTGTAATAATTAATATAATATAATCATGGAATATAATTATATTTCCTATAATCGATGAATTAGCATTTTGGGAAAATAATTGACCTCATTATATGATTTGATTAATTTTTATTAAAAATTAAAGAAAATAATTTTCAATTAATTTTAATATGACAAATTAATCTTATAATTCAACTAATTCTCTTTCCAAAAACTCAAATCTATTATTCTTCAATATTTAAACAAATTTCTTGCCCATTATATAATTTTAAACATATTGGATCAAATAATTGCAGTGAAGTATGAAAATTAGCATATACAGTCTCATATAAATTATCATCAAATAAATATTTTATATGCTCATTAATTGAAAAATTTTTCTCAAATAAATATGCCATAGACGAATCTACACATCATATTGATTGATGAAGTATAAAATTTACTATATTTAAATCAATACTAATAATATGATTTATAATTATGAAAGTTATAGAAGGGAAATTATTATCTAAATGGCTGAAAATAGAATAAATATAATCGTTAAAATTGACATTTTCCTTTAAGAATATTAATTGTTCAATTATTCTATTAGCCTGAGGTCCTTGAAATAATTGAGAAATATACGGCTTGCAAAAAAAGTTTCATTTACCTAAAATTTTATAACCTTGCCTAATAGAAAGTTCAGTTGAAGGATAATCTTCAACAATTTCTTCAAAGTTATTGATTTTAGATAAAAGAGCTTTTTCTCAAATGAATTCATTAATATATTTATAATTCATGAAATTAATATGTTCTAATTTTTTCAGTTCTTTAAAAACTTCAGAATTTAAACTATAATTTCTTAAAAATTCCACCAAATTATCATTAAAATTATCTGTAAATAAGAAATTAGAATCAGAATCATTATTGAATTTAGATAATTCATCATTTTCTGATTTATAAAATATAAGAATTAAATCGTAGATATTATTAGTTCAATAGAGAATAATTCAATTCGTAGGTCCCGATTTATGTAAGAATACCATTGTTCAAGTCTTGAAAATAGAAGACCTTCGGCCTCAAATGATTACAAGTAAGTTGATTCATCCTAGCTCGCTCAAAGAGAGAAACTGTTTGGAACGTGAGGATATTCGGTACTCTCGTACCATCCCAAAATCACTTTTTTGATTTTACACAACTCCCTGGGTCGGTTCCAAATTTACTTGTTGGATGGAATATACAAGACAGATGTCCCAGGAGCGTGATAGTATGATTACCACTCATGCCAAAACTTCACGATCTCAATTGGAAAATATTAATCATGTCTTGTTAACTCAAAAGATGCTCACGCTAAGCTCATGACGTCATTTGAACATATTTCATCTTGGATTCCATTCAAAGTAGATGTAAATTCCAGGAATTTTGCGACAAGGTTCGTGAGTGCGCGGTTTTCGGCCAGAACTCGATTGTCTCGACGAAAAATAAGGAAAGATTTTGTGACAAGCCTTGGAAGTGTGCGACTTTCTTGTCTAGAACTCGATTGTCCCGACGAATAATAAGGAAGGATTTTGCGACAAGGTTTGTAAGTGTGCGATTTTCTTGTCTAGAACTCGATTGTCTCAACGAGAATAAGTGATGTGACCCTCGAAAAAGGTTCATTTTCTCACACCACACATAAGCGTCCTGAGCCATATGTGGTCCAACTAATGTGATCGGAACCATGAAAACCCAATTTACTCGTGGAAATAATTGGTGAAAGCAAGCAAGGAGTCATATTATTTTTGATAAAACGGCATTACATCGAACGAGGAAAAGGCTGATTGGAAAGAGACGAACAATAATACCTACATGCACAAGGCTATAACCATAATCTCGAACCTAATTTCACATTTTCTAACATTTCTCAAACCTCCTTTACCATACTTTTATATTCTTCACAAATTCTGAGAGCTACAACTCCAGCATACTTTCATGAGTATTCTTTATCAGTGAATGATTCATCTGAATAAGATATTTGGTACTCGAAAAGAGAAAAAAAATTCAACTGACTTTCCAAACACGACAAAATTTCCATCACTGGGGCGTTTTCTACAAAATATTCCTATGAAACGAGTGTATTCGCTCAAAGGGACCTCATCACATATGAATCGAGCCGTGCAAAAAGGGACCTTCGTGCAAATGACAAATTGTCGGGAAAACGAAAAAAAACTGTGTTGCATCTCTACCATTCACAATTCCCCAACGCCAATGTACATACACATACTTCTTATCAGTATGTACTATAATCTCCTCCATTTTTTTACCAAGGATGGCCTGCAGAGTTGTTTTTTAATGAAAACTCGAGTGGACTTGGGTTCCTTTTAGCATGGATTTCTTTAAAAAGCTATGATTTCATATCAAGACGCTACGAAACTGGAAAATATTGAAATCATAGATTCATAGCGGGATTTAGGTACTATTTGCTCGGATTGACTGAAAATACTTCGGATATAATTATGAAGTTTATTACAACAAACAAGACCATTATAACTATCTCAATCACGTAACATTAACATTCATAAGATCTATAAATCTATGAATGTGTTTATTTTGGCTATTTGAAAAAGGCTCGCCACACGTTTTCGATCTTTTCCTCTCATCTCGTTCCCAAGATGAAGGATCGCTACGACTTTTCCGTTTCTTGCCATCGTTATTACTGTCACAATCCATATTCTAGATTTTATACACTATGAGACAGACAAGATCAACGTCTGCAGAGCTATCGGATGATATAGTAGATACTACAGCACTTTTTGATCATTTCAAAATTCGAGTTGAGTTCAGAGCGGAGAGTATACACCTATATGCCTATACATTATTCGAGGCGTGGTAAGATGTAAACATTCAGCTCGTCGACCAACTGGCGCCAAGAATCACAGCGATCGATTGTGTGAGTGATAGATGTGATGATACAGTGCGTAAGTATTAGTGTTTGTAGGTTCTTTTATCAATCCATGCAAAAAAGGCCCCATATCCTGTACTTGGGTCCCTTTCTGCATGGATCGGGTCCCAGGGATTGGTTATTTCGGGGAGATTTCTTATGCAGGTGATAAAGGAATGTTCAAAGAGTGCAAATATCACTTTATCTCAATTTCGCGAAAAATGGCGTTTAGGTCCCTCTTTGCATGGCTCGATTCATATGCACACATCACCACAGAATGAAATAAGTTATCTACAAGTACGTGATATGTAAGAAATGAGCGTTACGAAAATGTTCACTCTTATCAATTGAAGCTCACTGCAGTTTGATGGAAATGTGTCCAATATTAAGGATTTCTGCTGGAGCATTAGGTTCTCCTGAGACACGGTCAAGCTCTGGATAATATCTATAAAAAAACGCATTAACACAACTGGTTTCGAAGAAGAAGTTGGCTAATTTAAAACTATCCGGGGACGCTACCTCTCATTCAAACTCTTAGTCTTTTTTGGTGAGCCGATTTATGAGTTGTTTTATCTGGATATTACCCGACATTCCATCCCGCACTTTATCATTAGTTAGCTCTGTATCGATCGACGCATCACCATACCAACTCCATTTGTATCATTTCAAGCTCACTCGTTGTTTAGCTCTCAATCCGATAGGTGATATAGTTTCACATTTTTCTCGCGATCTAGTCGAAAGTGGTCACTCCAAAGTTCCTATTTCAGGTCGTTTCCCCTTGAAATTTTTTTTATCGAATCAACACACCGCGATATCTACGCCTAGGTATTAAAATGGCTCGACCCCAAAATTGTTACGATCCTGCGGGCCCCATCCAGGAGATCATCGTCCCTGAAGATCTTGGGCCTAATGACGCAAGACTTCGTGAGTTCACCACTGCGTGCCGTGATTTGGCCACAGAAACTCATCGAAAGGCAAAGGTCATTTTTGGGCAAGATATTTCGAGGTTCACGGAGGCCCAACGAGTTGTATGCCTCAAGACGGTTGTGAGGTATAATCCTCGGAAAATTCCCATCACCGTCGTTTCGTGGCAACCGTCTCGTGCAGGTGAGTCTAAACATCTTTTTTTCCCAATTATGAACCCCCCTCCGAATATTTCATCATGCAGAAGTTCCACTTTTCCCCAAAATGAATTTGATGCCCTCTCGATTTTTTAATATCGCGCATTCCCACATAAAATAATTCTTCCCATTGTCTGGTCATGTCAAGGAGTTGCCCTCAGAGGTGGGTATACCCATGTTACAATAGCCTTACATTATGTGTGAGTTTGCTTATGGGAGATCGAGGGGTGCGTGATATACAACATCACGACAGGCATCTCGTGCAACTGCCCATCATCGTGATGGAATATTTCCTGTCCCGCGTGCCAGCCTGATGAACACACTTTTTTCTCTCAGACTCGTGCCGCTAGAATATTATCCTACTCTGTAGACCGACTCAAATGCCTATCGTTTGTGTGTGTATGGTCAATGCACTTTTTGGTCGCAGAATTTGTGAGCGTGTCATGCGTAAATGTGACATTAAAGTCATTCAGTTGTCCGAGCGTCCGAGAGTGCTAAATTGCGCGCCACCCACATGAATTTTTCTATTATACACGTATTTTCAGTCTCTCATAAACATTCATCCATATACTCTTGTACTCATTCTGAAAAAATTTGTGCGTCCGGGGTGATGAAGTTCGCGCAAACCAAATAAAGTAAAACTCGGATTCCGGGCATATTCGTGACATGAACTACCGTACATATTTTGCCGATGAAAAATTACATCATAACAAATTGTTTGGAATTATTATCGCCACACTTTATACGAGCGTGTGCTTTTCCAACATCCCGAGGCAAAGCTCGAACATTCGCACATGTCTGCGTCTCTATTCATCACCAGCTCCCATTCTTTTATTGGTCGTGTACAAGTTTTCGAATTTCTCATTCAGGATGTCTACTGGTCTGGAAACCAGGAAAAACAAAGGAAATCCAAATTAAAAGCCTGGAGATTCAAATTCTTCTTTTTCGGCTCATTAAGTGTGCAAATGAATGAAAATTTCCAAAAGATACGATCCTAATAGCTTGCTTTATCTTCGAATGGTAAGACCATAGAGTTTTTGGATTCTCGCATCAACACTCCTTGAGTGCTCCTCATCTTTGGCTTGATGTTTTCAAAACTTCACAAGTCAACTAATTTGAGAATTTTGAATACGGAAAGATACACTGTATGAAACCCTGAACTTTCGTGAATGCAGATTTTTGAGCTTTGAAGACGCATTCTTTGTGATGGTGGGTTGTGTGTGTGTGTGTGTGTGTGTGTGTGTGTGTGTGTGTGTGTGTGTGTGTGTGTGTGTGTGACGAAGACATGCATGAAATCCCCAGTCTGGCGGTGTTTGAAGTTGATCTTACATGATCCTGTCCACCTTCCTGAATTCGATGAAAGTCTACTGCATTCGAACTGTTCCAGCAATCTTTTACTCACAAGGGGGGACCACGGGGTCCGGGCCGCCAATCTCGCCCAAGATTTTTTTACAGTTTCTTATCATCGAGAATATGAAGAACCCAGAGTAACTCCGTCAAATCGGCCTCCTGCCCAAAGATACAGCCACTGAGATTAGCATTGCTCATATAGGCCTATGTTAAAAAGTGGTATATATAGATATACTGGCAATGCTAACGTTTTCGCTTGTAGCCCTGGACAGGAGGCCCATTTGACGGAGTTACTCGAGATTCTTCATATTCTACACGGTACCAAACTGTGAAAAAAATTTGGGGATGATTGGCGACCCGGACCCCGTGGTCCCCCCTTGTCAGTATAACTCAAAGTATTATTATAACAAATCGCTGTCCATGAAATAAGTGGAACTGGCTAATAAATTTGTAGAAGTACTCGACGCATATTTAGGAATCGAAACCAAAGGAGTTGTTTGTGTCATTTGAACTTTGGGGTTGTCACTAACAAATTTCCTCGAGTATTTTGGAAACAGCGCGATTGTGCGACGGTTGGTAAGCGTTTAGTAATTTTATTTCATACATATACGATTCAATGGTTTCGGTGAATGTCACTTTTGCACAAAACGCGTATTTCATCAAAGAGGGGTTACATATGTGATGATAGAATTTCAGAAATATCGGGAAATGATTGTAACTTGATAAGGAAGAATGTCATTCAGATGATGATTACCTGTCGATATGAATCCAAAGCTTCAATCTGCAACGTAAATTATAATAGTTATCATCACAAGTATTGAATTTGTGCTATCGTCATGCATGATTTCTGACAACAATAGATATTGTCTATATTATCTCACTAAATGTTTAATGTTGCATCGCTTGTAACTTAAACGATATGAGCTTTTATTTCGTATCTTTTGTTCCTGTTGGATGTAGACTTCATGGGAGGAACCCATGAATTTTGACGATCTCCTAAACAAATCTCATCCTTGTTTTATAGGGTAATCACCTCCTTTTCCCGAGTTTCATGCGCTGAGCCTTAGTTTCTGTACAACGATAGTTTTGACCTCGAAGCATCAATTAATTTCTCGAATCTCAATTTTTTCCTCGGCAGACACGAACTACTGTGCGATGTATTTTATGACAAGACGTATATTGTTCCGGATCATTAATAATCTGTATCTCTGTAGGAATACCTTGTATGAGAAAATTTCATCATTACGAGCTCAAAGAGAGAACTTCTGCACGTTTTCGAAACTCAAGCAAGATTCGATTGAATGTCACATGTCCAGAAAAATTTCGGTAAATTTTTCAAGATGTGTTAGGTGAATACAAATAATACTTTCGGCGGTGATCTTACTTCATCAGATTTTGAATACAATTTTCATCAATTCAGATGAGATATCCTCAAGATCTTCATTTATATGAGTCATCTCGAAAAAAATTTCAGATGTACACGGACATGAAGCACCTCGTATGATTGAGAAGAAAAATCCAATGATTTTTGCGGTGTATAGTCTAGCAAGCTCACTATCGTTCGATACAGGTTCTATTATCGGATACGTTTGTTGATGATGCTCTCTACTAACAGAACGACACAGTTTGAATTTGAAATTTCGATGGATACCCCGAATCATTTTCGGTGAGTTTCATACTCAATGATAATGGGTCCATCTATCCCAGCACTGACCATGTCTGATACGCGTGACTTTCCCCGTATTCGGTGATATTTAGAACTCTTTTTTGAAACTGTTGTACAGTCTTATTCGAAATCACGTGAACATTGAATATTTTGCAGTTTCTCCTTCTCGGAGCTTAAAGAGCTTCAAGTTCTGGAAATCCATCCCAAGGCATTTGTAGTGCATCCGAAGATCTTCTTACCGCTTCATCGCGTAATGAAATATTTTTTTTCTGAACCATCAACCCTCGACGAGACCAAATATTCAACTCGTATCTCAACCCTTGAAGTTTTTGGTACTTTCGAGATCCAAAAAACCATTTCGGTTTTTGTGAGTGAAGCAAGATAATTTTTCCAAGAGAATAATCTAACAAAGCCAAGTATTTCGCCATAATGTGTCTTTTGACTCTTGCTGTATGTGCTGGACTAATACACGGCCTGGGCTGCATTGATCTCCTCTAACCGACTTGGATTTGAAAAATGGGCAATCTCATTGTTTGACCACATTTGCCAAAAGTCGAGATCAAGGAACACGATTCCTTACTGGAATTTAAGGCTCGAATTCGAGATTCCTTAATTTGATGAAAGAGGACTGGCTTTAATGGATCATCGTATTAGTTTTGTGTCGAACTTCTACAGCAATACTGGGATCAATCGGGATCTTTTTATTCTCATTTTCACGAAAAGGCCATTTTCACTGATTCACCGTGATATAAAATTGGTTGGAAACCTTAGTGCTGAATGTTGGAGAGATTTGAATAGCTTCAGTCTTGGTTTCGGAATTGAGTATTCCGGGAGTTCCCGAGGAGTTACCTGAAGAAAATCCTTCCAGTTTCAGCAATCGTCTTAGATAGTTTCAAACTAGATAGAATTACCTTTGAAAGTAACTTTTATGAGAAATTTCAGCACTTCAATTTTCGAGCAAGTGACCAATTCTAAGATCCGTGCGCGGCCCGCGCGCATTTCAACCTTCAGTTCCAATTATAGTCCATCCATACGTCCTATCGCAAGCATCAGGCTGTCATCCCACAAAAGCTCTCACGGACACGGAAAGTCGTTATTCATCTTGGGTAAACTCGGTCCAATCGCACAAATGGCCCTTACGTCCGTGAGATATCGATACTTAGCTTTGCTATCCACTCCGGGGGATACATCCAACTTCATCTAGTTTTTTCGCAGACTTGCTCTCATGTCGTACCATTATTATTGATCCGAATCTGAGTGAACTCGAGTAAACTACAAATATCTATACGATTTTCAACATGAGAAAGAAGCAGTATAATTACCTATACTCTTTTGCTTGAATTTATAGGTCAGGCGAAATAATAAATGCTTAATTAGCAAGATGGATGTGTCATTTCCCTAAGCTTGGTAAAAATTACGTCAATTAGGTAGTATTTTAACTCTACATCTATATTCCAACATATGAAAATGCTACATCCATCAATCAACATTTTTCAGCGGGTTTGCAGCATACCCCAAGATGTCAAGACTTATGTTGGAGAACTATGTGTATAATTTAACAGTCTAGACCACATATAGTAGGTACTTCGATTTCGTCATAATTGTTGAGCTGAATCTCCTCACATAATCTGCCAGCAGGAGTGAATTTCTTGAATCACACAAGTCTATCTTTCTTCTATGTCAGAGGAGCACCTTTTCGTTCTCATTTCGTTCATCACATTCTCTCAATTAAGGGCTAATTCATCAATTCATTCTAAATGGGCAAGCCAAGTCCGTACTGCTCTGAGCAACTCATAACCTTGAATTATTTTAGCCGATTTCCATGATTGAAAAATTCTATAGGATTGCGTGATTTTCACTGTGCCCATGAAGTTTTTGATAACGCCTGCTCAAATGTACTTGAAAGGTCATGTAGGGAGCGCAATCGTATTTGTAATCAGCTTCTCTCCACAGAAGATGCTCCAAAATCACTCCTGATTGTTGGGCCTTCTGTTCTTCACAATGAACGCCTTCCCTAAGATGATAGGATGGATGGTTCAGAATACATTATTGGCGATTCTCAGGCCGACAAAAATTTCTTTCAAGATGAATATGATTTCAGTTTTACTGCTGCTAGATGCTGATCTTTAATCAAGCAAATCAGCCACTGACAGAAGACCGACTTGGCCCAACTTCCGATGTATTCGCGCAGAACAAGTCCATGAGCGTATCCTTTTCCTAAACTCCGTATTCTTGTTTTACTGTTTGTTAATCTCTCAATACCAGTGAAGGGTGTGAATAATCTCTGTGAATGATCTATAAACCGAGTGTTCGAGAGTATTGTTCTATGAACACCGTCGGGATCGAATATGGTTTTATATCGGTGGAAAGTGATGAACGCAAACAAGAGTCCGAATAATGTCCTGCCCGTCGGAACACGATTCCAACATAGTTTGGTTCATCAATTGTTCTTCGCAATGGAATCAGGCCGAATCAATCGACTCATTAATTCTATCCATTCTACAGTAGAACCAGACTCACATCCACAGATTCGCTCAAAAGACACTCTTATGAAGAGCTTCTCCATGAAGTAATTAGTCGTTATTCCTAACGATATTAAGTGATACATATTTTGCAAGTTCCCATATTATTTTTATGATCAAAAGAAGGAAAGACCAACACCCGTTTTTTCACATTTCTCCAGAAGAATCCACCCTCCTTCGAGCCCTTCACTTATACAACGACTTCCAGATCTCCGAGTCATCAACAAAGAGCTTCACGAAACTCTCCCTCAAGCTGCACCACCCCGAAGAAAAACTCCGAACCTGAATCTAATTGAACTGCTTATTGAGGGTTATGACCCAGAATTCCATCGTATCCGGGAGGAGGATCTCGCAGATGCAGTGACCCGTGGGCCGGCACGTATTTGTACTGTTACGATGTTTCATATGAGCATTTGGGCTCCAAATTTGAGGGATACCCATACACATCATCGTCCTCCCGACAAGAATGAAACCCCGAGCAATTTGCCAGTTTATTCTACATCACAAGAATATCTTTATTTCTATTGCGTCCTTGAAGCTTCATGGTATCTCTTATATAACATTTTATTGGTACCCTGGGGATTGTGTGTATGTTAGACCAGGCGTATTCCATATAGTAATCAACTTGACTCCTAACTTAGCAGAGGCTATTATGGTGATGATCTTTGGAATTTGCTTGTCGAACATCTCGCCACTTGTCAGTGTGATGAGAATAGGTATTCTCTTCTACCGGCCAACCCTGACTTGGATGTTATACTTGCTTCGCGCCAGTTAGATGCATACCCTTGCCAGTTCAGGGGTTGCGAATTTTTATCGCGCGATAAGGCTCCTTTCGACAGGCACCTGGCAGAAGTCCACGAGGAAATACAGCCGGTTCTTTGCCCAGATCATACTTGGTGCAAAGCCTGTTAAAAGGCTATCAGGACCAAGGACGTAGCTCGACATATACGTCGTCCCCGTCATCAAGGTTCTTCTTCCGCTCTTTCCCTTCATCTATCTCCCTCAGTCTATCAGATTATGTTTTGCAGAGAAAGCGCGTCTGATGCTAACATACCGCAATGCACCAAGATCTGGGTTAACTCAGTGCCCCGTACGCAAATGATATATTCTGGACGTCGAAATCTCAGATCACATTCTAAAGTGTTCCGCAAATCCGTATCTTTGTGACATTTGCAAGCACATCTTCCCAAAAAACGTGCTTTACGACGCCATATCGTTGAGGTCCACCACTTTTGACTAGGTTATTTCTATCCCTATCATTACGGTTGAACCTTATTACCCCACCTTTCTTTTTCCTTTTTTCCATCACTATCTATTAACTCACGCAACCATTTTTGATCATATGAGCTGCAGACAGCTGAAAGGCCGAGAATGCACCTACCTCTCTCCCAGAGCTTCATCGTATAATCTCTCTTCCTTTTGGATGCCTCTGTGTGAAGATTCCTGCCCGTCGTCAACATATCTCGAGGTGTCAACACACCAAACTACAGTCGCAACTCGGCCCTACACGTTTCCACCAGGAGTTAGCGGCTGCTTCTCCAGATGCATCGCCTTGCAGAACCATATTCCAAGCTACCCATTCCATACTTAATCTACAATTTTAATACCCTATTTGACCGCTTAAATCTCCTTGCTCACATTTTTAAGAATTCCTAATTTCTCATCTCACGTCTATCTCAACTCATTTACTATCCAAAATTATAACTCTCGAACATTCACCTTTTTTTTCTTCATCTCCCATTATCATCTATTAATTCACGCAACCATTCTTAATCACATGAGCTGCGGACAGCTGAAGAGCTGAGGATGCATCTACGTCTCTACCAGAACTTCCATCGTACTCCAACTCAACCTCCACATCTAGACACGATCCATCTCTCTATCTCATCGATTCCCCGCGCCTCATCCTGAATCCCGCTCTCCCAGCTGCTTGGTTCATCCGGCCTTGTTATTCTCCGCCAATGTATGTATAGCACACTTGCGTACATTAGTATATACTATTTTGATACTTATTTTGATCTCATTTCCGATATTTTGATCTTTTTCTGATGAATAACCAGACATTTCTGTTACAGGTGCTCGCTGATAGCCCAAGGGCTGACAGATGCCGTCCATAATTTTCCTGTCGTATCCCTTGGGGTCAAGACGCAAGCTCTCCGGAACAGGTTTTCTCCTTGGATGAGTTTTTCTCGTTCCACGGATATTCCGGGTGAATGCGGAGAGAGCGATCGGAGCAATTTATCGACCCACCAACGTCATGTTATCTCTTGCACTCGGGGATCAATAAATTCGGAGTGACTTCCTATCTACAACCCTGTGTCCTACTCAATTCACATAAATTATCATCTTCCTCGCCAAATTATTCCAGAAACTCGAAATTTCACTGTCACGAATTTTAATCCAACGATAATGAAACGATACTTTTCCAAATTTCCTATAGCTAACGTCAACTGTCTAGATCAACGCTTAATTCCAGTCCATAGATTATTTCGACGGCTTCAACATAAAATTGCTCATTGCCCTATCTAACTTCTTATACATATTTGCCGAATAAATCTGCGTTCAAAATTCCATCTATTTTGTGCTATGATGTCAGTTCTTGAAATCAAAAATATTATGGTCCCAAACCGGTTCATCCGAAATTCAAGATCTCGAGTGAAAATTATGTTCAAAAGATATAGAGGAAGAGTTGGACCCAAAGAGAAAGAAATATATCAATTTCAGGAGTGCGAGTCTGAGTTTGGTCTCACGCGTATGAATAATAGTATACTTAGTTGACTCAAACATTTTTGTCTCTGTTTCAATAAGATTCACTGAAGAGTCTCTGATTTGAATCATCAATCCCAGTTGTCAGATAATTGCGTCGGACCGTATTGTGCCCTGATGCGCTCGCCAAGCTACTGAATATGTGAATTTCGTTTGTTCGCATAACTCATGGATTTTTTGGAATTGCGATAACCTCAATGTATTTTACATCCGTAGTCCTGTTTGCACTAGGGTTTTATCCTTTCACCTAAAATCGTTTATCGCATTATCTATTCATCATTGTAGGTATCTAGGAATAGAAACTTTTATTTGTACGAGTCTTTAGATTCTTCCTGTCACTCGCGCCAGTATTTACTGCGCCTGAGAGTATCATATCGTGGTGGTATGCCGATAGTCCAATTCATCCGGCTGTATTGCATATATAGTCCGGCGGCCGAGCATGGTTCCGTAGCATTTTGGATGTGACCGGACAAAAGTTGTGTGTCCCATGTATTTTGACCCGCTGAATCCGATTTTCGATGGTGGAAAGTCGGAAAAGTGGGCCAAAAATTGTTATTAACAAATTATTGTTAACAATCGTAAAATTGATTTTTTCGCTCCGGAAAAATTTTTTCTATATTTTTTGGCAAATTTTGAATCAAAGAGGTCTCCACATAAATTTCATGAAAATGCACCGTTTTCCCGTGAAAAAATTGGAAAGTTTCAAAAAACACGATTTTTTCAATTTTGCAACAATTGTTGCTCGGCGGTGCAACGGAATTTTTTGATCCACCATGGCGCAAATTGATCCTTGAAGCCTCTCCTACTGATAGAAACTCCAAAGAAGTCAGTATGCTACCTCCTGTGAGTGTAAAAACGTCGAGAGCGACCCTCTATTTTGGTGCATTTCTCGCTATGCATACACTTACCCATACCCAAGCTCGCGACATGATTCCCTTCCGTGGGCTGTGTGCGCTAGGGTCACATGTAGACAAATAATTCCTCGTATTTTCGCGTACGTGTGTGTAAAAACTTCTTGAGAAACTCTTGGAAAATTTCGGAAAATTCATTGTAAAAAATTGTATAAGAACCACGAAATTGACTCTGATAAAACAAGAACGCTGTGACCTCTTTGAGTGGAACGGTTCAGGAGATTCTGGGAGAATACAACAGTCATCAATGATTTTCACGTTGGATGTATGTCATACGCGTTCATATCACCGTCGAATCAAACTAAATCTTTTGATCTGAATACCGAGTCGTGGTGACCTCAATAATATTGATACGTACAGACCTTGATTTCAACAATGATGCAAATTTTCCCTACTTCGATGATTACTCTACAAAATGTATGATATCAACAGCGCTATAACAATTATTTGATAAAAGAGAGGAGCATTTCCTCCGATTTCTCCGTTGTCAGCAAGTTCTACCATACTATGTTCCATGTGAGAATTCAAATCTCCCGCCGTGAGAAGTTGTGCTGCGCGCGAACTTCTGGCTGGATTGAACTTGCTTAAAAGAAGCGAAGCACATTCCCAACAATGCAGTTCCATCCATCAGTAAAAATTCTAGTCACCACAAGGAATTGATACTAAGTATAAGTTGAAATAACAGATCGCTCAAATGAAGTGTCCAACGGCGCGGAGGACTGGTATCAACACGTATAAGCGCCCAGATGCTATAGTGCTTAATCCGTTGGAATTTGGGTATGTTTTAAAAGATGGCGCGATGGTACCTTCTAGGGTGGAAATTCTCACTCCACCACCATCAGAGTTGATCCCAAGTTGCCAGGGCCATCGGGTTTGCTCTAAATCAACTTATGTATGTGTAGCACCTGGAGTAAATTGTTGCTCGTTTTGCTTTTGCCAAAGAGGTCAGAAATGCAAGAATGAAGTAGCATCTTCATGATTTTGTAATCAATTCTTGACATACTAATATTCACCCCAGTACATGAAAGTATTTTTTCCCTACTATAGTACCCGGTATTCGGATCAAAAGATTTAGTTTGATTCGACGCTGATATAAACGCGTATGTCATACATCCAACGTGGAAATCATTGATGACTGTTGTATTCTCCCAAAATCTCCTGAACCGTTCCACTCAAAGAGGTCACAGCGTTCTTGTTCTATCAGAGTCAATTTCGTGTTTTTTATACAATTTTTTACAATGAATTTTCCGAAATTTTCCAAGAGTTTCCCAAGAAGCTTTCACATTTACGTACTCGAAAATATGAGGAATTATTTGTCTACATGTGACCCTAGCGCACAAAGCCCATGGAAGGGAATCATGTCGCGAGCTTGGGTATGGGTAAGGGTGATGACAGACAACCCGCTACGACACGAATCTCACGACACGACGCGACGCGACACCGCCCGACACGGCACCCAATCCATTCTTGTGAACCCGACCATCGATGGATTTGATTTATTTTCACATTACCAGTCATGATTTATGAAAATAAGTCAAATCCATCGATGGTTAAGTTTGCAGGAATAGATTTAGTGCCGTGGCGGGCGGTGTCGCGTCGCGTCGTGTCGTGAGATTCATGTCGTAGCGGGTTGTCTGTCATCACCCTAAGTGTATGTATAGCGAGAAATGCACCAAAATAGAGGGTCGCTCTCGACGTTTTTACACTCACAGGAGGTAGCATACTGACTTGTTTGGGATTTCTATCAGTAGGAGAGGCTTCAAGGATCAATTTGCGCCATGGTGGATCAAAAAATTCCGTTGCACCGCCGAGCAACAATTGTTGCAAAATTGAAAAAATCGTGTTTTTTGAAACTTTCCGATTCTTTCACGGGAAAACGGTGCATTTTCATGAAATTTATGTAGAGACCTTTTTGATTCAAAATGTGCCAAAAAATATAGAAAAAAATTTTCCGGAGCGAAAAAATCAATTTTGCGATTGTTAACAATAATTTGTTAATAACAATTTTTGGCCCACTTTTCCGACTTTCCCCCATCGAAAATCGGATTCAGCGGGTCAAAATACATGGGAATACACAACTTTTGTCCGGTCACATCCAAAATGCTACGGAACCATGCTCGGCCGCCGGACTAATAAGCAGGTAACTTTATACGATATTCGTGTTCACGATAAATATTTTGCGAAACTCAGCTAAGGTTAACTTACCGCGAGGAAAATCCAGAATTACAGACACAATTGATATGACTATAAACCCAAGAGTTTTCAGGGGGGAGCGGCATTCATGCTTATGACCAAATGAAGCAAAAGATTCCAAATATCAATCTAATCCGAAATCAATTAACTGAATTTACTTTGGAAGGCCAACCCTTTCCATCTAGTCAATGTTATATTCACATCCAGCTTTTATCAACTCAATTCTCCCAATTCCCCGCTCACACCAGCCGGCGATCGATGTATAACAAGAGAGTTCTCTGTCTCTGGATAACCTTCAAATCGCCAGTCTCCATGGGTTGCACATCTCTTCTATATATACATACTCACGGATTATCGAGGGTCCTAGGTTCGTCAAATGCCCCTGCATAACGAGACATTGAAAAAAGAATATCAGGGAGAGAGAGAGAGAGATAAACCAATAATTTCTACGAATTGGCACTATTACTTAGTGTTCAGTTTCATATCATTCTATTGTATTCGAATCAAATTTTAGCGCGCTTCCGCCATTTTGCGTTCGCTCTCTAGCTCTGCGCCGTCGCGTTTGCCGCCTTCCGTGGCTCTCGCCAGTTCTCGTCCAGCCGTCGTCCGCTACACCTCGCTTTAGCATGTCAAGCTATAGGCGAATAAATTTACTTATATTTTTGGAAGTTTAAACAATGTGTGTCGCCGAAATTATTTATTCACCGGCTCCCTAATCAAACATATGGTCCTTCGAGCCGGATCGGAGCTTAGTGTGTGAGAGTGAAGTGGATGGAATTGGATTTCCACTCGAAGGCGGCGACCGCATGGCGGATATAAGCGGGCGGCAGTTTCCTCACGAGACCAGCGGCGACAACCAGTGCCTCGAGCAGCGGGGACTTTGCTGTTATTCCTGCCGGATTTGGATGGGGTTTCTTCTAACCTCGATTGCTCGATCAGAGCATTAGTCCATCGGCAGTGTGGTTAGGGCATCCTGCGACATAGTCCGGAGTGCAGGCTAACCCGAAAATCGACCCGAGGTCTCGAGTCGACGCACCCTGAGGAAACGACGAGAACGACCTGGGGATCCTGGAGGATCTTTGGGCAACGGGGGAGTTCATCGCGGGATATAGGATGAGCCATTTTATCTTTTCTTTTCGGAATTTTTTAAAGTTATGCAGAATTTTTAAGCTAACTTGTGATTTGGAATTGAAAAATCAACTTCGATTTTTATTTGATATCTGCTCTGGCAGAAAATTCATGATCAGTGGCGCGTATTTTAATTGATTCCTGCGCATATTGATAATGCTGGAATGAATTCTAAAGTCAACGGCTTTTCTAGCATCATTCAAGAACATCACGTGTAAGTGAGTCAACGTTGGTGTGCGTGCCGTTCTACGTATGGCAACGCAGCTGTTCATCGGCACTCGGCAGCGACGCACTTCTCGTCGTGACGATGACATCGAGTAACAAATCAGCCAGCTCGTCGTCATTTGTACGCCACAACGCCTGATCAGAGCAGCACGTCTTCGGCTCGTATCGTCGTGCGCGAGCTGACTACACATCAGTACGAGTGAGTTATAGTTTACGAATATGAGATTATCCTATTGAATTTCGACTTGGATTTTAAAGTGATCATAGGTTATCTCAATTTCATTCAGGAAACTCTAACCTCAAAAAATGTTGATCGCAAGGGATCGCTTATACATTTTAGGTTATTCTGTAAATACTTGTAAATATTTTCCGGTACGGTTAGGAGAATTTTGTGGATAAGCGCTTCCATCAAATCTCGGGTATAGGTTTGAAAAATTCTTCAGCTTTTGGTCGGTATTGCCTAATTCTGGCTAGAATTTCGGCATCGGTTCCGATCATTTTGCAAAGATCTTGGCATTTCGGGCCAGATCAACGCACATAATTTTGGTTTACCTGATACTCGGTTCGGTGTTTTCTCGGTTTTAGTCAAATTTTAGGATTTTGAATGAAAATGAACGCTCTTTATCAGCTGCAGTTGGATCTGCAGCCGAAAATATCTAATTCATACAGCAATTTTAAGAAATTGAGCCGAGAAAAATTGACAAAAGCAGCGGCTACGACTAGATTAAATAATCTAGAGACAAATTTCCGAGCTTTTCGTCATAATCATAATGAAATTGTTGCAATGAAGCCGAAGGAAGCTGGTCACGATAACTTCAAGAATAATCTTCCAGATTTAGTAGAGGAATCGTACCTTGCAAACAAATCGGAATTCCAAGAGATTTTGGATTCTTTCGCTGATTTAGAGAGGGCGGAAAGGGAAGCTAACGCGACTGTGGATCCGGTAGAATCTAGGGAGGTTAACTCGGAAGATTCGTACTCGTTAGCAAAAATTGATATTCCTGTTTTTTCGGGAAAATTTACTGAATGGTCAGATTTTCGAGACCTATTCAAGACGTTAGTGCATCGTAGGGATAAAATTGCTCCAGCTGTCAAATTTCATCATTTAAGGACGAAATTGTCGGGCGAAGCACTTGATCAAATAAAGACCTATGAGATAAATGCTGAAAATTATCCCAGGGCTTGGTCTGATCTGTGCGAATACTATGAAGGTTCTTACTTTCCATTGAAGTCCATGAAAAATGAGTCTCATGCTGAGATGAAAAAATTGTATTCCGGTTCCTATTTGAACTTTTTGAAAGGTCTAGATCGTTCTGTCGAAACAACTGGAGAGGATTTATTTGTATTTTTCACTGTTCCCAAGTTTGATGCGGTTACTAGGAAGGAATGGGAAATACATTTGGGTAAAAGCAGTGTTCTTCCTTCGGCTGAACAATGGCAGAATTTTTTCAAGGAGCAATTAACTACCTTGGAAACAGTAGAGAGTAGTCTTAAAACCATTCCTAGTAGTCAAACGGGGAAGGGCGGTAGCAAGACTCACTCAATGGCCACAGATACTGATTCTGGTAATACCAAACGAGTCTGTCCAAGTTGTTCTGAGAAACATCATTTCTCGCAATGCGATTCCTTCAAAACTAAGAATGTACCCGATCGGAGAGCTTTCGTGATTGAAAAACGGTTATGTTTCATTTGCTTTGGCTCACATAAAGCTAAAATCTGCAGGTCGGGGAAATTCTGTAGGAAATGCAACGGGAAACATCATATTTTCATTCACCCAGATTCCGCTATTCCAACTGTCGGCTCTCAAATGGATGACGAAACGGGTTCGGGTTCTTCGAGGGAAGACAAAGGTTCAGGGGGAATCAAAAAGCTCCCTCGAATACGCATGCAACGGTGACAACCAGTCTGAATGCAGTTGACAATTCGGGTTTTGTGCTTCTGCCCACAGCAGTAGTGAAACTGATATCCGCTGACGGATTTGAATTTTATTTCACAGCTTTAGTTGATCACTGCTCTCGATCCTCTTTCATAACGGAGAACGCTTGTCAGAGATTAGAGATAAAAAGATCAAAATCTAAGGTTCAAATCAAGGGGGTTGGCGACCTCAACAATGGTGCTTCGAGGGGTTTGGCCAATTTCACGGTGCATCCCAGCTTTTCCTCTGATTTCAATTAAGACGTGCAGGCTTTCATCATTCCCAAGGTTTCTGGCTATAAGGCTTCTATCTCAACGGGTGCGGATGAATGAGATCACTTGAAGGGGCTTATTTTAGCTGATCCGAATTTCCTGACGACGAGGTCAATTAATATTTTGCTCGGTGCCAAAGTTCACGCTCAGATTGTGCTTGATGGGGTGAAAAGGCGAGCGTTGATCTGTCGAATCAACCTATCGCGACAAACACGGAATTGGGTTGGATAGTCTCCTCCAGTGTTGGTCAAAATTCAAAATCTCCTTCATCTTATCTTCACCTAGTCGATAATACAGTGTTAGAATCGATACTAGAAAAATTCTGGAAACAAGAAGAAGTCGCAAGGGTCGGAAAAAAGCTTTCTGAGGACGATCGTAAATGTGAAGAACATTTTCGGGAAACCCATTCACAAAATTCAAGCGGTAGATACGTTGTTCGGTTACCAGTGAAACAAGAGTTGATCGAAAATTTAAACTTCAATCTCGGCGATTCTTACAGTTCAGCTCTTGAAACACTCTACTCAATGAAACGGAAATCCTCAAAAAATTCGGATTTTGAGTCCAAATATAAAGCTTTCATGCAAGAATACGAGAATCTCGAGCACATGGAAAAAGGTTCTAATTTGTCGGTCGAGGATAAGAATCGTTGTTATATTCTACCTCATCATGGAGTGCTTCAGAGCTCCAGGAAATTGTGAACGGTTTTTAACGGCTCGAACAAAGTTCATGGAACCTCATTAAATGATCTGCTCTACACCGGAGAAAATTTATTACCAGATCTAGTTGATCTGATAATGAGATGGCGTCGGTATGAATTTGTTTTCGTGGCCGATATGAAGAAAATGTTCAGGCAGGTTTCAGTCGAACCCAGAGATCGTCACTTGCAGATGATCTTATGAAGGGGAGGTTTTACTCTATTTTCTCAGAACGATCACTTACGGTTTGAAATGTTCGCTATATCTTGCCATTAGGGTTTTGAGGCAATTGGCTAAAGATTATGGACATCTCTTTACCTCATCGGTTGAAATCATCGAGGATGAATCATACATGGATGATTTTATGTCGGGAGGAGAGACAGTACAAGAAACTCGAGAGAAACAGGTTCATTTGATCGAGATTCTCAAGGTGGGCAGTTTCGAGTTAAGAAAATGGGCGGCTGATGATGCTCAACTGATCGAACCAATTCCAGTCGACCATAGAATCGACGGTCCAGCTACATTTGATGCTGATGACTGTACCTCTATACTTGGCCTATCTTGGGCTCCAAGAGAAGATTACTTCCATTTGAGTATCAAGTCTCAGGCTTTTGACAGCCAAAAAATGACAAAAAGGGCGGTTTTGTCTCTCACGGCGAAAATCTTTGATCCATTAGGTTGGTTAGCTCCGGTCGTGATTTGGGCAAAGATATTTATGCAATCACTTTGGTTATTGAAATGCGAGTGGGATGATGTTCTTCCAAGCGACTATTCGAACCAGTGGTCAGGTTGGTACCAGAAGCTTGAAAATTTGGAAAACATCAGAATACCTAGATGGATAGGATATTCAAGTCGAGGGTTCGAAGTTGAGCTGCACGGGTTCGCAGATGGTTCTTCGAAAGCTTATGGGGCTGTTATCTATTTGAGATTGATCAGAAACGGTCGGGTAAAAGTATCATTGCAGTGTGCCAAGTCTAAGGTGGCTCTAATCAAGACTGTGAGTATATCATAGAACAGCTACCCAAGAGAAGGGCAAGTCCAACGTTAAGAGATGGCAACACAACGAGTGCCAGCCGGCGCCACTTCAGCGCCGTAAGCGGGCTGGAATTGAACTAGTGGCTCACATGTACACAAGCCCGGGATGCATGGTGTGTGTGAGCAGATGGGATGACTGGGATGAGCTCGTGAGCGAGCAGCTGAGAGAGAACGGGGGACCGTGTCGTGGGAGGGGAAATAAAAAGATCGCGCGCAGTGTTGGATTATTGTCTCTGCTTCATCTTTACTTTAAGCTCACAATGAGCGGGCAGGCGAGAGAGAGAGAGAGAGAGAGAGAGAGAGAAAGAGAGAGAGAGAGAACAGAGGAAGACGCAAGGGGAAGGGGTACGGGAATCGCTCGCATTTACCTTATATCTATATATACCGGTGTCGCAAACCCATTAGCGCGCGCCAATTTTTACAATGTTGTTTGTCGGTCGCTCTTATATACGAATAGACAGTTTATTTCGCCACTTGCGAGAAAGTCTCTTGAAAAATCCCATTTAATATCGTTTGCTTTTCCAAGTACTGAGCCACCTGTGGACTGACCGACAAACTAGCGGTGAAAAATAGAAAAATGTTGCAATTCATCTTGAATAATAAAGTAGGATATTACAAAAAAGCAGGACACAAAATAGTGTTTATATGAAATAGTGTATACAGTACTGAATGAATGAGATAAATCAAGAGTAAAATTACCGCATGGATAATGTATATGATGTGGATAGTAAGAATTCGGGAAAAAGTTGATGGATTAATCCATCAACTTTTTCCCGAATAATTCATAATTCTGTACCAAAAAAGTCAGAAGCCGAATATGACTAAATCCGTATCGCACATAAGAGTTGCAAAATGCGGGCGTACTAAAGCGCGCTTTTGAGGTGTTTTGCGCTACAATTATGCAGAAAATTTTCATGGATTTCGAGAGCAGGTTGAATGCTATATCATCGATAACTCACACACAAAGTATCATGTTTACATGATCAATACATCGCTATATCTGTACTTGATGGTCACACCAAAATCGAGCTTCCGCAATTTATAAGAATCAGTTGATTTCGGACTCTCGGCCAATATTAGTGTGTCCAGCAAAAAAATGTGATGGTGAATCAGCCGACGCCCCGTTCTGTGCTGGTGAGTGAAAAATGATTTTCCAATCAGCGTATCATAAGTCTTTCATCTATAATAGTTGCACTCTGACATGACATTTATGTCTCCACGTCGATAATTTCTGTGCAGCGTTGATGCATGTCAATCGTTTTCCGGCATCAGTATCTCGTCTCAATGTTATTACTTGATCTCGATGTACTCACAAGCAATCGCGAAGTTACTGTAGCCGATGTTGTTCGCTTATGTATCGGTATAGCCATACTATTTATTCAACCTGTGTATTATACCCGAAATTTTGAATATTGGTGAAATGGACTTTCGAAAATTGTGACGTTTATGATTTTTGAGCGTCATTATTAATTTGTGTAGCCGTTGATCGAGATGGTGATTTCATATTCGATCTCATTTTTAGGTCCAAGGAAAAAATCAAAACATCAGTTGTTTCACGGGCGGTGATTTTGTCAGTACAAGATGCTAGTAGGGTACTGGGCTCAAAGTTTCCAGGGACACCTAGTAAGTACCAATGTTTCACAGAATAACAGTTCCGTGATTGGACAATTTTATGAGATTAAAGAATAGTGGACCAAAATGTGAAAAGTTTAAAATTTTCACAGGGTTTTACCGCTTAGAGTATATATACAGAAGGTCAAAATGATGAGGTCCCCCAGAAGAAGCTGCCTCGGCGTCATTCCTGAACCGAGAATATCCATGGATATGATCATACATGACTTACGACGGTAATTGCAGCAAGCTCCTATGGATTGTGCCACTGTAGTCATTCACTGAGCAATCACAATACAGCTCTAGACGTTATCTTCGAGGATCAAATCAGGCTTTTGTCGCGTAATCACGAATAATATTTTCACTATCTTGAATCTGTACCTTCGCATTAGTTCCAATCATTTTCACTTTGAGGAATTTCGTGATGACAGTATAATACGTAATGAGCTAATATTTGAACCTGTGGAAATTTACAGGCCAGCCGTGTCGCGTGAAATCTGTGACTGCCAATGTTTCATGGACCCGACGAAAGCTTCTGCCCTAATTCGCTGCAATCTCAATGATTTATGGAACCAAGTCACCACAAGGTCACGGGTAAAACCCACTATTCTTGCCAATTTCCCGGATGTCACAACAGATACCTCAGTAACGTTTCAGATCCAAGTTATAGAAATAAAAGATTCCATAAGTTTCCATCGAAAGATAACCAGGCCGCGTTATTGGAAGAATGGAAAAAAATTTGTCAATTGGGTCCTGGCGCTGATACGAAAATTTTGCGGGTCTGTCAGGATCACTTTTCACGAGAAGACTATAGAAATTGTGCCCAACTAAATCGAGATGTGGTCCCTCGAAATTTGCAGATTTCATCGCCTACACAGTCACGTAGCTCTCTCGTGCAGGATAATGGTAACAATGATGCTCATAATATTTTGCCCGATGAAATCAATCAAATGGATGAGACCGGACGAGGCCCATCTGTTGTACCACCTTGCAATTCTCCAAGCACTGAAGCGTCTTACATCACGGATGAAACTCCACGGGGAAATATCACAAATGATGAATCCCAAAATATCCAAGTGCAAAGTCAAATAGAACCATCATGCAGCGCTTTAATTCATCATGACTATCTTCCTGCGCATCGAAACTCACCCGTACTTTTCGACGCATTTGGTGACAATGAATTATCTCTGAACCTGGCCCGTTTGTTTGAAGGAACTAGTGACATGCAACCGGAACAAACGTCATGCAGTACGCCGTCATCTAATCGTAACATCAAGCGTGTCCTATTCAGTGACTCACAAGAGCCGTGTGCGTCAGTTCAGCCAAATGACGACTCTTTGGATGGCATTGTGCCTCTGCAACATTCGAATTCATCAATTGACAATTCAAATCAAAATTCCAGTGAATTCTTGACTTTGTCCTCATCTCAACAATCTCAACAATTAAATAACTCAAGTTTCTCCATGAGACGGCGTAAACATTTTGGCAGCCCCGGTTGTAAAGCCAATCGTAGACGAAGACGCTTGAGGCAACGCAAGCTTTTGAGCAAGAAACATAAGAGTCAATCACCAAAAGGCAAACCTCCAAAGCAAAAAAATAGGAGTATTCTACGTGAAATAGAAATTCCGTTCAAGAACTTAACTCCCCGCAAAAAAACTACGTACTTGCATACTCGGGAGGCCAGTATGAAAATTTCTAAATTACAAAAATCAGTTGAAAACAAAAATCAGGAGCTCCAAGTGCTCAGAAAAGCTTATGCAGACGGCTACTTTGATGATATAGAGGCGAAACTCAATAAAGTCCAGCTCAATTTTATAAAATCCCAACTAAGGGATGCTAAAAGAAAGGGGGGAGGCAAGCGTTATAGCATTGATGACAAGGTTTTTGCTTTGACAGTCTTCGAACGTAGCCCTCGCCTGTATAAATATTTGAGGGTCCACTTTGGACTGCCTTCAAAACGAACGCTGCAGGTTATTCTAGCTCAGATTCCTCTCGAGCCAGGTGTAAACGAGGCGTTCATAGAGATGTTGAAAGTTATTGTTAGCAAGATGAAAGACTCAGAAAAGCCCTGCGCCTTTCTATTCGACGAAATCCAACTTCAGAAAGGCTTTTACTTCCAAAAAATGAGCAAAAAATATATGGGTACGAGGACCTCGGTCATCTAGGCCGGCGTAATAATCAATGCGATAAAGCATTTGTGGCAATGATCCGAGGACTCACAAAAAATTTCAAGCAAGTCTTGGCGTATTACTTTACCGTTAACGCTATAAGTGCCCTTGATCTGAGAAAAATTCTTCCTCATCTATTGGGAACATTGAAAAAAATCGGACTAGACCCGAAAGCCGTCATATGTGATCAAGGTTCAACATAAGTAAGTGGTATTAGACAGCTGGCCCAAGAGACGATGGGCGATATTGATAACAACTTTTTCATATTTGAGGATGAAGAAATCTACATAATTTGTGATGTTCCCCATCTCTTAAAAAATACGAGGAACTGTCTTATCAAGAACGAAATAGTTTTTGATTCCAAGGTCTGTGTCAATCCCGAGACCCAAGAGAAGGTGGTGGTTGAGAAAGCGACTCAAATGAGTTTCATTGTCGAGGCATACAATATTAAAAAAGCAACCTTACAAACTTTTATCCCGTTTAAACAAAAGATGCTTCAATTGGTCGGATTTTTACATTAAAATGAAAGTTGTAGTTGCAGCTGGCCAGCTGAGCAATACTATGGTAGCTGCCATACATACTTATGCATCTAGTGGTCTTTTGTCGATTGAGGCTCTCGAAACGGCAGAGCTGGCTCACTTTATGGACGAATGGTTTGATTCTTTCAACGGTTCATCACTTCATCCGAAAGATGGTAAAATTCATCGACAAGCCGTTACTGATAGTACGAAGCATCTAGAACTGTGGGATCAAGCTTTGGAGAAAATTGCTAAGTGGAGAATACGCTCGTTGCAGGATGGAGCCGACGTCACAAATCCATTTTCTTTCATAATGGGCTGGATAACGACCATAAAATCAATGAAATGTTTGTGGGCCTATCTTAAGGATAGATACTCCATAAAATTCTTCTGTCCCAGGCTATGCAATCAGGATCCGGTTGAAAACCTTTTTAGTCAAATCCGACAACATTGCCCCACTCCAACACCGCACCAGTTCGTGTCTTCTTTGAAAACCTGCGTCATCAACAATCTGACCAGTCCTCGAATCGCTGGGAAAAATTGCGAAGATGATGGATGCTACGTCTTGGACAGTATGCGCAATTTTCTAGAGACATTTGATGCGTCAAGTGCATCAAAGTCAAAGGGAGAACAAGTCAGTCAGAATGAGCAAGTAGACAATAAGGGAGATGTTTCGTCTGTTCTCCAGAGAATCGATTCTGACGGGAAACATGCATCCACGTACGTTGCTGAGTACTTGATTACAAAAATGCCCTCTGTCAACGGTTGCAAAACGTGCCGCAATAGTGTCCTTGCCTCGGGATTAACATCAGATCATTTATTCGTTAGTTTCAAAGAGTACGATGACCAGCAACGATTGAAGTATGCGTCTGACAAATTAACGGAAATTGTTGAAGTCTTGCATCACCACGTATATGATTTTTTGAAAAAGAGTGGGTCAGAACTGCATCTAATAGACGCAATTAAACAAAAATATTATGGGCCTTTGAAGCAAAATTACATTTTTTGTGGCGAGCATGACAGGGCTTCTGAGATTATGGACATTGCTATCCCTTTTTTGATTCTCAAGTATTGCAAGGATCGCAACAGACCTTGCAAACAGGGAGTTTCTACAGGTCACAAAAAAGATGAAATTGCTTGTGAAGGGCCGTGCTGAAAAACTGAGGCCTAAGACACTCAAAACAGAGAAGAAAAAGTCCTGTAGTCAGCGGGAGAAAACGAAAGAATGAATCGCCCTCGATTATGAGCCAAACAAAAAAAACAAACATGCTTGATATTATGCTTTTAAAGATGTGATATATTTCAAATTTTGAATCTCCTGTTTCTTGTATAATTTTATCGCTTTCCTGCGTTTTATGAGTTGATATCAACTGTACTGCCTCATTATTATAAATAGGAAACATGTATCCTATTTTTTATGCAGTTATATCCATTCATATTGTGCTACGTTATATGAGTTGATACCATCTGTGCTGTCTTGTAATAATAAATATATATCCTATTTTCTAGCTTTACATCCAATATAAATTTCTTAAACCGGAATTGTTTACATTTATTGTAAGAATCCCTTTTTTGGATCCAAAACAATGTTCGTAAGGTAAAATAGGATAAATTATTATATCGTCGCCCCCGACGAAGAAAAACACGTCCCCATTTGAGAATGCATTGGGAGAACAATGAGAGGTGTTTTTCTTCTTCGGGGGCGACGATATATTAGAATAATTTAGGATATTTGAAGAAAAAGGGTACTCTTGTCATTTTCCTCTAGGATCCACTGTTTTTGAGCTACGAGCATTTTCAAGTTGGAAAAACGCGAATTTTGCGATCTTGAATGCACAAAAATATCAACAACAAAGCAAAAAAACATTGTTTCCAGTGGGTTAATATGTTCACTGAAATGCCCACTAGAAGATCCAATAGCAACAACTGATGTTTCCGGCCGGCAACCACTTGGTTTTTGTAAATGTTCAACGCAATATCTTTTCGACAATATAGCTATATATACCGCCGACCGATATATCTATGGCTAATGCAGACTCGGTTTCAAATCTCGTGATATATATATGTACGCAAAGTACACTCTCTATATGCACCAGGCGCCTCCGCTGCGCCTCTAATACACGCACCGCAATTGCATGTGTGTTGAGTTCATGTACATGGGATAGTTCAAAGCCAGTCCGTTGAGGGCGCTCACTGTCCGCCGCGTTTCGTTACCTCTCCGCCCATAGGAGCTGCATACCCCTGGAGTATACCCCGCCTAGAGCTTTGCGCAGCATTATTATTAGCTAAACTCACTGATCATTTCACAAAAATTATGCCAATCCAAACAGCATCGGTTCATTTATGGTCGGATTCAAAGGATGTTCTATACTGGATTAGAGCTCTGCCAAATCGGTGGCAAACCTTTGTCGCTAACAGGTGTTCCTTGATTCAAGAGTTAGTCCCGCAAGCTCATTGGCATCACGTCAAATCACAGGATAACCCAGCAGACGTAGTCTCTCGGGGGTTGAATCCTGAATTTTTGTCGTCATTCGAGCTCTGTTGGAATGGTCCGTCGTTTTTGTCTGGGTCAAGTCATCCGTGAACTACTGAAGCAGAGAATGTGCAAATTAGGCCCCTCGAAGGGAGAAATTCTTCCACATCTCATGCTACCGCGATACAGTATTCGGATGATTCCTTTCAGAACGATTTGTTGGTTAGGTTTTCCACAGCAATAAGGCTCTTTCGTGTCATGGCACTTTGTCTTCGCTTCCTGACGAAACTAAGCTCTCGTCTCAGCGATAAAACTAGAGAGAAGCTATGATTTTCGCAGCTGAGATTCATTGATTCCAAGGTGATCTCCGAGGGTTTATTGAGACCTGGGGAGTTGAAAAATGCTGAATTATTATGGGTATTCATAAAGCAAAGGAACAGCTTTGGTGATAGTTTCGGGTTGCTAGAGGGCTGTAAGGAACTCAAGGACTCCAACCTATTGAAACTGAGACCATTTTTAGATCAAGGACTTCTCAGAGTGGGAGGCAGACTTCGTCATGCTTTGTTGGACCATTCCGCCAAATATCCACTAATTCTGCCCTGCAGAAGCCTATTAACGGATCTACTTGTGAGACAAGCTCACTTGGAGTCTCTTCACGGCGGTACGCAGCTCACGTTGGCCTGTCTCAGGAACCAATACTGGATTATCAAAGGTCGACAAGCGGTAAAAGTTGTGATCAACAAATGTACGGTATGTTTGAGACATTCAGCAAAAATGTCAACTCAATTGAAGGGCGACTTTCCCAAAGTTAGAGTCACACCTGCTTATCCTTTTGAGCACTCGGGAGAGGACTTTGCAGGTCCTTTCAAAGTACGCTTGTCTAAAAGTCGTGGCCGGGGTACGATGAAAGCTTAAGATTGCATTTTCATTTGTCTCAGCACGAGGGCTGTACACCTGGAGGCTGTGGAGGACTATTCTAGCGAGGCATTCATGGCTGCGTTCGAGCGCTTCAATGCAAGACGCGGTCACTCCAGCAAATTGGAATGCAACAATGGCTTGAATTTTGTCGGGGCAGATGCTGAGCTGCAACGTCGCTTCGATGGAGCTTCAGCAGAATTTAAGGACATCGCCACGGAGCTGAGCCATATGAAGACTGAGTTCAGGTTCAACCCAACTGCTGCACCGCACTCCGGAGGGGTTTGGGAGGCCGCAGTCAAATCAGCCAAACATCACTTGAAAAGGATATTTGGTGACCATATCCTTACCTTTGTAGAAATGTCTACCTTGTTGTCTAAAATTGAAGCATGCCTGAATTCGAGACCTATTACTCCTCTGTAAGATGATCCATCTGAGTTATCTGTGCTGACCCCTGCACATTTTCTAATTCAGAGACCGTCATTCATTATTCCAGAGCCAACAGTACCATCAGGGCCGATTTCAGTCAACAAGAGATGGAGATGGATGACTCAAATGACCCAGGAATTTCGGGAATCATGGTCTAGTGAATATCTGCAAGCCCTTCAAGAGAGGCATAAGTGGTCAAGGCCTACTAGGGCCTACCGATTGGGTGATGTGGTCTTGTTGCGCGACGATTGCAGACCTCCAGCTGTCTGGCCTTTGGCTGTAGTCACATCAGTATTTCCTGGAGATGATGGCAGAATTCGAGTCGTAGAAGTACGCACCGCTGCATGAACATTCCGACGACCAATTGTTAAGCTTGTCTTGCTTGTTCCAGCATCATCAGAAGAAAAGAGTGATGAGAATCAAATTCTCTCGTATCGGACTATTAGTGATTTAGTTCAAGATTGAAGTTTTCGAGTCTGCGGTAAACTTAATTCCACCTGTTGGTTCAAATTCGAGTCATTTCCGAGTAGTATGGGTGTCTTGCCAACTCAAAAGCACTAAGGTAGTGACTGACGTGTTTGCGAGCACGATGCGAGATTTAGAATCAATTGCGCGGTTACCTAGGACGTTCATATCTCGAGGGAATGAACGTTCCTCCTTTTGGGACTATTTCCCGAGTGGCCAGAACTTAGAATACTTTTCAAAACTGATAAAGTGGTGTGATGTTTCTGCTAAAACTCTGGTCTCATTCTTCTAGTCATTCCTCAATTATTTCTAGCAGGCAATTCAAATTGATTGAATGTCTTTCTTTTCCTTTTGAAGGTTCAACTAAACCCTTCTCTTGTAAAGAGTGTCTGAATTTCGGTTTGTATATGGACCTAAATCGCTTCATTTGTAATTTTGGTCTTTTTCTTGATAATTTATTTCGCAAGGAAAGAACGGACTTACGATGAACCCTTTCAGATATTTTTTGGGATGAAAATCCAGCACTGCACTGTTCTTCATCGATTAATTAACAGCCAAACAGCTTCTTGATTTGTTCAAATTTAGCTGAAAATTCAATTTTTTGGGACACCTATTAAGATTTTTACAATTCCTAGAGCAAAATAGCTCTCTAGCCTACTGCTCTGTATGAGTAACTTTAATTTCGGCCGTACACCCTTGAATTACATTCATTTCCGTTCAAGTCATTTTGATGAATTATGATGTACAATGAAACTACTTAAGTTATCGATTCCTTGAGAAGTAAAATCGAGGTGGACGGTATGTTCAGTTTCATATTATTCTATTGTATTCAAATCAAATTTTAGCGCGCTTCCACCATTCTGCGTTCGCTCTCCAGCTCTACGCCGTCGCGTTTGCCACCTTCCGTGGCTCTCGCCAGTTCTCGTCCAGCCGTCGTCCGCTACACCTCGCTTTAGCATGTCAAGCTATAGGCGAATAAATTTACTTATATTTTTGAAAGTTTAAACAATGTGTGTCACCGAAATTATTTATTCACCGGCTCCCTAATTAAACACTTAGCATCAATTAATAAGGAGAAACCGAGCGATGGACTTTTGGCTACACCAATATAAGATTCGAATTGATTGTTTATAATTCAAAAGTATGGTTCAATTGACATTACATGCTGGTCGGGGAAAGTCCGCGTTTGATGCTCAAATGTACATGTGTGACGGATGAGTAATATCCGTCCTGCCTCTCTCCTGGGCCAAGTAATACAATTTATAATCTAATCACAAAGTTATTGTTTCAGCAAGAGCCGAGCGGAGGGAAGGACATTTTCAAGGTAAGAGAGAGAGAGAGAGAAAGCACACTATAGCGAGACGGGCCCGCGCGGGTTATAGTTATAGCAGTAGCCATACTTCCCCTCGCGCTCCCTCCCCTCGCGCTCCCTCCCCTCGCGCTCCCTCCCCTCGCACGCCATTTCATCATCACCACGCTGCCGGCGGCAGACTTACGTCGTATTCGGTTGGATGAGCACGCGCCGTCGCTCGCTCCGATTTCTGCTCCGTTTTTGCCGCGCGTTTTCCTCGTCGCCGATATAAAAGTCAGGGTGCGTGCGTGCATATTTTGACCTGGTGCAGTGGTCTCGCGACCGACCCTGGACCTAGTGGATTATTCGAGGAGCCCGGTGCAGCTTCCTGACCGACGAGGTCAAATCGCCGACCGTGCCAAGCGTCCCACCAGCGACCGTCCCAAGGCCGACTTGCGTCTTGTGGCCATCCTGCGCCCAGTAGCCGACGTCGTCTTCAAGGACCAAATTCAGCGTTCTGTAAGTGCTAGCTCGAATTTTCTCTCTCTCTTTCTGTGGCCAGTAGAATGTATTCCTCTTCGTGCCCTCCCGACCTCGTGCTCGAGCTTGCGCAAGTACTCTCACGGTCTAATGACCTTTTGTAAATATTCTGTAAATATGTTTTGACTTCCTCTCCTTTATTTTCATTAAAGCTTCGGTGCTCAACTTTATCACCTCACTCTTATCATTTCATGCTCCCTCTAAACATGCAAAATATAGAGTAAGTAATCCACGAAATTAAACCAGGCTCTGCCTGGATGTGCCTGAGTAAATCCAGTCACATTGGCGCCCAACTCGGTTCTATTTTATTGCATAATTAGAGTACAATGCACACAAATTTGAGCACGTGGTAGTGTGTAATAGTGTGTGTGAGTTATGAGTGTGAGAGCATGGTGAGTCGAGTATGAAAAATCCAAGTGCGGTTGGATTTTCGGAGCAAATTTTATGCACCGCGTGGTCTCGACGGCCATTTTGCTTGAAAATTTTCGGAGCAAACAGGAGCTCAAAATTTTCGCGACTTTTCGACGCCTCGACAGGAGAGGCAAACAAGACCATATATGGTCATAACCATCATCGCGCGATCGTCGCTCGCTCGCTAACGAGTTAAAGTTCTGTCTCACGAGCGCGAGAGAGATAGCGATATATAATATAATATTCAGTCAGAATATTTCGTGCGCGTGGCATAGTTCATTATAAAATCACGCGATTTAAACTCGCCATGCAACAAGTGTGTGTATGAAACGTGCACTATGAAAGTGCACAGCGATGCAAGCGACAGCAATATATATAGATTTAGTGATATAGCATTAGGCGTTTATAATCGTCCCAGCGTCCCAATGCGTTCCGAAAATTCTTGCGCTCGATTGAAATAATTCAAAAGCGATCGCTGATCAATGGACACCTAAAATCAATTGTTTATTAATAAATTTAGCAATTTTTAGTGCAATTCGAGTCAATTTTGAAGGTCTTTGACCAATATTTTCAATTCCGTTTGTAAAAATTTTGAAAATTTTTCTATTGAATTGAATAAATTTCTAATGACTCATGCCACTTGTGCATTGCAAATACGATTGTTGCTAACGATTCTATGAACAAATTCGAGCTTTTTGACAAATAATTGGTCAATTTCAATAGACCAAAGTGCAAACGACCACATATAGGTAACATTGATCAGTCTCGTTTTGGACTTGAATATATAGATATACCAATACCCTTGGATAATATATATAGGTATACTGACGACCACATTAAGTCGAGCGCTGCGCTATAGAATAGGCGTGCGTATTTGGACCTTGTCCACATATTATAGGTATATAACGTGCGCGTAGCAAAATGAAAAAATGTTATTGTTAATTATTTAAACAATTTACAGTAAAAATTGAATTCTCTCTGCAAATAACACCCGATGTTGGGGTAAACGAAGCCATTCAAAGTAAAATCAGAATTGTTTTTTGAATATTTTTGAAAATAGCTGTTTTTCACTTTTTTGACTTTTTATATCAGAATTCGACTGAGATAGCAACAGATACCATTAGAAGTCCAAGATTGCGATTGATCTAGCTGTTTCCAATAATTTTGCGATTAATTTAACAATAAATTTTGCAATAAACAAAATTTCAAAAATTCATTTTTCCGCTTTTTTGCAACTTTTCGGATAAAATTCAATACTTTTCATGAATTTGACTTCACAGTCAATGAAATTGAATGAATTTTGAAAGTTTTGCAACATTTTTAAAAATCATGGCAAACGAAAATGAAACTTTTTTTGAATCAGAAGCAGACATGACCTGTTGGTCATCAAGCCACTTTGGCTAGGCGACTTCGGGGGCCAACCTCCACTCGGATCTCTTCAGCCCCCCTGAAGAGTCTGATCCGGAGAGGAAAGACGAAACGCACCAACATCTAGCGTAGAATCAAAATTTTTCGTTCCTCATCTCATTTTTCATGTATTTGAAATTCCATCAAAATCCTTCAAGTTGCGACACTCGAATTGCGAGGTGCCTTGAAGGTACATAGATCGAATTGGAGTGATCCAATATCGATCTATGTCACTTAATCAACAAGTCCGTTGGTTAAAATTAGCTTGCATTAGCCGAGTCATGTGATAATATGATTTGAAATTCCCGCGAGCGATAAAGTCTCGATCGTTCATATCGATCGAGACAAAAATTCATTCTCATTGACCTGTTGGTTGACTAGTCTGAAACCAGATGAACAATTAGAGACATTTCGCAAACTTGAACTTTGAGAAGATGGGGATGATACCATCCAAATGGAAAGGCTTATGCGCTGCCTATTAGGTGATTATACCGAATCTGACTTCATTGAAATTAATGAATTCGAAAATGATGAAGATTTAAAGCAATATAGGATAAGATTGCGTAGGGATTTAGTACAAACTGCGTATAAATCGGTTCGCGGAGACCACTACATCAATGAAGATAGCAACGTCAACGCAATGGCAAGCGGAGGATTAACATCGTCATTAATACAAGAGGAAGAAAATGACATCTTTCCAACAATAGTCAGCGGATCGACGACAATTATAACAACATCAATGCCCATTTCGACATACACAGGCACAATGCCTCGGCAAACGATAACCTCTGCGACCTCGATGGACAACAGGCCTATCACTAGTACCACAGGTAGTCCTACTGACCTTGATTTAGTACCATACATCTGTGATGAGGGTACTGTACAACATATACCAAGAATGGTCGCAAATCAACTGAAGCGGTTAACCGCCGCACAGAAACAAGTCGACGCATTACAATTAAATTGAACGAAGAAGAATCGCGAGCTAGAAGAATCATAAAAACGTGCGCAAGCAATTGAAGCTCAATTAATGGAAAAATCGCGCAATTTCGATACTCGCGAATTCGCAAATAGCACGCAAATGCCTGTAGGTCAAAGCACAGTTATACCAACGAGCGTGCCGAGGCTCGCAAGCGACGCACCTCGAATAAGAAGTGTTAATCTTCAAGATACATACGATCTTCGGTATTTCAATCCAAATGAAGATCGAACACGACAATCTGACCAATCAGTCATTCAACCAATGAATGTAACCAACAATCTGCCAGCACCGCAAACTGTGCACAGTGGTCTCAACGATACCTACGGGAGAAATAACTCAATTCGCAGCCAACCTGTCGACATTGGAAAAATAGTACGTCAATGAAAATTGACTTTTTCTGGAGATTTAAAAGATGGCAGCATAGAAGAATTTCTACAACGAGTTGATGAATGCAAGACCCTATCTAGTATTGCGGATGAAGACCTCATGGATGCCCTGACCGAAATACTCACCGGTCCAGCTTTGCGATGGTTTAGACAATCGCGGTCCAAATGGACAAGTTGGGCAGCATTCAAAACAGATGCTCGAATATGTTTTGGTCGAGATAAACACTTTCAGCAACGACTCATCCGCGAAGCAGAGTCTCGTACGCAAGGGAAAGAAGAGCGTGCAAGAGACTACATTGTTTGTCTTTTAACAATACTTGACAAATTTGATACACCATGGAGCGATGACCAACAACTTGAACTTTCATATCGCAATTTGCATCCCACAATTCAACAATGGGTCCCTCGCGATAAAGTCAAAACGGTCGACGACCTCTTCACGCTTACTCGAGAAGCAGAGCATATTCGAGATAGCAATAAAATTTATCGTCCGCCCCCCAATCCTGATCAGTGTCTCTTGCCTGAGCTGGCATATAAACCACCCGAGACGAAAAAATCAGACGACAATAAATCTCAACCTAACCTAGCAGCAACCTCGGTTCAACCACTGGTTGAGACAACAAAATTGATCAAAGATTTAATTCAAAAAGAATTAAAATCACTGACACTGCCTGCTGCGCCCGCAGCGCCCAGGCAAAATCAAAACACAAATGCGCCAACTTCGATTGCGCAAATGACAGATGCAGTGGCAAAAATAATTGATGAAAAATTCAAATCATCAAAATTGCAAAATACAAATACGTCTGCAAATAAACCAGCATCCAATCAACAACGAAATAATTCGAATAATGACAAACCCAAAATTAATACGGTCCCTAGACCTAAACCGGTCATTAAAAGCGACCACAATAAGGACAAAGAACCTGGTCCTGGTCCAAAAAGTAGATTCTGCTGGAACGGCTCTTGGCCTGGATACACGAAAAATGACTGTCCTGAATGTCAAAAAAAAGGAGGAGAAGGCGACTAGGTAAGGCCTCTACCGCCTCTCTAGAGGATATGGCCTCTGGTAATGGGTTGGTCAGTGACCAACAGCCATCCACTAAACCAGGACTATATTCCACGGACTCTCCAAGTCCATCAACTGATTGTGACAATGAAAAAACACTTGGCGATCATCCTCGCTGGTGGCTCAAAACAAATTTAGGAAACGCCTGTGTTCGCGCTTTATACGACACTGGCGCATCTCGAACAGCTGTTGGACCAATCGGTCTACAATTAGCTGCTGCAATTGGAGCTCGTGTGTCGCCCTATCGAGGCCCACACTGCCGTTTAGCAACTGGTGAATTAGCGCGACCGGTAGCGCAAACCAAATTGCCAATTGAGGTTGCTGGTGTAAAGAAAGACATTGCAATGTTCATTTATGAAAAACTGGCCTGTGACCTAATTTTGTGAGCAGACTTCGCATATTCTTTCAATGCAATCCTTGTTCCTGAAGAAAGTACCATGACAGTGAAAGGCAAGAAGGGCCCATCAGATCCTTTTACTGTTGAGTTTGCTAATCAGGGCGATTTGAATACAGCCAACCTCGCATCAGTCGGCATTGAAGATCTCACTGATAAGCAGCGCAAATTGTTAGATGACGTGTTAGACCGAAATATAGTAGTACATGGTCCAAGTATTGGTTGCACGGACCGGATTGAACATGAGATCGTCGTCGAGTCATGTCGACCGATCAAACAAGAATATTACCCCGTATCCAAACGGATCGAGGACGAAATGCATGATCAAGTCCGGAAAATGCTCGAACTGGGAGTGATCAGAAAATCGACGAGCGCATGGTCTAGCCCCGTAGTAATGGTTAGGAAATCGAATGGCGAATATCGCTTTTGTGTTGACTACAGAAAATTGAATAATGTGTCACGCAAAAATGCATATCCTATACCGCAAATGGATGCAATTCTACGGAAGCTTCAAAATGCTAAATATATAAGCACTATAGACATGAGCTCCGCATACTGGTCTATTCCACTTGAAAAAGGCTCAGAACAATTTACGGCATTTACAGTTCCCGGATCAGGTTTGTTCGAATTCACAAAATTACCGTATGGGGTCTGTAATGGTCCCGCGACCTACCAGGCCCTAATGGACGACTTAATCGGACCTGAATTAGAGCCATTCGCGTTCAGTTATTTAGACGACATCATCATAGTAACTGAGACGTTTGAAAAACACCTAGAAGTACTCGAGCTAATTTTGAAAAAAATCAAAGATGCCGGTCTAACAATTAATCGTGAAAAAAGTCACTTTTGCAAGGACGAAGTTAGGTACCTCGGAGTCTTAGTAAATCGTGATGGCTTTCGACCAGATCCAGAGAAGATCAAGCCAATTGTAGAATTTCCAGCCCCGAAGACTTTGGAAAAATTGCAACGCTTCTTAGACATGGCGTCGTGGTATAGAAAATTCTTAAACGATTTCGCCACGATTGCCGAACCGTTCACTCGCCTGACCAAGGGGGGGACGCCTTTCTTATGGACAGATGAGCAACAAAATGCCTTTGAGCAAATGAAAATCATGCTTGCAACGGCTCCAGTCTTGTATCGGCCTGATCACAATCTCGAATTTCAAATCCAGACCGACGCGTCGAATACGGGCCTTGGAGCTCTGCTTGTTCAAATAGTAGATGGTGAAGAGCGCCCTCTAGAATTTGCTAGCAGAGTACTCACGCCTCAAGAAAGAAATTTCTCTTGTACAGAACGAGAATGCCTGGCTCTTTTATGGGCAATAAGAAAATTTCGGCCTTATATTGAGGGATACCCATTCAAGGTAATAACTGACCACAGTAGTCTGCGTTGGTTATTGAATCTACGAAATCCCACAGGACGCCCAGTCCGCTGGGCACTTGGATTACAAAGCCATGACTACACCATACAACATCGACCAGGAAACAAAAATATCGTGCCAGACTGCTTATCTAGGATGTACGAAGATGAAGAAACGCTCGAGACACCTGGTCTGGCGACCATTGATGTAGAAAAATCCACGCAAGATGCGTGGTACATTGAGAAATTCAACGAGATCCAAAGTCGACCAAAAGAATTTCCAAATTGGAAAATCGTCGGTGAAAATCTTTACCATTATAAGCCCGACGACGTTCTTGACGATCTTGGAATTGACAACGATGCGTGGAAATTAGTAGTACCGCAAGAAAATCGTTTACAAATCCTAAGAGAATGCCATGAAGAAGTAACAGCAGGCCACTTCGGTCGATTTAAAACACATCAACGTGTTATACTCCATTACTTCTGGCCAAATTTATACCACGATGGGGCAAATTTTGTGAGAAAATGCACAATTTGCCAGCAATGCAAAGTGCAACAACTTGCACCAGCCGGCCTCATGGGCAAACGGTCAATCACACGACCATGGCAAGTTGTAGCAGCCGACACTTGCGTGTTCCCTCGCAGTGTTCACGGCAATGAATATATGATAGTCTTTATTGACTTATTTTCAAAATGGGTGGAATGTGTTCCAGTTCGCAAAGCAAATGCGCTGACTGTGCGTAAAGCTCTGGACACCAAAATAATTCTACGTTCTGGTACTCCCGAAACTTTCCTGTCCGACAACGGACCAGAGTACTCAAACAAGGTAATAGACAAGTTCTTGCAAGAGCGTGGGATTGTACATATGACTATACCACCTTACGCCGCTCATTGCAATCCAGCAGAACGAATAATAAGAACAATTAAAACGTCCATTGTTGCATACTTAGAAGACAAACATAGTCGCTGGGACGAACACGTGACCGAACTCCAGTTCGCTTACAATACAAGCGTCCAGCACTCGACTCATCTGAGTCCAGCTTTTATGAACTATGGACGTAATCCAGTTCCACCGAAAAACTTCAAACGTCAACAAGAACTTGCGTCTGCTGAAAAAGAGCTAGTGCAAGCAATAAGTAACTGGCAAGCACATATGCTAAAATTGCCCGACTTACATACGGTCGCAATGACCAACTCGCAAAAAGCTCACGAGCATCAAGCTCAATACTACAATAAAAAACGACGTGATGTTCAGTACGCAATAGGAGATGCTGTTTGGAAGCGTAACAGAGTCCTATCATCACAAGCTCAGGGTATCACAGGCAAACTTGCGCCCAAATTCGACGGCAAATTCACCATCCTGGCTCGACTCGGTTCGAATGTTTACGAACTGGCCGATGAATCGGGCCAAAGCATCGGAAAAGTGCATGTCCAAGACCTCAAACCCTATATCGACGGCGAAGAGCCCCCAATCGAACCTGAAACCGAACAATCAATAATCGCCCCATTAGACGACAATTCGTTCAACCAAGGTCCATGTCGGGTACTCAGATCCGCAAAAAACGTTGCGCAAAGAGCAGATACTCCGAAATTAACCGAAACAAGGGGACGACCGCGAAAAACAAAAATCGTAGTTGCTAGAAAACGCGTAAAATTCGCGCCCTCAATCAGACATGAGTCGAATGACAATATAGTCAAAGTGACCCCGCCAAATACGACCGACGCGGTGCCAAAACGACCGCGCGGCCGACCAAAAGGATCGACAAAAAAGAGAATCTTGAATGCGTCAAATGTATCTCCTATGCGCACTAGATCTAGTAGTCGCTTGGCAAAATAGTGATTCTATTTCCCAACTTACACTATTTTGTCGTAGAACTCTTGTAGAAAAACTCTTTTTTCTTTGTAAATGACGTCTGTCCGTAGAAAAAAGAAATATGGGGAAACAACCTAGAAAATTTGTTCCAGGAAATGGATTTTCTCAACGACAGCAGCGAAATCACTGAAAAATCACCAGAGGAGGTGAGAGAGGCGATGGAGCGAATGCGCCTATTCAACGAAGAATGGGAGAAACAGCTGGCCGAAGAAGAGGCTGAAGTGGCACGATTATCTGCCGCGACAGCAAACACCCTTTCTAATGAAAATGTCAACGCTGACAACGAAGAAGATGAGGCCAGGATCCTCATGGGTCGAATAGACGACCATATACTGAAAATGGTGAATCAGAGGGCAGACACCGATGATTTGATAGCGGAATGCTTCGCATTCCAGGACAAATATGGGAAAGCCAGCGTTGACCTTTTCGGTGAAAAAAGAATTGAGCACATCGAAGACACCATGGAAGAGCCATGATCGATGAGGCTCACAACATCCGAGAAACCCGCCGCGAAGCTCGTCGCAGAGATGAAGAGAGGAAAAGGCGGGAAGCGGAAGAATTGCGGCAACTTGAAATAGAGGCGAAATGCGCCAAAATTCGGGCGATCCAACTCCAGCGTCAGCTCGACCAGAAGAAAAACATGCAGCACTTCAAGAAAATAGAAGAGGGTAGGAGTCGTCGCAGAGAAGCTTCTGGGAAAAGGGCCCTCTACGACGTCCCTAGATGCCCGATCTGCAAGTGCCAAGGGTCATATGACCCAAAAGATTGTCCATTCGCGGACAGACACGATGAGCAGTAGGTCTTAGACCGAAGAGTGGGTCAACGACCGAAGATACGTGGTCTCCGACCGATTAATAGTTTCATAACTTTCCATTTTTTTTGCGTTGGTCTACGACCACTCAGTTAATATTCTTTCCTTTTTTAAGGTCAATTGACCAAATTTTTATAGTAGTAATACTAAGGTCTACGACCTAATATCTTGGAAAATAGTGAAAATCCTATTGATACTTTTCGAATTTTCATTTCATTACGGTCATACGACCAAATTTTTGATTGTCTAGGTTAGCAAAAACTTACACGGTCAATGACCATTGGATTGTTTCCAAAATTAATATGTTTATTTTTTGATCGTTCGTACTTACTTGTCAAATGACAACTTTTTTAGTATTTTTGATTTCTTTTGTGCCAAAGAACAAATCATGTTCGATTATGTAGGTCTATGACCAAACAATCATGTGACAAAATAGTCAATCAGTATTTTATTTTTATAGATTCGAGCACTATTCATGTAAAAAGAATGGATTGAGCGATGTATGGTGTGATTTGAATGCACGAGGCGTGAATACGGACAAATGTCCTAAGTATGATTTGTTTACTGTGTACAATGTATGTTCAGAGTGCTGTATGCAATGAACGATGGGTATACTGTATGCCTAGTATGATCCAATAGTGACGGTCAATTCAAGAGACCAAGTGATTCAGTAAAACCAAAAGTGATTTTCTCTGTGGCACACATGTGCAGAACAGTGCAGTCAAAGACGCTCTCCAGTGATCTATGATCTAAAATCTATATGAATAGTTGCCAATAGAGTGGATTTTATGTCCGCATGTATGATATCCCCACGGTTTTTGAGGAATTACATCTACATTTTGTGAAATTCAATTCTTCATTTCAGAAACCCAAACATGATGCAATCATTGCAATTTTCGTCCCAATTTTATGACTACAATGGTCAATTTTTCAGTTTACTTGGCCCAGATTCAGAGAGGGTAGGCTTCGAGCTGGTACGCCAGTCGGATACCCAGCGTCTGGGGGAGGGGTGTGACGGATGAGTAATATCCGTCCTGCCTCTCTCCTGGGCCAAGTAATACAATTTATAATCTAATCACAAAGTTATTGTTTCAGCAAGAGCCGAGCGAAGGAGAGGACATTTTTAAGGTAAGAGAGAGAGAATAACTAGTTTATAACTTTTCAATGGATATTTGGTACAATATTTATAAAAATGCTTGGGAGATCTTATAATTAGGATAAAGAGTATACATACAAACTTTTTACGTTCATGAAAATAATTTTCTTGTCCAAAATTCAATCTTCTTCGGGTTGTATTAAAATTGATGCATCATTTGATAAGAGGACAGATTGTAAGATTATAGGGTTCATAACTTCTTCAAAAACTTTACTTTATATTACATAAATGTATCACAAAGTTTAGAAAAAATCAGTGATAGCATTACAGTAACCTACACCGTCCCTTCTTCTTCTTAGAGAGAGAGAGAGAGAGAGAGAGAGAGAGAGAGAGAGAGAGAGAGAGAGAAGCACACTATAGCGAGACGGGCCCGCGCGGGTTATAGTTATAGCAGTAGCCATACTTCCCCTCGCGCTCCCTCCCCTCGCGCGCCATTCCATCATCACCACGCTGCCGGCGGCAGACTTACGTCGTATTCGGTTGGATGAGCACGCGCCGTCGCTCGCTCCGATTTCTGCTCCGTTTTTGCCGCGCGTTTTCCTCGTCGCCGATATAAAAGTCACGGTGCGCGCGTGCATATTTTGACCTGGTGCAGTGGTCTCGCGACCGACCCTGGACCTAGTGGATTATTCGAGGAGCCCGATGCAGCTTCCTGACCGACGAGGTCAAATCGCCGACCGTGCCAAGCGTCCCACCAGCGACCGTCCCAAGGCCGACTTGCGTCTCGTGGCCATCCTTCGCCAGTAGCCGACGTCGTCTTCAAGGACCAAATTCAACGTTCTGTAAGTGCTAGCTCGAATTCTCTCTCTCTTTCTGTGGCCAGTAGAATGTATTCCTCATCGTGCCCTCCCGACCTCGTGCTCGGGTTTGCGCAAGTACTCTCACGGTCTAATGACCTTTTGTAAATATTCTGTAAATATGTTTTGACTTCCTCTCCTTTATTTTCATTAAAGCTTCGGTGCTCAACTTTATCACCTCACTCTTATCATTTCATGCTCCTTCTAAACATGCAAAATATAGAGTAAGTAACCCACGAAATTGAACCAGGCTCTACCTGGATGTGCCTGAGTAAATCCAGTCACACATGTATAGTAGATTTGACGCACCATCGTAGGTTGGCTACATGTGCGTCTTAGAAGTAGGCTTACATCTGGCAAGCAGAAGACATGAAATTATATGTACATATTCACAACAATTTTACGACCGATGAGGACGTATAACTAAGATGGCTCAAATACTCTGACCATTCGATATATAGAATTTCAAGCTTCTCATTTCTTGGTAGCCTTCGCGGTTCTGTTCAATTTTCCCATTCATCATCTGGATTTAAAAAATGCGTTTTTGGATGGAATGTCGAAAGACGAAATTTACATGAGAGGAAGATCATGATACAATTTGAACGGTAACCGAATTCGTAGCTATCCCGTCCTCTTCTAGGGTCCTAAATCACTACGGAATGATGCACCACGTGAAAGATAAGCCGGTTTCTTGGTTTACTAGTCAATCATAAGAGTGAGACATTGGTTATAAAAGCACACATGTTCACTTCCTCCGATTGAAGTCCTATAATCAAGGCATGAATACAGTGCCCAAACCAAATCCTCAAGATCAAAGGTTCGGTGAGCAGGAAGTTGAATTATTTTAGGTAGGCCTGGGAAGAGAGAAAGAATATTTGCACAAAGCGAGAAGTGCGTCGTCGGGTCAATCAATATGATCCCAGGCCCTATAAAATTGCGAATCAGGGTGTCCCTTATAAGTCAACTATATTTCGTTCCATTTTGCTTGGCGTTACTTAGATTATTAATCAGGTTCATCCGCGTTGTCCCACTAAGGAACACATCCAATGTGTATCCATAACATCGAAGCTCACAGGCCACGTGACACCCTGACTCACCAAGGTTCATTGCGTGTCGAAGTCGTGATTCATATCTTCAAGTCTTACATAGATTAGGATACGAAATTTTATGAGGAACTTAGACGATCGAGAGGATAACCTGTGTATGAGGAAAGATGATTCGGTTTTTTATCCTCCATTTAATTACTTAATTTTATTACGGGTAGAAAAAGAATGGTTGAATTGACAAAAGTCACCGAAGGTTCCTGTTCCCCCTCTGTCGCGATAACATTCTTGTTGAGCTGAAACATGCAGAACATTTCGAGATCGCATACAAAAGTGAGGAAAGAGAAGCAATATTTATAATGAAATTAGAATACTATGCGGACCTGCGGCAACACACCGTAAGCGACTGTCACTTGCTTAAGGGAAGAACCTCCTTGCCAAGAGTTTCACGAACTGTGCAACCAAAAGTCACGGTCACGCAATTTTGGCCTAAACCACGTATACGAATACGAATCTCACAAATAAAGGCGTGCCGATGGAGTTCTTCCATCTCGCACATTTCAAGTACTTGATTAGTTTTGCGTCGTGAGTTTCGTATCATCTCATCGTGATGCTACTCAAGAAGAAGATCTCATGCATCCAATGCATATTGATTGTGCTAATGAATATTAATTTCTGTAAACTCGATAGAATGATAGCTCGTTATTCCTCTTATCCTACTTGTATACATTCTTAAAATAGCGCGAATTTACATTTCCCATGGAATGAAGTGTTCCAGAAAAAGAAGTATTTAAAGAATTTGTATAGGGGACTCTGTTTGTCAACTCCTCCCCAGTATGTCAAGATTCCCGGTACAATGAGAACCAAAATAACTCGGGGTATTTACAGCTATCTACTTAGAGTGTTATGTCCTTATTCGTCCCAAAGACGATGCGGAAATATAGAAGTCTCTGCTCTGCAGCATTTTTCCTCTCCCACGACCGTTTCATATAACTCACAGTTTAATAATGCTCTCGGCGTGCTGTTCTTTTCTCATTGTTATGAGCAAAGATGAAGAATAAGCGAGTTCCATGAATATAAAATTGAGAGGGTCTCTGGAAATTGGTATATAAGATTATTAACGGGTGGTTAGCCTAGCATCCCCGAGTGAACGCTTTACATTTGGACTGGTCACCCATAGCTCTTATGATCGGATAATTTCGTTATAATCATGTCACCTAGGAAAGAATCTCACGCGTTAACGGAAATTCAAAAGACAATATCAAGTCCGTGGACGATAGGTGACATTGAAATAATCACTGGTCATATTCTGATGATGCCGCGAAATTGACTCACCCATCTCCATAACTGGAGTGTACACTTAATGAATGGCATTTATTTCGATTGCTATCTCTAATTGACTCGATATATTGATTTCGTACTCCCAAGCCTTAATTTAATTGTGCAGATTACGTATCGGTTATACCCCAAATATAGGTTTAGCAAAATTTGATAATAACCACCTGCTCACGCCATTTCGCGAGGAAGTATATTCAATCGATAGGAGCAACAGCGCTTCTTAAAATTTTTCCGAAACGAATTGTCCTTTTAAAGAGCTCAGATAGTCATACATTTCGTACGGTTTGCACAAAACCACGCCACCCAACTCACAGAAGAACAGAACTTGCAGGTATTGGTTCTACCGTCATCCAGAATCGAGGTTGAACTTCGTTCGCTAATAGTTCCGTCAATGTCGAGATTCCGGCGTGTATGCGATTATCCGATATAACTCAAGTAAAATAATTGTCAGGAGTCAGTACCCTTAGCCAACGAGTCTGGCGTGCTTTATGAGTGAATACCAAGCTAAATCCCAAAATATCCATATACTCTATGTTAAAATGGAAATTGAGAGGGTGTTAGAGCCCCTCCATCGCCCCATCACCATGAGATGCTGCCTATCTCATCTTCTCTTATTCGGCTCGTCGCCGACTATGCCGGTTTCAGATTCGAAGAATCGAAGATTTCTCCATCCCTCTGTTTCCTCTCAATTTCCGAATTTGTTTATTCATTTCCAGTGATACAGCATGATAAGAATACAATTACAACTAAGACAATTAATTCTAGGGCATAACTGTTGAATATGGTATTTTTGGGCTGCCATCTTGACATTTTCATCTATTTCCTTCCTTGTAATAGTGGAGATTCTGATTGGCTTACCACCAATCTGGGAGTCCCACAGGGGTCCGTACTTGGTCCACTCTTGTTCAGCCTCTATGTGAATGACCTACCAGAGTTGCTACACGGACATCCCGTCAAGCACATATTTTATGCGGACGATCTGCAGATTTATATTCACATAGAAAAGGATCAGGTGCTGGAGGGAGTGGCTCGACTAGAAGAAGCGGCGCAACTTGTTGCTGGATGGGCTCAGTCCTCTGGCCTGCATCTCAATGCTAGTAAGACCAAGGCCATCTACTTTGGATCGAGAGACAACGTCAAAGATCTAAGGGATATGGACCTCGCTGGCATAGGGATGCAGGGCGGAGTGGTCATTCCATTCAGCGAAACGGTTGTGAGTCTCGGTGTGACACTTGACAGTAAACTCGTTCGGACACCGCAGATCGATCAAGTTACGAAAAAGTTAATAGAGCCCTTTATGGTCTGCGGTTCATCAGGGCATGCACCACCGAGACACTCCGCCGAAGGCTGGTCGAGACTCTCGCTCTGCCTTACCTAGATTATTAAACTGTGGTATGTCTTGACGCCCCAGACAAAGAACGGTCGCGACTGCAAAGACTACAAAATTCATGTGTGAGATATATTTTTGGAGTGAAAAGGGAGCACATCACCCCGTTCAGGGAAAATCTGAACTGGTTACGTTCGGACTCGCGTGGGTCATACTTTGCAGCTATCCTCGTGTATAAAATTTTGAAGATGGAAGAACCCGATTACTTAGCCGCAATGTTCATTGAAAATCAGCGCAGACCCACGAGTCGGGATGATGCTAGAGAATTGAAGATCCCCAGAATCCTACTGAAGTCAACCGAGAACTCATTTCAAATCAAGTGCCCCAGACTCTGGAACTCTCTCCCGCTTCTTATACGCCATCTGCCGTCACTATCATCATTCAAGTTCTCACTAAAACTCCACCTGTTCAAGCTTGATTCCCAAGATCTTCCAATCATCCCACAAACGTCACAATGAGCCCCTTTTTATGAAATTCTATGAATTTTCTGATTTGTATCCCATGTTTCCTTGAATCATTGTGATTACTGTATTTTATACTGTGTAATACTGTGTATTACTGAAAATGTGTACATCACGTATCATATCTGTGATGAAATGTAAGACTGAATATGGCCTTGACCAAATTCTTATCGAATGACACAAAGAAATATTTGTAATATATATACAAATGGGGAGACAATGATTGTCCCCTCCATTTTTATTTATTTGTAATTTCATTTGTACTTTTGTTATTTTGCCTCTGAGCAAATAAAGTTTATCTATCTATCTATTTATCCTTAATATAAGTATGATATAAATCAATCGCTGCATTCTTCATGAGCAAAAATAATACTTTATCGTATATATGTGAGAAAGGAAAGAAGAAGGAAAAATTAAAATTCCAGCTTCCAATTATATTTTAGATCTACAGGAATATCCATGTTTGAGGGATATTCTGGCCAATAATGATTTGATCAACCTAGTTTGAGTGAACTCTATGAGAAATCGTATACCGCTTCTAGATTATACCCTATAACTTAGTATATCATCAACTCTAATTGGACGAGATGAATATAAGATTTCCTCCCCTCTCTTTTTTTTGTTACTTGTCATGTTGAACACGCAATTAGAGAATGTTATAAATATGGAATAGAACCTGACTTCAACTTGAATCAAACCTCACGCATTAAATGGTACCCTAAATACGCATTCTTAGGGAATATGGAGAACTGATGACATTTCAGTCGAGCTAATTCGAATGAATCATAGGAAAAATCATGTCCTGTTATTGAAATTTTACTCGAGCTTACATATTTAATATATTACCAACTTTGAATAATCTAACTGAATATATATAATCTCCTTCCTCATTTTTTTGTTACTTTGCAGTTCTTAACACACAAGTGTAGAATGTTTACGAGTATCGAATAAAACCTAGGTTTGACTTAAACAAATCTCAAGAGGTTAGTGATGTCTTACATCTACAAAAATATGCATCCTCAAGGGGATATTGAGAACTCAAGTTTACGAAAATTAATCATATCTTAATGAAATCCAGGGAAATTATATACTGATGTCAAGATTCGAGCCCTCAACGGCAAATCAAAGGATGTGGCTTAAATTGAAGTGGGAGTATAACATCAATTTGAATACCCGCGCTTTTTTTCTTCCCTCCCTCTTTCTCTCTTCTTTTTTCTTCTACTCATATATATGGAACCCATAAACATAATGAGGGTTGAATCCTTAAACCGATTATATTGAGTAGGTTGCAAAAAAAGGAAGGGGACACCTACATTTGGATCATTAACCTTTCAGGCACTCACTTCCGCAGTAACTCAGTCTGCTCTAGTGAACGCATGTTTCAACTTATCAACGTTAACGATCTTGGTGCTTTGCCCCATTTTCATGAGAACATTTCGATCACTAATATAACTCACAACTTGAAACATTCCACTATACTGTCCATCCTATTTCCCGATCTTGGGCTCCTTCAGGAGGTAAACCATATCTCCTTCGTGGAATGACTGAACATTAGTTTTTCGATAGGAAGAGTATTGCTTACTTTTTTGTTTAGCTAGGAGGAGTCTTTCTCTCGTAGTAGCCTGGGTCTCATCCAACTTGGCTATTAGGTCATCAAAATAATCTGAGTATGTTTTTCGATAACTCGGGTTTCAAAACTCGATGGCAGTCCAGCCTTCCTCCCGTAAATTAACTGACAAGGAGCGAATCCGTGCCTTGAATGGGTTGAATTATTATATGAGAACACCGAGAAGTTGATCCACTGATCCCACTGATTTTTCTTTGGAAAATCTATCAGATATTCCGCGAGTACATGGTGAGAGCGCTCAAGTGAGCCCATAGTTGCCGGATGGAACGCGGTTGACTTCCACTGGGGAAATTTTGAGAAGAGAAGCAACTTCGGCCCTGAAGGCACTTTGAAAACTACTCCCTTGATCAGTTTTGATAATTTTAGGGCACCCATACCGACATATAAACTCTTTAACAAAAACGGCGGCGATAGTGTCAGCAGTATAGTCTTTAAGCGGGTATGCCTCAGAAAACTCCGTTAAATTACATTGCATTGTCAAGATGTACTTATTACCATTCTCGGTTACCGGTAAAGGTCACACAATATCAATTTCTACTACTTCAAAGGTTTCTGTTGGTGTGGAAGTGATTTTCATATGCATCCTAGTTTTGATTCTTCGTAATTTATTTCTTTGGCAATTCTCGCAAGTGCGAATGTAGTACCCGACGTCCCTTTTCATACTAGGCCACGAGAATTTCTCCCTTAACCTCCAGTATGTTTTATATGTCCCCTAATAACCCCCAACCGCGGAATCATGGGCCTCAGCTAAAGCTCTCTTCCTATCTTCCCCTTCAAGTGTCAAAATTTCTCCTGAACATATAGTCAGTTCAAAGACGCCGAGTGTGACAAAGGTTTTCAAAGTCATCTCGATGGGTGGCCAAAATAAGTTATCCAAACCATCACCAATGCATGCCATCCGAACTGATTTCATCCCCTCGTTCTATAAGTAGTCTCTGAATATTTAAAGACAATATGATACACATTCTACAGAAGCCGAATCTCTATGATGTACCTTGATAAAAATCGAGAATATATTGTAGTCTCCGAATTCCGTTCGTATTATATGTCCAATTTCCAAGTCTTGAGCTTTCATTATTTCCAATTTAATGTATTCCAATTCAACCAACATCCAACCGACAGACGTATTAATGACGCGATCCAATGACATGAAGTGCACTATATTGTCCAATTCATCTAAAAGTCTCGCTGGGCTGTACTTGATATTAGTTATATAAAATATACGAGCTGCTCGTAAATTCTCAAATCGTCCCTCGTCATCACCAGTAATTCCTTTAATTAACAATCCTTCACTCCGATCGACAATGGGATACGAAATCTCAGTGATGAAGGTAGCATGATATGATCTTGCTCTTTTCCGAGCTGTTTCGGGCCATAATACCTCATTCAACGGGTGCTTGGCCCCCATTTGTCTCATGATATTTCCATTCGTTTTCAATCGAGTTCCAAACCAGATCCCTGCCTCTGGTGGCACTAATTCATCTCTATATGTTCTATAATCGTCTCGATTGGTTTCCGCAGAGCTGTATACAGACATCCGATTTGCTGCATGCGTTGCTGTGGCATCAGCTGAATGGATCACTCTTACCGATGAGGTAATTTTTAATCTATGATTTCATTTCACAATATCGTCATTTTCATTCTCTTTATATGTTCGATAGTCGTCTTGATCGGTTTTCGTAGAGCTGTATACAGACAGCCGGTTCGCCGCATGCGTTGCTGTGACACCAGCTAAATAGATCACTCTTACCGATGAGGTAGGTTTCAATTCATGATTGCTTTCCACAATATCGTCATCCTCATTCTCTTTCTCAATCTGCAACCCGGCTCGCATGATTCTCGCGGGGCTGTATAAACATTACCGAGCGTTTACATGCGCCACTGTGGTGTCAGTCAAATGGATCACCCCAACCAGCGAGGGATTGTTGTTAATAACAGTATCGTTCTCATTTTCGTCAACATTTCGTCTCTCTATATCTAAACGATCAACTTGTTCATATCTCAAAATCTGATAACCTTTACTTCTCCCTGTATCATCCGACTATTCGAACCTTTGTTTTCTCGATGGACTACCTTCATCCTCTCCGTCCGCCCCCATCACTCTCCGTTTACATGTCGTGCGTGAGTCTGTCGTATTGTCGTTCGTCTTGGGTTTTTTCAGGATGTTAGTAAGACGGTCGTCATCACTGTCAATGTCGTCCAAGTCATTTTTGTCATATGTAACGGAGAGAACGGGGTTTCGGGAGAGCGAGTCTGCGTTCATATCAATTTTTCCAGCTTTATGTACGATATTGAACGTATATGCTCGCAATTCAATCCTCCAACGTGCCAATCGAGACATGGGATCTTCAAGAGAGTGCAGCCATATCAATGATCGGTGGTCAGTTACCAGCGTAAACTCCTTGCCATACAAATAAGGCCTGGAATGGCTCGTTGCAAATATGATGGCTGTCAATTCTTCCTCAATTGTTGAATAGTTTCTTTCTGCCTTCGTTAGAACCCTTGATCTGTAAGCTACAGGTAAAACTCGGCCAATAAGACCTTGGCTCAGCACGCATACCAACGCAAAATCCGAACTATCAGAAGTCACGACGAAAGGACGAGCGAAATCTGAATATTGTAACAGTGGTTCGGAGCACAGCACTTTTTTCAATGTCTCAAAAGCCTCTTCTTGCCCATGATTCCAAAAAAAGAACATTTTGTTTCAGCAAGGTTGTCAACGGTTTTGCTATGCTAGCGGAGTTAGGGATGAATCGTCCATAATATCCTGTTAAACCAAGAAATTGTTTCACGTTCTTCAGGGTTTTTAGGCGCGGAAAGTTCGATACTGCCGACAACTTTTTAGGATCTGGTCTGACGCCACTCTCAGATATGATGTGCCCCAAATAACCGACCGATTTCCTCAAAAATTTACATTTGCTGGGTTGTAACGTCAGCGAAGCTGTCTGTAGTCTGCCAAAGAGTTTTTTCATTCTCTCAGAATGCTCACGTAGGGTTTTTCAATAACATATTACGTCATCCATATGAGTAGTTCCACGCGAAAGCGACCCACGAAAAACGGTCATGTTTCAGATCCTTTTGTAAACATTCTTATTCGATTCTATGGTACAAAATATGAACTTTTCACTACCTATGGGGTCCCAAAAGAATTTTTTGGTCCCATGGCGAGAATTTTCGAAAATGAAGTAAAATACATTTTCCTAAAATTCTAGCAGCTTTTTCGCACTAAAATGCGAATAAGTCGAGTTTGCTCCCAGATAAAGATATGCGGCTTGCGGCATTTGAAAGGTCTTTCAAAAACCTATTAAAATCGCTACTGGAGTGTAAGAATCACTTAGCAGTGAGTTTCTCAGTTGCCTATTTTTTTCAATTTTTGAAAATCACATATTTGATGTAAAATTTTGTGTTCTTCCAGAAAAAAGTGGTCCCGATTTCCTTTTCCCACGTCTAAGGCCTGTTCCTTCGAATTTTCGCAAACCTATTTTTCGGGCAGTTTGGAATCGTCTGTTTACTGCGCATGCGCAGGAATTTGGACTGTTAGAACCAATTCCATTGAGAAGCCAAGAAAATTTCCTTCAAAATGACCCCTTGGCAAAGTCAATTCCATCAAATTGGCTCGGAGTTACAGCCTACAAAAGATGAAGCTTCAGGTTGAGTGCGTCAATAGGCAAACGATACATCGGGCCAGAGATCGTGACCGGATTTTCCTACTATTGTCGCGGTGTCTCCGTCCACCTCTTGTTGGTTATCGAGATTCGGTGGTCTTTCAAACGTTGTAGCTCCGAGCCAAATTGATGAAATTGACTTTGACAAGTGGTCATTTTGAAGGAAATTTTCTTGGCTTTCCAATGGAATTGGTTCTAACAGTCCAAATTCCTGCGCATGCGCAGTAAACAGACGATTCCAAACTGCCTAAAAAATAGGTTTGCGAAAATTTGAAGAAACAGGCCTTAGACGTCGGGAAAGGAAATCGGGACCACTTTTTTCTGGAAGAACACAAAATTTTACATCAAATATGTGATTTTCAGAAACTGAAAAAAATAGGCAACTGAGAAACTCACTATTTAGTGATTTTCACACTTTTGCTCGTACAGGCTGCCCATAACCCCAAAATCAACTTTTTAATAGCGATTTTGATAGGTTTTTGAAAGACCTTCCGAATGCCGCAAGCCGCATATCTTTATCTGGGAGCAAACTCGACTTATTCGCATTTTAGTGCAAAAAGCTGCTAGAATTTTGAGAAGATGTATTTTACTTCATTTTCGAAAATTCTCGCCATGGGATCGAAAAATTTCTTTGGGACCCCAGGGGTAGTAAAAAGTTCATATTTTGTACCATAGAATCGAATAAGAATGTTAACAAAAGGATCTGAGACATGACCCTTTTTCGTGGGTCGCTTTCGCGTGGAACTACTCATATATATCAGAATTTCAGTGCCTTGAAGGCCGTTGAAAATTTTGTTCATAGTTTCCTGGAAAAACCCTGGCAAGCCCTTCAAACCCATCGCTAATTGACGGAATTAGAGGTGCTGGTATTGCGTGCCGAATGCGGTTTTTCCCCTAGATTCCCTAACTAGGGGAATTTGATAAAAGCCCTGGGTCAAACCTAGTGTTGAAAAGTACTGACATTGACCGAGCCGATCAAGGATGTCGGTAACATTTGGCAGCGGGCATGCTGAAGCAATTGATTTCTCATCAAGAGCGCGAAAATCCCCGACAAGTCGATACTGTTTATTACACTTAGCATCGTCTTTCTTGGGTCCTATCCACAAAGGAGAATTATAGGGCGATGGGGAGGGCGCTACTATATCGTTCCCAATTGATTTGTCGACCTTCTCTTGGATGACCTTTTGCAAATGGGCTGGGTGTCTATATTGCTCAATATTTATTGGATTCTCATCTACAGTCTTTACTTTGTACGCAGCTGCGTTGGTTAAGCTGAGTTTATAACCTGGTAGGTATTTGGCAACTAGACTTTCAACACTATCTTTTCCCTCTTCGTTTAATTCCTCCAAATCTAATCCTCTCGCGATTCTCTCTATCCAGCCCTGAATCACCTAATCCCTCTCCTCTCTGGGAAAATGTCTTATAGAGTTCATATATCGGTTCCTTTTCACATCATAATCATAAATTGTTAACGGCGGCAAGGTAAGGTTAACATCTTCGGATGCGGAATTTATGACGAACATATATGCCCAACCACCGTGATTCTCTACCAAACACTCCCCCGCGAAAATATCTGGTCCCACATGAATACGAGGAACGTACCCTGTATTCAAATTAGTATCCTCTAAATTTAGCTTGCAAAGAGTTTTTGATCTAGCCGTTAGACAAAATGTGTCGTGGAATGAAAAAGGTATAGGAACATTGGCGCGATTTTCCAAGATCATGGAATTGTTTTTGAATAATAGGAGGCCTCCCTGTTCTCTTAAGAACTGAATACCAAAAATCCCGTCGTACGGAATTGGAAACTCTGCTGGGATCATATTCATTGCGCAACTTGTGTTTCCAAAGCGAATGGTACCTTCTCTTATAGTAGAGAGCATCTCATGGCGAATGCCTGCTCATCCGAAGACGCGTCCCGCGAAAACTTGCACATGAGCTGCAAGCATATTCACCTTCAACAAATTCAATTCTGATCCAGTGTTGATCAATAATATGACATCGCGATGAATCAAATCCGGGCTGCGCACATGAATGACGAGACAACGTGTCCTATCTACGGGTTGTTCGAGGAGGTCACGGTTTTGGACAACGGCGGTCCAGCAAGTGGCGAGCTCGTCTTTGCCCTCAACAAACGGTCGCGATTCCCGTTTAAATTATTCTCCTAACGGGCTCGTCCCAGCGATAAACGTTGCCTACGCTCGTTGAAAGAATGGTCCACTCTACGACAGAAGTTACAGTATTCTTCGGAACCATTGACGATGCGCCCCGTAGTGCGATTAGGAGGTCGGCGCAACTGCTCGCAAGTTATTATGGAGTGTCCAGAACTAGTGCAATAAGTGCAGAAACGTCTCTTCCCATAAGGAACTCGTTTCGACCTGCATTCACGAGAGTGGTGCCCAAAATTTGAACATTTATAGCATTGTATCTTCGATTCATGATAATCTCTCTTAATCTCGGGTTTAACTGTATCGTCAACTTTTTCAATGGCATGACAAAACAGACGCCGAGGTTTAGCGTCTACTGAAACTCCCAAATATCGTCTCTGTTCTAGCCGTCTCTCCAAATCGTTGGCTGTGCCAATTGCACTCTCGAGGGTAGTGAAAACACGCCCCAAAATCATTTGAGTTTGTTACGGACTCGAATAGCTAAACTCGGTAGATTGTGGGTGCAGGGACGAGAGCGAGGTAGTCCTCGTATAGTGCGGCCCAAATGCATGCATAAGTGCGAGAGAGATGCGTATAGCTGGCGTGATGCGCGCGCAACGCTTGGAGTGCGAGATTTCGTCTGCAAGGGACCATGCGTTCGACAAGATGCGTAGCCGATATATATATATATATACGTTCATGGAGACATACTGGCACAGCACGACCGGTGGCACAGCGGCGAATTTTTGTCGCGTATTCTCATTCATTCGTAATGCGTTCTAGTGTTTATTTTGGTTATGAAAGTGTATTGCCCAACAATCATTTATTCTGATATGATGAGTTATGACTTGAGTGATGGGAATATTTTTTAAGTGACATTATGAAGCAATTGCGTGTGCTCAAGTTTGATTTGAAAAAGTATTTTGGAAATCTGTCCTTTGAGTTTTGAAAATCTATTCCAAAGAAATCAGCGATGAGGTTATGTTTGAAAACTAAAGAATCATCCAGCATTATTTGTTGTATAATGTCATTTCCTAGAAATGATGATTGTTCAGCAAAGCCGAAAACGTGATTTGTATTGTGTGAATGAATCTCGCAGCTACAATCACCATACCCAGCAAGCCTCAGCCCCAGCCAAAGTCAGCAATTTCCGCGTAACGAGATTTTCTGGTTCAGGCCCACCCAGAATTTTTCTAGCGAGATACTGTTGATTTCAATCCAGGAATTGTTGTATTGAACATATCTAACGTTTGCAAACGTAAGCCGTTTCTTCAAGTAACAATCCCATGGTAGTTATAGTAAACCTTTCGGGATTGTCCCGTCTGGTATGAAAATATGGTGATTGAAAAAGCACTTTCAAATCACAGAGTAGCCCAGTCATTCAAATCGTTCAAGCCTGTGTAATAGCTCCATCGCATGTGCGTGCGATGCGTCTCATCGCTGACTTCTTCAAAATGAACCCTAAAGAAGGGGGGGCATATAATCGAGTATAGTAAAAAGGCGTGACCCCGAGTGGGCGCGCGGCAGTCATCATCTTGATCTCGTACACGGTGCGTAATCCTTATGATCCCTAAGCTTATTAGCATCCATCTTGTTTTGAAATTATTCGAATCTGATTTGAATTTGTCAAGTTATTGTTCTGAGAATTTAAAATTTTTCAGTCACATTATATTTGATATTTACCACTATTTTGAATTATCATTTCTTCACTCCGACCCAGCCCGACCCTCGTTCTGTTCATTACAAAGCTATCTCGGTTTTCAATCCTAGAACAAAACAATTGACCGCAGTCGTGGTAAGACCCTGAATAATACCTTGCGCGACAGAAGTTTCGAATCCGCCATTCACCAGTTCCACCCCCCCCCTATTAAGCATATTGGTCACACGCAACCCATAGTCGTTTACCTTCTCCTCCTCTTTTACGATCACGCGTGCTAGATCGACCTGCAATTGAGTCAAACTCTGAGCAGACGAGAAAGTCCTCTTTAAACATTTTACGAATTCGTCAAAAGTCGTGAAAATTCGCCCTTGCATATGAGCTCTAGCCGGCTTCAGAATCTTGGATTTAACAAGTTCTAAGAAGAAATCTTTATCAGTGGAGTCCACGAATCTCTCGGCGTTTTTACACTCGCGAATGAATTGATCCACCGCAGTGTCACGACCATTGAAAGTTGGTAGAATTTTCACCACATCGGTGGCTTTTCTCACTGTGCAGCGAGAAATATGATCATTATTTCGCACGGATGTACTACTACCATTCACAGAGACAGGGGAAACGTAGGGAATGTCACCGATAAGGTTATTGAATCGGCTGGTCTCCACGGAGCCAGGATCTAGGCCGGAAGATTGGATGGACGCAACGGACCCCCGCTCCCCTATATTATCGGTATTTTCGTTATTTTCGTCTGAATTCATGATATTCATCGGCGTCCCCTCAGGATCAGGAATAATACGCCTCACCAATTCAATTGCGTCGGTTTTTCGATTTCTTCCTCTCAGCATCATTTCCGCTTCGGTCGATATTTTCGATAGATGATTTCATTCCTTGTTTGATTTCTATTACGTGTTTTTCAAGACTATCATTCGATAATTTGACCAACTCTAACATATCCTTAAGGACAGGCAAAATGGAAGGTACTTGCTTCCAAGTTCAACAAGTTCCTGAGTGATGTTAAATTGAGCGTCCTGATCCTCCGAGTTGATATTACACTGTTCACCAAAAAGATCATATACTTCGCTCATTCGTTTGGAAAGATCACGCACGTTCGATTCACACGAGCTCACTGCTTTTTCAAGTTTTTCAAGATGCGTCAAAATCTCACTCATCTCCGAGGTCATACCGACAGAATCAAAACTATTCAAATTTCCAATATCCCGAAATTCTTACGACTACTACTTAGCTTTTAACAGAAGAACGGCGCAGCAATGGGTAGAGCAACCAGTGGTTGTCAATCGAAGCGGCTGGAGTGCAAGTTGTCAGCAGTCGTTGAATTGTTACATCGGTGTTCGTCAGTCAAGGCTTTAGAGCCTCCGATCCTCAGCAGTCGTTGCGTCGTGAAGTTGATGGTTGATCCTCTCCGGATAAGGTGGTTTCCTCCTCTTCGCTGATATTGGCCAAGGTAGGACGGGTGCTCAAATCCAGAGCAGTAAGATCTGCGTAAGCTCGGGTACGTGGAAGTGGAAGATTTGATGGCACGGAGAACTCGTCCCCCAAATGTGGAAATGGCTTAGGTGGATTTCGGGCCCTGTTAGCGTGATAGCCTTTCAAAGCACCTTTGAGGCAAACGAGCCTCGCTGCAGCCAATACGATTGCTTAGTGGTTCCCTGGCGCGCAGATCCTTGATGAATGCTTCTTGGTCCGCTATTTGCTTAAAAATCTGGATCTCAATGTCGGGCTTCGATGAATTATCGTGTAGAATAGCTTCGCTGATTTGATCGTCGATAACTTCAGCCAAAAAGTCGAAAGAAAGTCAAGTCTCCTCGCTGGTCATTGATGAATTTTGAACGCCAGGTGTGAACGGCAGTGTTCTGCTCATGGATGGTTGATTCTCTCTAAATATATCATTTTTATCCTAGCGGGACTAAAGTACGCACTTTGGCCCTTCATTTTTGGGCGTAATGTGATTCATTTCCACCCGGGTATCAAACTTTACTCCCTGAACGGACTTGTCGTTGAAAAAAATCGGAAGTAAATTTTGCCCCGAGCGGGATTCGAACCCACGCCCAAGAGATTGGTGTGATCCTAAGGCTAGCGGTCTGTCGACCCCTCCACGGAGGATCACACTTGAGGCGGCACTAATCGTCTACATAACTCACGCATAGGCATACAACCTCTCATTAGGTCGTATTTTGTTGTTTTTGGATAAATAATGATTCGAGCGTTATACAAACGTATTCTGGAGAGATCATATTATTGAAAGGATCTCAAAAAAGTATCAGTGAATATTAATTTTCAAAAACATTTTTCAAATACTATTCGAATATTGAGCTGTGTAACGTTGAATGGAAGAATATCAAGAGATCGATTCTGGTTGGAAATTCAGAAGAGTTGATATGATATCACAAAATGAGGAATTTTTAGAACATTTCGAAATCTTTTTTCAGTCGGGGGGCTCCGCCCCCCGAACCCCCCGGCGGGGGCTCCGCCCCCTGCACCCCCGCCGGGGCTCCGCCCCGGACCCCGTCCCCGCCGCCCGCAACAGTTGGCTTCGGTATTTCCAAGACGGCAATGTTAACATTGACACAGTCGTTGTGGCCCACTGCGCCAAAGAATGCATGCCCGGATGCGCGCGGGGTAGGGGGGGGGGCGTACTTTAGTCCCGTAGGATAAAAAATAGCATACGCAACTCGGGAGTAATGTGGGCCTCAAACTCCCGGGTATTTATCGCTCTCGGCTTCGCCTCGAGCGATAATCCACACCCGGGAGTAAAAGGCCCACTTTACTCCCTAGTTGCGTAATATACTATTTTGCAACTCTTCTTGCTCTTCTGGATTATCCCACTCCTGACACCAAAATCTATTATGCCCAGGGTGGGCACAGGTGGCTCCTCCAAGCGGGTTTAAAATTACAGCCCAATCCACTCCAGTTCAGCTCTGCAGACTCGTTCCTAGAGCGCGAATCTCAATCGTGCGCTCAAGTGCTGTGGGGTTCCCAGATTGAGTATTGAAATACAAGAGCAGCGAGTTGTCTTGAAGAATTACTTTTACTCGATTTTTATACGTGGTACTTGACAATATTGTAAATCCAGTGATGTTGCTGGTCGAGAGAACTTTACAATATCGAGATACGTGTCCGAAGCGAATATACAAGTCAAAAGTTGACCAGCAGCGGTCAGCAGCTATATTTATACGAGAGAGGAAAATCGTGAGCATTCGCCTTTGAAATTTGAATCGTCGTGCCGCGACAGCTCTTATGGAGATCCCATGTTAAACGCTCGATTCTCCATGCGCCGCACACGGTTTCCTCGAATCTAAATGCAAAACTCCTGTTAAAGTAGTGACTCGAAACGCGCCGCACACCGTTTTCTTGATTCTATATGGCAAGCTCATGTTAAAGTATTGACTGCACAGTGTTTCACAATCGTGAAATAGGAAACCCATGTTGAAAGCTTCTGCGCTCAGGGCGCCGCAGTCTCGATTCGATAATCAGTTCCCGACACAAAATACTCACGACCAGCATCTAATTTGATAGTAATGATAATAACAATCATAAAACAATTATTCTCATTTTCACATTGATACAGCCAGCTCACTCCTCACTCCTGTCCACGACACTCAGTTTGGCGTCAGGTGAAAATTCAGTCAAATCGTGCCAGACAAGGTATTGCATTTGATTCTGGAGATCGTCTCGTTGTAATCAATATCTCTGGAATGTTGTCGTCATTCGTTTAGTTGTCCAATCAGTCAATTAGCCGCAACTAAGTGTCCCTGTAAAAACGATAATCCAACAGAAATTCGTTCTGCAACATCATAATTGTCTTGGGCCCATTGTATATTTTCAAAGAGGATGATATGCTGAAAGGATGCATGGCTCACACGGGCTCTACTCTACGCGTAAATTTAGCATTAGGGTACTCCTGGGTGAATGGACGCTACTTATTCGAGAATAATATTCGCAGGCCATAACACCCCAAAGCATTACACTACCAAAATGGTTCATTATATATACTTCTGCCGGAGATGTTGCACCAACGTTTCCGGCACTCGCTTTGAAACCCCCAGGAAACGTTCCAAAAAGTGGACATCTCGACGTTTCTATGACGTTCCCACAACCTCACTGAAACCTCCTTACGAAACATCTCCAGGTTTCAAATGAAACCATCAAGAAACGTTCCTGAAACTTATGGTACTACGTGGGATAATCCGGTTTGTGATGAAGATAACTCAACCAGGTGGTCTTGCTACGTTTTTATCCAGTTGACATGAAGCATTCAACATTCCTATGCGATGTGTTTCCGTGCACATAATTGACAATTTCCTGACAAGATTAAAAATCGCATTCTGTGGGTTGTTTTTGAAAAGAGTGAAAAAAGGTGATTTTCTGACATCTTTCACAAACAAGGAATACATTTTATTGAAAAATGTGTGGAGCAACTTTATGTAGCCTTTCTCCAAATTTACAAAACATCTTCCTTGTAGATTTTTAGAAAATCTATAGAACATTTTTATGTATATTTCTTAAAATCCAAAAACTGTTTTTCCACACATTTTTGGATATTCTGAGTTCGAGTTAAAGAAGAATCACAGCTGAAAATCATCAAGTAGTCACCTTTTTTGGACTCTCCCTGAAAACGACACAGAATGCGCTTTTGATTCTTATCAGAGAATGATCCTCCATGTGCACAGACACACATAGCATGGGAATTTTGGATACTCTGTGTTGACCGGATATAAACCTAATTCAAGATCATCTTGGACTCGTTGGGGCATAGATTTTCCTCTTTTGACTCTTTGCATCAACAAGGTTTGAGAGCTACTCTTGAGTTCAAAATTGCAGTTTGATCACCAAAAATTTGATAACAAGGAACAATCTAGCACTGTGAAATGCCACTACTCTCCTTGGGGCCCATGAAAAATTTTGCAACACCTTTTGGAAGACACTTGAAATACAACACCTTTTGGAAGACACTTGAAATACTTGGCTACTATCCCAAATCACCCCTAGATTAGTTTTTGCACAACTTCTTAAGTCTTTCTTAGGGCTTCTGAGGATGTCATATTCTAACATTCCATTCAATTATCTATGAAAGTATTTTGGGAGCATGATTCCATATAGAATCTTGTTCAAGTCCACTTGCGATTATGCAATCTAGGAACCACTATCCCTGATCCTAGAAGGGGTAGCCCCTCCAGATATGCACAAGAGTTGGCAGGCAAGGCTGTGCATGCTAGGTATCAACATCGTTCGTGAGCATAGGAATCATACTGGAGTTTGGAGAATAGCAAGAAATGTTTGATGAGAGGGCAAGTGAGATTGGAAACAGATTTTACCAACTAAACTGTCACAGAGGAGTATCTTTTGAGATTTGAGAAGTATACAAACTTGGGCTGCTCGAGAAGCATAATTTTAGTGATCATCTCAACAATTGAGGAAAACTTGGTGAAATCAATCATTCATCCTAACTGTTTGGGTTAGGATGATTCCTCAGAATTTCTATGATGGTCTCTTCCATTCGCTACTTTTCTTTATGCCCACAAAATTACCCACTTGTTCAATTATGATACTGAATTCATGATTTAACTGTGATAGATCCATTATCCTGATTTTGGTTAGCTGATAAGTGACCATGTATTGTTTTGTAAAAGGTTCTAGTGACCATACATTTTCTCAAAATGGAATAAAACAAAATAGAGGCAATTGCTTCATAGTCCCGATACTCTGCAACCTTCAGGATCTCTTGGAAACCAACTGTAACCAAGATATGACATAAATTTTTTCTCATTGATTCGATTCACAAGCAGCGCTGTTTACAAGAGAACTTGAGGTTGGTGATGTACAAATTCAAAATTATATTTAATACACTACTACATTTTTCAAAGCATACTCCTACCAGCAAAACGGATTTTGATTAGATCAAGTGGATGAAGAATCAAGGTGGAAATGGTTCCCCCAGCAATGCCAGCAACCAGGTACTCAAACTGCAGATAACTCAACAATGATTTCCGATCCTGCTTAGAACAAGAAATTTCATCGTGACACATTCCTTACTGGATGCACTTCTTTCATGATGGTTGAACGCAACCAGGTATATAGTCGACGTATGCTTCTATCCCGCGGAGACAGCGGTTGCACGCACCACGTGACTTGAAACAAATACCAACAGTAGTAGTCCCCTCCACGATCGTGTGTGTGCGTGCGTGAGTGTGTGTGTGTGCGTGCGTGTGCGTGTGTGTGTGTGTGAGTGTGTGCGCGCGTGAAGGCCCGGGGGCTGGGACGGACCTTATTCCGAAGTTGATGACTGATCAGTTCCGTGGAAAACCGCCATGCATAAGCGAGGGGACGCTAGTGGTTGATGTAGAAGCGCCCTCTCGCTTATGGATGGCGGTTTTCCACGGAACTAATGAGTTCCGCGTAATCAGCGTTAGCGCGTATCAACTTCGGAATAAGGTCCCTGGTGCATGGCCTGGTGTGGGTTCCGTGACGTAGGCACCCGAGTTTGCAAAAGAATTATGAAAAAAATACTACCTAATGAGAGGTGCTACCCACCAGGTTGCCGCACTGTCGATCGCAATGTAGGCACCAGTACACACACCCACACACTCACACTGACATGCGCACACACAGCCACACTTGCGGTCTGCGAGCGGGGAGAGAGGAGAGAGAGAGAGACAGAAAATATAACGCTTGGTCGCACCAGCCAGCGTTCGGCGACGATCCTGTCACTGTGCAAAAAAGTTAACTTCAGAGCATACATTATCTTACCCCGTGTCGAAAACTCGCGAAGCAGTCGACGCGCGTCGAGAAACCTTCGTTTGCATGCATTAGATGGGTTATGTTGTTGTTATGATTGAGTCCACGTGGTTCAATTCAAGTGGGATATCTAATATGAGTATTTCGATCATTCTTCCTCGCGAAGAAAAATATGAAAAGTGACATATTTTCTGTGTTTGTTTCACAAATAAATTCATCGTTTGATAATGTGCCGAAGGTAAAATGATCATCTCAAAGATCGGAAAAATCCGTGAATCAAGTCAATCAAAGAATTATCAAGTCTGATTATTAATTAACTGATCTATCAGTTAATTATTAATTAACTGATAGATTATTAAGTCGATCATAATCATTGGCTAGTGAACGAAGAGAACAACGAGTGAAACGTACTAAAACAGCTCAAGAATCATAGAATGCATGGTTATTCAATTCACCAAGTCTTGATCTCTCTCTGGCATTTCTAATAGCGATTCCTATTCAACTTTGATTTAATCATTTCAATTATGATCATGGATCTCGTCTGCGTTCTTAAATTTCTCTGTTAGTTTTCTTCTTCTCTCGTCGCGATTTTTATTTCAGATCATATATTTCAATTTTGTGGCTAGAATAGGCAGTTAATCCTAATCAAATCCATGACCGAACTACTCCCGTTAAAGTTGCAAGTAAATTACCAAACTCAAATTTTTTCTCAATTTTTTGACATCCATTTTGACGCACGAGAAGAACGAAAAAACGATAACGTTACATGGATCGAGAGATCTTTTGAAATTCTCTGGAATTCAATTAAAATGCCCTCGAAGACCTAAATAATGGAGTTCTCGTCAAGTTACTGAGGGCATGTGTAATCCATTAATGATACGAGGTACTTGGTTCTATAAATTTTGTATAATCTGGATAGGTATGCATAAATATTTGTATTTCATCGTCGCACGAAATGTCAACATTCAATCCATACTACAAAATATATTTCCTTCATCTCATCTGCAACTAATATCAAATTCACTAATACATAATAACAAATTCCACGCAACAAAACGAGTCTTTTCTTCAGCAAAGAGCCTAATACTATATGAGATCGGTGCATTTGGTGTACATTGAATATCAACAGGAATACAATTTTCGACGTCATCAACTCTGAAACAATGGGCTGGGTACTTATCATTATGATACCTAAATATTTACCGAACAAAGTCGGGAAGTAGTTTGATAGCGTGCTGAAATACCAATTATTATTCTTCTACAATAATCATGGAAGTGACATCCAGAAAGGTTTTTATTCTGTTACTACTTTTGATCTAGACTATGACACCAATTTTTGCCGGATTCTAAGAATAGCGAATTCCAATACATACATACAGTGGCTATATTATTTAATTTCAAAATGGACTTTGACGATTTTTACAAATTGTCTAGTCACAAGAGGCGACCATCTCATATATAAAGAGGTCGAGTTTTACATTTTCGATAAAATTCCATCACCAACTCTGTTTGACCGAATAATGCAAAGACAATCTTGTTACTGAGTGTACAGCCTGCGTAAGCACACAAAAGGATGGAGAACTATATGTGTGAAATGGAATGTTCTTTGGCATAGTATTCAGTAATCGTATGATAATTTTGTATCATATAACGTGTCTCACCCATTGAAACTAATTCCTTCGATCTCTCTCGTTCAAGGATTTTATTATGAAGTATGATACGTAAAACGTCACTAAATATCAAAGGAACTACGAATAGTATACCACACACGGTACACATTGACAATTGAAAGCAGAATAGTATTAGTTCTAATGATCGAAAAAATATTTAGAGACTTCTTTTTCATGTTACTCGTCGTGATAGAGATCATGAGTCGTTTCAGAGTATTCCGATCAGTTTCATTGCCGATAAATTTTTCACCGCTTGTGCTGGTACAAATTTTTTCTCGAGTAGTATTACAAGAATTTTCTAGGAACGTTTCCAAAACTATCGCTCGTACCTACACAGTAAAGAATTTTTGCGAAAAACTTCAACCAACTGGTTGAATGAAAAATTCAACCAGCTGGTTGAATGGAAAATTCAACCATTTGGTTGGGAATTCAACCAAATCGTTGGATAGACTAATTGATTTTTCAACCAAACTAGTTGAATTTCCAACCAAATTGGTTGAATTTTCCATTCAACCAGTTGGTTGAAGTTTTTCGGAAAAATTTTTTACAGTGTACGTAGAATACACTCTGGCCCCCTAAAAGCCTGCTTTCACGGAATCATGGCTCTGATTCGTCTGACTTATTTTGTACACATGTAGGCTGGATTCTTCCATCAGATCTAGTGGTTTCTGCAATAATATACTCAACTCAATAAATGTTTCTATCGACTCCTAGAAAATGATTATCCACTGCAGCAAACTATATGGATTCGTGGAATGATAATACCATCTGACCTTTATTCATGACGAGTATATTTGAGAGATTCCGCAAAAAAATCGTATGTTCCTCGTGCCGCAAACGCGGCACTCGGGTACATAATCTACTAATCTTGACCGGATGTAAGATTCAATTGCATCATTCCTCTTGAGAGCGCATCCTTTCAAGATCGAGCATTGACTATTAAAATTAAAACCTTGAGCGTAGCTTACACAAATCGTTACCTTTGTCTTGCAAATAGCTAAAAATCGTGGAATGTCCCCTTTTGTGGATCAATGATATTAGATTCGTAAATGAGCATTCAAGGACGGATCTTTCCTTCTCTATCAACCTCGGGTGTAAGGTCATGAGATGGAAAATTATTGATCGAGGTTTCATTTTTGAGAAGTTGACCAAAGGAAAAATACACTCAACTGACACCAAGAAAAAAGTGCGTCGACCCTGGATTGAACTAAGAAGCTTCTTTGGCGACTTTTTTCCTCAGTGCCATGTACTTTGCTTCCATTGATATCTCGACGATCGAACCCCTTCATGATACTTCATCGAATGGCCTTGAATCCCAGGTTCATTGAGAAATTTAAATTATTCCTGTAGTGCCAATTTACGAATTCAATATCAGTGACAGCTGAATTTTTCAAATCCCCAATAAGACATTTATGACTCTTTCAAGCTATTGACTAATAACAAATATCATTATTCTTGTACAAACTCTATTATTGAATTGTCGAATATTCTTCCCGTTCAAAGGTCAAATCCCGTTCAAAGGTTCCAATCCGCAAGTGTCCAAAAAATTGATGTGAATCGGAAATATGACATTTCGGAAATCGGCTAAAGACGGTGTAGTGAAAGTCTTTTCAGCTTCTACGTTTTGGAAAAATCAATGAGCAAAATTGATTCCTCCATTCTTTGTAACACCAGTGGGGAATTTCTTGTGCTATCTCTCTCAGAACTTCGTGGTGAAAACACTGGCCAAAGTATTCCGATTCAATGACGATACATACATTTTGTTCGATCACTATCTTTTTAGATTCACGCGAAATGGAATGAAATGCATGAATAATTCATCTTGTGGCAGGTGAATTCGTTTGCTCAATGCACAAATTGCACACGAAAGCACACTCTCCTATATCAAAACGCAGACACATCCTGTGAATCCACCTGTGACATATGATACACACAATTTTCGGACCCGTATTCAACGTCACCGAAAGAGAAACACACTTCAAACACGTGTTCCTCATATCATCAGAATGCCTCAAAAGCATCTGAGAAATTTTGACTCTATATCTCATCGGATCAAAATTTTCATAAAATGGTAGTTCTTTAGCCCTTCGAACCATTGTATGCATGAGGTACGGAGCACAGTTGAAATTGTCGGCCTGAAAAGGAATCTTTCCGGGCCACTTTTCATACCTCCACTGTATATTTTTAAGATTCGAGTCGCTAACATTTAAAGATGATTTCAGAAATGTTTTGAAATTTTCGAAACACATCAAAGAACGACCGGACATAATATGTTCTTGCTCAAGTTTCGAATCAAAATGTGTTACCGATTTCCTTCTCGCGTCAATCATGAACAGACACCAATGCCGGTTTAAGAGGTACGGCATGAATAATTTACCTTTAATCTCACCACGTATGTGAAACATCACCAGATCAGGTGAGAGGGGCTCTTGCCTAGCAAGTAAAGCTGCTGATACATTTGCTGGAACAACCAAAACATCCTCACATTGTCTCTCTAGTATCGCCCCAAAAGCATCAACGATTCTCGCTTCAACGTAGCGTTCTTCATCAGTACCATGAAGTCTAAGAGTTTGAAAATCCTCCAAGGAAATGTCGAAAACGGTATTTGGTAGATATATCGAGGGAGGTCGTTTCTCTGAGTCCAAAGCTCTGTAATCTCTGATAGGATGATTTGCTAGGGTGGAGTATCTACCGACTATGAATTCTTCTCGTAAATGTATCAATCGGATGTAGTACTGGCTCTCAGACACCAAACCATTATCCAGGAAAGTAATGTGATGCTTATCCCGATATACATCCGGATGATCAATCGTCATTTGTTGAGACTGTATCCGAGTAGGAGTTGGTTTTACGATGGTGACTCTAATACGGCTCTGTCTGGATTGATCGGTGAGAGTATCTGAAATCCCGGATACATTTGAATCATGGATCATAGCATCGTCGTGCAGAATTTGTTGACCCACAATACTTCCAAGAGGGGTACATTCGAAAGGATTCGATGGGCTAACAAGATGGATATCATTTCTTGGATCTGCAGAATGAGATTGGTTTTCAGTGCTACTCGTCGATCTTATCCTGATACTCTCTACTGGGCTGACTTGGCTGTATGGCTCTCCGTTACTGCTATTTTCTGATGCGCGCTCGAGAAAAACTTCAGATAGTCCACGATTGGTTCTGTCAACATGATAAGGATGGTAATCAACGAAATCAGCGGTAGAGTTTCCTAGAGTCTCCATGTCATCGTCACATTCGTGAAATTCGTCGTAATCATGGGATTCGTCAGAATGATGATCGTCTGAATCATTCAGATCAGCAAGGATGTCAAGAAGACTTATTCCGTCATCACCGGATTGCATGAACAAATCAGGGTACTTGTTCTTGTACATCAGGTCCTGCTCTCTACTCTTCCTCCTCATTTCATCAGTGATGGTTGTTTGTCCATACACATTTTCTGAGCCAGGGTATTTATTGATCTTAGTCTTTTTCTTGCCTTTGCGAAGAGACTTCCTTAGCTTCTCAACCATTTCCTTCGTAGGCTTGAAGAGGATGAACCCTCCCATGTCTCTTACTAGTTGATCAGCTAATAGTATAGCGCGCAACGTTTCTGGTGCTAATCTATTCCTCCACTTTGTTTTCACGAGAGTTCTCTTGCTCCACACTCTTTCGGGCTCAGCATTAGAATTCGGCACAAGCAAAAGTTTCAACACGAATTTGGCGAGACCTTGGAATGGATGACGCTCAGCAACCTCATCATGAAAACTATGTAGAGCCATCCAAAATTCATCAATTCTTCCGATAGAGTCCAATTTAGATTTGAAATCTGGTGGGAAATCGTAGGTTCCAATTTCCTCCCACTCGCGATTTATTTGCTCTCGCGTATCATCACTTTGAGATTCTGGCACTTGTTGGAATGTATCGAAAACATGATTGACACGTGGAAATTCTTCGTGTACTGTCTGATTGAACACATTCGCTTCGTGGAAAAGAGATCGAACGTCAGTGAATTCAAATCTTGCCTTTATCTCCGTGCACACTTTGATCAGACATTTTTGACAAGTTTCCAAAAACGATAAAAGCTGACCTCTGCTCCATTCTTGTCCGGTCCGTTGAATTTCTCGCACCGTTTCCTTGCCAATATAGAGATCTTCCAGTGCCTTGAAATAATGCGAATCAGCAGGATTTATGTCGTCCACGGCTGTATTTTCTAATTGCTCATCAACAATGTACATGCCTGCAAATTCAGAGAACATCTCACATGCATGAGTTCGACCCCGCGGAACGATGGGCGTTTTACTCTGCATCGTGACATTGAAACGTGTTAATCTAGAAGTCACAGTTTCCATGAAATGGTAGTAAGCTTTTGTCATCGGATTTTCGAGCATATCAGAGATTTTGAAGCACAGATTTTCTGCGGATTGTGAACTGGGATCCTCTGGACGTTTCGAAATTCTACATTCTTCGCTCATGTAGAGTTTCAATGCATCGTATCTCCGCAGCACAAACAAAACACATTCATGTAAAGATAAGAACCGAACTTCAAGATGCTTTTTAGGATTCAACGGATCCAAATCCAACTTCTCCTGAGCTACTACCCATTTGTGAAATCTCTTGCTCGAACTCATATAGCTATTGATCAGGGATATGAGCTTTATATATTCTAATGGTATTATGTTCTTCATTAGTGCATGCTTCGCGACCAGAGCTTCTAGATGGCTTTTGCATCTAGCTTTGCCGAGATTCGGTCTCACTTCTGTCATTTTTGTAGCAACTGAATTGTTCCTACCAAACATGGTATTGCAAGTATCTGATCCGATCCCCAAAAGATCCTCCAGAATTCCTAATTCTATCAATCTTCGTATGATGACTTCAGAAATGTAATCTGAGTCCATCTTCACCGTCTCATCTCCCTCGTAAGTGGGGATCAGATCCAGCAAAGAAGTACAAACTTGATTGCGCTCGAAATCAATATGCCTCGCGACCATGGCAATGCACCCTATCTCTTGCCAATCCGTTGATTCGTCGAGTTCGAGCCAGTATCCATTCTCTTTCAGTTTAGGTACCAATCTTTCAAAATGTGCTGGAGCTAGAACTTGTTTTATAATTTCCGCAACCTCTTTATCACTCAAAGTCATCTTCTTCAAAAGCTCAGAATCTGAAATCGCTTCTTTGAAGAAAGCTAGCAGATCCTGTGTTAGCATGAAAGACATATTGCGGTTACAAGCCATGGCAACATATCGGATTTTTGCCTCTGCAACGGCTGGATCGAAAGGGTCTGGTAACTGTCCTGTACTGATGAGGTGCTTCTGTGTCATCAAATGTTCATCGAATACACTCGTCCGATTCACAAGAGATTCCGAGCAAGCAGTGCAGATCGCCGTATACACAGGTCCTTTCTCAATGTCACCATCGGGCCGTATAGTCGGATACTTCTCCAGCCAATCTGTTCTGAAGCGTCTACCACAACCTTCTTGTCGATCGTTTGAGTCATGACGCAAATTTGCAGCCTGATTACAAAGTTGGTTAATTGTACTTGGGGAATCGCTGATAGTACCATTATTTATCCCGTCCGAAGATGCGGTTCTCGCATGCACGGAATCTTCTTCCGAACTCGACGATTCTCCAACCTCGTGTTCACGAGCGGAGTCAAGTTGCTCGGTAGTCTCATTCGACAGACTCATATTGAGACAAGACTGGATATTAAGCTCATCGTCACATGGATAAATATCTTCGGGAACTGCTCCAGGCTCTATTTCCATTCTATGGCAGTCTGATTCATTGTTGACGGAATCAACGGCACAATCCATCAGATTATTCGACTCAACGACATCTCTTTCGGGTGACTCCACGGCGGAAATACCATTTTCTTTCTCGAATTTCTCTTTATTTCTTCCATGTTTTGCACTTCGCATGTGCTGCCGCAATGAGAATGGACGTGGACTGCCTAGAGATGATTTACAATACTTGCATACAACAGATCTGGCACTGTTAGGATCTCTTTCTATCCAATAATTGAATTCGGGATTTTTCTCCCATTCTTCTCTGTACGCTTGTCTTTTGCGCAAAGGTTCGTATTCTGCCATGGCCTGACTTCACTGTTAGTTATTCATGACGAGATTTCATCTTCAATGGAAGTCCATGCATGTATTTCTCCAAACGACCAGTGCGTTTCCGACGGTCCTACTGCTACGTCATGACACCTGGACGGAGGAATGAAGGTTTTTGGGTAGAGGAGAGGATGGGATTGTGGACTGGATTCTTCAGAAATATTTACTATGAATGGATGTAATGTGATGTGAAAATTCTCATTAATTTTCCGTTTGAGAGTGAGAAGGAATCATGTAATTTAGGCAATCAACAGAACGATTCTACCAAAACTGCCAGATTCTCGAATAAAAGTGGCCAACACTACTTTCTTTGCAAATTGTTTGATCGTCAATATATTCATGTGTTGGATGTATTGCCAATTTGAAAACGCCATATGGAATCAGCGATGAGAGTCTGGTTGAGTGCTAACCAATCACTTTTGGAACTCTAGAGTTCGGTTTGCACGGGTCCTCATTTATTGAATTTCAGTCAGCATCACTGGTGATTTAGTAAGATAATTCATTGAAATATCTAAGTGTTTCACTAGCAAATCCATGGGCACCGATCGCAGACAGAGACGCTTACTGAAACTTCAGTATACGCAATCTGCCGGAATCTTTGAAGCACCAAAATTTCAGTGAATTGACTCACTATCTCACCAGTGGAGCTCGTTGAAACTCCAGTGACGAGAACTTGTCCGGCCCCCAAGCTCACAGCAGTTTCAGTCCTCTCACTGACGACTTGAGTGCATATTGATTGTAATTCCAGTGTATCTACACTGAAGATATCAGTCAAATTTGATCTGGAATACATTGAAGTTTAGTGACATCGCACTAGATTGACACTGAGAGAGAAGTGATCGATTCACTGGCTGCATCGATTCATTTAACAGTTACAATCAGCTACCCCGTGGCTGTTCAAACATGATCAACACACGAATAATAACCATTTCAGCGGAATCATTGGTATTGCGCAAAACCTGTTCGGAAATCCAGCCAATGCACAGTCTTATCAACGAATAAAAAAGTCATTGCGAGAGTACCATGCTGGTTCCATGAAACCGAAGTCATTACCGATGCACCGTAATCGGGCCAGAAATTTCGTTCATCAATTTCGTTGGGGATGACGGTATTATGGTATTCATAACGAGAAAACTATTTCGCCAAATAAATTTCTCCGCCAAGTGATTTTCTTCTGATTTCAGTGGCAAGTCCATTCGGAAAATTTAATAAGATCGATGAAAGATCAGTTGTTTTCTCTATAGATTAGTAGGTGGTCGGGTCTTTTCTGATCATTATTGGCACTATTTCATGGAAAACTCTAAATCTATTGCATATCATCTCTTATGCATGCTAGTTTGTGGTCATGTATAACTGAACAGATGCATAGTCTGGTCAAGTTCTGAGTGGGAGTGGTATTGGTTGAGGATTAATAGAAGTAGTGTTGAGCAGTAATACGATAACCTCGGGATTCCCAATTACTCTCGTAACAACCAGCACGTCTATGAATCTCCACGAGAAGACACAATTGGAGCAGAAAACCATCACGAAAATTATTGCGTGCGTACCTCCAGATATCTACATGAGCTATGATTTTTCGTGCAGTTGAATTTAATTCAAACCTGTGAACTCGCTAATTTTCTTGCTGGTAAATTTCTCGAAGAGACAGTCGAATTCGAGTTCTGAAGAGGCCAGAGATATGAATTGACAATGTGTACTACTTAGCTCGATCGCGCGAAATTCAAATCAATCAAAATGCCTGAATCGGCGAATGCGATCAATTTCAACTATGTTCAAGGCACCTCAATTTTGAGTGTCGCAACTTGAAGGATTTTGATGGAAAAATTCAAATCCATGAAAATGAGGTGGGATACTCAAAATTATGGATTCTATGCTGATGTTGGTGCGTAGAGTCCATAATTTTTCGTATCTCACCTCATTTTCATGTATTTGAATTTTTCCCTCAAAATCCTTCAAGTTGCGACACTCAAAATTGAGGTGCCTTGAAGGTACATAGTTAGATATCAGGAATATCTGATAATCTATCTATGTCACTAAATTCAGCAAACTGTGCTGGTTATATTTGATTGCATACGTCGATTCAAGCATTTTAATTGATATGAATTGACCATCTCTTGTGCCGAAAGCATGTACCGGAGAAGATTACACAGAAGACAGAGGAAGCCCCCAAAATCATAGAATCATGAAATCTCGCGCTGAGAACTAACACGGTAGCTAGACTTCATTTGTATCTGTGAAGAGCCACTGAAATAGCAACTTACGACGTCAGATGCCTGGAAATTTGTCGTGATTTCTCTATAAAATTATGCAGCCTACTAAAAATTCCGGGCGGTGAGATACTAGTCAATTACAGAATCTTGGAGTAAGCCCACGAACCTGAAAACTCATAAGCTCTCATATGAGATACCTCTTGGAAAAAATTATTGCCAAAATTGAGAGGACTCTGGATCCATAATCTCACAGCTTCCCAAGCTGGTGAATTTAATACAAAGAGAATACATCCCCACAACTCGGAGAGAATCCAAACATGCAAATCAACGCATTTTACGACTGGAAGAGTTTTTCAAAGTAAGAAGCCGATTTCGCAAGCCCTGAAAAGCCTCAAGTAAGTTTTCGTGCTGAAAACTCCGACAAGAATGAAAGCTTATCCCAAAAAATTTTCTTTCGGAAATCTGAAAATTTTGTCAAACTTCTGTCTATTCTATTGATATTTTGAACAACAAATGATCACCATTTAATGTTGTGCTACAGAGATGAGAATGTGAGACTTTAGATATTGTTTTATTTTCCCCTAATTATACCATTAAATCAGTTTCTGGAAGTCAAAAAAGGGTCCATGATTGCAAAGATTGCATAATACCAAGTATTGAATTGCACCTCAGTGTAGTCACCTAGTATACCTTATTAAAATCGAAAATCAAACTTTAGCCCAATTAGCATTTGAATATGTTGGGCAATTTTTCGTTCCCCACATGAACGGCCCGGTTACAAAATGTGATGGTGAATACACTGGTCCACAGAATTTCTGATCTGAAGCGTCCACCATACGTGAACGTAGTTTTCCTGTGTGAATTCCGGCTTAGAACCCAAATCCGTGGCCAGTTATGCGGCCCTACGTCAGGATTCTTTGAATCCCAAAAAACTGTTATCCTGCAAATAGCAATCTGATAGCTTATCGCTGAGCTTGTGAATTGAGTGCTCTGGTGGCGTGATCTTCTAGCGCGCAAGAAGCGTATCAGGACAAATATTTCTCACGCTTTGCACGATAGCTGCGGTTTTGAAGGGCTAGGATGCATTTGGAAAGAAAGACAAACTGATTTTTCGAGTCGAAAAATCAGACTGACTATATACGTATTGAATCTCAAAATGCTCACAGAATAAAGCTGAAACATCATTTCGAATTTGGAAGGGCGCTTTTCTCTCTTTCTTACACATATGTTATAGGCAATGTCGACAATGCCCAAGCCAGCCGGGCATTTTCGATATATATGAACAAAAATACGCTCTTGTGAGCTTGAGAAGGATGTTTCTAGTCAATTTCAACAGCACTGACAGATTTTTTGCAAAATTAGTCAATTTTTGCTGATGGCAGCTCGAAAGGTCAACTTGTCTGTCGTTTCGAACGCATCCTAGATCTTCAAAATCACTGTCATCGTGTTCAGCAGGTCATGATAAGCGGGAAAACATAGTTTTGATACGCCTCTTGTCGACCTTAAGAATAAGCCACCACATGTTTCAATTTACAAAATCAGCAAGATACATTAAAACGAGCATTAAAATTGCTGTCTTTAGGTCACTTAATATTCGCGACACGAAAAATCGTGACGCGTAGGTATGAACCTGAGGCTACATTCTGCTTCTACGTCGGAAAGTTCACTAGAAAATCAAATTCCAGTGAGAAAGAAACCCCAGACCCAAAATTTTGTTGTCCAGTATAATATGTATCATTCTTTATGTGATATAACGTTGATATAGAAGATTACGGTGGATGTGTCTTAATTTCAAGTCTATTAAAAAATCACCCAAACCCTGAGACTCTGATTACTGTGGATGGATTCTGAAATCTACGCAAGAACTAGATAGCAGGTGACCGTAACGTGGATAGTATCCAGCAATCGAGTCAATTCGAGAGCTCGGACTCCTCCCTCAGGCATCAAGTATCAATTTGTTAAAATTTCAGCGCCTGTGTTTAGCTTGTAACTTTATTACCTTACGCAGGGATGAGCCCGAATTTTGTTTCTGAATTTCATTTCATTCAATTTCTAGTGATTCGCGCCAAAGTTCATCAAAGATGTGAGAGGTAAGTGATTTAACAGATGTCACCTCCCAGTCAGATTTGATTCATACGTTTTTCAAAACAGAATTGCCGAAATCCCGTGGCTCAATACATGAATATCTTCTTCTAACAGGGTCTTACGAGAATTTGGGTCGCCTGAAGTATGTTTTCTCGGTATAATGCATCGATTGGTCAACGCTTAGGTTGCTGATCTGTCTCATATATCAGCCTATGACCGTGCATAATCCTCGTGACCTATCGGGTGTTTCTATGAATGAAATGGGCTCTTTGGCGATACTCTTTTTCGTAGGAGAAATGCTGACAGTCTGAAGGTTAATACTGAAATTTTATTTTAATTCTATGGATCTCGAATTCCTGAGAATATCAAGATTTTCACAAAAAACTCAAATAAAAACTCAAAATATTCTATATGTATGAGTAGTTCCGCGGAAACTTTGATATTTGAGAGTCGAAAATGTGCCTGTCCCAAATCTCATTTACCAGGGCTCTAAGATGTATTTTCCAACTTTTCGAAACACATAAAGTAACAATTAACTCTCACACGAATGAAAATTTCTCCACTCCTTTGTACCATGAGAATAACCCAGATGATACGATAGCGGGCACAGAACCTGAAATTTTGAGGCACGGAACCTGACATTTGGCACTATAATTGATCCCGCAACCAAACGGTTTGAGCTGTGGTCTTGAGGTTTTAGGGTTTCCATTTGGCCACCAAATACTTGGAAAAAAGCTTACTAGGACCTTCGTAGTCTCGCGTTTGGAGGTTGCACTAGCCGGCCACAGAAATGACCAGAACATTTAGGAAAAGTAGATTTTCGCGAAAAAGTACTAGTCAAAGGGTTGGAAGTCAATTTTTTCGATTCTTTGGGTCGCGGAACAGTTGCGCTCTACGATTTACTTCAAGAGACAATTAGCAGGAAAACGCCTGAGATGAGAAAAATTCACTTTTATCGAGGAAAAATAAATGAGTAAAATTCTAGTCGAAATTGGGTGACAAAATGTACGTGCTCGCCATGCACACAAAGAGTGGTCTTTGTACTCTTGAGGCAATAGGATTTGGTGCTCAATACCATCAAACTTGATGAGTTTGGCTGCCCGAATGCCATCCAAGCAGCCCCACCGCGACACTTCGCAATCGTAAATGCCGATAAAAACGCGACAGGGTACGGGTCTGACATTTTAACCCCTTTTTCGATGATAATTTTTTGGGTGACCCTGGATCGAAAAACTAACGATTGCGCCATGAGGAGAGAAAGCTCCTTTGGCCATGCAAAATAGTAAAATGGCAAAAATGATATGAAAATAGAAATTTCATAAATAAAATCTGCATTGCTGAAAGGCAATCCATTTATGAAAGAAAAATAATATGTCGCTGTATCATTGAGATAAAGATAACTAATCGGAGCGAAATGGAAAAGGATGAATGCGTTTTAACTCGGCGTGGTGGAAATTTTAGGTTGAACTATGAAGTAAACATTGAGTGCCTCCGAAATAGATTCGTGAAAATGTTTCAGCTGCCCGCTATTACAAGCGCGTTTGGAGCAAAATGCGTGCTGTACCTTCCAAAATGGGTTGATCGTCTATGGTCTCACTGAATTCACGATTACTCCAAATTACATCATTGTAGAAAGATTTTGAAAGTAGAGCACCTTAAGGATCACAAAAAAGTCTATCGATACATGAGTTACAAATATTTTTAGAGTGTTTCTCAAGTGGCCGGGATCGATGTTGGAAATCTAAAGAAAATTTTCTTCAGTGGATCACCTACAATTTTGACGGGAGCGACCAGATCACAAAAATTCTCACGGAATCATGTAGATGGTTTAAAGACCTACAATTTCCCCTCCTTGAAATTTCCTTTACGATCTTTTTCGTCCCAGTAATGAGCTTATGGAGAAAACTCTGGAAAACATGGGATGCTTATGGAGATCCCGAGGCTGGTACCTGTTTCGTTTCATCTCGCTCTATTCTAGTGCAAAAATTCATCAAAAAAATACCACGGCACATGGTTTTGACGTGCAATGATCTCATTTTTTAGAATATTTCACCAGTTTTTTTCTCAGATTTGAGGTGAAAATGACATCTCAAGTTTTCTTGTAAGTATTGATTCATATCATGTTTATGTCCCTGAAGGTCACATTTGATCCAAAGTCTGATGAAATATTCTGAAAGATGAGATCATTGCACGTCAAAATCATGTGGCGTGATATTTTTTCGATGAATTTTCGCACTAGAATAGAGCAAGACGAAACGAAACAGGTGCCAGCCTCGGGATCCCCATAAGCACCCCATGGTATACAGAGTTTTCTCTCCAAACTCGTTACTCGGACGGGAAAGATCGTAAAGGAAACTTTGAAAAGAAGAAATTGTAGGTTTTGAAACGATCTACAAAATCCCGTAAAAATTTTTGTGATCTAATTACTCCTATCAAAGTTGTAGGTGATCCACTGAAAAAAATTTTTCTTTGGATTTCCAAGTTCGACCACGGCCACTTAAAAAGCACTCTAAAAATATTTGTAACTCATGTATCGATAGACTTTTTTGTGATCCATAAGGTGCTTTTTTCAAAATCTTTCTACGGTGAAGTAACTTGGAGTAGTCATGGATTTAGTGAGACCATGCATGATTCACTAATTTTTGGAAGGTACTGTATGAATACAACCTCTGTGGACCTGGCCCGTCAAATTTGAGTAACATATTGCTAACAGTAGAGCCATGAGTGCTTACAATACTTGTCGAAGTCGAACATGATATAATTGTACTATCGAAAGGATCATCATCATAACAGTCCTGTCTAGCAATCATTCACTCATATCCCCTTTGTATATTGTATGTGTGTAATACGACAAGGATGGATCATGCCCATTCCCCACGAGTTAGCCTGCTATAGCAGACGAACGTCTTTAGAGGCTGGAAGAACGAGGACTAGCTCTAAAGCTTCATTTCGACCACATCAAAGCAAATGTTGAAACTTTCGAGTAGATGCGTGGGAGTATAGAAAAACAACACTCGATTTTTGAAAATATTTGCTGCAGGTGTCGTCTGCTTTGTCTATATCTTTGGCTCTTCGACTCCGCACTTCGATCCCCGCATGTTTGCGCTTAAGTATACCTTATACATTCATATACGAAGGCATTATGCGACGTTTTTCGGCATTACAGCGCAAGCGTCTCCTGAATTTGACGAGCCACGTCGGTCAAAATATAGGGGTATTATACATTCGCTCTATACCATGCATCGTTTTGATTGAAATGGGGGAGGGGATCCAACTGGCTGATACCGCGAATTGTATACATTTATTAGACAGCCTCAATGAAGTGTTGCTTACCTTGTGAATAGAAGTAGGGATTCTCAATCCGTGGTGTAAAGAGCCGTTACTTTCTAAGAAATTTCAGGCACCGCCAATGACACTGCTCCAATAATAATGAATTAGTGTCTACTCGGTGGAAATACCAGCCGGCGTCGAAACAGAAGCCGTCAGAGTTGGATCCTCGATTGTTTTTTTGGTCGTTTGAAACGTAATGCTCTGAAGAGCCAAGATAAATGTTGAATGAGCGCAACAGTGGAAACTACATACTTTCCTTCTTATAAAAAATGCAGTATGATAATTTGAATAGGATAGAAGTCATTTTCAGCAATTCGGCCAAGCTTCATTCAAAAAATTATATCTCGCATCCCAAGCAGCGAGTGCTTTAGAAAATGCGAATGATACCGCGATAAAACTGTGTGGCGAGGCTTCCACCTTGACCATAGATTAATTCAACTGTATTCATCTTACACAAAATTGCTATCCGAAACCCTGTGTATTTTTTACAGGACTTGGATGATTGGACATGATCGAATCTGGTTCGATTAAGATAAACCGCGTTTTCGATCAACAGAGATGAAACTCACAATTTCCGAGACGATTTCAAATGGAAATCATGACGAGTAGAGGCTGTTATACTCTTATCGAAGAGAATCAATTCTAATGTGAACATAAATGCTAAGTGTCCGACACAGATCAATATTTGATTAATTAAATATAGACGCATTTTTTGTCATCAAGCCGTATAAATACGTTGCATTTGTTGCTCTACTCATTTACCAACAAATGATTCTGTTCCTGACGGTAATCCCAAAATCCATCCGATCTCTCGAATCACGAATTCATTTCCACGAGATGGGAAAATGATTTCTTATCAATCACATTTCAAATTGAAATAAGAATTGTTCTACTCTCCAGTTCTTATGCTTGGTACACGAGTGATATACGTTTCATATCCTTGTTAAATTGATACCGCATCCACATAAATTTATTTGAGAGACAGAACGTAGAACTTCTGTCACTTTTCATATTTTTCTCCGCGAGGAAGAATTATCGGAATACTCATATTAGATATCCCAGTTGAATAACCACGTGGACTCAATCATAACAACAACATAACCCATCTAATGCATGCAAGCGAAGGTTTCTCGACGCGCGTCGACTGCTTCGCGAGTTTTCGACGCGGGGTAAGATAATGTATGCTCTGAAGTTAACTTTTTTGCACAGTGACAGGATCGTCGCCGAACGCTGGCACCAGCGATCATGCAACGCGGAATCAGTAGTTCGTAGCTCGACCGTATATGAGCAAGTAGCCTCGTGAGTTCATAACACGATGTAACAACATTTATTTGGAGTCAGATAAATAAACAGTGTAAATAGTTCACGCGAGTGTTTTCACTCAATCATCGTCCGAATTACCACCAATTCACCTCGTGGGGGATAGTAGCCCCCTACAACAAGGGTGGCCCATTGGAATAGCATTGGCCACCCTTGCGATCGAGAGTGTCGCCACCTGGTGGTGGTGCGGCTGGTAGCACCTCTCATTGTGGATCTTGCGCGCGTTCAGAATCCGTTCGAAAAATGATTGTAGATGTTATGGTTTTTCCAAAAAATGACAAAGAAGTTTTCGGGTGCTGGAAAACTTGACCAATTCTTTCTCGGCTACCGTCCAGCCTGGGAATTGTGCGTTTGTCACGATTTATTGCGCGTGCCTTCGTTTATATTCACGTATTTTTACTTTTGGATGATCACAATTAATTTGGTCGGTTCTTGATTGCCCGAATTTCTAGTCGTAATCCGGAGTCCGGATAAGCTAATCCGAGGCGCCACAATTGCCATTTCTAATAGATTCGTGAACTCGCCGCACCGATGGTAGCGCCTCGGATTAGCTTATCCACAGTCCAGATTACGATCATAATTTCGGGCCTAAAACTGCTTCTCGGCGAGCTGCGGAGCAGAAAGGTGCAAGACCAGCGCATACGCCGTGGCGCCTCTCTGCTATCGGCTGCTATGTGAATACAAAAATACTCATTGATTAGCCAAAATCTTGCTCAAATCTCTTTTATCTCCTCGGCTTTTATCTCTCACGAGGAATGGTTTAGTTTTTGAACGCAAAATTGTTGGAGTGCGTAAATCAAGACACAACACGACTTGTTTAAGAGCACGACAAGAACTATTTATTAATGACACTCTGAGCAACTCTAAACATACGATGATAAACTTCTGAGTGTATAAAGAATTAATAATACTATCAAGAATGAGACTGGTCAAAGATATAAGATACACGAGATGCTTATGCAGCGAGTGTCGCGATCCAAGTAAGTAACGAGAGACATCGAAGCACGAGGGATGAGGCGACGGGCTATGCGCAGGCGCACCGTAGGTTAGACAAGGATAGAAAAGAAGAAGAAAACAGCCTGTGGTGCTGCCTGATGGTGCTGGCAGCTACAGATTCTGAGGGCTTGAAAGCACTTATTTCAACACTCCCTCCCTTCAAGCCTCGGGATTGCTGTTTTTCTACTGCGCCTCTGCTTCGTCTTCATCCCAGTCATCTCCATAGTTTTCTTCATTGTGGTCGTCTTCCTCCAGGGTTTGACGTCTTGACGAATCTAAAAGAGTAGTCAACAGAAAACGTTCCATCTAAGACAATGCCATGGCAAATTCTTCTGAGATTGCCGAACTGGCTGACCTTATATATGTTACTCCTAACTAAATAGTCTATACGTCTAAATTCATGATTTTACATCTGAGATTGGGGTGAGCATTCAGAGGCAAGGGTTTTGTCATAATATCGGCTTCATTTTTAGAACTTTCAATCCACGTCACTTTTACTCTACCATCTAACACGCATTGTTTTATGTAAGCACCGTGAGTGATCGCCATGGGGCTTTTAGTGCCCGTTCGTTCCCTCTCTGCCAATAATTCAATGATCGTCAGAATATCAACGTCAAAATCCTTGAGTCTGTGACATCCATCCATCTCAGTACAATATTTTGCTGCTAAGTTGTCACATCTGAGAGTAACTGGGTACATAGTACACCCAATTATGTCCCTAATAGCTTTGTCTAGGTAAATTGTCTCTTGACAAGTTTCACTCATCGCAAGGTACTCTGCTTGGCAAACGGACTTTGTAACCAGACTCTGCTTATGACTTCGCCATGAGATTGGATCTCCAAACAGCTTGATAATGTAACCACTTGTAGTTGACGAGTCATCCCAATCTCGATAACTAGAATCGGACATTGCCGTCAAGCTGTCCCCTAGAGCTCTAAAAATAAGGCCCACATCTGAGGTACCTCTGAGGTATCGCAAGACTCGTTTGACCTCTCTCCAGTCTTTGTCTGAGGGATTCTTTTGTTGGCGAGAGAGTATATTTACTGCGATGGCGATGTCGGGCCTCGTAGTTCCTGACAGATAAGACAGGCAGCCTACTGCTTCTCTATAGGGTGCTTTCGTTACTTCTGTGAGTGCATCTGAGGTTTTGTCTATCTTCTGAAGGTTCCGTCCTCTGAGTTGTCTCGTCTCCATTGGCGTCTTAGGGGGCTTACAGTCTTTCATCCCAAAGCGTTCCAAACACTTCTCAATGTACTCTGGCTGAGTCAAAGTTATTATACGGTTCTTTCGGTCTCTACTGATTCTCATTCCCAAATATACTTCTGGCTCTCCCAGATCCTTCATCTCAAATACCGAGTTGAGGTGAGATTTAATACTATTCATCTTGACAGCACAATTTCCTGCCAACAATATATCATCAACATAAAGTACTATGAATACCATCTGGTTTTGGTATCTCCAGGTGAACAAACATGGCTCGTTTATATCTTTCTCTAGACCTAATTTCAAGGCTTCCTCAGTAAATCGTTCGTTCCATTTCTTAGGGCTAGTTTTGTGTCCATATAACGCCTTCTTCAATTTACATACTTTCGTTCGTCTGATTTCATCACTCACTTCTAAACCTTCTGGAATTATCATGTATATATTTTCATCCAATCTTCGATTAAGAAACGCCGTTTTTACGTCCATCTGACAAATTTCTAAGTCATATTTGTTCACAATGGCAATAGCGGATCGAATGATTGACAGCCGAGACACAGGAGCGTACGTTTCTTTCAAAGAATACTCTTTAGTGTCTTTGAAACCTCTGACCACAAGCCGTGCCTTATAGATAATGTTGCCCTCTGAGTCTGTCTTTTTCGTGAATACCCATCTAGAGTCTAACTCTCGCGGTTTTTCCCCGTTAGGGTCCCGAGTTGGCTCATCAACAATTTCCCAGACTTGGTTTTTATTCATGCAGTCTAATTCAACTTTCATTGCTGACTTCCAGTTCTCAGATTCGTCTGAACGCATGGCTTCTTTGACACTAGTGGGATCTTTGTTCATTCGTGCCAGAAAAATATAAGTCAATTCATCTTCGACTTCTGAGTTTCGGTGAATCTCCTGAGAGAATCTTTCAAAGCCCTGGCTCCCATCTACAAGGGGCGTTCCTACTTCGGTGCGTCTGAGATGTGACCAAGTAGGTCTATTTGTTTTTGCCTGCCTCTCTGGATTTTTTCGCTGCTTAGCAATATCATTTACCGGCTATTTCTCATCATTTTTCCGCTTTTTCCGTGTACCTTTTTCCTTCTGAACCTCTGTCTCGATCTGGGCTGTAGAACGTTCTTCTGCACCCTCTGAATTTTCCAAAGACTCAATTTTGTTATCATTGACGTTAAAGCTTTCCTGGACCTCTGAGCGAGCTTCTGGGTGGGTTTTTCCATTATCTTTAAAAACTCCTTTTTCATTAAATTTTACATTTCTGGAATGTATGAACTTCCCTGTTTCTGGATGCCACAAGACGTACCCAGATTTAGCATACCCGACCAAGAAGACTCGAATAGCTCTTTCTGAGAATTTTGAGTTTGGTAATGGAATTTTCGCATATGCTAGGCAACCGAAACGTCTAATTTCATCCACGTGAGGGTTGACGTTTGGAACCACCTTAAGTAGCGATGTTTCAAACTCAAACGTCTTGTGTGGAGATCTGTTATACAAATGCACGGCGACTTCTAATGCGACAATCCACATCTTCATTGGTAAACCCGAGTCCAGCATCAAGGCTCTGATTTTCCATTGAAGTGTTTTGTTAAACCTCTCCGCCGTCCCATTATGTTCCGGCGTGTAAGGTGGTGCAAAGTCACAGGTGATTTTCTCCTTCTTTACCACTTCTAAGAATTTACCTCCTTTGAATTCAGCAGCATTATCTGCTCTAATAGTGCATGCTTTTTCATTTTTACCTAGTAAGTTTCTCATGTTGTACAGGAATTTTTCCAAGCAATCACCGGCCTCACTCTTATCTTTGATGGCAAATGCCATTGCATACCGTGTATGATCATCTATGAGAACGATAATAAACCTGTTGTCGCCCGGTCTAGAGGCTGGCTTGATGGGTCCCATTATATCAATATGAATCCTTTCTAATGGTCTCTGAGCTCTAGATCTGGTTTCTGAAAACGGTAGTTTTTCCATCTTTGCTACCATACAAATCTCACATGTACGTATAGACTCATCAAACCTAACCTTGCTCAACACCGGTTCTTTCTTCTGTAGATTTCTTAAATAGTCGAGCGAAGGATGTCCTAGTCTAGAATGCCATAGCATTCCCTCATCAAATTTAGGTGGCTTCTGAGTCTCTGAACTAAGTGACAATTGGGTGCATTCTAGGAGCTTTTTCCTTGAATTTTCATCTAATTGAATTATTCGATCTTTTAGGAAATTTTGTTCGAAGTCATCAACTTCTGTTCGACCTAAGGGCGACCCGGAATCCGACACTTCCTCCCTCCCAATCTCAGACGGACTTCCTCTTTCCAAAAACTCTGAAGGACTTTGGTTTGATTCTACTATTTCCATGATGTCTGTCTGCGATTGTTGGAGGATTTCGTCGACCGTACCTATCCTAGCTATACATGAATACTTATCAACTTTGTTCGATGACTTGTGAGTTCCTTCTGAATCATTCTCCACTTCTAACGATATCAACCAATTTGGTTTCTCGTATTTCCCTCTGAGAAATTCGGATCCCGTATTCTTGTCGAAAATACTCAACCTTTCATCATCTAAGTATATCCCTAACCCTAAGTCTGCAAATCATCTGAGAGAAATCAAATTTTCTGAAACATCCATAGCAGAAATGACGTTAGACAGCAGAATCGTCTCGTTGTTGACATTTGATTTTAAGTATAAATTTCCCCTGCCGTCAATAGATATATTTGCTGACTCGTTTCTATTTGCACTGCGAATAAATTCATTTGCACTCTTTTTGAACTTTCTGAGATGGAGTTTATCAATTATGTGATCGGTAGCACCCGAATCTGCTATAAAAGTAAGCTTTGAGCTCGAACTAGAATGAATATTTGCGTTACCTGCTAGTCTCAGACGACCTCTCTCTTGATCTTGACGTTTTTCCCTTCCGGGTGTTGGAAATGGGGGAACCATCTTCTTTCCTACTCTACCTCCTCTAATACCTCCACCACCAGATATCCCTCCTCTAACACCTTTGCCTCTAAAGCCGCCTCTAAATTGATTTAATTTTCCACGACTTGGGGAATTTCCGATTCTACCTCTAGCTTGATTGAAATTCGTAGGTACATACCCATCTCTTGGATTGTTCCGTGAAGGACAATTCGGATCATTTCCATTGTGATTAACATCACTTTTACAGTAGTAGCAGTACCATAGACCTCTGGCTGCTAACGGACAGGCCGCCCACAGGTGGCCCTGTCTGGCACATCTATGACATCTTCTTCCTGTCTGAGCGGTATTTACCCGAACTTCTGAGTTGCTCCTTGATCTATTGCTAGCCTCAAACTGTAACATAAGATTTTTCATTTCATTAAGCGTCATGTCTTTATTCAACGCATTAATAATCACTTCTGAGAGTCGCAAATCTTCACTATTATCTGACACAGCTTGGTGAAATATCGCTTTCTTGTCACTTTCATCTATAGGTTTTGTTCCGCACATCTCATGTTCTCTGATCAAATCATCGAATCTATCACAGAACTGATTGACAGATTCGTTCGGACGCATCCGCAAACGATAGAGCTTCGTTTTTACGCTTGTATCTGTCAGATTCACTTCTGATCTCCTAATAGTTTTCAACTCACGCAGAATCTCAACTGGGTCTTTGATGTTAATTACTTTCTTGTGATAGTGAGTATCTATGTGATTTATAATTATATCTCTAACAAGGATCTTTCTTTTCTGAATTTCTGCGGCATTGAATAATCTAAGAGCAGGTATATCTGAGTCAATCACATCTAACATATCTAAAGTTTGAAGTTCAGATTTTAAAATGTCTAACCATAGATCATATGGAGCTTTCTGAGTCAATTTATAGTCTCTTTTAACCGATACTTTCCCAGAATTCGTTGATTTTAACGTACTATTTACTTGTAAGAAGGTAGCATTTAAGTCGTTCACAAGCGTGTCTGAGACGTTCAAGCGAAGCACATCTGAATTTTCTACACGCGAAGATTCATTCTGAGATGTTGAGTCTAAGTGAGATTGTCGAGTCTGCAGCGGTCTAAAAGAACTAGCAAGAGGTGTAGAGTTCAGTACCTGGTGGTTAGAGGCATCTAAGCGTCTTGGTATGTAAGGCATTGCATCACGGTTCGACTCCTGAGCTGATTCATCTAAGCGTCTGAGATTCGGATTCACCCCTGCTGGTTGCTGATTTGCAGCTTCTGAGGTTGATTGAGTTGTGGCATTGGTTTCCGTCTCCCTTGGAAACGTTGCTGCCAAAAGATCAGCCAGCTCCCTTGCGGTTCTTCGAAGTTCCTCCCTCTCTTTCTGAGTTTCTGAGGCAGCTGACTGGTAGATCTCAGCTTGAGCTTTTAGCTGATCCCTCTGTGTCAGCATCTCCTGGGTCGCCTCTCTAAAAGCCGCAGCCCAGTTCTCAGCTTTTTCTTGAGCCTTTCTCAGTTCTTCTCTGAGTCGCCGCTCAGACGGTGTTATCATTACGAATTCCGGACGAGTAGCTGTATAAACTGCACCTGTAATTTTAACCAAGTATAATTTTGTTAATCATCTGAGTCATCTAAACACCTTTTTACCATTTGTTGATTGAACGTTTTCATCTACTCCGTAAACAATATTCTGAGTCATCTACCTTCTAACTACAGTTTTCATTTCCTCAGAAAAAAAATTAAAAAACTGCCAGATCTGGATTCATCTTAACCATTGTTTACATATGAGATTATTACCTGTGTTGGACACAAAAGATTCTATTCATGGTTCCTCTGAAACACTTCGTGCTCGCGCACCATTGTTGGGCAAGGTTTGTGATCCGGAGCCACTCACTGCCGGTGGTGTTGTTCGGTCAGTGAGTTCTTGCTGATTTCGTCCATTCGCCTGAGAACCTTGCTGATCATTTCTTATGGTTGACTGGTCATCATTGCCACCAGTTGGGCCGTCTGAGTTGTTTGGTCCGTCTGACATTGTCCTAACAAAGAGTAGTCATTTTATAAATAAAATGATCACAATCGTGACAGAGAATTATTCCCAACCCGACATAAGCTATGCACACCCTTTTCACTGTGAGTAAGTGCACCGCATCGTACTCAATAGGTGTGGTAAGGGGCGATCGCTGCACACAACCTATGCCAAAGCAAGAAACGAAACTCGTCCACAAATTGAAAAAAATTTTATGCACCGCACATTATTATTTCAAATTTGCATATCGGTAATAAATCTCATGTATATTCTCGATTTCCACATATTCATCTTACCACATCCATCTAATTCCTTTACTTTTTAATTTTTCTGAGATTATTGTGGGTACCACCACACAATTCATCTCAGATGCACGTTACGAGAATATTATTCTACGTTCGCTCAACTATTTACCTATACATCTAAACTGTCTAAATATCTATCAAATAGAAGGCCTTTCTGAACAAATTTGAATATTCGCGAATTTTAGTTATACGTTATATCTTCTCCAGGATTCTACTAAAAAAGGAGAACAAGCAAATACATGCGGTAGATTACCAATCTAGCCACTTCACTTTAATCTCGATATCGCAACTTTTCGAGTACGCGCTAACTTGGAGATATGTCTGCACCTGTATCTTTTTCAACAAAGCAACTTCCGTGCACTTGTTGCGTTTGTATGCCGTCTATGCATGCGCACACAGCGCAAGCCCAGTTTCTAAGAAAAAAAAATTCCACGATGGCGTCGGCGAGCTGTTCCAAAAATTCCGAAATCGACGCAAGCGAACGAGAAACACACGCACCGCAAGCGTTTCCGAGCCTTCCGCGAATCCGCAAACACACGACTCGCGCATCATCAGCTCACATATGCGCGCACACATATACATCAACTTGCCGCGCTCGCTCCCTCCGAATTTCTCCGAATTCGAACGTGTTTGTGCTTGCAGGCGCGCAAGGCTCGATTTTTCTGTAACGACAAACCAAAACAACAAAACGGAGCACTTCTATTTACACGCACATTTATCGATCTCTTGTTCGACAAGAAACGAGTACCTCTAATATCACGCACATTTATTAGTCTCTTGTTCGACAAGAAACGAGTACCTCTAATATCACGCACATTTATCAGTCTCTTGTTCGACAAGAAACGAGTACTTCTAAAATTTCCGCGTCCCCGCTCGTATACATATTCGGAGCATCGCGGCGATTTTCCATCTAATATTCCCGCGTGCACATCTAATCGGAGCACAATTCTTCTAAGTAGGCTTGGGTCCACACGGCACTGACCCAAACACTCTATTTGTCTAAACAAAACGCGAACACTGCACCTAACTCATTTCAACACTTTTTCGTATGTACTTACTCCTTTGAAGTTTTTGTTCTAGCGTGGCTCGCAACGAAGTCCTTGCGGCGGGCCGATAACCTGTTGGAGTGCGTAAATCAAGACACAACACGACTTGTTTAAGAGCACGACAAGAACTATTTATTAATGACACTCTGAGCAACTCTAAACATACGATGATAAACTTCTGAGTGTATAAAGAATTAATAATACTATCAAGAATGAGACTGGTCAAAGATATAAGATACACGAGATGCTTATGCAGCGAGTGTCGCGATCCAAGTAAGTAACGAGAGACATCGAAGCACGAGGGATGAGGCGACGGGCTATGCGCAGGCGCACCGTAGGTTAGACAAGGATAGAAAAGAAGAAGAAAACAGCCTGTGGTGCTGCCTGATGGTGCTGGCAGCTACAGATTCTGAGGGCTTGAAAGCACTTATTTCAACAAAAATCACTATCTGAACAAATTTCTGTCATCCCTCCCTCGGCGATCATCTCCCACGAGTGATGGTTTAGGTTTTCCGCTGCATAACCGCTGTCCAAGAAACTATTATTTTCTTCTCTAAGAACATCGAATTCGTGAAACACGAATTACCGGGTGGACGCTGTGGTTCACCTCGCCGCCGCGTCGTCTGCTGCGGTGAGCGTGCACAACACCTGAAAAATCTGTTTTCGTCAGTTTTTACAGAAATAAGTGTTTCGATAGAGTGGAAATACTTACTTGTAGGAAAAACTACGCGCAGTAGATCGCACTAAACGCACGATTCCCAAAATTTACGGTTGCCGAGGAAAAAATTAGTTGAGTTTCACAGCACCCGAAAACTTCTTAACTTTTTTCTGAAAAAACCATAACATTCACAATTGATTTTCGAACGGATTCTGAACGCGCTTAAGACGCACGATTAGGTAGTATTTTTTTCATAATTTTTTCGCAACGTCGGGTGCCCACGTCACGAAGCCCCTGGTGTGTATTACTGGCTCCGTGACGTGAGCACCCGGGTTTGAAAAAATTATGGAAAAGATATCTGATTGTGCGTCCTGAGCGCATTCAGGAATTGTTTAGAAATAGATTGAGAAACTTATAGTTCTTCGGAAATGGAATGAAGAAGTTTTCGGGTGCTGCGAAACCCAATTAACTAATATTCTTTCTCTGCAACAATACAAGATCGATTTCGCGTAATTGTTACTACCACCCACACAGCATGGGAATATTTCAAGAAAATATTTCACTGGAATATTTCAATGGAATCTTTCAGAAATCTTCCAGGAATATTTCAGGAAATATTTCATAATATTCCGTTGGAATATTCCATAGCAATCCCCCAGGAAGCTCCCAGAAATATTTCATGAAATATTACGAGTAACCAAACGTCCCTTTTTTTCAAATGCTATTTTTTTGAGCCTCTGATGGTAAGTTTAGCGTGAGTTCTGGAAAGAGTTTTCCAACGAGGTTCTGTATTATCTCCAACTGGTATCTTTGGATATTACCTTATTTAATTTATGACCTAGTTTAGGTTATAACCTGAAAACATCTGGGATTTCCTGTAAAAAATTTATCTGTGAGTGAGTAAAAGTTCTTCCAATTCGTACAAGTTCCAGAATCTTTCCATCCTTTTGTCTGCAAAAAACTATACTGAATATCATTGAATGTTTTCGAAGTATTTCAGAAAAATGAGACTACAGTAAGAGACCCCGGGCAATCTGCCAAGAATCCAGATGGAATGTACCTATATAGTAATCAACCTGAAATATTTTAGAAATATTGTCAGAAATCTTTTATGAAAGATTCCAAAAATCTTCCACCAAAGATTCCAGAGATATTTCCAACCACAGACATAGTACTGCCAGGAATCTTTCATGAGATATTTCAGAAATATTTCATGGATGATTCCAGGAATATTCCCGACCGCGGACATAACTATATTCCCGAGAGGTTTCGATGAAATCTTCCAGAAATCTTTCATTGAAAGATTCCTGGAAGATTCCTGGCAATGTTACAGAAACGTTCCAGTGAAATATTTCAATGTAATATTTCTGGAAGATTTCTGCAAGATTCCCTGGAATCTTCTCATGAAAGCTTCCAGGAAGATTCCCAGCCGCGGACATAACTATATTCCAGGAATATTCCAGAGTAATATTTTTGGAATATTCCAATCTTTCAATGTAATATTCCTGGAATATTCCTGAAAGATTCTCATGCTGTGTGGGCAGTGGGGATTTTTGCTTTATCTTAACACGTACAACTCATTTCTGTAAAGAGTTGACGAAAACAAGTTCTGAGCGGTTGTGCATGGTCACCGGAGCAGACGACACGGTGACTGGGCGCACCACCCCATCCACCCGGTGCTTCGAGACGAATTTGATTTCCTTGGGGAAGAGAGCAATAGTTTTTTCGGACGGTGATTCTGCAACTAAAAAGTTGAACAATCCCTCGTAAGAGATGACCGCCTAGGAAACAACAGAAGTTTGCTTAGACAGTGGTCTTGCGTTCAAAAACTAAACGATCCCTCATGGGAGCTTAACACAAAAGATTTAAGCATGATTGTGGTAATTAAACGAGTAGTTTCGAGTTTACATAGCAGCTGATATGGCAACATGAACGAAGGCACGAGCAATTTGTCGCGTCAAACGCACAATTCCCAGAATGTACGGTAGCCCAGGGAAAAATTGGTCAAGTTTTCCAGCACCCGAGAACTCTTACATTTTCAATGAAAAAACCATAACATCCTCAATCGATTTTCGAACGGTTTTTAAACGCGCTTGAAACGCACAATTGGGGGCTATTTTTTCATAATCATTTTGCAAACTCGCGTGCCCGCGTCACGGAGCCCTACTTAAATCCACGATCACTTGCGTTCTGCGTTTAGAGTTGCGCGAACTATTGACACAGTCAGGTTGTTCCAACATTCCTACCCTATTGTAAAAAATCATGTGATGCGCATGACATAAAATCATAATGTGACGTTTTCTAGAAAACATGAGTAATGAACTTGTCAATTCGTGACATGAGTCGAAAGGAGTGACATGATGAAACCTTGTCATGAAAATTTGACATGAAGTTTTGTCATGAATTTTCGTGATGATTTCCCGGATTTCCCGCGGCCTGGGCCATGTCATGGACAGTTGTCATGAGACTTTGTCATGAATTTACACATTTTTTACATACTTTGAGGTATCCCTGGTAAAATTTTTGAATGAGTTCCACATGCGTACCACATGGTATCTCATGCGTATACAAAACGATACTAATGAGATATCATGAGATACCATGAAATTGTATGAAAGATAAAAATCGTCTATTTTATGACTGAGAATTTCGAAAAAAAACTGAAAAATGACTCCCTCGATCATCGGTTTACTCGGAAAGGCTGAGGGGGGAGATTTTAGAACCCATGAGATACTATACGATACTGTACGATACTCCGTGAGGATTCATATACTCATGAGATACCATGAGATTTTTTGAGATACGAAAAACGAGGAAACATGGTCATTGTCACATGAACAGTATGTAAGATCATCGATATTATGGAGGGGTGGATCAGGAACATCGATTCTCGGGTTTGAACTCGGCAGAAGATGGAATTTGTGAATGAGCATGATATCGTATGATATCTCACAAGTATTCGGACTATGAGTCGAGGAGAACCTATGAGATACCATGAGATACTATTCAATAGTCACTCGCAGGATCTAAACTATATGACACTATCACGATTCACGTGGTCCTACGCGATACTACTGAGATATCATAAGGTACTCATCTGATTCCATGCTACAATGGTGCGATACCATCCGATACTAGTCCGATCTGATGACATACGGATTGGGTGCTATAGGATACTCATCCGATTCCATGAGACAATACTGAGATATTGCACGATACTCATTCGACACTATGGAATACACATCAGATACTGTACAGTACTTGCCCGGAAATGTGAGGAAGTGATGAGATACCATACGATACTCATCTGATTCCACAACCTGCCAATGCGATACTGTGCTATACTAATGAAATGATAGAGGAGACTAATGAAATACCATACGATACTCTTCAGATTACATGGGATACGCATTTTCCGATATTGACATGATTTAATTTCACACGGTCACGATCCCAGCGGGTGCCACTTTGGGAACCAAAGGAATCGGAATATGCGTGGAATTCGTCCAATTTCACACCTCATCCTATTCCATGCTTCACGCTCGATATACTTGTTCGTATTCGATCCGATATACGTATAAGATATTGTACGATACTTTTGGAATTCCGTGGGATACCAATGAGATATCATGGAATACCTGTCTGATACTATGATGAAACAATGGGATATCACATTGACACTCCATCAGATCCCATGACCTACCAAGAAGATACCATACGGTACTCGTCTGATTCCACGCCTCACTCATGATATTCCGTCCGATACTCTTCCGATCCCATCACATACGTATAAGATATTGTACGATACTTTTGAGATTCTATGTAATACCAATGAGATATCATGGAATACCTGTCTGATACTATGACGAAACAATAGGATATCACATTGATACTCCATCCGATCCCATGACCTACCAATGAGATACCATACGTTATTCGTCCGATTCCATTCCATACTCAGGATGTTCCTTCCGATACTCATCCGATTGAACAACGTACCAATGAGATACTATGTCATACTTATCGAATCCCATGACATACCATTGTGATACCGCGCGATACTCATGGGATCTTATGAAAAATCAAGTAGATCCACTCCCGTACTCATCCGATCCCAGAGAGATGACCATCAATGGGATATCATACGTTACTCGACCGATTCTATGTTATACCCGTAATATTCCATCTGATACTAGCTCGGTCTCGTGTTGAATCAATGAGGTATTGCGTGATACTCATCCGATCCTACGATTTATATCAATCAGATACTGTACGATACTCATCTTCTGGTCTCATGATAAATTGAAGAAGTACCTCGCGATACTCACCTGACCCCATGACCCATCAATGAGAATCCATACAATACTCATCCGATTCTAGGACATAGCAATGACATACTTTCCGATACTCATCGGACCCCACAACCTGCCAATACGATACTGTACTATACTAATCCAATGATACAAGAGACTAGTGAGATACCATACGATACTATTCCGATAAGCTGCAGATATCTCCCTTGTGTGGCAGCATGATTATCACTGCAGTCCGCTACTGATCAGTTTCACCTAACATAAAATTATATGAGTGGGAAAAATCCATCTCTGTACCCGGATAGGAAAGAGCAGATGAAGCACTATCGGTAATATGTGCAGAATCTATCCTTGCGATTACTCGGTGTCCAATTTTCTGGAGTACAGTTGCAGCCAGTCCGAGACATCAAGTCTGTTGCATCACTGTATGCTATACTCCGGTGCTTTCCTGGTCCGGAGGAATTTGTTGTAGAGTTTCCAGCGTGTTTGGATGTTCTAGCACAGTTCCTGGAGAAATTCCGTACTCTTGACGTGTTAGGAACAGGGGCCGACACTCCTGAGATATGGACTAGGATGGACGAGCAATTTCTGTCAAAATTGAGTCAATTGGAAACACTCAGGCTGTGACTTGTGCATCAGATGAGTTTCTTCATCAAATAATTTCGTTGAATGTTAATGTAAAGAGAACCAGAGCCTTTGTGTAGAGATGAATATTCATTTTCAGGGACTCTGGTGTATCTAAAGGTATGTAAAGTCATTGTGACAAAGATCGTTAAATCGCATAACCTGTCATATTCACTGCAGTCTTGACATTCGCCACAGTGTAAGTTACTCATTGGATTCCTTTTTTCAATTGTGAGACTTCTAGTAGTTAGATTCTGTTCTCAACTTCATAATATTTGGATTTGGTTAACATGTGCCGTTGATTTTTCTTCGTCATGACAACTCAGATGTTTGGGAGTTAGAGGTTATTATTGTTAGATCTCGGATTAAACTCAGGTAGATGACGCTTCTTATAAATCAGAACTGCAGGTCGTTATTGTGGTCCACAAGTCACTGTCCCTCATAGGGTACAAGAGTATATTTGTATCATATGCGTTGCTTTGACCAACTCTTGCTTATCTACGCCGCAAACTAAATCCTTACTCACCCAAATTAGGATCGAAGAGAACGATTTATTTTATTTCATTCTTCCAATTGACGGGCTAAAGCCCTCACAAGATCTTATAATATGTATAGAGCGTGGTTAGTATGTATGTACATACTAGAAATAATGAATACACCAAAATTAAATACCAGGATTATCTACAACGTGCTTGATAACAATTGAATATCTATTGAGAAATAGAACCTGCTCCGTCATTAGACCAGGGCATAATGGATTCATCTGTGAATCTGATGCCAATACTCAATGAAGGAACAACAACTATTCGAAGGGGATGTGGATGGAATTTGAGAGCTGTCTAATCCTGATGTGCATGTGTGTTGAACTTGAACGATATCTCACTTTTAAAAGGAGGCTTGGGAGGATTCTATGGCTCAAGCTATAGTTGAGACCCTTAGATGTTAACTCTCCATGCGTTCCGTACCCTCAATTTTAATTCTACTGCAGTAATGAATCCATCATTTCACTCAAATTTCCTGTTTTGCATTCCCAATGCTGACTCAATCCCACTCATTCAATTTTCAGGGAAGAAAACAAATGTCTGATCCTTGATCATGTTTCTTAAGTGGAATCCAAGATTCCAAGAGTGTATTGTTCTGATGAATGTACATTGGATACATATCGCTGGTTTTCCCCCAATTATTGATTCTGTCCAGATGACTTTGGCTAATAACGAAATCAAGTGGTATACGCTAGCTTTTTGTTCGAATTTATCATCACAGTTTAACTACTCTTAAACTTCTTATCTCACAGAACCTGAGAGTATCGTTTGATATCTCGTGGTATTGCATAAGAATACAGGGCATTCCTGGGGTGAGTATCGTATGGTATCATATTTGTATCAGGCCGAAAATATTAATCAGTATCGTATAGTATAGTGAGGGTATATTCTACGAAAAGTCCCGTATCGTATAGTATATCACAGTATCTCACAGAATCCAACAGTATCGTTTGATATCTCATGGTATCGTGTAAGAATGCGGGGCATGCCTGGGGAGAGTATCGTATGGTATCATATTGATTTCAGGCCCAAAATATCAATCAGTATCGTATAGTATCGTAAGGGTATATTCTACTCGAGAAGTCGCGTATCGCACAGTATATCATAGTATCTCACAGAATCCGACAGGATAGTTTGATATCTCATGGTATCGTATGAGAATACAGGGCATCTCTAGGGTGAGTATCGTGTGGTATCATGTCAGTATCAGGCCATGAATATCAATCAGTATCGCATAGTATCGTGAGCGTGTATTCTGCCCAAAAAGTCGCGTATCGTACAGTATATGACAGTATCTCATAGAATCCAACAGTATCGTTTGATATCTCATGGTATCATGTAAGAATGCGGGGCATTCCTGGGGTGAGTATCGTATGGTATCATATTGGTTTCAGGCCGAGAATATCAATCAGTATCGTATAGTATCGTGCGGGGATATTCTACGCGAAAAGTCGCGTATCGTACAGTATATCACTGTATCTCATAGAATCCAACAATATCGTTTGATATCTTATGGTATCGTATAAGAATGCAGGGCATTCCTAGGGTGAGTATCGTATGGTATCATATTTGTATCAGGCCGAAAATATCAATCAGTATCGTATAATATCGTGAGCGTATATTCTACTCGAAAAGTTGCGTATCGTACAGTATATCACAGTATCCCACAGAACCCAACAATATCGTTTGATATCTCATGGTATCGTATGAGAATACAGGGCATTTCTAGGGCGAGTATAGTATAATATCTCATTAGTATATCACTGCATATGATGTTGATTCTACATGAGTATCACATCGTATCCCATGCGTATCTGTGGAAAAGTATCGTATAGTATCTTTCGAGTACGTATGAGTTCTCATTGCAAATATCATGAAATATCTTATGAGTATCGTATGGTATCACATGGTCGTATCGTATGAGTATCGCATGAGTATCGTATGGTATCTCATTCTATACGATACCATACGATACTCATTAAAAATTGTTATCAGGGATGTTATGGGACCTTGTGATGATCTTTTGTCATAAATCCACACATTTTTCATATACTTTGAGGCATGTCATGGGATCTTCTCATGAATTTACAAATTTTTTACATGCTTCCCCTGCCTAAAAGAACCGAGTCGGTTCAGCTAGGTTAAGATAGCCGACTCGGCTCCATATATAATTTTCTCGAAATTTGTGCCTAGATCGCAACTAAAAAAGCCAGTTGTATGGACATACAGTCGATTATTAAGAGTAAAATATAAAAAAAAAAAAAAAAAAACATTTTGACCGGAAATTCCGGACGAGAATGGGGTACGAACTCACGACCTTTGGATAGTTCCGAATCAGAGTCTGACACCTCACCTTGGGGCCAGCAAGGGAGGTTAGGTGACGAGTGTTTAAGAGCTTACTTACAGTGTGGGTCGCAATAGCTATACCTGAAGCACACTTGAAGTGTAGCGGGCTGGTCGCTATAACTATTATACATAGTAAGCGCTTCGTTGCTCATATATACATTCATGCACTCATCATATATGATGATAGCGAGCAGAAGATTGTCACTCCCAGCATGCAGACGGTGAGCGAGCGTGGAGTCATCGTGGCGATTGTTTGCGCTCCTCAACCCTTACGGAAAAAATCACCTAGGATATTGACCTGGGCGAATAACTTAGGGTATTCACCTAGGTGCTATCCTAGGTGACAGCGTAGGATATTATCCTAGGATATTACCCTAAGTTGTTCACCCGTCAATTTTCGGCATTCACCTAAGATAATTACCTCGGGTAATTGATCATTGCAGGTCATATATAGGATTACAAAATATGAACTTCTCAGTGAGACACGTCGCTCGTATGATCTTCTTCCGCACGACGCCACCCCCTCGTCCCACTCACAGCAGTATTTGTGAGAATCGACTCGAGTAGGCCCGCTTGACTCTCCCCCAAATACGAATCCACACAACCGTCCCAAGTTCATCATCCTTCTCAAGCGCATACATAGCCGTCTGTAGTGATTCAGTAAGCGAATCATCTAGGCTAGTAGCCTGACTCATTATCCATAGAACCAATTCCAGCCGGTTTTGGAAGTACCCAAGGATAGAATCCTGGGATAATAGCCTGGGATACCATTGGCCCGACGAGGCAAGCGAAAATTTTCCGCGAGCTGGCAAAAATAGCCTAGGATAAAATGCTGGGATCATTGCCCGGGCTATTATCCATGGTGGCGATCCGGCAATGCGAGCAAAAAATTCCCAGAAGCGAGCCAAATCAGCCGAAGATAAAATCTTGGCTACGTGCTGGGTGATTTCTCGTAGAATTCATCCGCAATGGCAACTGCGCTTCATTTGAAAGGGGTTCAAATAGACCATAGCAAGAATCTAGATGTAAATATTACGAGTTGAACCGATCGTTGCCATGCCGATCTTGCGTTTGCCACAAATCAATATCTTCCATCATTTTGTTAACGTTCCTATTCCCAATGCAGACATTTTTAGAATAGCCTGAGTTCAGAAGCAAAGGTGATTCAAAAGTGCAAGAATTTCTTTTACACAAGACTTGGAATCGTTGAAGAGAATAATTGAGCTAAGAATGTGATGACAAGAATTTGCGATTTCTGAATACAGTAAAACCTCTCTTAGCGGCCACCCTGCGGGACCGGGAAAAATTGGCCGTTAATGGAGGTGGCCGTTTTTGGGAGGTTTCGATAGTTCCGACAGGGAAAAGACTCGTTCCTAAAAGTCAATACCTTTCATATCAGCTCAATATCTGAAGTAAACAATAATCAGTGAGATGATTCCATCGAATCAAAGCAAGTTACAAAGCCTCAGAAAAATAGAGAAATATCGAATATACTACTGTATCCGATGTCATATGCAATCATGAATGAAGTATAAATTCGTTATTTATCTATTAGAAACTTTGAACGCTATTTGTCATGAAAAAATTCGAGATTGAGGTTTGTATTTGAGTCCTTTCCATCAAATCATCACCTAATTTCAATTACAAATCACATATCGATGTCCATCCATCGAGATGATTGCGGTTCACATAAAACTCTTTCTATTCATTCATATGGCTCAGAGCCTCACTCAGACCATCTTCCGAGGTTGGTTTTGGTTTTTGATCCTCCTCTGCTACATCTCCATTCTCATCCTTATCACTCTCTGATTGGGACGATATGCAGAATGTCTTTACATGTTACAATCCTCATCAGAACCTCTATCGTCATATGGAATTGATATAAATAGTATAGTAACAAAACAACAGGAATATTGGAAATACCATTGAAATATGGTGGCCGCTTTTCGGAGGTTCAATTTACATATGAAAGGTACTCTCGGGACTGAGAAAACCCGGCCGTTAGAAGAGGTGGCCACTATACAGAGGGGCTGCTATTGGGAGGTTTTACGTCCATAAGACTCAATACAATTCTGCCGGGACCTTGAATTTTCGGCCGCTAAGGGAGGTGGCCGCTTTTGAGAGGTGGCCGCTAAGAGAGGTTCTACTGTATATAGTTTATGCTTCGATGAACTTGTTGCGAAATTTATCAATCATAATGAATTCCCGATGAATGATTATCTCTCAATTTGCTTGATCTTATTCCAATTTTAAAACTCCTGACATTCATGATTAATAACACTGTTTTATACGCGAGTTCTTGGTGAATCATAAGCATAATCAACAAGATCCAACTCCCTTGGAATGTACATATTTTATAGTTTTTCATGTTGTTTTATGTATATATTTTATTGATGACAAGATCATGAAAACAAATTGACTTGATCATGAAATAAATTGACCCCTAGAAATCGTCATTTTCTGTAGGATCCGCAGAAGTTTTCGACGATTCTGGGCCCAATACCGATCTCAGATCGCACTGCAGTGGATCTGAGTGACGGGACTGGGGCCAAAATATTCCCACTCAATCCCAAAAGTACTGAATTTATTATCCAGTTGGCAGTAGTACGATTCACCCCCTAGGAATTGTCATTTTCTGTAGGATCCGCAGAAGTTTTCGACGATTCTGGGCCCAATACCGATCTCAGATCGCACTGCAGTGGATCTGAGTGACGGGGCTGGGCCCAAAATATTTCTCTTCTAATTCGAAATGTGTTGGGTCGCTTTTGAGGGTCGCAGTTGTACGATTTCCATCCTAAGATGGATCATTTTCCGTGGGATCCGCACGGATTTTCGACGATCCGGGGCCCAATACTGGTTTTACATCGCACTGCAGTGGACCTGGGTGACGGGACTGAGCTTAAAATATTCCTTATCGATCCCAAAATCAACTGGATTCCTCATTGAGTTGGCAGAAATAGGATTTACCCTCTAGAATTCATTATTTTGAATACGATTTGTGATTATTTCCGTTGATTCTGGGCCCAATCCCGATCCTAGATCGCACTGCAGTAACTCTGAGACATGGGACTGGGCCCAAGATATTGACTGACAAACATGGAATACGATGAGATCGCTCGCGGTTTGGCAGTATTACGGTTTCCGTTCTGAACCCCATCATTTCCCGTGGAATCCGAACGAATTTCCAACGTTTCGGGGCCCAATTCGGGTTTTAAATCGCACTGCAGTGATTCTGAGCGACGAGGCTCGGCTTAAAATGTTCCTAGTCGATTAGAAAATGTATTGGATTCTTGATGAAATTGGCAGTAGTACGATTCACCCCCTAGAAATCGCCATTTTCTGTAGGATCCGCACAAGTTTCCCACAATTCTGGGCCCAATACCGATCGCAGATCGCACTGCAGTTATCGCCAGACACGGGATCGGGCCCAAAATACCCACAGCTCAACTAAAAATGTCCTGGATCCATCCTCAAGTTGGCAGGAGTAGGATTGACGCCCTAGATTCCATCTTCTTTTATATGACCCGCGCTGCTTTGCGAGTACTCTGGCCCAAATATTGGTCTCAGATCGCACTGCAGTAGTTTAGAGACACGGGAATGTGCCCAAAAAATTCACTGGCCAATTTGGAACTCGATAAGATCGTTCTCGAGTTGGCAGTAGTATGGTTTCCCTCCTGAAACTCGTCATTCTCCGTGGGATCCGCACGGATTTCCGATGATTTCGGCTCAATCTTGATTGCAGATCACACTGCAGTGATTCGGGGGCATGACACCGGGCTCAAAATATTCACTTCTGGACTTGTAACGAGATGGAATGGTACTCACCTTGGCAGTAGTAAAATTGAAGAAAAAATTCAACTATTTCTCATCAGATCGACTGTAATTTACGACAATACTGAGCTCAATATGCATCTGAAATTTCTCTGCAGCGATTTTCAGATGCAGGATTTGGCTAGAAATTCCCGTCTGTAATCCTAGATTTCACTGTATGTATTCTTGGGGTGGCAATAGTACTTATTGGGAGTTAGAATCATTAGATCTGGCTCATTTCTAGTGCCACTCCGCAATTTCTGCCTCAGAATCGATCTCAAAGCTCTCAGCAGATATATAAAGAATCGAGGTTCTCTTCAAAATCACGTCAAATGATCCCAAAATGTTTGTCGATTGCTGTTCAGGTGGCAGTAGGACGATTTCCGCCCTACAATCCACGATCATGCGAGAATTCTCAATCTTTCTGAAATGCTGCTGGATAAGGATTGATCTCAGTGCTCTTAGCAGCGATTCTCGGGGGTAGAATTGGGCGCAAAATTCTGTGAGTGAGATCTAGAATTGGTTCCAATTGTTGATTAGTTGGCAGTACTTCTTTCACCCACCTAATTATCATCATTTTGCGCCAAAAGTGCCGTATTTGTCAGCCTTTCTCGACCCAATACTGGTACTGAATCTCACTGCAGCAGTTCTCGGACTCGGTATCAGTGTCAAAATCTCGCTGAGTGATCACAGAGTATACTCCAAGAATTTCTAAGCTGGCAGCAATAGGAATTCCGAGCTAAAATCGGCCAATCGGGATGATTTGCAACGCTAGTGACACACTCCTGGCGCATGCCGTATTGGAATCGATCCCAATACTCTCAGAAGTTATCCCCAGATCTCAGATTAGGCTCAAAATTTTGTTGAATAACCCTGGATTGTGGTGTGACCATTTTTCATGTGGCAGTAGAGCGGTTTCCAACCTATGATTCATAATTACGCATGAATTTGCTCGATTCATCTCATGCTTTTGGCTCAGAATCGATCTCAGAGCTCTCAGCAGCAATTCTTAGATTCGGGCTTGAGCTTGAAATTTTGTGAGGGAGGACTGGAATGTACGTCAAGCCTTAACTTGTTGGCAGTAGAGTTTTTCTCCATCTAAAATTCATAGTTTTCTTCCTAAACGTCAAGTTTTTCAGCTTTTCTGGCCTGATATCGGCCATAAATCATCCTGCAGTAAGTTCGAGACTCGTAATTGACGTCAAAATCATGTTCAGTCATTTTATAGTGCATTCCAAGTGTTTTTGAGATGGCAGTAGTACAAAATCCGAGCTAAAATCCATGACTTCGATCAGGCGGTAAGGCATTTTCAACCGTTTTTAGCTCAAACCGCATCGCATCAATGTCAACAACAATTTCTGAATTCGAGGGTTAGCTGAAAATCTCGTAAAATAATCCCAGAATCGATCACTATTGTTTTTCAGGAGGCAGCAGAACGTTTACCGACTTAGAATCAACGATTTTGGTCAAATATACAGTGTCTATAACATGTCTCTGGCTAAAAATCGCTCTTAAAATTCATAGCAGTGATTTCCAGGTTCGAGGACAGGCCCAAAATTCAACTATAGGGTCCTAGAATGTACTCCAAGTATATTCAGGTTGACAGTAGAACAAGGGACTCGTCACGTGCATGTATTGTTTCACGAAAATATCGTTGTTTTTTGGGGGGGGGGGTTCACCGCCCCCCCCCCTCCCCCTTGATTTAAGGGCAAAAAAGGTGGGCGCATCGTGTAGTTGAGAAAATTTCCAAGAGAATGCCGTTTGATCCAACCCGATATCTGATGAAGCCGATTGAAGCGGATTTACTAGCAAAGTTGAGTTTTTAAATAGATAGTGCGACCTCGGATTCGGATTCAGCGTGCCAAAATACATGATGAAAAGTGGGTCTGGTCAAAAGTACAGATACTTTTTTCTTGTATGCCGGTGTAATATAACACCGGCACACACACAAAAAAAAGTATCTGTACTTTTGACCAGACCTACTTTTCTTCACGTATTTTGGCACGCTGAATCCGAATCCGAGGTCGGTTTGGCCCGACTATCTCTTGTTTTCGAGAAAATCGCGCTATTCTGCGCTATTTCCATATTTTCCAGGATTTTCTCGAAATTAAGAGGTAGCCGGGCCAAACCGACCTCGGATTCGGATTCAGCGTGCCACAATACGTTAAGTGAAGTAGGTCTGGCTAAAAGTACGGATACTTTTTCTTTCTTTGCGTGCCGGTGGAATCAGAATATTGGATCCGAGGTAAGTGCGACATACACAGTTACATTCAGTGAACATATGGAAGACAATTTTTGCACTGGTTTTGCGATCTATCGCAAGCGGTGAAGAGGCAAGCCCGCTACAGATGCAGCTAAATTACAGATCGACGAGCCTAATGCTGTTGCTCATCGTTGCCGGCAAACCTCGTTGACGATGCAGTTTTCCAAATCGTGCGAGCTCGGCACCACATTGTCTCAAGCTCAAAATTTGCGTGCAGTCGCACGATGCATGCGAGCACGATTTGTCGTCGAGTACCGAGTGTGTTAGTCGCTGTGGATATTTGAGCCGCTTTTGCCGCTGTGCTGCCGTTTTCGTAGTTCCAGTGGCGTTTCATGCGGCGTTTGTTCGTCTAGCAGTCGAAATCAGCTTCGGCCAGGCGAGGAACCTCCCCCAATATCTCGTCCATCGACACGAACTGAAATTTGAAAAATAACGGAATGAATGAAGGAGTAGACATTGATATACAATGTATTAGTATGATATACAGTAAAATATTGGATGATCACAGTAATGACCACTTTCAACCCAAGTTCATCAAAATATGTTTATGGGTGTGGAAGCAGAAAAAAATGGCAACATTGAAATTTTTTCGTTTTCCATTTTTTTCCTCTCGCATAATTTCGAATTGAAACCCCATTGGTGTCTCATTTTTTCCATTAAAAAGTCACAGATTTTTAGACATTTCTCAAAATTTTTGGATGCATTGCAATAAAATCATCACGAATCATTGGAAATCGATAACGTTCCCTGGAGGGTACAGAGTAGCCGATGGGTTAACATCGGATGATAGAAAAAAATCCATTTATGCGTGGAAGAGAAGCGAGCTTCATAGAAAGTCTAAATTTACTTGTATCGTTTTGTGCCTGAGCTTGATGGTGCCTAGCCGCCAACTCGTTCTTCTCCCTAATGACTCCGAGTCTCTTTTCGCGCTTGCGCAAGTCTTTTAGGTGAGCACGCCCGAGCTTACCGAACTCACCACGCCAAGACGAGTTCTCTCCGTACTTGCTGTGACAGAAGCTGAAATTTGATGAACTTTATACATACATATTCAGAGATTTCCATCGTGATTGATCGGTTAACATTTTCATAAGTAGATATTTACTCACTCAGAATAGCATTCATGTTACGCGGATGTAGACGAGGCCACGAGCCTTCCTCAGGACCACCAAATGAACCTGACGAGACCAATTCTTCCAGGGTAAACAACCTATCAAGCATATGGGCTGTTGTCTGCGACAAACTCTTCCCCTTATTCCACCACGACTTCCTCGCGTTGCCAAGTCTGGCGGTGCCCGTGGGTAAAGGATAGTCTTTGAACTTCTGTAAAAATTCAATGATACCAGTTATTGAAGTGAAACACGTTAAATCTTAATCATTGAATCATTCAAAAAAACATTAGAGCATATATAAAGGTTCAAAATGCTTGAATGAAGAAAAAAACAGATTGGTCATAAAAAATGATTACGTCATGATAAAGAATATAATTCATTTATAATTTAGCGCCCAATCCTAAGAATGAATTTCCTCGTGGTTAAAGTCACTATATGCTTCTATTTTTGAATAAAATGGAAAAGAACCGAAATTTTCAGTTTACTAATTTCAACGTTTTTTGTCCTTCTTTGACTAAATCTGGTATTTTCCGCGTTGAAACAGTTTTCCGAGGCCGGGGAATGAGGTCGAAAGTGAGCGAGTTAATGAGATACATTAGCTCTTACCCGATTGTTCCGCAAAGATTCAGTCATGGCAGAATCTTCGTCGCCCTGATTGGCAACCTCGTCGATTTCATCGCTCCGCACAACATCTGTCGACTGAAAAGAGAATGAATCTCAACACATGTGGATAGAAAAGATCAGGAAAAGATGGTCTAGTGGTGAAACAGGTGCTGAACAAGCCCAAAATCACGCTAGAGATTAGAAGAAATGAATGTAATTGATGCAAGGGAGGACAAGCATCACTTTCGTGAAAGTATTCAATAACACAAACAGAAAAGTCAGCTATCATTACCGTATCTGAACTAGAAGTGTTAGAGCGACGGAGCAAGTTTGCGCGGCACTGCACCCTATCGAGCTGCTCCTTCAATCGCTGGTTTTTCTCTTGTAGGTTAACAGCAATTGCCCTGGCTTGCGCAACTTTAGCTCTCCTATTGACTATTCCAAGTCTCATCTCATTATGAGTCACATACATCAGCTCATCGTTGCCAGAAGCAGCTCGAGCCTGTAAAAGAAATTTCAAACATTATAAATATACAAAACAGCCTTCTGTTAATCAGAGTCTTGCTATTCGAGACCAGGAGCGAGCCAGTACGATGGAGAATCCATCGAGACTGTACCGTTAGGCTTAGAGAAAAATGTCGGTATAATTATCGAGGTGGTATCTGTCTGATTATTCAAATTAACGAGTTTCATGAAAAGTGTTGAATTTCACCTGTCCATCTCTTATCCTCATCAGTGATATCATCAACCAAGTTGGCGGCGTCGGCAGCTACCGCGTTGCTCCTTGACTGAACTGTGGCCTGTGAAATTGAATTTTCGTATTGATCAATCGTCACAATTTAGGTTAACGGTCAAAAGTTTGCATGAACGGAAGTTACGAGATTTTCCGAATCGAATTGAACTAGTCGAGTAGCAAACAAGCCTGAGCGATCAAGTTCCGCGACAATGGGTCAAGCAGACGGAATTATGTGCTAATTGTGCATCACAATCGATAGCCTCAAATTAATTCACATTTTGGCAAAAGTATATCTTGATACACAAATTCCATGTCAATTGTAGATTCACAGAAAAACCAATTCCAGATTTTCAGATAAAATATCAACATGGATTCATTCGATGATGTCAAACTAGTTTGGAACCTTTCGCTACACTTTCAGCAGTACTACTCTATTTTCACTTTTATCCTAGCCTGGATCGAGCATATTTGATATTATAATTCCTCTTAAGCGAGTTCAACAATACAATCCTGTACGAATGGAAACTGCATGAAAAGATAGCTCTCAATGAGAGAAACTCAATCATTGCCTCCGTTGCCATTATAAATTGAAAACCATCAGAAAATGCACGTATCAGAATTGGACAATCTACTCCAGTTATCAAGCCGCATGATGTACATTTCCCAGACGGCAACACAGTTGCCTGAGAATTGTTGAGGAATGCCTCAAAAAAACTCGCGCAAAGCTTTTGTAAGAGTCCCCGGGAAATTCCTAGGAAATTGTCAAATTTCCAGCTCAGTTTGATTCCACAGAGGTAACCATTAACACCCTGGGCGCCTCTCAATTATTCCCACGAAGCTCTCAGAGATACTCCCCGGGAATTCCCAGTTAGCTCTCCGATAGTTTCCTGAAAACTCCGCTGTGGCGCTGGCTCTCGATTAGCTCCCCAAGAGCTCTCCTAGTTACGAATACGTTGATATTCTTCTCCGCAAAATTATGACTGCTACCTTCATTACGTCAGCTAACTTCAGCGCGTGGATTCATTTAAAAAAAAAAATCCAATTCCAAATCAAGGACTGGCAGATAATACATGTAATGTGATCAATGTGGACTATTTGTCCCAAATTTTTTATCACAGTATTCTTGGATCTAATTTCATATCATATCTGGCATGATTTGGAGGACAGGAATTAGTTAAATTGCATACACATTGCTCATAACCACTGCTAGATAATTTTGTCGCTGACTGTATACTCTTCACACGTGTCTATAGAGCCCTTCGTCTTCAGCATCTGACTTTGTGCTAATATCAGAGATTAGAGGGTAATATCAGCTAAGTGTGGATGACAGCTGATGATCTCAAAATTTTAGTCTGCTTGATGTTTACATTTTTGGGAGACCGTAGTTTGAGCGCTCAGCGTTTCAACCACGATCGCGACTCGAAAATTTCTGCGAGTCATAGGATCAGAGGAGAAACTCGTAGGAAAACTGATAGATCATTATTAGCAAGAACTCGGTTTGGATTCTGCCCCTCCACAGTCTCAGATGAGTAATTCATCCCAATCATGATACTTACAGGCTTATTTTCATCGTGTTGACTATGGCCTAACCTCCAACATTTGTTGAAGGATTTATTGCTTGCACAAATTCTAATAAGCTTGGAAAAAGATTAAGCCTAGTGGGAGATTCATCATTTCCTCGAGCTCTCTGATTCTTTGTGGGTGAATTTTTCTGCCGCAGGCTTGTGGCGAGACATGATCGAGTTTTGTCAACGAAAACGTTGCGGCTGCAGCACAAGTCGCGCGAAGAGAGAGCGGTCGTGAGCGGATGCTGAATAATGATGTGTCTCGCGTTCAAAAATTCCGATGATTTGAAGAGCAGCTACTAGCAAATTATCCCAAGACGATCCGAAGATAAATTTCTGTGCAGAATTGATAGATAGTTGTGAACTCACAAACATCTGCTGGACTTGAATCTGTGAACATGAAAATTGTCTAGCAGAGTTCTGCGTGACAAAACCTAGAGATTCTCACAAATCTGTCTCTCAAAATTGAGTTCAAACATTTTTATGCTCGCGCACATTTTCATGACAGCTGTGTATTCAAAACCAGTAAATTTCAGTTTTATTCACATACAGTTCATGGAAGTTTGATGTGAAATTAAGATCCGTTGTCCGATTCTGTGATCGTATGAGAACTACCGATCGGTACGTCATATTTCTGATTACATGAAAAAATTAGCGCGGAATGTTATCGTCCATAACTCCGGTATACTCTAACCTTACTGTAGGATCTGTATCAAACCTCAATCTTGCGTTTGCAAATGAATGATAAACTACAGGTTATTCATACATTTCAAAGCTCTCTCTGATTTGTATCACTCATCATGGATGCTGGTTCAAGCAGACAAAACCACATCAATCATATCTGGAAAAGATACGCGAGAACCATCTATGGGAGCTTTAGCAGAAGCTATTCGGGAGCTTCAATAAAGTCCCCCGGGAATATGAGAGGTGCTACCTGCAAGCTCACGCCAGGTGGCGCCGGGGTCTAGCGCAAGGGTGGCGTCACTCACACAACCGTACATTTATGTGTAAGTCAATCCGTGTGAGAATGCATGAGTCGCGGATCCCACATGTGCGGCGCGCGAGTTTACGCGACCTCGCAAGACTCGAACTTGCGTGTAGGTAAGGTTAGGTTCTTTGTTGCATACAGTGCATGATGCTCCAATCGAGAGACACGAGGAAATCTTCTTCAGTGCAGTGCCGCAAAGAGTATATCTGTATATACTGGCCATAAAGGCGCGATTGGGTCGTTACGGACGAAAAGCTGGCCGCTGAATATGGAAAGTACACTGTGCGCCAGCTGCAAATACTACTAGCCGCGAGGAATTTGAAAAAGTCGGGGAAGAAGGCAGAACTAATCACAAGGTTAGGAGTGTTAATTTGACTGCAGCTATGCATGGTTCAAAACGCTCTGAGAAATCATCTTATCACATAATTATATCGTATAACATCGATATGACTGTTTGAATGTGTTACATGTATTCGATATGTATCTATATGCTTCTTCGTAGATTGATTTTTTATGGAAAAAATCACAATGCTGAAGATGAATCTGATGACAACCAACATAAAGAGCGAATCGGAATCCCTCCAAAGACATCGTACAACGATCTTCATGCAGGTTGTCCTCGTCCCAAGTTTACCAAAGATGATCTGCGACGTTTTCTGCAGAGATTTTTGGAGATTATTTTACAAATAGCCAGATGTTGCAAGTACTCTAGCTGGTCGAAATCTTCATCAAAACGTGTAAATGTAATGTCGTAGTATGTTATTGTATATATATTTATCAGATATCTTGTGCCATATATGATACTACTTCACACATTTTCGAAAATTTTCATTTATTGAGGTTCGCGTTCTTCGTAGATCAATGATTATTTCCCGTAATGACATTCTTTTAATATTGCTGTATGGAAATGGGAAAAGGGACTAGTCGGTTAAGCATGGTGAAGTGGACCTTGTCAGAATTGGCCCCGAAAGTATTTTTCCCCACTTTCTAACACCAAATGATGGGGGAAGCAAAGGTTTGTAGGTCCCAAAGTCGCCCTGTTTTTTACAGCACCCCAGAAACCCTCTAAAAAAACGCTAAGAATCGATGTTCCTTCTATCAAATCGCATTCTGACGCATTTCAACGAATCGATCTGAAAATTTCTTGACATACTCTTGAAATGTGGTCAATCATGAAGAAAATATTTTCATTCCGACAATTCTCGATTGAGGCCCTAAAAAAATTCTTCAAAACTTCAAAGTCAATTTTCTCATGTAAATTGGAAAGAACTATGTTAGAAAACCATTGCATCGTGTTCATCAGGTTATTTTGCATCGAAAACGGGTATTTTTAGAATTTTTTAGGTGGTGGAACATGGTCAAAAGTGCAAAAAATCGTTTTCAAAGCAAATTTTAATTCAGTAATTCGCACCTTCTGCGCATGCGCGTCCTCCTACGTGTCTGAAAGTATTTTCAATCGATAGCTGATACAATTTCCTTCAAAATGACCTCTTGAGGAAGTCGATTTGATGCAGTGAAACCTGAGATCTAGCTGGTCCAAAAAATGAAGAAATCCAAGGTACCGAATCCGTGAAGCCGTGGCTCGTTCAATGGGTCCGAAAAGTGCGATTTTGAGCCGGACTGTTTCAAAGATGTGAACATGTGTTTTCGATGTAATTTTTGACGTAGAAACCGAATCCGTGGTCAGTTTTGTTCCAAACCTTCAAAATTTTTGATGATTCCCAAAAAACCGACCGAGGGTGTACGGTCATTTTCAGCCTTTTTCTACACATTTGAGATGTATGTTGGGTATAGGCAAAGGTTTGGACTTGTCGCTTAAAAGATGCAAGTATGTTTTTCCTTGTATTTTGACCAACTGATGATGATGCCGATAATTTCGAGGCTTGGGAATGAGTTGGGAGTCAGATTTGGGCTGATGGAGCTATATTTTGTTTTATGATCTCATCAGAGAAAACTGCATCATGCACCTTATATCTCTCTCTCGAGTTATTTCCGTGCCTCAAAACCATTGCTATTGTCTTCAGCTGGTCAAAATACAAAGGAAAACATACTTGCGTCCTCTATGCGCCAAGTTCAAACCTTTGCCGATACTCATCATACATCTCAAATGTGTAGAAAAAGGCTGGAAATGGCCATACACCCCCTAGTCGGTTTTTTGAGTGTCATCAAAAATCTCAAAGGTTCAGAACAAAACTGACCACGGATTCGGTTTCATGATTTTGTGGTGTGGACTTTCAAAGATATGGTCCGCGTGAGTATTGAGAGAGACGAGAAGTTTATCGACTATATGTTTAAGAAATTGAGTTTAACAAATTTTACCTGCAGCCAGCTATTTTATGCAAGTACCTGTTTAAGAATAGTGAAAAGTTTGTTCCCAATGAAAGATTTTGAGGGCATATCGAGGGACTTAGGGGAAAATTCGAAAATATATGTTTCATCGCCGATTGGGTATGATACCAATACATAGGTTGATAATTACGAAGCTCACGAAGACAGTTCAATATAAAGTACATCAATATTGTTAAATTGAATGCATCAAATCATCTTCTTCCACTTCGTATCAAAATAGAATCTTAATTATTATTCCAAAGATTCAAAACCGAGTGATTCCGAATGTATAAATGTTCACAATTGATTGATACAAAATATGTTGCAATATCATTTCTGAAATATATACAATTTGACAATATGTGTTTGTCATCATCAACTCTCTCAACCACTTACGTGTGAAGGAAGGTAGATAGTTCCCTTATATACAAATTATTCGTGCGATATTTCGCATAAAATATTCACAAGGTAGAGTCCATCAGGACAATATTTAGCCCAATTAATTGCCAACGTTGCCAAACTACACCATTCTACATGCATCATATTCGTGGATTACTGCATGTCTCCTTCTTTTTTGGTTCCATGATGTTATCCTTGAAATTACACAACATAACACAAACTTTCAATATTTCTGATGCGATTGGCACGTAGCCGCAGTTGAATTTAGACGCAAGTATAGTGAAAGTTTTTATGAGACCGATTACTCGTTCGATGTGGATTCTATGACTTGCTAATCGACGATCCCTCATGACTTTCTTATGAGGCAAGCGTCCTTTCTTAACAAACGTAGGAATCATGCAAGTTACATTGAATGGGGCAAAATAGTCTTGCACATCAAAACCCCTATCTGCCATGACCAAATCTCCAGGGTCACATTTGGTCATGAGCTCCGATCGCTCAACTATTTGCCTGTCAGTAGTAGATCCTCCATAAGCTGGGGAGCAGTAGCTTATCAATCCTGCTCCTGTGCAGCCAAGTACAGCTTTATAGGTGTTCCGGTGCTTGTACACGCTAAAAGTTGATTGTTGGTCTCGTGGATTGCTGGGTTTCTGAATTTCAAACTCAGTACCGTCAATGATAACCCTCAAAGCTGGATAATTATTCTTGAAACTTTCAGGCAGGAAAAAATCGACAAGATCTCTATTTGGCCATATATCTATCAAAGACCAGTGTTGAGACATGAAAAGAATCCATGGTATGAAGATATTCCCCACTGCACGTCTGTCAATTCCAAAATGAGTAGCCAAAGTCAGATCACATTCATTGCGTCGCAATTTCCACAGTACCAAGAAAAACTGATTGGGAACACTGATCTCTCTAATATTTTTCCTCACATATTTGAGATGATAGGCTCCTGGGCCTAGAGACAGCAGGACAAGTTCAAATTTTTCATAACTTTCCAATCCTGTGAAATGCAAAACTAAATGTGGGGCATCTCTAAATTGTTCTCCTTCTCTATACCTTCCATTTGAACATTTATAAGCTGTAGGGCCACTGCTAGGTGAGATTGATCCTTTGGCATACTCATTATTACTCATCTGAGTATTGCCTTCTTCACCGTCAGTAGAAGACTGACCTGAGATGACTTCTTCATGACAGTCGAATAAGACTGGATCATTTTTATTCACCAATTCTTCATTTGGGTCAGAATCTATGATTATAGGAGCTGCATCTCGCTGGGAATGCATTCCAGTTGAAACAGTCATTGTGTAACATTGGTCGACTCCAATTGAAACTGGTACACGATTGCCCTGCTGCAAAAGTTCGATTGGATTTGATTGAAATACATCCAATCGTTCTGAATCTAGAATCTTATGATGAATTTGAAACATGACTTTCAGGATTGAGGAAGATTGGAATTCAATAACGATCAATGATGTTGATCATGATTCGAACAGTATAGACCAATCTTCGCCAATGCAGACTTTTCGAATTGAAAGTGAGATTGCCAATCAATCTCAATACTTACTGCCAGTATTCAGAAATCGATGTTCTATCTGTATGAATGCTGATTCCTTTGATAGAATATCGCGATTCCAATCTGTGTCAATGCCATGAAAAAGCATTGACATGCTATGAGTCCTATCTACTTCAATCGATTCCAACACAGTTTTTCAGTAATGGAAACATCGAGATCTCAATCCGCCTCAATCGACCTCAATACTGACTGGAGGCATTGGAGACCTTAAACCTTATCTTTCTGAATCGATTTGAATACTGGATATCATTATTGGGATTCCGAAATCCTATCTGCCTTGATCGATTTCAATACTGTTCCCCAGTATTGGAAACATCGAGATCTCAATCCGCCTCAATCGACCTCAATACTGACTGGAAGCATTGGAGACCTTAAGCCCTATTTATCTAAATCGATTCGAATGCTGGATATCATTATTAGAATTCCGAAATCCTATCTGCCTCAATCGATTCGAATACTGTTTTTCAGTATTGGGAACATCGAGAACTCAATCCCCCTCAATCGACCTCAAAACTGACTTTCAGTCATTATTACAAATCAACGTCCTACCCTATACATCACTCACATGACAGCTAAGGTTTCAATACAATCCAATACTTATTCTAATCATGATCACATTAACATATCATCCCATTACATAACTAACCGCTATTTGGAGGTTCTGTCACTCATCAGTCTTATATAGGAACAGGAGAGATGGTTCGTCGCTTGCGAGGAAGCAATCCCATGATATTTGGATGCAAACTGAGATGGTCATCGGAACGCCACCTAGCGTCAGCCACTCAAATTCATCGGCCTCAATCGATTCCAATACTTACGTTCAGGAATGGGAATTTCGATATCTCACACGACGTCAATCGGTCCCAATACTGACTATGAGCATTGACGAGTTTATTCATCGTCTTTAATCGATTTGAATGCTGAATAACAGTATTGAGGACTTGAAATCCTATCTGTCCCAGTCGATTCCAGTACTGTTGTCTAGTATTGGGAACATCGAGATCTCAACACACTTTAATCGATCTCAATACTGACTGTGAGTATTGGAGTCATTATATCCTGATAACCTGAATCGATTTCAGCACTGTCTCTCAGTATTGGGTAGATCGCTATCTCAATCCACTTCAATCGATCTCAATACTGAAAGTAAGCATTAGTTACCTTATATCCTATCTACTTGAATCGATTTGAATGCTGAAAATCAGTATTGGAGAATTGGAATCCTATTTGCCCCAATCGATTCCAGTACTGTTTTTCAGTATTGGTTACATCGGGTTCTCAATCCGCTTCAATCGATCTGAATACTGCTTTTCAGCATTGACGACCTGATATCATATTTACCTGGGTCGGATTGAATGCTGAATATCAGTATTCAGGACTTGCAATCCTATCTGCCCCAATCGATTCCAGTACTGTTTTTCAGAATTGGAAACATCGAGATCTCAATCAGCTTGAATCGATCTCAATATTGATGTTCAGCACTGCAGACCTTATACGATATTTACCTGAATCAAATTGAATGCTAAATATCAGTATTGAGGACTTGAAATCCTATCTGACCCAATCGATTTCAGTACTGTTTTCCAGTATTGGAAACATCGAGATCTCAACCCCCTTTAATCGATCTCAATGCTGACTGTAAGTATTGGAGCCCTCATATCCCAATAACCTGAATTGATTTGAGTACTGTCTCTCAGTATTGGGTGGATCGCTATCTCAATCAACTTCAATCGATCTCGAAACTAAATGAAAACATAAGTGACCTTATTATATACTATCTACTTGAATCGATTTGAATGTTGAAAATCAGTATTCAGGACTTGGAATCCTACCTGGCCCAATCGATTCCAGAACTGTTTTTCACTATTGGAAACATCGGGTTCTCAATCCGCTTCAATCGATCTCAATACTGGTTTGTAGCATTGAAGACCTTATACCATATTCACGTAGATCAGATTTAATGCTGGATATTAGTATTGAGGACTTGAAATCCTATCTGCCCCAATCGATTCCAGAACTGTTCCTCAGTATTGGGAACATCGAGACTCAGTCTGCTTCAATCGATCTCGATACATACTGATTTTCAGCATTGCAGATCTTATATCCTATTCAACCGAATCGGAATGGATGCTGGATATCAGTATTCAGAACTTGCAATCCTATCTGCCCCAATCGATTCCAGTACTGTTTTTCAGTATTGGGAATATCGGGATCTCAATACGCTTCAATCAATTTCAATACTGATTTCCAGCATTATAGACCGTATATCCTATTTACCTGAATCGGATTGACTGCTGGATATCAGTATAGAGGACTTGGAATCCTATCTGCCTTAGTCGATTCCAATACTGTATACCAGTATTGGAAACCCCGAGATCTCAATCCGCTTCAATCGATCTCAATACTGATTTTCAGCATCGGATACCTTATATCCTATTCACCTGAATCAAATTGAATGCTGAATATCAGTATTGTGGACTTGAGATCTTATCTGCCCCAATCCAGTACTGTTTTTAGTCATGGGAACATCGGGATCTCAATCCGCTTCAATCGATCTCAATGGTGATTTTCAGCATTGCAGACTTCATATCGTATTCATCTGAAGCGAATTGAATGCTGAATATCAGTATCAAGGACTTGAGATTTTATCTTCCCCAATCGATTCTAGTACTGTTTTCCAGTATCGGGAACATTGAGTTCTGAATAAGCTTCAATCGATCTCAATACTTACTTTTAGCATTGCAGACCTTATTCCATATTTACCTGAATCGGATTGAATGCTGAATATCAGTATTGAGGACTTGAGATCTCATCTGTCCCAATCGATTCCGGTTCTATTTTCCAATTTCGGGTACATCAAGATCTCAATCCGCTTTAATCGATCTCAATACTGACTTTCAGCATTGCAGACCTTATATCATATTGACCCGAATCGATTTGAATGCTGAATATCAGTACTGAAGACTTGGAATCCTATCTGCCTTAGTCGATTCCGAAACTGTATACCAGTATTGGAAACCCCGAGATCTCAATCAGCTTCAATCGATCCCAATACTGCCTTTCAGCATTGCAGACCTTATAACCCTTTCGCCCGAATCAATTAGAATGCTGTGTATCAGATTGGGGATGTGAAGTCCTATCTGCTTTAATAGATGGAGATACTGACCTCTAACATTAGAGACAGTGTATTCTATCTACGTCAATATACCTGAATGATGATTGTTAGTATTGAGGACTTGAAATCCTATCTGCCCCGATCGATTCTAGTACCGTCTCCCAGTATCGGAAACATCGAGATCTCAATCCACCCCAATCGATTTCAATACTGATTTCCAGCATTGCAGACCTTATAACCCATTCACCTGACCAATAGCAAAACTCATCTAGAGGCCGTTCCAATTCGGCCCAGCAGTATTCGATTTGATCCAAATATATGAAATCAGGAAGAGTTCAATACTGATTGTGAGTATTGAGAGGGATAGAATAACCATGCACTCACGATTTCAATTCGATTCTGTAGTATTCATCTCGATTAGTCAATGACGCAAAGAGTGATTGGTTCATCATTGGCATCGATTGACGCAGTCAATTCAACGCTGCCTGGCATGATTCAGACCGATAGCAAAACTTATCCTCAGGCCTCACCAATCCCGCTCAGCAGTATTGAATTCGATTCAAATATATGAAACCTAGAGGAGTTCAATACTGATTGTGGGTATTGAGGAGGATAGAATGACCATGCACCCACGATTCCAATCCGATTCTGTAGTATCCATCTCGATCGGTCAATCACGCAATGAGTGATTGGGTCATCATTGGAATCGATTGACGGAGCCGACTGAATGCTGCCCGGCAGGATTCAGATCGATAGCGAAACTAATCCTCAGAGCGTACCAATCCTGCTCAGCAGTATTGAATCCGATTAGAATACATGGAATCCAGAGGAGTTCAATACCGATTGTAAGTATTGAGGAGGATAGTGACCATGCACCCGCGATTTCAATCCGATACTGTAGTATTCATCTCGATCGGTCAATCACGCAATGAGTGATTGGATCATCATTGAAATTGATTGACGCAGTCGACTCAATGCTGCCTGGCAGAATTCAGACCGATAGGAAAACTCATCTCCAGGCCGTTCCAATCCTGCTCAGCAGTATCAAAATCGATTGAAATATCCGAAACCTAGAGGAGTTCAATACTGATTGTGAGTATTGAGGAGGATAGAATGATCATGCACCCACGATTCCAATCCGATCCTGTAGTATTTATCTCGATTGGTCAATCACGCAATGAGTGATTGGGTCATCATTGAAAGTGATTGCCGGAGTCGGCTCAAAAGTGCCTGGCAGGATTCAGACTGATAGCAAAACTTATCCTCAGGCTGTTCCAATTCTGTTCAGCAGTATTGAATTCGATTGGAATATATGAAACCTAGAGGAGTTCAATACTGATTGTGAGTATTGAGAGGGATAGAGTAACCATGCACCCACGATTTCAATTCGATTCTTTAGTATTCATCTCGATTGGTCAATCACGCAATAGGTGATTGGGGGATGATTGGAATCGATCCAGGGCTAATGACTTGAATCTCTCTCCATTCATGATTGAGACAGATAGGGATGAGCAAGGCTATCATACACCAGTACTGCAGAGAGTTATTTGGTTCGATTGAGGAATGTCGCAACAACAGTATTCAAAAGGTGAAATTCAATCCTGTCATTCGGGATTGGTTAGGATAGATGATTAGTATCGTTTCGCGAATTGAATCAGTTTCTGAAGCATTGATCTCGATAGAGCAGTGGGAGACGGGATCCATCTTTCAATTAGATTGATTACAATACTGTATTGGTTCATTCAAACATATTGAACCAGCAAAGATCTTTCATCCATCCATCCGGATCCTATCCTCTGCTGAATACTAGTATTGGATCATATCCGCTCACATCAGTCCTCATCAACAGTATAGAATTCGTTTGGCAGTTGTGATCTTAAATCTACAATTCAGGATTCAGCTAGATTGGGTCTATGCTCGATTGATCTGCATTGAATCCCAATACTGCTCTCGCAGGTTGAATGGTAGAACCGATTGGAATGTATTGATCCCGATAGGATTCGATTGGTTTTCAATCTATCCCAATCGATATCTTTCGCAGCAGGGTGGGTCCAACATTCTGCTGTGGTTGACGCAAACAATAATCAAGATGATCATTTGTTGCCACATTACATACCACATTGTCACATAGATTTTCATTTGCCACATGCTCTTCACAATTTGTCATTGAGTCTGCATTTATCCATCTAACCTCATTTGATGCCATGGGATTATCAGAGTTAGTTGTCCAACCAGTCGATTGCTGAGCATTGTTGATCCCATACTCTCTGTCCATCACTACTTCCTCATAACAATCAACTAAAGTGTTGGTGACACACTCAGCATCCTTATCCCAAGGGAAATTTGATGGTATTGACTCAATGCGTAACATCACTCGTCTCCTTGGTTTACCTGTATGATACAAGCGAAGCATCTGAATGTTAGTCGAATGATCTTTCACTATGTTCGTATAACACTTTTGAGACACTAGAGGAATATCAACCCACCTGACACGTTGGAGGTTATTATGTCATTATGATGAAAGTGATCTATACATCATCCATGAGTACCATATCTTGGATTGAAATCTTCTCTTTGAATAGCTCTCAGCCATTTTGCTCTCAATTCTTTATTCTTGGGGAAATATAATTTTTTTTTATTATCACAGCCAGGAACACTATACTTGACTTGTTTGTCTACTTTCCTCCTTATTTTTTTATTTCTTCTTTATTTTTTATCATAGCCCACCATCTTCCAAGTATTTCAATTAAAAATAGGTGGTACTGCAATAAATAAGTTCAAATATCAGAGTGATTGCACATAATATGAATATTCTTGCTACAGGTGCACTTACATTAAACTGTAAATCTATCGAATATAAACAGCCTGTTTGCCGCCTGCTCACGAATTCTTTCTGCTGCACGTTACGACTGCAGATTGCGGCGCGTCCGATCACGCATTCTCACACGGATTGATTTACATTACTATGTACGGTTGTGTGAGTGGTGCCACCCTTGCGCTAGACCCCTGCGCCACCTGGCGTGAGCTTGCATGTAGCACCTCTCATTGCCAGAACTATCCGGGAGTATTTGAAAGCTTTTCAGAAAGCTCGTGCGGGAACTAATGAAGCTGGAAGTTTGACGATTTCCATGGAACTTCCCGAAAGCTTAGTGGTATTTTCCATAAAGCTCCCGCGGAAGTCCCCAATGATAACCTTGCCCGCCGGGTATGGGCTCCATTATCAAATACTCAGTATAAGCTATTCGTTTATGAATGACCCTTACGGAGCTGTTAACGAAAGATGTGAATTGAAACATTTAACTGTATGCTCAACTCTCGACACCAAAATAACAGCACAAGATGAGCTCTGTGTGACAAGGAAGTTCATTCTACAAGAAACTCTTCGCACAACTACCATTTTGCTCAAAAATCCATAAGCACTAAGGTCTCACAGGCTCAGATGTTCTATCAAAAGCTCTGACGAGAATCCAAATTCTATCCACAACCTCAGTCAAAACTATATTTACCTGGATATGAGTCAAAAGAAACAAAGATACATGCATACTCACAGCAAAAGCATGAACAGGAGTTGAAATCGAGATAAAGCATAAGATATCATGAGGGAAGATCAGGAATTTTTATCTAGTTGATCAAAAAGCTCATGCAACATCTGTAAAAAATGACAGTCATACAAACCTCTGGGACTTGCACGATTGGATCTTCTGGATCTGAGCCATCGATCATTTGCTGCTCCATACTCGTGGCTTTTTCTCCTGTCACTCCTGCTCCTTCGTTGCCTGCCACTCGTACCCCTAATGTTGAGCCACTGGCAGATGCTTCTCCTTCGCTCCCCACAGTATCCTTTACATTTGACGAGAGCTGCTCCCTTGACATCTCTGACTCCTCTTCGCTGTCAAATACCATCTTGAGTACAAAGAATTTTGGGTAAATATCATGAATGATGTTGAATCAGAATATTGAATAGACTTCAATCCATGGCTGAACTCACATTTTTAGCAGCTGTGATGATAGCCCCATCCAGCATCTCAAAAGCCTCCACTGGCTTCGAGTTGCTGAGACCTTCGCATCTCTTCTTGGACTTGCATGGTTGTTTCCCTACTGGATGATAATCTACATCAGAATCACCATCAGCGTCATCTACATCACCGGTAATAATGATTAACCTGTAATAAGATACTCCGTATCCAGTCGATCGGGTAGCTTTTCCGCAGCACTTGGTGGCACAACCGAACATAACCTCTTTTCGTCAAATTTGAAGATTTACGCCACGAGTCACGCCGACCTATAAAATGCCCTACGATTCGCTTGTAAAATGCACTCACCGCGCCGAACACATGCCACCCGATGATATAACATCGAAATCTCCGTCTTTTTGTCTTGAAAGGACGAGGCGGGTATCTTGGGTGCACATAGTTACAAGTCACGACATTTACTGGACGTAGCATATCTATCTAGAATCCACACGATACAAGGAATGACAATGAAAAGTTGATGGTGAACTTTACTTATGCGGTCGAGATCATAATCGTTGTGCGAAAATTTACGTAAATTCAACAATCACGACGGTATTGCCTGATACACAGGAATATGAGCGCAAACACTGGTAAATGCACGCTTGCGGCGATGTCAGCTGGTATTTTGGCTGCTAGTACAACAACGCTAGGGACACTACAACAACGGAACTGAGCGCGCAGCGGTCTGCGCGTCACGCGCGTATTCAAATTCGATTCTCAAAGTGTATTAGTGATTACGAAAATGATACACTTGATAATGAGAGGAGTACTCACTGCCTGTGGCAAGTAGTTGGACGATTTCCTCCGTGAACATGGCAGTCAGCAGCTCCGGCTTGCTCCGCTTCTCCTCGGACAGGACCAGGTCTCGCGGCCAAATAATTAACACAAGACGCTCGTTTTTCACCAAGCTCTCGACCTCATCGAAATCCTCCTTGTCGAATATGAAGCACTGATAAGCAGCCGAACGCTGTTTCGACCCATCTTTGTTCCGGCGATTGGCAAACTCGACAAGCATGCTCTTTCCGTTTTTTACGTCAATATTCCAATCCTCGAATGACACGCGGGTCGGACGAGTTCTGCTTGAACGTGACACCGCACCAAGATCTCGCAAACAAAACGATCTTGATGCAAAAGGCAAGAGTAAATCGCAAGACGGTAGTAGAGGTGACTGGGACAACGATACGCGAAATCATGCGACAGGCTCGGTGGCTCGAGCGACTCTGACAATAACCGGCCGTTACGCAGGACGTAGGCTCTCGCGTGCCCTTTCGTTCGACGCGTTACCACAACTTCGCTCATTCTACGCAGCTCCCCCCCCCCCCGCATAGCGATATACGTTATACAACAGCCGAAAGTTGCGATTCTGCAAGACGAGAGCTCGCACGCTCACTGGACAAGATTGGCGCGCCTTCTATTCAATAATATGAGAAAGGAAAAAACACCAACCCAGCGCTTCACTCTACACATCAGAACTCGCTCTCGGTCATTGATTCTGACAAGTTTCAATTAGCCATCAGGTATTAACCAAAAGAATTCTCGGACTTGAATGATAGATATTCTATTTTTCATGTGTGCTGATGCCATGTGCTGATGCCCAAGCCATTTCTGCGATGCGGCAAACGGTCAAAAGATTATAACAAGAAATGTATCTTTCCATCTTTTGGTCGTTTCCGCTCTATTTTTCGCAGCCACGGATTAGCTACTGCATTCGGGAACACGAGGATGATGATGATTTTACGATCACCAATACAACGAATTGAGGAATGCTCCTGTAATGGATTATTCTATACAATATGCGTGAGAGAGCCCATTCTGCGCGGATTTTCAACTTCGAATCGAAGATTGTTAAGAAATAGCATACGATAAGCGTTCGCAAGAGATCGACTGTTCAAAATGTATGAAAATTGAGATTCAAGCCCGCAGCGAGACGCGCAAGATCCAATATTACACACCGACTATTCAACACCAATGAGAGGGCATTTTTGATCCTCGCCCCGGTAGTACAAGGACGTTGTTTAAATTGAAGCGACGAGAGTTGTATGCGTGATTCCTTGAACAATAAGCTCCATTTTTGCTCTACTGTTTCATACGTAGAATCAGGAGTCCCAACTTCCTATAAAAAACGTATTGAGGGGCATAAAAACATTTCAATCGGATAAGTTCTTGCAAAGTCTCGCATCGCCGATATAGTTTTCGAAAAGCCACCCGAAATTTGTATCATGGAAAAAAGGAGTGGTTTGACAACGATAATCGAAATTTGCGGATTAGTTCGGACATTTCAAAACTTTACTCAAAACAACAAGATAAGACACCCACATTGCTAAGTCGAGGCGATGAAAGCACGGTGTTTGCATAGAAAATCATGGAGCATTAAAAAATTCGTGCGGAGTTTTCTCGAAGATCTAAGAATATTCGTCAAATTCGTTGAAATTTCGAGTACTTTTCGAAGAAAACTCCCAGTACTTTGCTTGAAATTTCAAGCAAGGTACTTGACTTTTTTTTCAAACATGTGCTTTTTGGAGGAAACTTCAAGTACTTTGCTTGGAATTTCAAGCAAATACTTTCAATTTTCTTCAAAAAACACCCAAAATGTCAAAAACTTTCCAATAGTGTATTTCTCAGTGTGACACATTCACCTGCAGCATCATGCATTGGCCTTTAAACAAACTGTGCGATGTGCACTTATTAATCAGCCCGTTTCAGGGCTAGCCCCAGCGACGGTGCCGTCGCCGTCGCGTCCGACGGAACAATCGATGCTCATGAGTTTCCCAGGAAAATTGGCATGAGCTCTGAAACAAGTTTTGCCAGTGGTACGTGCCTAATCTTGGATCCAACTCCACTCGGCGTTTCCGGAGCGCAAACTGTTTGATGGGGGGTAGTAAATAAGCATCTCGAGAAATACCAAAAAAGTCGCAGTTGTAAGATACTCCAGAGCGATACATATTTACATCTTCGCATCAATCATTATATCTATATGAAACGTTTTCAGAGCCTCCGCATCCATGGACTGCACCACAGACTATTTGCGCGGAAGAAAATGATGACCGTCGTTTACTCAAGCACAATGCTACCGGTATGAATGCTGGTACCGCCTGGTGTGGTTTATATCGGGGCCCGTGGGTAAAACCCCGAGACACCCCAATAATAATTGTCGCATCGAAACGCCGCGCGCCGTCGCACGGGGCTCGTCCATCTGAAATCAAGTTGCGAAGATTATTTATGTAGTCGAGACTGAAATCACGCTCGAATCGTTTCGTTGTTGATTCAATATTAGCCATAAAAATCGTAGAGACAGCAGATTGTAACAATTTAGGCTAATCAAAAAGTGATTCTTGTGGTCATATATAAGTGAAGGAGAACAATCAAATACGAATTTATCGATTCTTCACTTAAATTTCTGAAAGTTTATTTCACATTATATCATTTCTAAATTTGTCAATACAATCACCCGCTCAATCGAGAGTTAAAATCTCAGGCATCACACATTTTTCAGCATCTATAAGAAATCAATCCGCACACTGATTAGCATCATCACAAACATACGACCATAGAAAAAACATCAAACATACATGAATAGTACATCAAGCAACATGGGCGAAAAGGAAGATTCCCGCACGAGTGTCCGGAAAGAGTGCGAGAAAGTGATTCTCTCACACGATTCCACTCTCTCGCACGGTCATTATGTTGTTCTCGCAAAGCGAGAACAACATAATACCCGTGCGAGAAAGTCGAAAGAGTGCGAGAAAGTTACTTTCTCGCGCGGTTCCGGGCACGAGTGTGGGAACTTTTCGCCCACGTTGCTTATACTATTTCATGCAACCTGTGCGGAAAACTGTTCCGTCGCGATTTTCGAAAAAATTGACGGTTGGGCTTGAATAGAATAATGACAGTTATTATCCTATACTGAAATTCAATCGCTCCAGAGGACCAACTCGCTGAAGTGTAAATGCCTTTCCGCACAACTGAGGATCTGGCGCGCCAGTTTGAATTAGATCATCGGCACAGTGTTTGCACTTGTATACGAGGCAAAATTTTACGCACTACTTTGCAAGAAAAGAATTCGATTTCAATTTACGTTTCCTGTATGTTATAGTTCCAATCCATCCGCGACTGACGATGTTTGTAGTCCAATTTTTGGTACTGAGCGAGGAACGGTGCATCAGAGCCGCTCGCTCGACAAATTTTTCGCGGTGGTCAGCGGTACAGGACGGGAGTCCGAGGCGCGTAGTGGGGTCCAGCGGCGGAAGCCCCTGCTGGGGGTGCAGGGGTGAAGCCCCCGCCGGGGGGGGGGGGCCTGAACTGAAATAAAATTCTGGAAAGTGTATCAAAAAACGAACTCTCGTTCATATCGCGTATTACCTCGTTGCTCAAAAATATCGCCAGATTCCAAAAGTATCGATTCTGATAATTGAATCATCCAATCATGTATAATGATGAGATTCTAAATATATTTGTAGAGGTAGTTCTGAAATTCATGAATATCGTTATCCACCAAATGTATTTTTCAAGTGAAGATGATATAATTCATATAAAACGATGAGTAATCGAAGGATTTGGATCCGACTCCTACAAAACATTGACATGCAAGGTTAACCTATTGAATCATTTTTCGAAGTTTTAAATTTCCTATGAGAATTTCGGAGAATTCATTTTTGCACAGATTTCACTCTCTCTCTAAGTTTTGTCAAACGTAGTGAGAAAGTTACTTTCTCGCACACTTAGCCGTGCGGTAATGATTCTCCGCATTCCTTCCGGCACGGGTACCTTGCATAGAAAGTTAACTTCTCACACAGTTTCACGCACAGCGTTGCATAAACTATATTTACTATAGGTAGAATCATATCTCTCAATATTGTTGGGTATATTTGAGGTCGAATTGCTAGCTATCAAAACAATCTTCCATCTGCTCGATCATTCCCACGAATGAAATACGACAGATGCAATTGCAGAAGTTTGATTCCAATTAACGCTCAACAGAGCAGGTTGGAAGCAAAGTGAGTTAGATCGTCAACGTTGATCTCGTGAATAAATGTAATGAGAGTCGAGTATTTCCGTTAGCGACTACTAAAACATGCATCAATCAGTTTCAACACGATTTATGATAGGGATGACACATGATAAGTCATCACCTGCAGGTATACTCATGCATTTGTTGAGAATCGCCGAATACTCTAGGTATGTCACTTCTGTCGTCTCTCGAACTATCGACCACATCACATCTGGATCAAATTCTTCAACAATGCATAGCTTCTTTCCAGTTGGTAATAATTTTCTTCCAATTATCACGTAACGTGCGACATTCGAAGTAGAAGACCTCACTTGAGGGACACTCGCCACTCTTGCAAAATCGTGATCGTTTGTGATAATCGTCGCGTTTGAACGTTTTCCTGCTCTAGTATACGATTCACATGTGAACATCTTCTTTTTGTACATGAAACGATCGTAACATTCGTATTCACCAACTACGGAATGGCCCAATGTATTCTCCACAGCTCCTTTTTCTTCAGAAGTTGAAACAAGTTCCTTTCCACATCCAAAAATTTTAAAATCATTACTGGGTTCGATGATGCTTGACACTCTGCACTCACCCATCAGTTCAAAATACTGTTCTCTGACTTTCTGATCAACTGCAGGGTGTTTGAATACAAAAGCTTGATTTTTGTACCTAAATCTTATTTGTTCCATGGTATGTTGAGTTCCGTAGAATATAAAACTCAACTAGCAGAACTGCCTCGCTCGCGTGCTCGCTCGGCCACGGTGTACAGAAACTCATTGGTGATGTGGAGATGTCAATGTTCTCTCCAATAATTACCAATACCTGGGAATGATTCCAATTATGAAATAAGTTGATTGTAGGACTTCATTCTTCCATCTTATCTTTGAATCCAATCAGTTTGTATCTTCATTTCAACAAATTCTGTATATGCATAATATTTGTGAATCAGTTATGTATGATCGAATCACGAAAATCATCGCGGTTTGAAAAATAGAGTCCCTGAGAGTCTAACAGCGCCCGTAGTGACTGAGAAAAACATTCGTTCTGCAAATTGAGGATTGGCAAGAAAGTTCTTGACAATCAAATACCTATCTTCCTCTCCTTCTTTCAATTTTGAAAGACCCGACGTAATGAACTCGTCGGTAACGTTCCTCAAAACCGTATGAACTGTTGTAAATTTTGTTGCTGAAACGAAACTGCTCGTAGGCTTTTCTATAAAAAAACCATTAGAATCTTCTATTCCCAAGGTATCGTTCTCATAAGGTAATAGTAGCGGTACTGGATGAGTCAAACTCCCGTCCACCCGCGATATAGGTACAGTGAATGCGCGCAGCAGACGACAACATAACCCCGTAACGGTCAAAAGAGGCTACATTTGTCTTTAGACTTCTCTTCATAGGCACTGAATCATCAATCTGATTGTTGCTGAGTGATTTTTGTGCATTCTTCCTTCTGTGTATGCATTCTTATGAAAATCTGAAGGTCAGATATCACTATACTCGTGATCTTCCGTAAGACTCCGTGTTAAACGGCTTTTACACAAACGCTCAGAACTTTTCTCCCCGCTACTGAAGGCTTCTGAAATTTCATTTGAAGCACTTCGAGACCCTAATCTACAACTGTGCCAACATTCGCCATTTTCTGAACGTCAATTCTAGTACCGGTAGAAAGAATTTTCCATGGAACCGGATGATATCGGGAGTACTTGAGGCAGTGAAACTCAGTTAATGTATCCCTCCCAGTATTACTCTCCAGAATGATGAATTAGAGTGTTGGTCACCTATTTACAATTTCTCAGTAATAATATTCAAGAATCATAATTGCCGAGTGACGTAGAATCAAGGACAGTGATCCAAAGGTCTTGGGTTCGAGACCCCTCGATGTACAGCTTTTTTCATCAGATATTTTGTTGATTTCTCGTACTCTCCGAAAATATTTATTCATTTCCAAACATTTCCGTGGGTCGGCTTTTTTGTGAAAAAAAGATCAACGGAATCTTCCCTGAGCTCTGAAAGTTTCTATTGAGTGACGCTTAAGACGCTCCTCCGGGGGCAGAAATACCATTCATTTGGGACTCACTAGAAGTTCTTTCAGAGTTCCTTCATGATTGTTTTTGAAGTTCCAATGGATGTCAAATTTCGCTATTCTGACTGGGCTCCGAAAAAGCTCCGTTTCCATCCTTCGGAAGCCCAATGGAGCTCTAATAGAGTTCTTTCATAATTGTGTCGTTGTCCTTGTACGTACCTTATTCTATTTAGGTATTCAGCTTCAATCACGACTAATATAGCTTCTTTAATTGATACTGTTTCACTATTCATCACTGATTATTAGCCGTCCATTGACGGGGTTCGGATCTTGATTACTCCTGATTCGAAACTCATCACGTATCAAAATAGCAGGTGACTTCGCAAATCATACTTTTTCGGGATTCACTCTTCACACGCCAATGATCACCTACTTGGTGATGAATTTTGTGCGCACGTAAGCCGCCTCGGTGCAAATGTTGCATCCGGATTCATCATCATAAAGGAGGATGAGGACAATTTTTTTCTTCATTGCCATTTTCATTTTTTGACCTATTTCAGTTCAATTCATTGTTCATTATATTCTCATCTCTTTTCTTACCATCCACTTATCCACCATTATCTCAGATATTTCCTTCCACATCCAATAGTCAATCTAAGTTTCTCATTAAATGAATCTCACTCCATTCATTCATCCAGCACCATTTCGAATCCTTCAGTCTACATCCACCATTATCTCATATCCTTCACTCCACATCCCATGATTAAAATCGTTCTCATCCATTGAATTTCATTCCATTCACTCATCCAGCACCATTTAAAATAATCCACTCCACATCTCGCAAACAAAATCATTTCTCTATCATTTCATTACATTCATTCATCCAGCATCATCTTTCATCATTAGCTCCATATGTCACAGGAACAAATCATTCATTCATCTTCGAAATACACCTGCGCATATGCCAACGATCGCCTACTTGGTGATGAATCCTTGTACGCGGGTAAGCCGCCTCTGAGTGCAGATGTTGCGTCCGGATTGATCACGAAATAGGAGCCGAGGCAAATTTTCTCCTCCATCGCCATCCTTATCATTGAAAACATTTCATTTTTTGATTCCTGATGACATCTCTCAGACATGCACCATTATCTCATATCAATCACTCTACATCCCATGATCAATCCAAGTTCCCCATTGAATTTCATTTCGTTCACTCATTCAGTACCATCTGAAGTCGTTCACCACCCTTCCACCATCATCTCATATCATTCATGCATTCACCATTGTTTCATATCATTCGCTCGACTTCCCATGATCAAAGTCATTTTTTATCATTGATCTCCATTTGATTCACCCATCCAGCACCATTGCAAATTATTCACTCCACATTCTTCAAACAAAATAATCTTTCTGTCATTCTATTTCATTCATTCATCCAGTAAATTCTTATATCATTGTCAATCGTCATATACCAATACCAACTCATATGCCAATGATCGCCTACTTGGCGATGAATCTTTGTTCGCAGGTAAGCAGCTTCCGGGTGCAGATGTTGCGTCTGGGGATGTCACCAAGTAGAAGGGTGAGGCAAATTTGCTACTTCATCACCATTTTCATCATTTGACTCTTTCCATTTCAATTTGTTTTTCATTTCGTTTCCTTATTTCTTCCCATACCATTCTCTCATGAACCAATTTTTTCATATTATTCGCTCAACATTCTATAATTGAAATCATTTTTCTGTTATTTCATCCCATTCACTCATCCGGAATTATCCTATATCATTTGCCCCTGATCATTTCTCTGTCATTCCATTCCATCAACTCATCATCTCATTCCATTTCATTGGTGAATCCATCAATCATTCATCTTCTGAAAGGTCAATTCGAGCATGTACATATAATCATATCACAGGTGAATTGAATCGAAAGATGCAACGAAGGTATAGAAAACATCCCCTCTCATACGATCCTTTCGTCTGCGACCAATTAATCTCTGTTCAATTCATCAAACATATCATTATTCATCAATCACTCATCACTACTCCATCTCATTGAATATCCTCAACGCACATTTCACAAGTAATCATCTCCACTTCCTTCACTCACCACTTAAATCATTATACATTTTCAATTCACATATTCTTATCTCATCAGCATTTTCACTCATCCATCACTTTCAACTCACACATTCGCTCAACACTAACGCCAATGACCGCCTGCTTGGAAATGAATCCCTGAACACACATAAGTTACCTTCGGGTGCAGGAGTTGCATCCAGGTCCATCTCCAAGTAGGAGAGTCAGGCAATCCATTCTCATCACTTCATTTTTTCTCGATCCATCTATCAAACGTGTCATCATTTATCATCCATTCATTACTACTTCATCAATCACTCATCAATGATTCATCAACCATCTATCTAACATGTCACCATTCATCAATCGTTCATTACTACTCCTTCAATCATTCATCATTCATTTCTTGAGGGGCAATTCAAAACATATACATTCATTTCAAACGTCAATTGATTCGAGAGATACAACGAACGTATGAAGAACATTCTCCCTTATACGATCCTTACATCTGCGACCAATTGATCTTTGTTGTAAATATATCATGTGAGAATTGCACGTGTAGATTCAGACGACCGATAGATCCTCGTGAGCCGAAACTATTGGGGGTTGGCCGTCAATCTGCGCCTTTGCAACACTCCGGTACGCATGGCGGCGACTCTAAGGATTGAGTGTCATTCATTCATAGAAAATGAGGCGATCGAGGATGACGCACAGATAGACAGACAGACGATTTCCATTATTCATAATTTATTGTAACAGATACGACGAACTAGACGAAAAACACACTTGCACGTGCACCATATTATAGATAATGAATGAAAAATCTTGAAAACGAAGAATGAATTAAGAATGAAATAGTTATATATGCACGCATATGAACGGGCACGAGAAGGATTGGGGCTTAGTAGAGTAGTAGAAGTAGTAATAGTAGTAATGTAATGTTAGTTGAGTATTAATTTGTAGTGACTGTAGAGATAACATGACAAAAATTCGACGTAGAAATCTGCACGAAACTGTTTTCAAATTAAAAATTAGACTAATAAGGTCTGAATAAGGTTCAAATGAGGTTCAAATAAGGTTTGTATGAGGTGAGTGTACCCAACTTGCCTCTGTACCCAACTTGCCCCCATATGCCGATCTCAGGAATGGGCGCTCGTTGACCTTCCCGCAATTCTTTTACGTTTGTTATGTTAAAATATGAGAAAATACGTGGTTTTCAACGACCCCGGATCATTTCTGCGTTCTCTAGAAAATATAAAGTGAGTTTTCCATTTTTCGTGTTTGCACCGAGGAAATCACGTTCACTAAAACCGGTGCCAATTTATTTTTATTCGACCAATCTTGACGTACCTTAGCGCATTCGATTCCTTGTCTCAAGACCTTAAAAATCCACTCTTCAGGGTTGCAGAACTCTGATTTGGAGCGATTTTATGTACAAAATACGAAGATGGTTTGAGAATCAAGAAGGCCGACATCGGAGTGTACCCAACATGCCTCCATATGGTTATCTCAGAAAGGCGTGCAGTATGACTTTTTTTACCACTCAGAACGTGTTTATCACGTCAAAATAGGTCGGAAACAGTCTTTTGGGCCAACTAAAAACTACAAATGCCGCTGCGCGGTGATCAAAACGGATCAAAGCAATTTTTCGCATTTCATCGCCGATTTACATTGTTTTAAATGATGGGGGCAAGTTGGGTACACACTTTTGTAAATTCTCAAAAATCACCTTTTGGGAGAATTCAAACAGTTCGGCTCCTCTTCATCCAAATTGGACGTATCTTAGCTCATTTTAAAGGTCTTGAGACAAGCTTCAAAATGAGTTAAAGTACGTTGGAAAATATTGAGATTAGCCAGAATTATTCAGAAAATGGCATGGGGGCAAGTTGGGTACACTGACCTTAGATACGTGCATACATATAGATCGCTGAAATCTGGTACCGCAGGACGCTGCAGGCAGATTATATCATTCATTAACTAGAATTCTAAAACGCGCGCGTTGCGCGCGGATGGTCACGGTAACAATAGCTATTGTGTTTGAAAGAAAAAATCATGCAGGTATATATGGTACCAGGAAGGAGCAAATATGACATGGTATAAAAATATAGAATGGGAATGTCATTCATCTATATATTCATCTATCTAACATGCCTCGAAAGCGAAATTCATGAATTGCTGATTCAAAAATTCACGACTGTCTGCGGGATTTTTCGAATAATCTCAAAAAACTATTCGATCTATGAAGTGCGCGCGCTGCGCGCGCATGGCTCAACTACCCGTGTGGTGTGGGGTCAAAAAACTATGCAGTTTTTATAAAATACCATTGAGGGTGACCATCAAGGAACGAAGTTCATTTTGAGAACTGGATAATTGAGCTCAAATCCAAAATCAATATTTGAATTTATGCAACGCTTGTGCATGAAAATTTCAATTTTCACGTGAAATATGTGGGTTTCCAATTCGATTGAGATTTCTAAAGGTTTTTACTCATTCACGGATGGAGACACATTCCTCTCCTCCTCCTCCTTCTCTTCTAAGTCGGCTATGAAAGAGGAGGAGGAAACATTTCCCAAAGATATGCACAAAGGTCAGCCAATCAGCCTTTGCAAAGCGAGGATTTCTTTAATGCTTCTGTAGAAATTTTTTCTAGTCCAAAAATGAAAAATTCTCAATCGATTATTTGAAATTCAATTGATCATTATTCGGGAATGAGGAAGTCATTGAACCCTCTACAATCCGAAAGAACACATTATTCACAAATGAAGAATTCCTCAATCGGTTCTGTACAATTCAGTGCCGTCCACCAACTGAAAAGTTGTTTCACCCATCTCAACTTGAAGAATTATACATATACACAAATTGAGAATTTCCTCAAAAATGATGTAAGGATATTCAACATTCACGGAGGAAAGTTTAGTTGATCTACCTCGATCACAAAATGTTATACATGCAATTCAAGTATTATGTTGGAACATTCATCATTCACGAAAAAATCTAGTTATTCTACCCCAATCAAAAAACAGTATAGATGCAACTTTGAAGTTTTTATGAACCAATTAGAGAATTTAGATAAGCGTTCCTGAGATCTTTTCGATCGTTGAAGGAAGATGAAATATCAGAAAATGGATCTTCAAATGATTACCATTAACCTCATTATTACACGAGATATCCGATATTCCTGTTGTCGGTCAAGCAGCAATCTACTTTCCTATTACTCATTTATATAGCGCACGATTCGATTAATACATCATGCAGGTGAAATAAAACCTGATATAATGCGCAGGCGTGACGATCACCTGCTCAATATTGACAACGAAGCAGAAAGAACTGGACAGAACGCTACAGTGCATGAGTTCAGATGCTTGAAACTCATCATTACTTTTCTTTCGATGAATTCGAAATAATCAACCGATATAATAGTTCGGCTATGTAGATAGCATGATTGGATACTTTCAACAATATTGATCCACGTATAGATACATTCAAATAATCCAATATCGTTAATCCACAGCGAAACACATTAAGACGACTCGTAAGTAGTGCGCGAAATCTTGATCGGAACGCCTTGAATGTCGAATATCGAAGTTATCCATTAATAATATGAGATTCACTTATCATACATTTCAACTCATTCATCGTCATCATTTCATCAGCTCACATCACTTCCTTCATTCATTCACTCCATTTTCATCATCGCCATTCATTCATCATCTTCTATACCCACGTTTAGACACCTTCATTCTCATTCTCATCAAACAATTCATAATCATACAGTGCCGATGATCGCCTACTTAGAGAACAATTTCTGCACGCACATAAGACTTCTCTAAGTAGGAGAGTGAGGCATTCACTCTCTCTTATTTCATATACTTTTCATTATCATCATTCATTCATTATCTTCATCGCCTCATCAGCTCACAACTTACCAACATCCATTCACTCCGTTTATATCATTCTTGCTCGTCATCATCTTCAACACATATTCACTAATCATACATTCCAATTCATCGTCATCATTTCATCAGCTCACATCACTTCCTTCATTCATTCACTCCATTTTCATCATCGCCATCCATTCATCATCTTCTACACGCACATTTACTCACCATCATTTTCATTCTCATTATTTAATTCATAATAATCATACAATGCCAATGATCGCCTACTTAGAGAACAATTTCTGCATGCACATAAGACTTCTCTAAGTAGGAGGGTGAGGCATTCATTATCTCTTATTTCTTATATTTTCCATTATCATCATTCATTCATGATTTTCATCACCTCATCAGCTCACAACTCACCAACATCCATTCACTCCATTTATATCATTCTTGCTCGTCATCATCTTCGACACATATTCACTAATCATACATTCTAATTCATCGTCATCATTTCATCAGCTCACATCACTTCCTTCATTCATTCACTCGATTTTCATCATCATTCATTCTTCATCTTCAGCACGCACGTTCACTCAACATCATTTTTATACTCGTTCAACAATTTAGTCATTATCATCAATCATCCATCACTACTTTTTGATCACTCATCAATACCTCATCAATCATCCATTTTTCAAGGGTCAATTCGAAGAATATATATTCATTTCAAAAGTCAATTGATTTGAGAGATGCAACGATCGTATAAAAAACATTCTCCCTTATACGTTCCTTACATCTGCGACCAATTGATCTTCGTTGTGAATATATATTGGGAGAATTGATCTTGTAGATTCAGACGACCGACAGATCCTCGTGAGCCGAAACTATGGGGCTTGGCTCTCAATCTGCGCCTTTGCAACACTTCGGTACGCATGGTGGTGACTCTAAGGATTGAGAGTCATTCATTCATAGAAAATGAGGCGATCGAGGATGACGTACAGATAGACAGACAGACGATTCCCATAAATCATCATTCATTGGAACAGATACGACGAACTAGACGAAAACACATTTACACGATCACCGTATTATAAATAATAATAGATAATCGATAGAAAATCTTGGAGATAGAAAATGAATCAACAATGAAATAGTCACGACTGTAGAATCAACATAATAAAAATTGGACGTCGAAAATCGCACGAAAACGTTTTCAGATTGGAAATTAAACTAATAAGGTCTAAATAAGGTTCACATAAGGTTTGTATGTATGCGTGAATACATGAAGAGGGTAAACATCTAGTGAAGTAAGGTCTAAATAAAGTTTAAATGGGGTCTGTATATGTGTATGTATGCGTGAGTACATTGAGAGGGCAAAAATCGCGTGAAGTAAGGTCTAAATAAGGTTTAAATTAGGTCTGTATATTTGTATGTATGCGTGAATACATTGAGAGGGCAAAAATCTAGTGAAGTAAGGTCTAAATAAGGTTTAAATAATGTCTGTGTATATACGTATATACATATAGATCGCAAAAATCTGGTACCGCCGGACGCTGCAGGCAAATGATATTATTAATATGCCATTGAAGTTCTCGAATGGAAAAGCCAACCACGCCCATAGAGGCCCTTAATATCTCACGTATCGAACAATATGTAATAAGAGATGCAGATTGAAGGTCATGAATTTATTCCCGTATAGAATTTCCGTATCAGCCACAAACTTTTTGAACGCGTGATCAGCCTTATCCATATCATCAAGAGTGACGTTATCTTTCATACAAACGCTGAGACTGTACACAAGTAAAAATAAGTGCTGATATGTCAAGTAAAAGACCCTTCAATACAGGCAGAGAATAATATACGGGAAAATTGTTTATTTCACTCGCGTTCAAATCCTCATCACAATTTTGTAGAAGTCTCGTGATTTCAGATGTGGGTTTCACTTTCTTCGATCCAGCATCGATTTCTGCTTTTTTGTTCCCCAAGTGAAACGGCTTTCCACGATTCTTACGAGAGAACCAAGCTTCGAATAAGCCTTTACCAGTTCCAAGACATATAGCATGCATGTACTCTGGCAAGTAGCCGTGGATGATGTGCAAAGTTATAAGTCTCATCAATTCTGGGACTCCTTTGATGCCGTTATACATGTGGCCCGTTTTCTTCACAATCCCAAGGTCGTCAAAATACATTTTTGCAGTTCTGACAGGACCAACCCCCCCCCCCCCCAAGATACACTCGAGAATTACACTGGTAAACATATTTTGACCTTCAGGATGCGTTCTACAAACTAAAGGTCATTCTAGATGTAGTTTGAGCATCTGAGTTCGAATCCGTTTCCAGAATTGTTCCATCACGTCAGGATTTTGAGATAATTGTTGTTGAAGTTACTAAAAACGTCATTTTTGACACTTTTCAACAAATTATTGTATGGAAATGGAAATTTTGGGATTTTTTCTGTAAGGTCTACGCAATAGAGAGATAATAGACCTACAGAACGAGCTATGTCGAATTAACGTGCTAGCTTCGATTTTTGAAAAACATTGATTTTTAGTACGCGCTTCATACGCTAGTTCACAAGTGCGCGGCGCGTGCGTAACCGGAGGCGTCTGTGCAAATTTCTTCTCGGAGCACCTATCCATGCTAGCTCAACGCGTGCCATCGAAACTCATCCGGTATACATATGGCCCACCTCATTGGCTTAAACAAATTAGTACACATTCTCTAGAGTATATGTGGAAAGGTTAGTATGGAGAAGTGCTAAGAAGAGGGATTCCCACAGATGCATCAGGTTACGCACACGCCGCGGACTTATGCGCGTACAACAATTACCTTGTTGAAGAAATCAATGTTCTCCAAAAAGTAGAACTACAACGTTGATTCGCCATAGCTCGTTTTGTAGGTCTATTATCCCTCTATCGCGTAGACTTTACACAAAAAATCCCAAAAATTCCATTTCCGTACAATAATTTGTTGGAAAGTGCCAAAAATGACGTTTTTTGCAACTTTAACAACAATTATCTCAAAATCCTGACGTGATGGGGTAATTCTGAGAACGGATTCGGATTCAGCTGCTTAAACTGCGTCTAGAGAGACCTTGAGTTTGTGAAACGCATTTTCATGTTTACCAGTGTTATCTTTGGAATTTTTCTTGAGTCAGCTATATGGCACACCAGGATTCAAGCAGAAAGGACACCCATACTCTCCATTGTGTTGATGTTCACTCTGTGCCACGGGCCTTGCCATTGAATCAAGAATGGCTAAGATTGGATGAACTGTGATTGTTATCTCCTCGGTACCTCCATACGGGATGCATGTTATACCAAACTTTTGCATTTGCTCTAACTCATCTATTACAGGCTTTATAAATAGATTCATGCTTGATTTCTTTCTACCACGCGACAAATCAGCGAAAAGTAGATTATCCCTTCTCAATCTGTAAGGCAACTCATTGATGGAGATGAGAATAGGCGACATACTCCTGTCAGTGTGCTTAAACAATCGAACGCCATCTGTATTCAACGCAACTGTTATATCGAATATAGATATCACGTCGCTTCTCAACATTCTCAAATATAACTCACTATTTACAATATCACTCTCACTACATTCTTTACGGAACTTTAAGAAGAGCTTGCTCAAGAATATCTGGAGTAACTGTCTCTTCAAAGGGATATGGATCAAATATTGTTCCTCCTTGTCAAGCTTCGATTTTTTGTAAACTATTGCGTTGTCTTCTTCATCAACACATTTACACCGCGCCAAATCATTAATGATAATGACGTTCAATGATAAACGTCAAGAGTATATCACAGTCTGGACAAAAATAGTATTTGACAAACACTGGTGATGGAAAATTCTTGAGAAATTCGTAGAAAGACCCATGCACAGGCTCGGGTAGATGACTATTCACTAGTTTTACTTGCCCTGCTAAGGCTGCTCCATCGAGAAAATGCCTGAATGCGTGAGCCATGATGAGTAATTCACTTCGCGTTTTGGTTATGTGGGCCTCGTTGTACAAAGGGCACTCCTGAGAGAAGAAATCGAATATCATCTCTTATCATTTTTCAAATCATTCGTAACCATTCTCTCACATCTCATCATTCTTCAAATAAAAGAAATTGAGCAGATGCTTTACAGTCGCAGGATATGTTTTTACAGAAGAATTGAGGTAGCGGTAGATTCAAGAATCTCCACTTTTCAACGCCTTTTAGATAATGCGTTTTATAGATTTTTTGAGAGTTTATGGGCAGAACAAAGCCTTGTTTCCACGAATGGGATGAACCGTTTTTGGACAACCCATTTGTTTATGAAATATTGTTTTTCAGGAGAAAAGCTGCGAATTTTTCATAAACAAACATAGTATTTTTGAAAAAATGGGGGTCATGTCTACACGTCTACTCTCCAGTATCCCGTCGGAATCATCATCATATCTTGTATAGGCGATTTTTGAGAGCCAATCATTCATAAATTTTGCACACGCCTCCTATTATGTATTAAAATCTCTAAATACATCTATTGGATGAGAACTAACCCGAAAATGAAATCAGCTCATCGCGTTTGTTTCTCGAGCTGACCCAGATTATAGAAAGAATGAAGTGAATTGGTCTCGTAGGACCAGAAAGATTGCGGAAAAATACTCGGCGCTCGATTTCAAAATTCGCCGTTCCTCACGCGCCACGAGCCAGGCAGAGCTAATCTTTGGTGCGGTTCAAAATCGAGCGCCGAGTATTTTTTCGCAATATCCCTGGTTCTACATGATCAATTAGCTTCATTCTTTCCTAATCTAGGGTAGCTCGAGAAAAAAACGCGATTGGCTGGTTTCATTTTCGTGCACCTTCTCACCCAATAGATGTTTTTTGAGATTTTAATCCATAATGGGAGACGTGTGAATGAATTATAAATGATTAGCTCTCAAAAATCGTCTGCATACGATTTGATCAATGCGACCGGATATTGGAGAGTAGACCTCTAGACATCCCCCTGATTTTCTCCAAAACACCACCTTTGTTCATAAAACAATTACGCCACTCCTCCTGAAAACAGTTTTTTTATAAACAAATGGGGTTTTTCAGAAACGGTTCAATGAATCATCAACAAATTTGGTAGGCTTATTGACCTCAATGGGGACTATCAATTGTCTGAGTCTTCAGCCTCATCAGTCAACCATTGGAAGATTAACAACCATTTGTTCATAACAGGTCGTTTTTTGTTCAAACAGATGTAACTCCAACAAGAAATGTGCCAGAGCAATATTTTTCTTGAATCGGTATGTTTTTAACGAGCTACAGGATGAAACCAGAGCGAACCTACTCAAAGTTATTCCCACGAAGCTATAAGCCTTAATGCGTAGATTTTACAGTTTTTTATAATTAACAATTATTTGCCGGCGGGTTGAATTTGTTCGGAAGTGATAGACAAGGTTCTCGAGAGTGTCACCTGCAGCTAAAAAAATCAAAGCAGCACCCATTCTCCACGGCCAAGATGATGTCCTTTTCGAGCTAATTCTACTGGTCTGCAGCTCAAGTTGGGCTCGATATACATGAAGGCCCATTAATCTAATTATCAATCCCCGGGCTTAAGCTATTAGAATACTATATTATCACACTGACATAGATGGTAAATGTGTACAAAGGACTGGTTATGAGAGCGAGGTGAGTGCTACGAGTCCTCCCTGACAAGAATACCCACCTGCTCGCAGTCTCATTTGTTATTTTGTAGATCACAAGGATCAAAAAATTATATTCAAAGTTGCGATTTTCATGTTGAAAATATGTAAAATATCCGAAAAGATGCTTTTCGCCGACGCCGAAAATAGCTCGATAGGAAAAATGCGCACGTTGTGAGCCCGTAAAAAATAGGGCTTTTTGTGATTTTAACACGAATTTTTCGATTGTGTTTCCATGCAGGATTGCGAAGAGACAGTTTCAAGCCCAAGTGAATATAGAATAGATGGAATTATTCTTATGATTATCATGAAATATTCAAGCCGATAGAAAAGCTTTCATCCAGCACAAGTCGCTCACAATAGGGAACTGACATGACGGATAAGAGCATAGTAATACGTCGAGTCCAAAAAACGCTGCTTTCACGTAATAAGTGACTCCGGTCCGACGTTTAGCATGATCTTTGCCGATGTATACATAAGTCACTAATAATGATACCATTGCTAGGAATGGTTTCGTATTTAGAAATTCACAATAATATTTTTTGAGGTAGTCGTACGATGGCGATTATAGATGGAAGAGAAATGTCTCAAGGCCTGTCCATATTGGCATCGAATCTTGCGTTTTTCTGAGACACGGTGTCGCAAGAAAAACGCTGGTGTGTCGCAGAAGCGCTGCTGGAAAAACGCGAGATCTCGCACCCGTGTCACAGAGAAACGCAAGGATTTTGCATTGAGCCGCAGCCGCCGATGGCCCATCCGCGCTAATGGCTGTACCCGAATGAACAAATCATAAAATCATTTCGGCCCATCCGCGCTAATAGGCTACCCTCATGAACATATCAAATCTTTTCGGCAATTTTTCAAGTGATTGAAATAATGAAAAATTGATACTTTGAATTTGACAATTTGATCACTAGTATCAAGACGATCTTTGAGAAACTTGAATGGAAGAAATTGGACCACTTTTAGTATCAATTTATCAATTAAAATGATGGTGCTACTTATGACTTGTGATACTAAAAGAGGTCCGATTTTTCTCCCATTCAAGTTTCCAAAAGATCGTCTTGATAACAGTAATCAAACTTTCAAGTCAAAACTATCAATTTTCTTTTAATTTAATTACCTGAAAAACAGCCAGAGAAATTTTATGATAAGATAATGAGTGGCCCATCTGTAGCGCGGACGAGCCGCTGCCATATATTGAGACAAGCGATTGTGCTATTTGAGACGCACATCAGTTATGTGATAGATTATTGCACCAGTTCTGCCTGTTATTCTTCAAGTAATTGAAATGATCAAAAATTCATATTTTGATCTTCACAATTCGATTACTGGTATCAATACGATTTTTTGGAAACTGGGAGAAATCGGATGACTTTTAGTATCAATCAGAATAATGATGCTGCATAGGACTTGTGATTCGCAAAGTCATCCAATTTCCTCCATTGAAGTTTCTAATTGATTGTCTCAGTCTCAGTGATCAGATTGTGGAGTGAAAATTACCAAATTTTGATTACTTCCGTCACTTGTAAAATGGCCAAAAAAAATTTATGATGGGATGATGGCAGCCCCGTCTTTAGCACGGACTACAGAATATCTCGTAATTTTGAAATGAATGAATATAACATAATTTTGTGTCCAGAACTTTTTGAAGCCATGGAGAATGCTATATAAGGCTATCCTTTTCAATTAATTTGTACTTCTTGCTTGTGAGCGCGTGCCATCTCGCGGAACAGTGAGAAATTTATTTTTCTGGGTGTGATTTTATTTACGTTTGTTATATTGGAATGTGAGAAAAATAGTGGTTTGGACTGACCCCGAATGATTTGTGCATGACCCAGAAAATTTACAGTACGTTTCTCATTTTTTGTTTTAGCACAGCTGATGTATATGAGCAATTTTCAAGAAATCACCGGAAAAATTGCGTTCAGCATAACTGGTGCTACAAATTTTCGGTTTGACTATTCTTCGTGTACCTTAGTGCATTCGATTCCTTGTCTCAAAACCTTCGTAATACATTCTCTGAAACTGCAAAAATCTGACTCGAAACTATCTATTTTTTTATTTCATGCGCAAATAATCGAGATAATTTGTGAAACAAGAGAAGAGTGTAAGAAACGTGTCCCATGTAATTATCTCGAGAGAGATTGCAGTATGACCTTTTTTACCACTCAGAACGTGTCTGTTGCATCAATATGAGCTAGGGATAGTGATTTGGACTATAATATATGATATAATAATAAACTCTACATTAAGTTGCACGGCAATGTGAACGAATTTATGCATTTTACCGACGATTCATATCGTTCTTTTAGAAATGAAGACAGCTCGGCTCCAGTGAATTGAAATCGAACATACTTGAGCTCATTCTCAAGGTCTTCAAACGAACTTCATCATGAGTTAGAGCACGTTGAGAAATGTTGGAACAGACTGGAGTAGGGGAGAAAATGGATGACTCTGAAGGTCCAATCGATTATCTTAATGGAAAGTCGAAAAAATTTTTTTCTTGAATTCGAACCTCTGTTCCAAAATTTTTCGATTGGGATCGGTTTTTTGTGACGAAAGAAGGTGCCTGAATTTTTTGCAGCCCCCCCGGTGAATGCCGACACCCCCAAATCGGGGGTTGAAATTCGGGAATTTTTTCAAGAAAAGCCAGGAGGCTCTGTTCCAAGATTTTCCGATTGGGATCGCTTTCTTGTGACAAAAGAGGGTGCCTGAATTTTTTGCAGCCCCCCCGGTGAATGCCGACACACCCAAATCGGGGGTTTGGAATTCGGGAATTTTTTTTAGAATAGGCCAGGAGGCTCTGTTCCAAAATCTCTGTAACGAGAGAGGGTGCCTAAATTTTTTGCAGCCCCCCCGGTGAATGCCGACACCCCAAACTCGGGGGTTGAAATTCGGGATTTTTCTTGAGAAAGGCCAGGAGGCTCTGTTTCAAAATTTCTCGATTGGGATCGCCTTCTTGTGACAAAAGAGGGTGCCTGAATTCTTTGCAGCCCCCCCGGTGAATGCCGACACACCCAAATCGGGGGTTGGAATTCGGGAATTTTTTCAAGAAAAGCCAGGAGGCTCTGTTCCAAGATTTCCCGATTGGGATCGCTCTCTTGTGACAAAAGAGGGTGCCTGAATTTTTTGCAGCCCCCCCGGTGAATGCCGACACACCCAATCCGGGGGTTTGGAATTCGGGAATTTCCTCTAGAACAGGCCAGGAGGCTCTGTTCCAAAGTTTCTCGATTGGGATCGCTTTCTTGTGACGGAAGAAGGTGCCTGAATTTTTTGCAGCCCCCCCCCCCCCCGGTGAATGCCGACACCCCCAAATCGGGGGTTGAAATTCGGGAATTTTTTCAAGAAAAGCCAGGAGGCTCTGTTCCAAGATTTCCCGATTAGGATCGCTTTCTTGTGACAAAAGAGGGTGCCTGGATTCTTTGCAGCCCCCCCGGTGAATGCCGACACACCCAAATCGGGGGTTTGGAATTCGGGAATTTTTTTTAAGAATAGGCCAGGAGGCTCTGTTCCAAAATATCTCGTTCGGGATCGCTTCCTCGTAACGAGAGAGGGTGCCTAAATTTTTTGCAGCCCCCCCCGGTGAATGCCGACACCCCAAACTCGGGGGTTGAAATTCGGGATTTTTCTTGAGAAAGGCCAGGAAGCTCTGTTTCAAAATTTCTCGATTGGGATCGCTTTCTTGTGACGAAAGAGGGTGCCTGAATTCTTTGCAGCCCCCCCCCCCCCGGTGAATGCCGACACACCCAAATCGGGGATTGGAATTCGGGAATTTTTCCAAGAAAAGCCAGGAGGCTCTGTTCCAAGATTTCTCGATTGGGATCGCTCTCTTGTGACAGAAGATTGTGCCTGAATTTTTTGCAGCCCCCCCGGTGAATGCCGATACCCCCAAATCGGGGGTTGAAATTCGGGAATTTTTTCAAGAAAAGCCAGGAGGCTCTGTTCCAAGATTTCCCGATTGGGATCGATTTTTTGTGACAAAAGAGGGTGCCTGAATTTTTTGCAGCCCCCCCGGTGAATGCCGACACCCCAAAATCGGGGGTTGAAATTCGGGAATTTTTTGAGGAAAGGCCAGGAGGCTCTGTTCCAAAATTTCTCGATTGGGATCGCTTTCTTGTGACAAAAGAGGTTGCCTGAATTTTTTGCAGCCCCCCCCGGTGGATGCCGACACCCCCAAATCGGGGGTTCGAATTCGGGATTTTTTAGAACAGGCCAGGAGGCTCTGTTCCAAAATTTCTCGGTTGGGATCGCTTTCTTGTGACGGGAGAAGGTGCCTGAATTTTTTGCAGCCCCTCCGATGAATGCTGACACCCCCAAATCGGGGGTTGAAATCCGGGAATTTTCTCAAGAAAAGCCAGGAGGCTCTGATCCAAGATTCCCCGATTGGGATCGCTTTCTTGTGACAAAAGAGGGTGCCTGAATTTTTTGCAGCCCCCCCCCCCCGGTGAATGCCGACACACCCAATCCGGGGGTTTGGAATTCGGGAATTTTTTCTAGAACAGGCAAAGAGGCTCTGTTCCAAAATTTCTCGATTGGGATCGCTTTCTTGTAACGAGAGAGGGTGCCAAAATTTATTTCAGCCCCGCCGTTGAATGCCGACACCCCAAAATCGGGGGTTGAAATTCGGGAATTTTTTCAAGAAAGGCCAGGAGGCTCTGTTCCGAAATTTCTCGATTGGGATCGCTTCCTTGTGACATAAGAGGTTGCCTGAATTTTTTGCAGCTCCCCCGGTGAATGCCGACACCCCCAAATCGGGGGTTCGAATTCAGGATTTTTTAGAGAAAGGCCAGGAGGCTCTGTTTCAAGATTTTTCGATCGGGATCGCTTTCTTGTGACAAAAGAGTGAGCCTGAATTCTTTGCAGCCCCCCAGGTGAATGCCGACGCCCCCAACTCGAGGGTTGAAATTCGGGAATTTTTTCAAGAAAAGCCAGGAGGCTCTAGTCCAAGATTTCCCGATTGGGATCGCTTTCTTGTGACAAAAGAGGGTGCCTGAATATTTTGCAGCCCCCCCGGTGAATGCCGACACACCGAAATCGGGGGTTTGGAATTCGGAAATTTTTTTTAGAACAGGCCAGGAGACTCTGGTCCAAAATTTCTCGATTTGGATCGCTTTCTTGTGACGGAAGAAGGTGCCTGAATTTTTTGCAGCCCCCCCGTGAATGCTGACACCCCCAAATCGGGGGTTGAAATTCGGGAATTTTTTTAGAACAGGCCAGGAGGCTCTGTTCCAAAATCTCTCCATTGGGATCGCTTTCTTGTGACGGAAGAAGGTGCCTGAATTTTTCGGAGCCCCCCGGTGAATGCTGACACCCCCAAATCGGGGGTTGAAATTCAGGAATTTTTTCCAGAACAGGCCAGGAGGCTCTGTTCCAAAATCTCTCCATCGGGATCTTTTTCTTGTGACGGAAGAAGGTGCCTGAATTTTTTGGGGCCCCCCGGTGAATGCCGACATCCCCAAATCGGGGGTTGGAATTCGGGAATTTTTTTTAGAATAGGCCAGGAGGCTCTGTTCCAAAATCTCTCGATTGGGATCGCTTCCTTGTAACGAGAGAGGGTGCCTGAATTTTTTGCAGCCCCCCGGTGAATTCCGACACCCCCAAATCGGGGGTTGAAATTCGGGAATTTTTTTAAGAAAGGCCAGGAGGCTCTGTTTCAAGATTTTTCGATCGGGATCGCTTTCTTGTGACAAAAGAGGGTGCCTGAATTCTTTGCAGCCCCCCCCCCCCCCCCCCGGTGAATGCCGACACCCCGAAAGCGGGGGTTCGAATTCGGGAATTTTTTCAAAAGAAGCCAGGAGGCTCTAGTCCAAGATTTCCCGATTGGGATCGCTTTCTTGTGACAAAAGAGGGTGCCTGGATTCTTTGCAGCCCCCCCCCCCCCCCGGTGAATGCCGACACACCCAAATCGGGGGTTTGGAATTCGGGAATCTTTTTTAGAATAGGCCAGGAGGCTCGGTTCCAAAATCTCTCGATTGGGATCGCTTCCTCGTAACGAGAGAGGGTGCCTAAATTTTTTGCAGCCTCCCCGGTAAATGCCGACACCCCAAACTCGGGGGTTGAAATTCGGGATTTTTCTTGAGAAAGGCCAGGAGGCTCTGTTTCAGAATTTCTCGATTGGGATCGCTTTCTTGTGACAAAAGAGGGTGCCTGAATTTTTTGCAGCCCCCCCGGTGAATGCCGACACCCCCAAATCGGGGGTTGGAATTCGGGAATTTTTTCAAGAGAAGCCAGGAGGCTCTGTTCCAAGATTTCCCGATTGGGATCGCTCTCTTGTGACAAAAGAGGGTGCCTGAATTTTTTGCAGCCCCCCCGGTGAATGCCGACACCCCCAAATCGGGGGTTGGAATTCGGGAATTTTTTCAAGAGAAGCCAGGAGGCTCTGTTCCAAAATCTCTCGATTGGGATCGCTTCCTTGTAACGAGAGATGTCGCCTGAATTTTTTGCAGCCCCCCGGTGAATTCCGACACCCCCAAATCGGGGGTTGAAATTCGGGAATTTTTTTAAGAAAGGCCAGGAGGCTCTGTTTCAAGATTTTTCGATCGGGATCGCTTTCTTGTGACAAAAGAGGGTGCCTGAATTCTTTGCAGCCCCCCCCCCCCCGGTGGATGCCGACACCCCGAAAGCGGGGGTTCGAATTCGGGAATTTTTTCAAAAGAAGCCAGGAGGCTCTAGTCCAAGATTTCCCGATTGGGATCGCTTTCTTGTGACAAAAGAGGGTGCCTGGATTCTTTGCAGCCCCCCCGGTGAATGCCGACACACCCAAATCGGGGGTTTGGAATTCGGGAATCTTTTTTAGAATAGGCCAGGAGGCTCTGTTCCAAAATCTCTCAGTCGGAATCGCTTCCTCGTAACGAGAGAGGGTGCCTAAATTTTTTGCAGCCTCCCCGGTGAATGCCGACACCCCAAACTCGGGGGTTGAAATTCGGGATTTTTCTTGAGAAAGGCCAGGAGGCTCTGTTTCAGAATTTCTCGATTGGGATCGCTTTCTTGTGACAAAAGAGGGTGCCTGAATTCTTTGCAGCCCCCCCGGTGAATGCCGACACCCCCAAATCGGGGGTTGGAATTCGGGAATTTTTTCAAGAGAAGCCAGGAGGCTCTGTTCCAAGATTTCCCGATTGGGATCGCTCTCTTGTGACAAAAGAGGGTGCCTGAATTTTTTGCAGCCCCCCCGGTGAATGCCGACACCCCAAAGACGGGGGTTGAAATTCGGGAATTTTTTGAGGAAAGTCCAGGAGGCTCTGTTCCAAGATTTCCCGATTGGGATCGCTCTCTTGTGACAAAAGAGGGTGCCTGAATTTTTTGCAGCCCCCCCGGCGAATGCCGACACCCCCAAATCGGGGGTTGGAATCCGGGAATTTTTTCAAGGAAAGCCAGGAGGCTCTGTTCCAAGATTTCCCGATTGGGATCGCTTTCTTGTGACGAAAGAAGGTGCCTGAATTTTTTGCAGCCCCCCCGGTGAATGCCGACACCCCCAAATCGGGGGTTGGAATTCGGAAATTTTTTCAAGAACAGGCCAGGGGGCTCTGTTCAAAAATTCCTCGATTGGGGTCGCTTTCTCTTGACGAGAGAGGTTGCCTGGATTTTTTGCAGCCCCCCGGTGGATGCCGACACCCCCAAATCGGGGGTTCGAATTCGGGATTTTTTAGAACAGGCAAGGAGGCTCTGTTCCAAGATTTCCCGATTGGGATCGCTTTCTTGTGACAAAAGAGGGTGCCTGAATTTTCTGCAGCCCCCCCGGTGAATGCCGACACCCCAAAGACGGGGGTTGAAATTCGGGAATTTTTTGAGGAAAGTCCAGGAGGCTCTGTTCCAAGATTTCCCGATTGGGATCGCTCTCTTGTGACAAAAGAGGGTGCCTGAATTTTTTGCAGCCCCCCCGGTGAATGCCGACACCCCCAAATCGGGGGTTGAAATCCGGGAATTTTTCCAAGGAAAGCCAGGAGGCTCTGTTCCAAGATTTCCCGATTGGGATCACTTTCTTGTGACGAAAGAAGGTGCCTGAATTTTTTGCAGCCCCCCCGGTGAATGCCGACACCCCCAAATCGGGGGTTGGAATTCGGAAATTTTTTCAAGAACAGGCCAGGGGGCTCTGTTCAAAAATTCCTCGATTGGGGTCGCTTTCTCTTGACGAGAGAGGTTGCCTGGATTTTTTTCAGAACAGGCCAGGAGGCTCTGTTCCGAAAATTCTCGATCGGGATCGCTTTTTTGTGACGAGAGAGGGTTCCTGAATTTTTCGCAGCCCCCCCGGTGAATGCCGACACCCCCTAATCGGGGGTTGGAATTCGTGAATTTTTTCAGAACAGGCCAGGAGGCTCTGTTACAAAATTTCTCGTTTGGGATCGCTTTCTTGTAACGAGAGAGGGTGCCTGAATTTTTTGCAGACCCCCGGTGGATGCCGACACCCCCAAATCGGGGTTTGAAATTCGGGAATTTTTTTAAGAAAGGCCAGGAGGCTCTGTTTCAAGATTTTTCGATCGGGATCGCTTTCTTGTGACAAAAGAGTGAGCCTGAATTCTTTGCAGCCCCCCAGGTGAATGCCGACACCCCCCCCCAAATCGGGGATTCGAATTCGGGATTTTTTAGAACAGGCCAGGAGGCTCTGTTCCAAAGTTTCTCGATTGGGATCGCTTCCTTGTGACGGAAGAAGGTGCCTGAATTTTTTGCAGCCCCCCCGGTGAATGCCGACGCCCCCAACTCGGGGGTTGGAATTCGGGAATTTTTTCAAGAAAAGCCAGGAGGCTCTGTTCCAAGATTTCTCGATTGGGATCGCTCTCTTGCGATAGAAGAGGGTGCCTGAATTTTTTGCAGCTCCCCCGGTGGATGCCGACACCCCCAAATCGGGCGTTCGAATTCGGGATTTTTTTAAGAAAGGCCAGGAGGCTCTGTTTCAAGATTTTTCGATCGGGATCGCTTTCTTGTGACAAAAGAGTGAGCCTGAATTCTTTGCAGCCCCCCAGGTGAATGCCGACACCCCCCCCCCCCCCCCCAAATCGGGGATTCGAATTCGGGATTTTTTAGAACAGGCCAGGAGGCTCTGTTCCAAAGTTTCTCGATTGGGATCGCTTCCTTGTGACGGAAGAAGGTGCCTGAATTTTTTGCAGCCCCCCCGGTGAATGCCGACGCCCCCAACTCGGGGGTTGAAATTCGGGAATTTTTTCAAGAAAAGCCAGAAGGCTCTAGTCCAAGATTTCCCGATTGGGATCGCTTTCTTGTGACAAAAGAGGGTGCCTGAATTTTTTGCAGCCCCCCCGGTGAATGCCGACACACCCAAATCGGGGGTTTGGAATTCGGAAATTTTTTTTAGAACAGGCCAGGAGACTCCGGTCCAAAATTTCTCGATTGGGATCGCTTCCTTGTGACGGAAGAAGGTGCCTGAATTTTTTGCAGCCCCCCGGTGAATGCCGACACCCCCAAATCGGGGGTTGAAATTCGGGAATTCTCTCGAGAACAGGCCAGGGGGCTCTGTTCCAAAATTTCTCGATTGGGATCGCTTTTCTGTGACGGAAGAAGGTGCCTGGATTTTTCGCAGCACCCTCGGCGAATTCTGACAACCCCGAATCGGGGATGAAATTTAGGAATTCATCTAAGAACGGGCCAGGAGGCTCTGTTCCAAAATTTCTCGATTGAGATCGCTTTCTTGTGACCGAAAAAGGTGCCTGAATTTTCTGCAGCCCCCCTCCCCCCCCCCCCCGGTGAATGTTGACACCCCCAAATCGGGGGTTGAAATTCGGGAATTCTCTTAAGAACAGTCCAGGAGGCTCTGTTCCAAAATTTCTCGAATGGGATCGCTTCTCTGTGACGAAAGAAGGTGCCTGGATTTTTCGCAGCCCCCTCGGCGAATGCCGACACCCCCAAATCGGAGGTTGAAATTCGGGAATTCATTTAAGAACGGGCCAGGAGGCTCTGTTCCAAAATTTCTCGATTGGGATCGCTCCCTTGTGACGAAAGAAGGTGCCTGAATATTTTGCAGCCCCCCCCCCCCCCCCCCGGTGAATGCCGACCCCCCCAAATCGGGGGTTGAAATCCGGGAATTTTCTCAAGAAAAGCCAGGAGGCTCTGATCCAAGATTCCCCGATTGGGATCGCTTTCTTGTGACAAAAGAGGGTGCCTGAATTTTTTGCAGCCCCCCCCCCCCCCCCGGTGAATGCCGACACACCCAATCCGGGGGTTTGGAATTCGGGAATTTTTTCTAGAACAGGCAAAGAGGCTCTGTTCCAAAATTTCTCGATTGGGATCGCTTTCTTGTAACGAGAGAGGGTGCCAAAATTTATTTCAGCCCCGCCGTTGAATGCCGACACCCCAAAATCGGGGGTTGAAATTCGGGAATTTTTTCAAGAAAGGCCAGGAAGCTCTGTTCCGAAATTTCTCGATTGGGATCGCTTCCTCGTGACGAGAGAGGGTGCCTGAATTTTTCGCAGCCCCCCCGTCGAATGCCGACACCCCCAAATCGGGGGTTGGAATTCGTGAATTTTTTTAGAACAGCCCAGGAGGCTCTGTTCCAAAATTCCTCGTTCGGGATTGCTTTCTTGTAACGAGAGAGGGTGCCTGAATTTTTTGCAGCCTCCCCGGTGAATGCCGACAACCCCAAATCGGGAGTTGAAATTCGGGAATTTTTTTAGAACAGGCCAGGAGTCTCTGTTCCAAAATTTCTCGATTAGGATCGCTTTTTTGTGGCAAAAGAAGGTGCCTGGATTTTTTGCAGCCCCCCCCCCCCGGTAAATGCCGACACCCCCTAATAGGGGGTTGAAATTAGGGGATTTTTTTAAGGACGGGCCAGGAGGCTCTGTTCCAAAATTCCTCGATTGGGATCGCTCTTTTCTGATGGAATAAAATGCCTGAATTTTTCGCAGCCCCCCCGGTGAATGCCGACACCCCCAAATCGGGGGTTGAAGTTCGGGAATTCTCTCAAGAACAGGCCAGGAGGCTCTGTTCCAAAATTTCTCGATTGGGATCGCTCTTCTGTGACGGAAGAAGGTGCCTGGATTTTTCGCAGCACCCTCGGCGAATTCTGACACCCCCGAATCGGGGATGAAATTTAGGAATTCATCTAAGAACGGGCCAGGAGGCTCTGTTCCAAGATTTCTCGATTGAGATCGCTTTCTTGTGACCGAAAAAGGTGCCTGAATTTTTTTCAGCCCCCCCCCCCCGGTGAATGTTGACACCCCCAAATCGGGGGTTGAAATTCGGGAATTCTCTTAAGAACAGGCCAGGAGGCTCTGTTCCAAAATTTCTCGATTGGGATCGCTTTTCTGTGACGAAAGAAGGTGCCTGGATTTTTCGCAGCCCCCTCGGCGAATGCCGACACCCCCAAATTGGGGGTTGAAATTCGGGAATTTTCTTAAGAACAGGCCAGGAGTCCTGTTCCAAAATTCCTCGATTAGGATCGCTTTTTTGTGACAGAAGAAGGTGCCTGAATTTTTTGCAGCCCCCCCCCCCCCGGGAAATGTCGACCCCCCCAAATCGGGGGTTGGAATTAGGGAATTCCCTTAAGAACAGGCCAGGAGGCTCTGTTCCAAAATTTCTCGATTCGGATCGCTTCTCTGTGACAAAAGAAGGTGCCTGAATTTTTCGCAGTCCCCCGGTGAATGCCGACACCCCCCAATTCAGGGGTTGAAATTCGGGAATTCTTTCAGAACAGGCCAGGAGGCTCTGTTCCAAAATTTCTCGATTGGGATCGCTTTTCTGTGACAAAAGAAGGTCCCTGAATTTTTCGCAGCCCCCCCCCCCCCCCCGGTGAATGCCGACACCCCCAAATCGGAGGTTGAAATTCGGGAATTCATTTAGGAACGGGCCAGGAGGCTCTGTTCCAAAATTTCTCGATTGGGATCGCTCCCTTCTGACGAGAGAAGGTGCCTGAATTCTTTGCAGCCCCCCCGGTGAATGCCGACACCCCTTAATCGGGGGTTGAAATTCGGCAATTTTTTTAAGAACTGGCCAGGAGGCTCTGTTCCAAAAATTCTCGTTCGGGATCGCTTCCTTGTGACGAGAGAGGGGCCCTGAATTCTCCGCAGCCCCGCCGGTGAATCCCGACACCCCCAAATCGGGGGTTGAAATTCGGGGATTCATTTAAGAACAGGCCAGGAGGCTCTGTTCCAAAATTTCTCGATTGGGATCGCTTTTCTGTGACGGAAGAAGGTGCCTGGATTTTTCGCAGCACCCTCGGCGAATTCTGACACCCCCGAATCGGGGATAAGATTTAGGAATTCATCTAAGAACGGGCCAGGAGGCTCTGTTCCAAGATTTCTCGATTGAGATCGCTTTCTTGTGACCGAAAAAGGTGCCTGAATTTTTTTCAGCCCCCCCCCCGGTGAATGTTGACACCCCCAAATCGGGGGTTGAAATTCGGGAATTCTCTTAGGAACAGGCCAGGAGGCTCTGTTCCAAAATTTCTCGATTGGGATCGCTTTTCTGTGACGAAAGAAGGTGCCTGGATTTTTCGCAGCCCCCTCGGCGAATGCCGACACCCCCAAATTGGGGAATGAAATTCGGGAATTTTCTTAAGAACAGGCCAGGAGTCCTGTTCCAAAATTCCTCGATTAGGATCGCTTTTTTGTGACAGAAGAAGGTGCCTGAATTTTTTGCAGCCCCCCCCCCCCCCGGGAAATGTCGACCCCCCCAAATCGGGGGTTGGAATTAGGGAATTTCCTTAAGAACAGGCCAGGAGGCTCTGTTCCAAAATTTCTCGATTCGGATCGCTTCTCTGTGACAAAAGAAGGTGCCTGAATTTTTCGCAGTCCCCCGGTGAATGCCGACACCCCCCAATTCAGGGGTTGAAATTCGGGAATTCTTTCAGAACAGGCCAGGAGGCTCTGTTCCAAAATTTCTCGATTGGGATCGCTTTTCTGTGACAAAAGAAGGTCCCTGGATTTTTCGCAGCCCCCCCCCCCCCCCGGTGAATGCCGACACCCCCAAATCGGAGGTTGAAATTCGGGAATTCATTTAGGAACGGGCCAGGAGGCTCTGTTCCAAAATTTCTCGATTGGGATCGCTCCCTTCTGACGAGAGAAGGTGCCTGAATTTTTCGCAGCCCCCCCGGTGAATGCCGACACCCCTTAATCGGGGGTTGAAATTCGGCAATTTTTTTAAGAACTGGCCAGGAGGCTCTGTTCCAAAAATTCTCGTTCGGGATCGCTTCCTTGTGACGAGAGAGGGGCCCTGAATTCTCCGCAGCCCCGCCGGTGAATCCCGACACGCCCAAATCGGGGGTTGAAATTCGGGGATTCATTTAAGAACGGGCCAGACGGCTCTGTTTCAAAATTCCTCGATTGGGATCGCTCTTCCCTGATGGAATAAAATGCCTGAATTTTTCGCAGCCCCCCCGGTGAATGCCGACACCCCCAAATCGGGGGTTGAAATTCGGGAATTCTCTCAAGAACAGGCCAGGAGGCTTTGTTCCAAAATTTCTCGATTGGGATCGCTTTTCTGTGACGGAAGAAGGTGCCTGGATTTTTCGCATTACCTTCGGCGAATTCTGACACCCCCGAATCGGGGATGAAATTTAGGAATTCATCTAAGAACGGGCCAGGAGGCTCTGTTCCAAAATCTCTCGATTGAGATCGCTTTCTTGTGACCGAAAAAGGTGCCTGAATTTTTTGCAGCCCCCCTCCCCCCCCCGGTGAATGTTGACACCCCCAAATCGGGGGTTGAAATTCGGGAACTCTCTTAAGAACAGGCCAGGAGGCTCTGTTCCAAAATTTCTCGATTGGGATCGCTTTTCTGTGACGGAAGAAGGTGCCTGGATTTTTCGCAGCCCCCTCGGCGAATGCCGACACCCCCAAATCGGAGGTTGAAATTCGGGAATTCATTTAAAAACGGGCCAGGAGGCTCTGTTCCAAAATTTCTCGATTGGGATCGCTCCCTTGTGACGAAAGAAGGTGCCTGAATATTTTGCAGCCCCCCCCCGGTGAATGCTGACACCCCCAAATCGGGGGTTGAAATTCGGCAATTTTCTTAAGAACAGGCCAGGAGGCTCTGTTCCAAAATTCCTCGATTGGGGTCGCTTCCTCTTGACGAGAGAGGGTGCCTGGATTTTTTTCAGAACAGGCCGGGAAGCTCTGTTCCAAAATTTTTCGATTGGGATCGCTTTCTTGTGACGAGAGAGGGTGCCCGAATTTTTCGAAACCCCCCCGGTGAATGCCGACACCCCCTCATCGGGGGTTGGAATTCGTGAATTTCTTCAGAACAGGCCAGGAGGCTCCGTTCCAGAATTCCTCGTTCGGGATCGCTTCCTTGTGACGAGAGAGGATGCCTGAATTTTTTGCATTTCCCCCTGTGAATGCCGACACCCCCAAATCGGGTACGGAAATTCGGGAATTTTTTCAGAACAGGCCAGGAGTCTCTGTTCTAAAATTTCTCGATTAGGATCGCTTTTTTGTGACAGAAGAAGGTGCCTGAATTTTTTGCAGCCCCCCCCCCCCCCGGTTAATGCCGACACCCCCAAATCGGTGGTTGAAATTAGAGAATTTTTTCAAGAACGGGCCAGGAGGCTCTGTTCCAAAATTCCTGGATTGCGATCGCTTTCTCGTGACGGAAGAAGGTGCCTGCATTTTTTGCAGCCCCGCCCCCCGGTGAATGCCGACACCCCCAAATCAGGGGTTGACATTCGGGAATTCTTTTAGATCAGGCCAGGAGGCTCTGTTCCAAAATTTCTCGATTGGGATCGCTTCCTCGTGACGAGAGAGGTTCCCTGAATTTTTCGCAGCCCCCCCGTCGAATGCCGACACCCCCAAATCGGAGGTTGAAATTCGGGAATTCTCTCAAGAACAGGCCAGGAGTCTCTGTTCCAAAATTTCTCGATTAGGATCGCTTTTTTGTGGCAAAAGAAGGTGCCTGGATTTTTTGCAGCCCCCCCCCCCGGTAAATGCCGACACCCCCTAATAGGGGGTTGAAATTAGGGGATTTTTTTATGACGGGCCAGGAGGCTCTGTTCCAAAATTCCTCGATTGGGATCGCTCTTTTCTGATGGAATAAAATGCCTGAATTTTTCGCAGCCCCCCCGGTGAATGCCGACACCCCCAAATCGGGGGTTGAAGTTCGGGAATTCTCTCAAGAACAGGCCAGGAGGCTCTGTTCCAAAATTTCTCGATTGGGATCGCTTTTCTGTGACGGAAGAAGGTGCCTGGATTTTTCGCAGCACCCTCGGCGAATTCTGACACCCCCGAATCGGGGATGAAATTTAGGAATTCATCTAAGAACGGGCCAGGAGGCTCTGTTCCAAGATTTCTCGATTGAGATCGCTTTCTTGTGACCGAAAAAGGTGCCTGAATTTTTTTCAGCCCCCCCCCCCCGGTGAATGTTGACACCCCCAAATCGGGGGTTGAAATTCGGGATTTCTCTTAAGAACAGGCCAGGAGGCTCTGTTCCAAAATTTCTCGATTGGGATCGCTTTTCTGTGACGAAAGAAGGTGCCTGGATTTTTCGCAGCCCCCTCGGCGAATGCCGACACCCCCAGATTGGGGGTTGAAATTCGGGAATTTTCTTAAGAACAGGCCAGGAGTCCTGTTCCAAAATTCCTCGATTAGGATCGCTTTTTTGTGACAGAAGAAGGTGCCTGAATTTTTTGCAGCCCCCCCCCCCCCGGGAAATGTCGACCCCCCCAAATCGGGGGTTGGAATTAGGGAATTCCCTTAAGAACAGGCCAGGAGGCTCTGTTCCAAAATTTCTCGATTCGGATCGCTTCTCTGTGACAAAAGAAGGTGCCTGAATTTTTCGCAGTCCCCCGGTGAATGCCGACACCCCCCAATTCAGGGGTTGAAATTCGGGAATTCTTTCAGAACAGGCCAGGAGGCTCTGTTCCAAAATTTCTCGATTGGGATCGCTTTTCTGTGACAAAAGAAGGTCCCTGAATTTTTCGCAGCCCCCCCCCCCCCGGTGAATGCCGACACCCCCAAATCGGAGGTTGAAATTCGGGAATTCATTTAGGAACGGGCCAGGAGGCTCTGTTCCAAAATTTCTCGATTGGGATCGCTCCCTTCTGACGAGAGAAGGTGCCTGAATTCTTTGCAGCCCCCCCGGTGAATGCCGACACCCCTTAATCGGGGGTTGAAATTCGGCAATTTTTTTAAGAACTGGCCAGGAGGCTCTGTTCCAAAAATTCTCGTTCGGGATCGCTTCCTTGTGACGAGAGAGGGGCCCTGAATTCTCCGCAGCCCCGCCGGTGAATCCCGACACCCCCAAATCGGGGGTTGAAATTCGGGGATTCATTTAAGAACAGGCCAGGAGGCTCTGTTCCAAAATTTCTCGATTGGGATCGCTTTTCTGTGACGGAAGAAGGTGCCTGGATTTTTCGCAGCACCCTTGGCGAATTCTGACACCCCCGAATCGGGGATGAAATTTAGGAATTCATCTAAGAACGGGCCAGGAGGCTCTGTTCCAAGATTTCTCGATTGAGATCGCTTTCTTGTGACCGAAAAAGGTGCCTGAATTTTTTTCAGCCCCCCCCCCCCCCGGTGAATGTTGACACCCCCAAATCGGGGGTTGAAATTCGGGAATTCTCTTAGGAACAGGCCAGGAGGCTCTGTTCCAAAATTTCTCGATTGGGATCGCTTTTCTGTGACGAAAGAAGGTGCCTGGATTTTTCGCAGCCCCCTCGGCGAATGCCGACACCCCCAAATTGGGGAATGAAATTCGGGAATTCCCTTAAGAACAGGCCAGGAGGCTCTGTTCCAAAATTTCTCGATTCGGATCGCTTCTCTGTGACAAAAGAAGGTGCCTGAATTTTTCGCAGTCCCCCGGTGAATGCCGACGACCCCCAATTCAGGGGTTGAAATTCGGGAATTCTTTCAGAACAGGCCAGGAGGCTCTGTTCCAAAATTTCTCGATTGGGATCGCTTTTCTGTGACAAAAGAAGGTCCCTGAATTTTTCGCAGCCCCCCCCCCCCCGGTGAATGCCGACACCCCCAAATCGGAGGTTGAAATTCGGGAATTCATTTAGGAACGGGCCAGGAGGCTCTGTTCCAAAATTTCTCGATTGGGATCGCTCCCTTCTGACGAGAGAAGGTGCCTGAATTTTTTGCAGCCCCCCCGGTGAATGCCGACACCCCTTAATCGGGGGTTGAAATTCGGCAATTTTTTTAAGAACTGGCCAGGAGGCTCTGTTCCAAAAATTCTCGTTCGGGATCGCTTCCTTTTGACGAGAGAGGGGCCCTGAATTCTCCGCAGCCCCGCCGGTGAATCCCGACACCCCCAAATCGGGGGTTGAAATTCGGGGATTCATTTAAGAACAGGCCAGGAGGCTCTGTTCCAAAATTTCTCGATTGGGATCGCTTTTCTGTGACGGAAGAAGGTGCCTGGATTTTTCGCAGCACCCTCGGCGAATTCTGACACCCCCGAATCGGGGATAAGATTTAGGAATTCATCTAAGAACGGGCCAGGAGGCTCTGTTCCAAGATTTCTCGATTGAGATCGCTTTCTTGTGACCGAAAAAGGTGCCTGAATTTTTTTCAGCCCCCCCCCCGGTGAATGTTGACACCCCCAAATCGGGGGTTGAAATTCGGGAATTCTCTTAGGAACAGGCCAGGAGGCTCTGTTCCAAAATTTCTCGATTGGGATCGCTTTTCTGTGACGAAAGAAGGTGCCTGGATTTTTCGCAGCCCCCTCGGCGAATGCCGACACCCCCAAATTGGGGAATGAAATTCGGGAATTTCCTTAAGAACAGGCCAGGAGTCCTGTTCCAAAATTCCTCGATTAGGATCGCTTTTCTGTGACGAAAGAAGGTGCCTGGATTTTTCGCAGCCCCCTCGGCGAATGCCGACACCCCCAAATTGGGGAATGAAATTCGGGAATTCCCTTAAGAACAGGCCAGGAGGCTCTGTTCCAAAATTTCTCGATTCGGATCGCTTCTCTGTGACAAAAGAAGGTGCCTGAATTTTTCGCAGTCCCCCGGTGAATGCCGACGACCCCCAATTCAGGGGTTGAAATTCGGGAATTCTTTCAGAACAGGCCAGGAGGCTCTGTTCCAAAATTTCTCGATTGGGATCGCTTTTCTGTGACAAAAGAAGGTCCCTGGATTTTTCGCAGCCCCCCCCCCCCCGGTGAATGCCGACACCCCCAAATCGGAGGTTGAAATTCGGGAATTCATTTAGGAACGGGCCAGGAGGCTCTGTTCCAAAATTTCTCGATTGGGATCGCTCCCTTCTGACGAGAGAAGGTGCCTGAATTTTTCGCAGCCCCCCCGGTGAATGCCGACACCCCTTAATCGGGGGTTGAAATTCGGCAATTTTTTTAAGAACTGGCCAGGAGGCTCTGTTCCAAAAATTCTCGTTCGGGATCGCTTCCTTGTGACGAGAGAGGGGCCCTGAATTCTCCGCAGCCCCGCCGGTGAATCCCGACACCCCCAAATCGGGGGTTGAAATTCGGGGATTCATTTAAGAACGGGCCAGACGGCTCTGTTTCAAAATTCCTCGATTGGGATCGCTCTTTCCTGATGGAATAAAATGCCTGAATTTTTCGCAGCCCCCCCGGTGAATGCCGACACCCCCAAATCGGGGGTTGAAATTCGGGAATTCTCTCAAGAACAGGCCAGGAGGCTTTGTTCCAAAATTTCTCGATTGGGATCGCTTTTCTGTGACGGAAGAAGGTGCCTGGATTTTTCGCATTACCTTCGGCGAATTCTGACACCCCCGAATCGGGGATGAAATTTAGGAATTCATCTAAGAACGGGCCAGGAGGCTCTGTTCCAAAATCTCTCGATTGAGATCGCTTTCTTGTGACCGAAAAAGGTGCCTGAATTTTTTGCAGCCCCCCTCCCCCCCCGGTGAATGTTGACACCCCCAAATCGGGGGTTGAAATTCGGGAACTCTCTTAAGAACAGGCCAGGAGGCTCTGTTCCAAAATTTCTCGATTGGGATCGCTTTTCTGTGACGGAAGAAGGTGCCTGGATTTTTCGCAGCCCCCTCGGCGAATGCCGACACCCCCAAATCGGAGGTTGAAATTCGGGAATTCATTTAAGAACGGGCCAGGAGGCTCTGTTCCAAAATTTCTCGATTGGGATCGCTCCCTTGTGACGAAAGAAGGTGCCTGAATATTTTGCAGCCCCCCCCCCCCGGTGAATGCTGACACCCCCAAATCGGGGGTTGAAATTCGGCAATTTTCTTAAGAACAGGCCAGGAGGCTCTGTTCCAAAATTCCTCGATTGGGGTCGCTTCCTCTTGACGAGAGAGGGTGCCTGGATTTTTTTCAGAACAGGCCGGGAAGCTCTGTTCCAAAATTTTTCGATTGGGATCGCTTTCTTGTGACGAAAGAGGGTGCCCGAATTTTTCGAAACCCCCCCGGTGAATGCCGACACCCCCTCATCGGGGGTTGGAATTCGTGAATTTCTTCAGAACAGGCCAGGAGGCTCCGTTCCAGAATTCCTCGTTCGGGATCGCTTCCTTGTGACGAGAGAGGATGCCTGAATTTTTTGCATTTCCCCCTGTGAATGCCGACACCCCCAAATCGGGTACGGAAATTCGGGAATTTTTTCAGAACAGGCCAGGAGTCTCTGTTCTAAAATTTCTCGATTAGGATCGCTTTTTTGTGACAGAAGAAGGTGCCTGAATTTTTTGCAGCCCCCCCCCCCCCGGTTAATGCCGACACCCCCAAATCGTTGGTTGAAATTAGAGAATTTTTTCAAGAACGGGCCAGGAGGCTCTGTTCCAAAATTCCTGGATTGCGATCGCTTTCTCGTGACGGAAGAAGGTGCCTGCATTTTTTGCAGCCCCGCCCCCCGGTGAATGCCGACACCCCCAAATCAGGGGTTGACATTCGGGAATTCTTTTAGATCAGGCCAGGAGGCTCTGTTCCAAAATTTCTCGATTGGGATCGCTTCCTCGTGACGAGAGAGGTTCCCTGAATTTTTCGCAGCCCCCCCGTCGAATGCCGACACCCCCAAATCGGAGGTTGAAATTCGGGAATTCTCTCAAGAACAGGCCAGGAGGCTCTGTTCCAGAATTCCTCGATTGAGATCGCTTTCTTGTGACCGAAAAAGGTGCCTGAATTTTTTGCAGCCCCCCCCCCCCCCCGGTGAATGTTGACACCCCCAAATCGAGGGGTTGAAATTCGGGAATTCTCTTAAGAACAGGCCAGGAGGCTCTGTTCCAAAATTTCTCGATTGGGATCGCTTTTCTGTGACGAAAGAAGGTGCCTGGATTTTTCGCAGCCCCCTCGGCGAATGCCGACACCCCCAAATCGGGGGTTGAAATTCGGGAATTTTTTTGAGAACAGGCCAGGAGTCCTGTTCCAAAATTCCTCGATCAGGATCGCTTTTTCGTGACAGAAGAAGGTGCCTGAATTTTTTGCAGCCCCCCCCCCCTCCCGGGAAATGTCGACCCCCCCAAATCGGGGGTTGGAATTAGGGAATTTCCTTAAGAACAGGCCAGGAGGCTCTGTTCCAAAATTTCTCGATTCGGATCGCTTCTCTGTGACAAAAGAAGGTGCCTGAATTTTTCGCAGTCCCCCGGTGAATGCCGACACCCCCCAATTCAGGGGTTGAAATTCGGGAATTCTTTCAGAACAGGCCAGGAGGCTCTTTTCCAAAATTTCTCGATTGGGATCGCTTTTTTGTGAGGAAAGAAGGTGCCTGGATTTTTTGCAGCCCCCCCCCCCCCCGGTAAGTGCCGACGCCCCCAAATAGGGGGTTGAAATTAGGGGATTTTTTAAAGAACGGGCCAGGAGGCTCTGTTCCAAAATTCCTCGATTGGGATCGCTCTTTTCTGATGGAATAAAATGCCTGAATTTTTCGCAGCCCCCCCGGTGAATGCCGACACCCCCAAATCGGAGGTTGAAATTCGGGAATTCTCTCAAGAACAGGCCAGTAGGCTCTGTTCCAAAATTTCTCAATTGGGATCGCTCCCTTCTGACAGAAGAAGGTGCCTGAATTTCTGGCAGCCCCCCCCGCCGTTGAATGCCGACACCCCCAAATCGGGGGTTGAAATTCGGGGATTCTTTTAGAACAGGCCAGGAGTTTCTGTTCCAAAATTTCTCGATTGTGATCGCTTTCTCGTGACGGAAGAAGGTGCCAGCATTTTCTGCAGCCCCACCCCCCTCCCGGTGAATGCCGACACCCTCAAATCAGGGGTTGAAATTCGGGAATTCTTTTGGAACAGGCCAGGAGGCTCTGTTACAAAATTTCTCGATTGGGATCGCTTTCCTGTGACAAAAGGAGGTCCCTGAATTTTTCGCAGCCCCCTCCCCCCGTGATTGCCGACACCCCCAAATCGGAGGTTGAAATTCGGGAATTCATTTAAGAACGGGCCAGGATGCTCTGTTCCAAAATTGCTCGATTGGTATCGCTCCCTTCTGACGAAAGAAGGTATCTGAATTTTCTGCAGCCCCCCCGTCGAATGCCGACACCCCCAAATCGGGGGTTGAAATTCGGCAATTTTTTTAAGAACAGGAGGCTCTGTTCTAAAATTCCTCGATTGGGTTCGCTTTCTCTTGACGAGAGAGGGTGCCTGGATTTTTTTCAGAACAGGCCAGGAGGCTCTGTTCCAAAAATTCACGATCGGGATCGCTTTCTCGTGACGAGAGAGCGTTCCTGAATTTTTCGCTGCCCCCCCGGTGAATGCCGACACCCCCAAATCGGGGGTTGGAATTCGTGAATTTTTTCAGAACAGGCCAGGAGTCTCTGTTCCAAAATTCCTCGATTAGGATCGCTTTTTTGTGACAGAAGAAGGTGCCTGGATTTTTTGCAGCCCCCCCCCCCCCGGTGAATGTTGACACCCCCAAATCGAGGGGTTGAAATTCGGGAATTCTCTTAAGAACAGGCCAGGAGGCTCTGTTCGAAAATTTCTCAATTGGGATCGCTCCCTTCTGACAGAAGAAGGTGCCTGAATTTCTGGCAGCCCCCCCCCCCCGTTGAATGCCGACAACCCCAAATCGGGGGTTGAAATTCGGGAATTCTTTTAGAACAGGCCAGGAGTTTCTGTTCCAAAATTTCTCGAATTGGATCGCTCCCTTCTGACGAAAGAAGGTGCCTGAATTTTTTGCAGCCCCCCCGTCGAATGCCGACACCCCCAAATCGGGGGTTGAAATTCGGCAATTTTTTTAAGAACAGGAGGCTCTGTTCTAAAATTCCTCGATTGGGGTCGCTTTCTCTTGACGAGAGAGGGTGCCTGGATTTTTTTCAGAACAGGCCAGGAGGCTCTGTTCCAAAAATTCTCGATCGGGATCGCTTTCTTGTGACGAGAGAGCGTTCCTGAATTTTTCGCTGCCCCCCCGGTGAATGCCGACACCCCCAAATCGGGGGTTGGAATTCGTGAATTTTTTCAGAACAGGCCAGGAGTCTCTGTTCCAAAATTCCTAAATTAGGATCGCTTTTTTGTGACAGAAGAAGGTGCCTGAATTTTTTGCAGCCCCCCCCCCCCCGGTGAATCTTGACACCCCCAAATCGAGGGGTTGAAATTCGGGAATTCTCTTAAGAACAGGCCAGGAGGCTCTGTTCGAAAATTTCTCAATTGGGATCGCTCCCTTCTGACAGAAGAAGGTGCCTGAATTTCTGGCAGCCCCCCCCCCCGTTGAATGCCGACACCCCCAAATCGGGGGTTGAAATTCGGGAATTCTTTTAGAACAGGCCAGGAGTTTCTGTTCCAAAATTTCTCGAATTGGATCGCTCCCTTCTGACGAAAGAAGGTGCCTGAATTTTTTGCAGCCCCCCCGTCGAATGCCGACACCCCCAAATCGGGGGTTGAAATTCGGCAATTTTTTTAAGAAGAGGAGGCTCTGTTCTAAAATTCCTCGATTGGGGTCGCTTTCTCTTGACGAGAGAGGGTGCCTGGATTTTTTTCAGAACAGGCCAGGAGGCTCTGTTCCAAAAATTCTCGATCGGGATCGCTTTCTTGTGACGAGAGAGCGTTCCTGAATTTTTCGCTGCCCCCCCGGTGAATGCCGACACCCCCAAATCGGGGGTTGGAATTCGTGAATTTTTTCAGAACAGGCCAGGAGTCTCTGTTCCAAAATTCCTAAATTAGGATCGCTTTTTTGTGACAGAAGAAGGTGCCTGAATTTTTTGCAGCCCCCCCCCCCCCCGGTGAATTCGACACCCCCAAATCGGGGGTTGAAATTAGGTAATTTTTTCAAGAACGGGCCAGGAGGCTCTGTTCCAAAATTCCTCGATTGTGATCGCTTTCTCGTGACGGAAGAAGGTGCCAGCATTTTCTGCAGCCCCACCCCCCTCCCGGTGAATGCCGACACCCTCAAATCAGGGGTTGAAATTCGGGAATTCTTTTGGAACAGGCCAGGAGGCTCTGTTACAAAATTTCTCGATTGGGATCGCTTTCCTGAGACAAAAGGAGGTCCCTGAATTTTTCGCAGCCCCCTCCCCCCGTGATTGCCGACACCCCCAAATCGGAGGTTGAAATTCGGGAATTCATTTAAGAACGGGCCAGGATGCTCTGTTCCAAAATTGCTCGATTGGTATCGCTCCCTTGTGACGAAAGAAGGTGCCTGAATTTTTTGCAGCCCCCCCGGTGAATGCCGACACCCCCAAATCGGGGGTTGAAATTCGGCAAATTTTTTAAGAACAGGCCAGGAGGCTCTGTTCCAAAATTTCTCGATTCGGGTCGCTTTCTCTTGACGAGAGAGGGTGCCTGGATTTTTTTCAGAACAGGCCAGGAGGCTCTGTTCCACAAATTCTTGATTGGGATCGCTTTCTTGTGACGAGAGAGGGTGCCTGAATCTTTCGCAGCCCCCCCCCCCCCCCCCGGTGAATGCCGACACCCCCAAATCGGGGGTTGGAATTCGTGAACTTTTTTGGAACAGGCCAGGAGGCTCTGTTCCAAAATTCCGTGTTCGGGATCGCTTTCTTGTGACGAGAGAGGGTGCCTGAATTTTTTGCAGCCTCCCCGGTGAATGCCGACACCCCCGAATCGGGGGTTGAAATTCGGGAATTTTTTAAGAACAGGCCAGGAGTCTCTGTTCCAAAATTCCTCGATTAGGTTCGCTTTCTTGTGATAGAAGAAGGTACCTGAATTTTTTGCAGCCCCCCCCCCCGGTAAATGCCGACACCCCCAAATCGGGGGTTGAAATCAGGGAATTTTTTAAAGAACGGGCCAGGAGGCCCTGTTCCAGAATTCCTCGATTGGGATCGCTCTCTTGTGATGGAATAATGTGCCTGAATTTTTTGCAGCCCCCCCGGTGAATGCTGACACCCCCAAATCGGGGGTTGGAATCCAAGAATCTTCTTAAGAACAGGCCAGAAGGCTCCGTCCTAAAATTTCCCGTTTGGCATCGCTTTTCTGTGACGAAAGAAGGTGCCTGAATTTTTCGCAGCCCCCTCGGCGAATGCCGACACCCCCAAATCGGAGGTTGAAATTCGGGAATTTTTTAGAACAGGCCAGGAGGCTCTGTCCCAGTATTTCTCGATCAGGATCGCTTTTTTCTGACGAAAGAAGGTGCCTGAATTTTTTGTAGCCCCCCCGGTGAATGCCGACACCCCCAAATCGGGGGTTGAAATTCGGGAATTCTTTAGAACAGGCCAGGAGGCTCTGTCCCAGTATTTCTCGATCAGGATCGCTTTTTTCTGACGAAAGAAGGTGCCTGAATTTTTTGCAGCACCCCTGGTAAATGCCGACAACCCCATATCGGGGGTTGAAATTAGGGAATTTTTTAAAGAACGGGACAGGAGGCTCTGTTCCAAAATTGCTCGATTGGGATCGCTTTCTTGTGACGAAAGAAGGTGCCTGAATTTTTTGCAGCCCCCCCCCCCCCGTCGAATGCCGATACCCTCACATCCGGGGTTGAAATTCGGGAATTCATTTAGGAACGGGCCAGAAGGCTCTGTTCCAAAATTCCTCGTTCGGGATCGCTCTTTCCTGATGGAATAAAATGCCTGAATTTTTTGCAGCCCCCCCGGTGAATGCCGACACCCCTTAAACGGGGGTTGAAATTCGGCAATTGTTTTAAGAACTGGCCAGGAGGCTCTGTTCCAAAAATTCTCGTTCGGGATCGCTTCCTTGTGACGAGAGACGGGCCCTGAATTCTCCGCAGCCCCGCCGGTGAATCCCGACACCCCCAAATCGGGGGTTGAAATTCGGGGATTCATTTAAGAACGGGCCAGAAGGCTCTGTTCCAAAATTCCTCGTTCGGGATCGCTCTTTCCTGATGGAATAAAATGCCTGAATTTTTCGCAGCCCCCCCGGTGAATGCCGACACCCCCAAATCGGGGGTTGAAATTCGGGAATTCTCTCAAGAACAGGCCAGGAGGCTCTGTTCCAAAATTTCTCGATTGGGATCGCTTTTCTGTGACGGAAGAAGGTGCCTGGATTTTTCGCAGCACCCTCGGCGAATTCTGACACCCCCGAATCGGGGATGAAATTTAGGAATTCATCTAAGAACGGGCCAGGAGGCTCTGTTCCAAAATTTCTCGATTGAGATCGCTTTCTTGTGACCGAAAAAGGTGCCTGAATTTTTTGCAGCCCCCCTCCCCCCCCGGTGAATGTTGACACCCCCAAATCGGGGGTTGAAATTCGGGAATTCTCTTAAGAACAGGCCAGGAGGCTCTGTTCCAAAATTTCTCGATTGGGATCGCTTTTCTGTGACGAAAGAAGGTGCCTGGATTTTTCGCAGCCCCCTCGGCGAATGCCGACACCCCCAAATCGGAGGTTGAAATTCGGGAATTCATTTAAGAACAGGCCAGGAGGCTCTGTTCCAAAATTTCTCGATTGGGATCGCTTTCTTGTGACCGAAAAAGGTGCCTGAATTTTTTGCAGCCCCCCTCCCCCCCCCCGGTGAATGTTGACACCCCCAAATCGGGGGTTGGAATTCGGGAATTCTCTTAAGAACAGGCCAGGAGGCTCTGTTCCAAAATTTCTCGATTGGGATCGCTTTTCTGTGACGAAAGAAGGTGCCTGGATTTTTCGCAGCCCCCTCGGCGAATGCCGACACCCCCAAATCGGAGGTTGAAATTCGGGAATTCATTTAAGAACAGGCCAGGAGGCTCTGTTCCAAAATTTCTCGATTGGGATCGCTTTTCTGTGACGAAAGAAGGTGCCTGGATTTTTCGCAGCCCCCTCGGCGAATGCCGACACCCCCAAATCGGGGGTTGAAATTCGGCAATTTTTTTAAGAACAGGCCAGGAGGCTCGGTTCCAAAATTCCTCGATTGGGGTCGCTTTCTCTTGACGAGAGAGGGTGCCTGGATTTTTTTTAGAACAGGCCGGGAAGCTCTGTTCCAAAATTTCTCGATTGGGATCGCTTTCTTGTGACGAAAGAGGGTGCCCGAATTTTTCGAAACCCCCCCGGTGAATGCCGACACCCCCTCATCGGGGGTTGGAATTCGTGAATTTCTTCAGAACAGGCCAGGAGGCTCCGTTCCAAAATTCCTCGTTCGGGATCGCTTCCTTGTGACGAGAGAGGATGCCTGAATTTTTTGCATTTCCCCCGGTGAATGCCGACACCCCCAAATCGGGTACGGAAATTCGGGAATTTTTTAGAACAGGCCAGGAGGCTCTGTCCCAGTATTTCTCGATCAGGATCGCTTTTTTCTGACGAAAGAAGGTGCCTGAATTTTTTGCAGCACCCCTGGTAAATGCCGACAACCCCATATCGGGGGTTGAAATTAGGGAATTTTTTAAAGAACGGGACAGGAGGCTCTGTTCCAAAATTGCTCGATTGGGATCGCTTTCTTGTGACGAAAGAAGGTGCCTGAATTTTTTGCAGCCCCCCCCCCCCGTCGAATGCCGATACCCTCACATCCGGGGTTGAAATTCGGGAATTCATTTAGGAACGGGCCAGGAGGCTCTGTTCCAAAATTTCTCGATTGGGATCGCTCCCTTCTGACGAGAGAAGGTGCCTGAATTTTTTGCAGCCCCCCCGGTGAATGCCGACACCCCTTAAACGGGGGTTGAAATTCGGCAATTTTTTTAAGAACTGGCCAGGAGGCTCTGTTCCAAAAATTCTCGTTCGGGATCGCTTCCTTGTGACGAGAGACGGGCCCTGAATTCTCCGCAGCCCCGCCGGTGAATCCCGACACCCCCAAATCGGGGGTTGAAATTCGGGGATTCATTTAAGAACGGGCCAGAAGGCTCTGTTCCAAAATTCCTCGATTGGGATCGCTCTTTCCTGATGGAATAAAATGCCTGAATTTTTCGCAGCCCCCCCGGTGAATGCCGACACCCCCAAATCGGGGGTTGAAATTCGGGAATTCTCTCAAGAACAGGCCAGGAGGCTCTGTTCCAAAATTTCTCGATTGGGATCGCTTTTCTGTGACGGAAGAAGGTGCCTGGATTTTTCGCAGCACTCTCGGCGAATTCTGACACCCCCGAATCGGGGATGAAATTTAGGAATTCATCTAAGAACGGGCCAGGAGGCTCTGTTCCAAAATTTCTCGATTGAGATCGCTTTCTTGTGACCGAAAAAGGTGCCTGAATTTTTTGCAGCCCCCCTCCCCCCCCCCGGTGAATGTTGACACCCCCAAATCGGGGGTTGAAATTCGGGAATTCTCTTAAGAACAGGCCAGGAGGCTCTGTTCGAAAATTTCTCAATTGGGATCGCTCCCTTCTGACAGAAGAAGGTGCCTGAATTTCTGGCAGCCCCCCCCCGTTGAATGCCGACACCCCCAAATCGGGGGTTGAAATTCGGGAATTCTTTTAGAACAGGCCAGGAGTTTCTGTTCCAAAATTTCTCGAATTGGATCGCTCCCTTCTGACGAAAGAAGGTGCCTGAATTTTTTGCAGCCCCCCCGTCGAATGCCGACACCCCCAAATCGGGGGTTGAAATTCGGCAATTTTTTTAAGAAGAGGAGGCTCTGTTCTAAAATTCCTCGATTGGGGTCGCTTTCTCTTGACGAGAGAGGGTGCCTGGATTTTTTTCAGAACAGGCCAGGAGGCTCTGTTCCAAAAATTCTCGATCGGGATCGCTTTCTTGTGACGAGAGAGCGTTCCTGAATTTTTCGCTGCCCCCCCGGTGAATGCCGACACCCCCAAATCGGGGGTTGGAATTCGTGAATTTTTTCAGAACAGGCCAGGAGTCTCTGTTCCAAAATTCCTAAATTAGGATCGCTTTTTTGTGACAGAAGAAGGTGCCTGAATTTTTTGCAGCCCCCCCCCGGTGAATTCGACACCCCCAAATCGGGGGTTGAAATTAGGTAATTTTTTCAAGAACGGGCCAGGAGGCTCTGTTCCAAAATTCCTCGATTGTGATCGCTTTCTCGTGACGGAAGAAGGTGCCAGCATTTTCTGCAGCCCCACCCCCCTCCCGGTGAATGCCGACACCCTCAAATCAGGGGTTGAAATTCGGGAATTCTTTTGGAACAGGCCAGGAGGCTCTGTTACAAAATTTCTCGATTGGGATCGCTTTCCTGTGACAAAAGGAGGTCCCTGAATTTTTCGCAGCCCCCTCCCCCCGTGATTGCCGACACCCCCAAATCGGAGGTTGAAATTCGGGAATTCATTTAAGAACGGGCCAGGATGCTCTGTTCCAAAATTGCTCGATTGGTATCGCTCCCTTGTGACGAAAGAAGGTGCCTGAATTTTTTGCAGCCCCCCCGGTGAATGCCGACACCCCCAAATCGGGGGTTGAAATTCGGCAAATTTTTTAAGAACAGGCCAGGAGGCTCTGTTCCAAAATTTCTCGATTCGGGTCGCTTTCTCTTGACGAGAGAGGGTGCCTGGATTTTTTTCAGAACAGGCCAGGAGGCTCTGTTCCACAAATTCTTGATTGGGATCGCTTTCTTGTGACGAGAGAGGGTGCCTGAATCTTTCGCAGCCCCCCCCCCCCCCGGTGAATGCCGACACCCCCAAATCGGGGGTTGGAATTCGTGAACTTTTTTGGAACAGGCCAGGAGGCTCTGTTCCAAAATTCCGTGTTCGGGATCGCTTTCTTGTGACGAGAGAGGGTGCCTGAATTTTTTGCAGCCTCCCCGGTGAATGCCGACACCCCCGAATCGGGGGTTGAAATTCGGGAATTTTTTAAGAACAGGCCAGGAGTCTCTGTTTCAAAATTCCTCGATTAGGTTCGCTTTCTTGTGATAGAAGAAGGTACCTGAATTTTTTGCAGCCCCCCCCCCCCGGTAAATGCCGACACCCCCAAATCGGGGGTTGAAATCAGGGAATTTTTTAAAGAACGGGCCAGGAGGCCCTGTTCCAGAATTCCTCGATTGGGATCGCTCTCTTGTGATGGAATAATGTGCCTGAATTTTTTGCAGCCCCCCCGGTGAATGCCGACACCCCCAAATCGGGGGTTGGAATCCAAGAATCTTCTTAAGAACAGGCCAGAAGGCTCCGTCCTAAAATTTCCCGTTTGGCATCGCTTTTCTGTGACGAAAGAAGGTGCCTGAATTTTTCTCAGCCCCCTCGGCGAATGCCGACACCCCCAAATCGGAGGTTGAAATTCGGGAATTTTTTAGAACAGGCCAGGAGGCTCTGTCCCAGTATTTCTCGATCAGGATCGCTTTTTTCTGACGAAAGAAGGTGCCTGAATTTTTTGTAGCCCCCCCGGTGAATGCCGACACCCCCAAATCGGGGGTTGAAATTCGGGAATTCTTTAGAACAGGCCAGGAGGCTCTGTCCCAGTATTTCTCGATCAGGATCGCTTTTTTCTGACAAAAGAAGGTGCCTGAATTTTTTGCAGCACCCCTGGTAAATGCCGACAACCCCATATCGGGGGTTGAAATTAGGGAATTTTTTAAAGAACGGGACAGGAGGCTCTGTTCCAAAAATTCTCGTTCGGGATCGCTTCCTTGTGACGAGAGACGGGCCCTGAATTCTCCGCAGCCCCGCCGGTGAATCCCGACACCCCCAAATCGGGGGTTGAAATTCGGGGATTCATTTAAGAACGGGCCAGAAGGCTCTGTTCCAAAATTCCTCGTTCGGGATCGCTCTTTCCTGATGGAATAAAATGCCTGAATTTTTCGCAGCCCCCCCGGTGAATGCCGACACCCCCAAATCGGGGGTTGAAATTCGGGAATTCTCTCAAGAACAGGCCAGGAGGCTCTGTTCCAAAATTTCTCGATTGGGATCGCTTTTCTGTGACGGAAGAAGGTGCCTGGATTTTTCGCAGCACCCTCGGCGAATTCTGACACCCCCGAATCGGGGATGAAATTTAGGAATTCATCTAAGAACGGGCCAGGAGGCTCTGTTCCAAAATTTCTCGATTGAGATCGCTTTCTTGTGACCGAAAAAGGTGCCTGAATTTTTTGCAGCCCCCCTCCCCCCCCGGTGAATGTTGACACCCCCAAATCGGGGGTTGAAATTCGGGAATTCTCTTAAGAACAGGCCAGGAGGCTCTGTTCCAAAATTTCTCGATTGGGATCGCTTTTCTGTGACGAAAGAAGGTGCCTGGATTTTTCGCAGCCCCCTCGGCGAATGCCGACACCCCCAAATCGGAGGTTGAAATTCGGGAATTCATTTAAGAACAGGCCAGAAGGCTCTGTTCCAAAATTTCTCGATTGGGATCGCTTTCTTGTGACCGAAAAAGGTGCCTGAATTTTTTGCAGCCCCCCTCCCCCCCCCCGGTGAATGTTGACACCCCCAAATCGGGGGTTGGAATTCGGGAATTCTCTTAAGAACAGGCCAGGAGGCTCTGTTCCAAAATTTCTCGATTGGGATCGCTTTTCTGTGACGAAAGAAGGTGCCTGGATTTTTCGCAGCCCCCTCGGCGAATGCCGACACCCCCAAATCGGAGGTTGAAATTCGGGAATTCATTTAAGAACAGGCCAGGAGGCTCTGTTCCAAAATTTCTCGATTGGGATCGCTTTTCTGTGACGAAAGAAGGTGCCTGGATTTTTCGCAGCCCCCTCGGCGAATGCCGACACCCCCAAATCGGGGGTTGAAATTCGGCAATTTTTTTAAGAACAGGCCAGGAGGCTCGGTTCCAAAATTCCTCGATTGGGGTCGCTTTCTCTTGACGAGAGAGGGTGCCTGGATTTTTTTTAGAACAGGCCGGGAAGCTCTGTTCCAAAATTTCTCGATTGGGATCGCTTTCTTGTGACGAAAGAGGGTGCCCGAATTTTTCGAAACCCCCCCGGTGAATGCCGACACCCCCTCATCGGGGGTTGGAATTCGTGAATTTCTTCAGAACAGGCCAGGAGGCTCCGTTCCAAAATTCCTCGTTCGGGATCGCTTCCTTGTGACGAGAGAGGATGCCTGAATTTTTTGCATTTCCCCCGGTGAATGCCGACACCCCCAAATCGGGTACGGAAATTCGGGAATTTTTTAGAACAGGCCAGGAGGCTCTGTCCCAGTATTTCTCGATCAGGATCGCTTTTTTCTGACGAAAGAAGGTGCCTGAATTTTTTGCAGCACCCCTGGTAAATGCCGACAACCCCATATCGGGGGTTGAAATTAGGGAATTTTTTAAAGAACGGGACAGGAGGCTCTGTTCCAAAATTGCTCGATTGGGATCGCTTTCTTGTGACGAAAGAAGGTGCCTGAATTTTTTGCAGCCCCCCCCCCCCCCGTCGAATGCCGATACCCTCACATCCGGGGTTGAAATTCGGGAATTCATTTAGGAACGGGCCAGGAGGCTCTGTTCCAAAATTTCTCGATTGGGATCGCTCCCTTCTGACGAGAGAAGGTGCCTGAATTTTTTGCAGCCCCCCCGGTGAATGCCGACACCCCTTAAACGGGGGTTGAAATTCGGCAATTTTTTTAAGAACTGGCCAGGAGGCTCTGTTCCAAAAATTCTCGTTCGGGATCGCTTCCTTGTGACGAGAGACGGGCCCTGAATTCTCCGCAGCCCCGCCGGTGAATCCCGACACCCCCAAATCGGGGGTTGAAATTCGGGGATTCATTTAAGAACGGGCCAGAAGGCTCTGTTCCAAAATTCCTCGATTGGGATCGCTCTTTCCTGATGGAATAAAATGCCTGAATTTTTCGCAGCCCCCCCGGTGAATGCCGACACCCCCAAATCGGGGGTTGAAATTCGGGAATTCTCTCAAGAACAGGCCAGGAGGCTCTGTTCCAAAATTTCTCGATTGGGATCGCTTTTCTGTGACGGAAGAAGGTGCCTGGATTTTTCGCAGCACCCTCGGCGAATTCTGACACCCCCGAATCGGGGATGAAATTTAGGAATTCATCTAAGAACGGGCCAGGAGGCTCTGTTCCAAAATTTCTCGATTGAGATCGCTTTCTTGTGACCGAAAAAGGTGCCTGAATTTTTTGCAGCCCCCCTCCCCCCCCCCCCCCGGTGAATGTTGACACCCCCAAATCGGGGGTTGAAATTCGGGAATTCTCTTAAGAACAGGCCAGGAGGCTCTGTTCCAAAATTTCTCGATTGGGATCGCTTTTCTGTGACGAGAGAAGGTGCCTGGATTTTTCGCAGCCCCCTCGGCGAATGCCGACACCCCCAAATCGGAGGTTGAAATTCGGGAATTCATTTAAGAACGGGCCAGGAGGCTCTGTTCCAAAATTTCTCGATTGGGATCGCTTTCTTGTGACCGAAAAAGGTGCCTGAATTTTTTGCAGCCCCCCTCCCCCCCCCCCCCCCCCCGGTGAATGTTGACACCCCCAAATCGGGGGTTGAAATTCGGGAATTCTCTTAAGAACAGGCCAGGAGGCTCTGTTCCAAAATTTCTCGATTGGGATCGCTTTTCTGTGACGAAAGAAGGTGCCTGGATTTTTCGCAGCCCCCTCGGCGAATGCCGACACCCCCAAATCGGGGGTTGAAATTCGGCAATTTTTTTAAGAACAGGCCAGGAGGCTCGGTTCCAAAATTCCTCGATTGGGGTCGCTTTCTCTTGACGAGAGAGGGTGCCTGGATTTTTTTCAGAACAGGCCGGGAAGCTCTGTTCCAAAATTTCTCGATTGGGATCGCTTTCTTGTGACGAAAGAGGGTGCCCGAATTTTTCGAAACCCCCCCGGTGAATGCCGACACCCCCTCATCGGGGGTTGGAATTCGTGAATTTCTTCAGAACAGGCCAGGAGGCTCCGTTCCAGAATTCCTCAATCGGGATCGCTTCCTTGTGACGAGAGAGGATGCCTGAATTTTTTGCATTTCCCCCGGTGAATGCCGACACCCCCAAATCGGGTACGGAAATTCGGGAATTTTTTCAGAACAGGCCAGGAGTCTCTGTTCCAAAATTTCTCGATTAGGATCGCTTTTTTGTGACAGAAGAAGGTGCCTGAATTTTTTGCAGCCCCCCCCCCGGTTAATGCCGACACCCCCAAATCGTTGGTTGAAATTAGAGAATTTTTTCAAGAACGGGCCAGGAGGCTCTGTTCCAAAATTCCTGGATTGCGATCGCTTTCTCGTGACGGAAGAAGGTGCCTGCATTTTCGGCAGCCCCGCCCCCCGGTGAATGCCGACACCCCCAAATCAGGGGTTGACATTCGGGAATTCTTTTAGATCAGGCCAGGAGGCTCTGTTCCAAAATTTCTCGATTGGGATCGCTTCCTCGTGACGAGAGAGGGTGCCTGAATTTTTCGCAGCCCCCCCGTCGAATGCCGACACCCCCAAATCGGGGGTTGGAATTCGTGAATTTTTTTAGAACAGGCCAGGAGGCTCTGTTCCAAAATTCCTCGTTCGGGATTACTTTCTTGTAACGAGAGAGGGTGCCTGAATTTTTTGCAGCCTCCCCGGTGAATGCCGACACCCCCAAATCGGGAGTTGAAATTCGGGAATTTCTTTAGAACAGGCCAGGAGTCTCTGTTCCAAAATTTCTCCATTAGGATCGCTTTTTTGTGACAAAAGAAGGTGCCTGGATTTTTTGCAGCCCCCCCCCCCCCCGGTAAATGCCGACACCCCCAAATAGGGGGTTGAAATTAGGGGATTTTTTTAAGGACGGGCCAGGAGGCTCTGTTAAAAAATTCCTCGATTGGGATCGCTCTATTCTGATGGAATAAAATGCCTGAATTTTTCGCAGCCCCCCCGGTGAATGCCGACACCCCCAAATCGGGGGTTGAAATTCGGGAATTCTCTCAAGAACAGGCCAGGAGGCTCTGTTCCATAATTTCTCGATTGGGATCGCTTTTCTGTGACGGAAGAAGGTGCCTGGATTTTTCGCAGCACCCTCGGCGAATTCTGACACCCCCGAATCGGGGATGAAATTTAGGAATTCATCTAAGAACGGGCCAGGAGGCTCTGTTCCAAGATTTCTCGATTGAGATCGCTTTCTTGTGACCGAAAAAGGTGCCTGAATATTTTTCAGCCCCCCCCCCCCGGTGAATGTTGACAGCCCCAAATCGGGGGTTGAAATTCGGGAATTCTCTTAAGAACAGGCCAGGAGGCTCTGTTCCAAAATTTCTCGATTGGGATCGCTTTTCTGTAACGAAAGAAGGTGCCTGGATTTTTCGCAGCCCCCTCGGCGAATGCCGACACCCCCAAATTGGGGGTTGAAATTCGGGAATTTTTTTAAGAACAGGCCAGGAGTCCTGTTCCAAAATTCCTCGATTAGGATCGCTTTCTTGTGACAGAAGAAGGTGCCTGAATTTTTTGCAGCCCCCCCCCCCCCCGGGAAATGTCGACCCCCCCAAATCGGGGGTTGGAATTAGGGAATTTCCTTGAGAACAGGCCAGGAGGCTCTGTTCCAAAATTTCTCGATTCGGATCGCTTCTCTGTGACAAAAGAAGGTGCCTGAATTTTTTACAGCCCCCCCGGTGAATGCCGACACCCCCCAATTCAGGAGTTGAAATTCGGGAATTCTTTCAGAACAGGCCAGGAGGCTCTGTTCCAGAATTTCTCGATTGGGATCGCTTTTCTGTGACAAAAGAAGGTCCCTGAATTTTTCGCAGCCCCCCCCCCCGTGAATGCCGACACCCCCAAATCGGAGGTTGAAATTCGGAAATTCATTTAGGATTGGGCCAGGAGGCTCTGTTCCAAAATTTCTCGATTCGGATCGCTTCTCTGTGACAAAAGAAGGTGCCTGAATTTTTCGCAGCCCCCCCGGTGAATGCCGACACCCCCCAATTCAGGGGTTGAAATCCGGGAATTCTTTCAGAACAGGCCAGGAGGCTCTGTTCCAAAATTTCTCGATTGGGATCGCTTTTTTGTGACGAAAGAAGGTGCCTGGATTTTTTTCAGCCCCCCCCCCCCGGTAAGTGCCGACACCCCCAAATAGGGGGTTGAAATTCGGTAATTCTTTTGGAACAGGCCAGGAGGCTCTGTTACAAAATTTCTCGATTGGGATCGCTTTCCTGTGACAAAAGGAGGTCCCTGAATTTTTCGCAGCCCCCTCCCCCCGTGATTGCCGACACCCCCAAATCGGGGGTTGAAATTCGGGAATTCTCTTAAGAACAGTCCAGGAGGCTCTGTTCCAAAATTTCTCGAATGGGATCGCTTCTCTGTGACGAAAGAAGGTGCCTGGATTTTTCGCAGCCCCCTCGGCGAATGCCGACACCCCCAAATCGGAGGTTGAAATTCGGGAATTCATTTAAGAACGGGCCAGGAGGCTCTGTTCCAAAATTTCTCGATTGGGATCGCTCCCTTGTGACGAAAGAAGGTGCCTGAATATTTTGCAGCCCCCCCCCCCCCCGGTGAATGCCGACCCCCCCAAATCGGGGGTTGAAATTCGGGAATTTTTTCAAGAAAAGCCAGGAGGCTCTGTTCCAAGATTTCCCGATTAGGATCGCTTTCTTGTGACAAAAGAGGGTGCCTGGATTCTTTGCAGCCCCCCCGGTGAATGCCGACACACCCAAATCGGGGGTTTGGAATTCGGGAATTTTTTTTGAGAATAGGCCAGGAGGCTCTGTTCCAAAATATCTCGTTCGGGATCGCTTCCTCGTAACGAGAGAGGGTGCCTAAATTTTTTGCAGCCCCCCCGGTGAATGCCGACACCCCAAACTCGGGGGTTGAAATTCGGGATTTTTCTTGAGAAAGGCCAGGAAGCTCTGTTTCAAAATTTCTCGATTGGGATCGCTTTCTTGTGACGAAAGAGGGTGCCTGAATTCTTTGCAGCCCCCCCCCCCCCCCGGTGAATGCCGACACACCCAAATCGGGGATTGGAATTCGGGAATTTTTCCAAGAAAAGCCAGGAGGCTCTGTTCCAAGATTTCTCGATTGGGATCGCTCTCTTGTGACAGAAGATTGTGCCTGAATTTTTTGCAGCCCCCCCGGTGAATGCCGACACCCCCAAATCGGGGGTTGAAATTCGGGAATTTTTTCAAGAAGAGCCAGGAGGCTCTGTTCCAAGATTTCCCGATTGGGATCGCTTTTTTGTGACAAAAGAGGGTGCCTGAATTTTTTGCAGCCCCCCCGGTGAATGCCGACACCCCAAAATCGGGGGTTGAAATTCGGGAATTTTTTGAGGAAAGGCCAGGAGGCTCTGTTCCAAAATTTCTCGATTGGGATCGCTTTCTTGTGACAAAAGAGGTTGCCTGAATTTTTTGCAGCCCCCCCCCCCCCGGTGGATGCCGACACCCCCAAATCGGGGGTTCGAATTCGGGATTTTTTAGAACAGGCCAGGAGGCTCTGTTCCAAAATTTCTCGGTTGGGATCGCTTTCTTGTGACGGGAGAAGGTGCCTGAATTTTTTGCAGCCCCTCCGATGAATGCTGACACCCCCAAATCGGGGGTTGAAATCCGGGAATTTTCTCAAGAAAAGCCAGGAGGCTCTGATCCAAGATTCCCCGATTGGGATCGCTTTCTTGTGACAAAAGAGGGTGCCTGAATTTTTTGCAGCCCCCCCCCCCGGTACATGCCGACACACCCAATCCGGGGGTTTGGAATTCGGGAATTTTTTCTAGAACAGGCAAAGAGGCTCTGTTCCAAAATTTCTCGATTGGGATCGCTTTCTTGTAACGAGAGAGGGTGCCAAAATTTATTTCAGCCCCGCCGTTGAATGCCGACACCCCAAAATCGGGGGTTGAAATTCGGGAATTTTTTCAAGAAAGGCCAGGAGGCTCTGTTCCGAAATTTCTCGATTGGGATCGCTTCCTCGTGACGAGAGAGGGTGCCTGAATTTTTCGCAGCCCCCCCGTCGAATGCCGACACCCCCAAATCGGGGGTTGGAATTCGTGAATTTTTTTAGAACAGCCCAGGAGGCTCTGTTCCAAAATTCCTCGTTCGGGATTGCTTTCTTGTAACGAGAGAGGGTGCCTGAATTTTTTGCAGCCTCCCCGGTGAATGCCGACAACCCCAAATCGGGAGTTGAAATTCGGGAATTTTTTTAGAACAGGCCAGGAGTCTCTGTTCCAAAATTTCTCGATTAGGATCGCTTTTTTGTGGCAAAAGAAGGTGCCTGGATTTTTTGCAGCCCCCCCCCCCCCCGGTAAATGCCGACACCCCCTAATAGGGGGTTGAAATTAGGGGATTTTTTTAAGGACGGGCCAGGAGGCTCTGTTCCAAAATTCCTCGATTGGGATCGCTCTTCTCTGATGGAATAAAATGCCTGAATTTTTCGCAGCCCCCCCGGTGAATGCCGACACCCCCAAATCGGGGGTTGAAATTCGGGAATTCTCTCAAGAACAGGCCAGGAGGCTCTGTTCCAAAATTTCTCGATTGGGATCGCTTTTCTGTGACGGAAGAAGGTGCCTGGATTTTTCGCAGCACCCTCGGCGAATTCTGACACCCCCGAATCGGGGATGAAATTTAGGAATTCATCTAAGAACGGGCCAGGAGGCTCTGTTCCAAGATTTCTCGATTGAGATCGCTTTCTTGTGACCGAAAAAGGTGCCTGAATTTTTTTCAGCCCCCCCCCCGGTGAATGTTGACACCCCCAAATCGGGGGTTGAAATTCGGGAATTCTCTTAAGAACAGGCCAGGAGGCTCTGTTCCAAAATTTCTCGATTGGGATCGCTTTTCTGTGACGAAAGAAGGTGCCTGGATTTTTCGCAGCCCCCTCGGCGAATGCCGACACCCCCAAATTGGGGAATGAAATTCGGGAATTTTCTTAAGAACAGGCCAGGAGTCCTGTTCCAAAATTCCTCCATTAGGATCGCTTTTTTGTGACAGAAGAAGGTGCCTGAATTTTTTGCAGCCCCCCCCCCCCCCGGGAAATGTCGACCCCCCCAAATCGGGGGTTGGAATTATGGAATTTCCTTAAGAACAGGCCAGGAGGCTCTGTTCCAGAATTTCTCGATTCGGATCGCTTCTCTGTGACAAAAGAAGGTGCCTGAATTTTTCGCAGTCCCCCGGTGAATGCCGACACCCCCCAATTCAGGGGTTGAAATTCGGGAATTCTTTCAGAACAGGCCAGGAGGCTCTGTTCCAAAATTTCTCGATTGGGATCGCTTTTCTGTGACAAAAGAAGGTCCCTGAATTTTTCGCAGCCCCCCCCCCCCCCGGTGAATGCCGACACCCCCAAATCGGAGGTTGAAATTCGGGAATTCATTTAGGAACGGGCCAGGAGGCTCTGTTCCAAAATTTCTCGATTGGAATCGCTCCCTTCTGACGAGAGAAGGTGCCTGAATTTTTTGCAGCCCCCCCGGTGAATGCCGACACCCCTTAATCGGGGGTTGAAATTCGGCAATTTTTTTAAGAACTGGCCAGGAGGCTCTGTTCCAAAAATTCTCGTTCGGGATCGCTTCCTTGTGACGAGAGAGGGGCCCTGAATTCTCCGCAGCCCCGCCGGTGAATCCCGACACCCCCAAATCGGGAGTTGAAATTCGGGAATTCTCTCAAGAACAGGCCAGGAGGCTCTGTTCCAAAATTTCTCGATTGGGATCGCTTTTCTGTGACGGAAGAAGGTGCCTGGATTTTTCGCAGCACCCTCGGCGAATTCTGACACCCCCGAATCGGGGATGAAATTTAGGAATTCATCTAAGAACGGGCCAGGAGGCTCTGTTCCAAGATTTCTCGATTGAGATCGCTTTCTTGTGACCGAAAAAGGTGCCTGAATTTTTTTCAGCCCCCCCCCCCCCGGTGAATGTTGACACCCCCAAATCGGGGGTTGAAATTCGGGAATTCTCTTAAGAACAGGCCAGGAGGCTCTGTTCCAAAATTTCTCGATTGGGATCGCTTTTCTGTGACGAAAGAAGGTGCATGGATTTTTCGCAGCCCCCTCGGCGAATGCCGACACCCCCAAATTGGGGAATGAAATTCGGGAATTTTCTTAAGAACAGGCCAGGAGTCCTGTTCCAAAATTCCTCGATTAGGATCGCTTTTTTGTGACAGAAGAAGGTGCCTGAATTTTTTGCAGCCCCCCCCCCCCCGGGAAATGTCGACCCCCCCAAATCGGGGGTTGGAATTATGGAATTTCCTTAAGAACAGGCCAGGAGGCTCTGTTCCAAAATTTCTCGATTCGGATCGCTTCTCTGTGACAAAAGAAGGTGCCTGAATTTTTCGCAGTCCCCCGGTGAATGCCGACACCCCCCAATTCAGGGGTTGAAATTCGGGAATTCTTTCAGAACAGGCCAGGAGGCTCTGTTCCAAAATTTCTCGATTGGGATCGCTTTTCTGTGACAAAAGAAGGTCCCTGAATTTTTCGCAGCCCCCCCCCCCCCCGGTGAATGCCGACACCCCCAAATCGGAGGTTGAAATTCGGGAATTCATTTAGGAACGGGCCAGGAGGCTCTGTTCCAAAATTTCTCGATTGGGATCGCTCCCTTCTGACGAGAGAAGGTGCCTGAATTTTTTGCAGCCCCCCCGGTGAATGCCGACACCCCTTAATCGGGGGTTGAAATTCGGCAATTTTTTTAAGAACTGGCCAGGAGGCTCTGTTCCAAAAATTCTCGTTCGGGATCGCTTCCTTGTGACGAGAGAGGGGCCCTGAATTCTCCGCAGCCCCAACGGTGAATCCCGACACCCCCAAATCGGGGGTTGAAATTCGGGGATTCATTTAAGAACGGGCCAGAAGGCTCTGTTTCAAAATTCCTCGATTGGGATCGCTCTTTCCTGATGGAATAAAATGCCTGAATTTTTCGCAGCCCCCCCGGTGAATGCCGACACCCCCAAATCGGGGGTTGAAATTCGGGAATTCTCTCAAGAACAGGCCAGGAGGCTTTGTTCCAAAATTTCTCGATTGGGATCGCTTTTCTGTGACGGAAGAAGGTGCCTGGATTTTTCGCAGCACCTTCGGCGAATTCTGACACCCCCGAATCGGGGATGAAATTTAGGAATTCATCTAAGAACGGGCCAGGAGGCTCTGTTCCAAAATTTCTCGATTGAGATCGCTTTCTTGTGACCGAAAAAGGTGCCTGAATTTTTTGCAGCCCCCCTCCCCCCCCGGTGAATGTTGACACCCCCAAATCGGGGGTTGAAATTCGGGAACTCTCTTAAGAACAGGCCAGGAGGCTCTGTTCCAAAATTTCTCGATTGGGATCGCTTTTCTGTGACGAAAGAAGGTGCCTGGATTTCTCGCAGCCCCCTCGGCGAATGCCGACACCCCCAAATCGGAGGTTGAAATTCGGGAATTCATGTAAGAACGGGCCAGGAGGCTCTGTTCCAAAATTTCTCGATTGGGATCGCTCCCTTGTGACGAAAGAAGGTGCCTGAATATTTTGCAGCCCCCCCCCCCCGGTGAATGCTGACACCCCCAAATCGGGGGTTGAAATTCGGCAATTTTCTTAAGAACAGGCCAGGAGGCTCTGTTCCAAAATTCCTCGATTGGGGTCGCTTCCTCTTGACGAGAGAGGGTGCCTGGATTTTTTTCAGAACAGGCCGGGAAGCTCTGTTCCAAAATTTTTCGATTGGGATCGCTTTCTTGTGACGAAAGAGGGTGCCCGAATTTTTCGAAACCCCCTCGGTGAATGCCGACACCCCCTCATCGGGGGTTGGAATTCGTGAATTTCTTCAGAACAGGCCAGGAGGCTCCGTTCCAGAATTCCTCGTTCGGGATCGCTTCCTTGTGACGAGAGAGGATGCCTGAATTTTTTGCATTTCCCCCTGTGAATGCCGACACCCCCAAATCGGGTACGGAAATTCGGGAATTTTTTCAGAACAGGCCAGGAGTCTCTGTTCTAAAATTTCTCGATTAGGATCGCTTTTTTGTGACAGAAGAAGGTGCCTGAATTTTTTGCAGCCCCCCCCCCCCCCGGTTAATGCCGACACCCCCAAATCGGTGGTTGAAATTAGAGAATTTTTTCAAGAACGGGCCAGGAGGCTCTGTTCCAAAATTCCTGGATTGCGATCGCTTTCTCGTGACGGAAGAAGGTGCCTGCATTTTTTGCAGCCCCCCCCCCGGTGAATGCCGACACCCCCAAATCAGGGGTTGACATTCGGGAATTCTTTTAGATCAGGCCAGGAGGCTCTGTTCCAAAATTTCTCGATTGGGATCGCTTCCTCGTGACGAGAGAGGTTCCCTGAATTTTTCGCAGCCCCCCCGTCGAATGCCGACACCCCCAAATCGGAGGTTGAAATTCGGGAATTCTCTCAAGAACAGGCCAGGAGGCTCTGTTCCAGAATTCCTCGATTGAGATCGCTTTCTTGTGACCGAAAAAGGTGCCTGAATTTTTTGCAGCCCCCCCCCCCGGTGAATGTTGACACCCCCAAATCGAGGGGTTGAAATTCGGGAATTCTCTTAAGAACAGGCCAGGAGGCTCTGTTCCAAAATTTCTCGATTGGGATCGCTTCCTCGTGACGAGAGAGGTTCCCTGAATTTTTCGCAGCCCCCCCCGTCGAATGCCGACACCCCCAAATCGGAGGTTGAAATTCGGGAATTCTCTCAAGAACAGGCCAGGAGGCTCTGTTCCAGAATTCCTCGATTGAGATCGCTTTCTTGTGACCGAAAAAGGTGCCTGAATTTTTTGCAGCCCCCCCCCCCGTGAATGCCGACACCCCCAAATCGGAGGTTGAAATTCGGAAATTCATTTAGGAATGGGCCAGGAGGCTCTGTTCCAAAATTTCTCGATTCGGATCGCTTCTCTGTGACAAAAGAAGGTGCCTGAATTTTTCGCAGCCCCCCCGGTGAATGCCGACACCCCCCAATTCAGGGGTTGAAATCCGGGAATTCTTTCAGAACAGGCCAGGAGGCTCTGTTCCAAAATTTCTCGATTGGGATCGCTTTTTTGTGACGAAAGAAGGTGCCTGGATTTTTTGCAGCCCCCCCCCCGGTAAGTGCCGACACCCCCAAATAGGGGGTTGAAATTCGGTAATTCTTTTGGAACAGGCCAGGAGGCTCTGTTACAAAATTTCTCGATTGGGATCGCTTTCCTGTGACAAAAGGAGGTCCCTGAATTTTTCGCAGCCCCCTCCCCCCGTGATTGCCGACACCCCCAAATCGGGGGTTGAAATTCGGGAATTCTCTTAAGAACAGTCCAGGAGGCTCTGTTCCAAAATTTCTCGAATGGGATCGCTTCTCTGTGACGAAAGAAGGTGCCTGGATTTTTCGCAGCCCCCTCGGCGAATGCCGACACCCCCAAATCGGAGGTTGAAATTCGGGAATTCATTTAAGAACGGGCCAGGAGGCTCTGTTCCAAAATTTCTCGATTGGGATCGCTCCCTTGTGACGAAAGAAGGTGCCTGAATATTTTGCAGCCCCCCCCCCCGGTGAATGCCGACCCCCCCAAATCGGGGGTTGAAATTCGGGAATTTTTTCAAGAAAAGCCAGGAGGCTCTGTTCCAAGATTTCCCGATTAGGATCGCTTTCTTGTGACAAAAGAGGGTGCCTGGATTCTTTGCAGCCCCCCCGGTGAATGCCGACACACCCAAATCGGGGGTTTGGAATTCGGGAATTTTTTTTGAGAATAGGCCAGGAGGCTCTGTTCCAAAATATCTCGTTCGGGATCGCTTCCTCGTAACGAGAGAGGGTGCCTAAATTTTTTGCAGCCCCCCCGGTGAATGCCGACACCCCAAACTCGGGGGTTGAAATTCGGGATTTTTCTTGAGAAAGGCCAGGAAGCTCTGTTTCAAAATTTCTCGATTGGGATCGCTTTCTTGTGACGAAAGAGGGTGCCTGAATTCTTTGCAGCCCCCCCCCCCCCGGTGAATGCCGACACACCCAAATCGGGGATTGGAATTCGGGAATTTTTCCAAGAAAAGCCAGGAGGCTCTGTTCCAAGATTTCTCGATTGGGATCGCTCTCTTGTGACAGAAGATTGTGCCTGAATTTTTTGCAGCCCCCCCGGTGAATGCCGACACCCCCAAATCGGGGGTTGAAATTCGGGAATTTTTTCAAGAAGAGCCAGGAGGCTCTGTTCCAAGATTTCCCGATTGGGATCGCTTTTTTGTGACAAAAGAGGGTGCCTGAATTTTTTGCAGCCCCCCCGGTGAATGCCGACACCCCAAAATCGGGGGTTGAAATTCGGGAATTTTTTGAGGAAAGGCCAGGAGGCTCTGTTCCAAAATTTCTCGATTGGGATCGCTTTCTTGTGACAAAAGAGGTTGCCTGAATTTTTTGCAGCCCCCCCCCCCCCGGTGGATGCCGACACCCCCAAATCGGGGGTTCGAATTCGGGATTTTTTAGAACAGGCCAGGAGGCTCTGTTCCAAAATTTCTCGGTTGGGATCGCTTTCTTGTGACGGGAGAAGGTGCCTGAATTTTTTGCAGCCCCTCCGATGAATGCTGACACCCCCAAATCGGGGGTTGAAATCCGGGAATTTTCTCAAGAAAAGCCAGGAGGCTCTGATCCAAGATTCCCCGATTGGGATCGCTTTCTTGTGACAAAAGAGGGTGCCTGAATTTTTTGCAGCCCCCCCCCCCCCCGGTACATGCCGACACACCCAATCCGGGGGTTTGGAATTCGGGAATTTTTTCTAGAACAGGCAAAGAGGCTCTGTTCCAAAATTTCTCGATTGGGATCGCTTTCTTGTAACGAGAGAGGGTGCCAAAATTTATTTCAGCCCCGCCGTTGAATGCCGACACCCCAAAATCGGGGGTTGAAATTCGGGAATTTTTTCAAGAAAGGCCAGGAGGCTCTGTTCCGAAATTTCTCGATTGGGATCGCTTCCTCGTGACGAGAGAGGGTGCCTGAATTTTTCGCAGCCCCCCCGTCGAATGCCGACACCCCCAAATCGGGGGTTGGAATTCGTGAATTTTTTTAGAACAGCCCAGGAGGCTCTGTTCCAAAATTCCTCGTTCGGGATTGCTTTCTTGTAACGAGAGAGGGTGCCTGAATTTTTTGCAGCCTCCCCGGTGAATGCCGACAACCCCAAATCGGGAGTTGAAATTCGGGAATTTTTTTAGAACAGGCCAGGAGTCTCTGTTCCAAAATTTCTCGATTAGGATCGCTTTTTTGTGGCAAAAGAAGGTGCCTGGATTTTTTGCAGCCCCCCCCCCCCCCCGGTAAATGCCGACACCCCCTAATAGGGGGTTGAAATTAGGGGATTTTTTTAAGGACGGGCCAGGAGGCTCTGTTCCAAAATTCCTCGATTGGGATCGCTCTTCTCTGATGGAATAAAATGCCTGAATTTTTCGCAGCCCCCCCGGTGAATGCCGACACCCCCAAATCGGGGGTTGAAATTCGGGAATTCTCTCAAGAACAGGCCAGGAGGCTCTGTTCCAAAATTTCTCGATTGGGATCGCTTTTCTGTGACGGAAGAAGGTGCCTGGATTTTTCGCAGCACCCTCGGCGAATTCTGACACCCCCGAATCGGGGATGAAATTTAGGAATTCATCTAAGAACGGGCCAGGAGGCTCTGTTCCAAGATTTCTCGATTGAGATCGCTTTCTTGTGACCGAAAAAGGTGCCTGAATTTTTTTCAGCCCCCCCCCCCCGGTGAATGTTGACACCCCCAAATCGGGGGTTGAAATTCGGGAATTCTCTTAAGAACAGGCCAGGAGGCTCTGTTCCAAAATTTCTCGATTGGGATCGCTTTTCTGTGACGAAAGAAGGTGCCTGGATTTTTCGCAGCCCCCTCGGCGAATGCCGACACCCCCAAATTGGGGAATGAAATTCGGGAATTTTCTTAAGAACAGGCCAGGAGTCCTGTTCCAAAATTCCTCCATTAGGATCGCTTTTTTGTGACAGAAGAAGGTGCCTGAATTTTTTGCAGCCCCCCCCCCCCGGGAAATGTCGACCCCCCCAAATCGGGGGTTGGAATTATGGAATTTCCTTAAGAACAGGCCAGGAGGCTCTGTTCCAAAATTTCTCGATTCGGATCGCTTCTCTGTGACAAAAGAAGGTGCCTGAATTTTTCGCAGTCCCCCGGTGAATGCCGACACCCCCCAATTCAGGGGTTGAAATTCGGGAATTCTTTCAGAACAGGCCAGGAGGCTCTGTTCCAAAATTTCTCGATTGGGATCGCTTTTCTGTGACAAAAGAAGGTCCCTGAATTTTTCGCAGCCCCCCCCCCCCCCGGTGAATGCCGACACCCCCAAATCGGAGGTTGAAATTCGGGAATTCATTTAGGAACGGGCCAGGAGGCTCTGTTCCAAAATTTCTCGATTGGGATCGCTCCCTTCTGACGAGAGAAGGTGCCTGAATTTTTTGCAGCCCCCCCGGTGAATGCCGACACCCCTTAATCGGGGGTTGAAATTCGGCAATTTTTTTAAGAACTGGCCAGGAGGCTCTGTTCCAAAAATTCTCGTTCGGGATCGCTTCCTTGTGACGAGAGAGGGGCCCTGAATTCTCCGCAGCCCCAACGGTGAATCCCGACACCCCCAAATCGGGGGTTGAAATTCGGGGATTCATTTAAGAACGGGCCAGAAGGCTCTGTTTCAAAATTCCTCGATTGGGATCGCTCTTTCCTGATGGAATAAAATGCCTGAATTTTTCGCAGCCCCCCCGGTGAATGCCGACACCCCCAAATCGGGGGTTGAAATTCGGGAATTCTCTCAAGAACAGGCCAGGAGGCTTTGTTCCAAAATTTCTCGATTGGGATCGCTTTTCTGTGACGGAAGAAGGTGCCTGGATTTTTCGCAGCACCTTCGGCGAATTCTGACACCCCCGAATCGGGGATGAAATTTAGGAATTCATCTAAGAACGGGCCAGGAGGCTCTGTTCCAAAATTTCTCGATTGAGATCGCTTTCTTGTGACCGAAAAAGGTGCCTGAATTTTTTGCAGCCCCCCTCCCCCCCCGGTGAATGTTGACACCCCCAAATCGGGGGTTGAAATTCGGGAACTCTCTTAAGAACAGGCCAGGAGGCTCTGTTCCAAAATTTCTCGATTGGGATCGCTTTTCTGTGACGAAAGAAGGTGCCTGGATTTCTCGCAGCCCCCTCGGCGAATGCCGACACCCCCAAATCGGAGGTTGAAATTCGGGAATTCATGTAAGAACGGGCCAGGAGGCTCTGTTCCAAAATTTCTCGATTGGGATCGCTCCCTTGTGACGAAAGAAGGTGCCTGAATATTTTGCAGCCCCCCCCCCCCGGTGAATGCTGACACCCCCAAATCGGGGGTTGAAATTCGGCAATTTTCTTAAGAACAGGCCAGGAGGCTCTGTTCCAAAATTCCTCGATTGGGGTCGCTTCCTCTTGACGAGAGAGGGTGCCTGGATTTTTTTCAGAACAGGCCGGGAAGCTCTGTTCCAAAATTTTTCGATTGGGATCGCTTTCTTGTGACGAAAGAGGGTGCCCGAATTTTTCGAAACCCCCTCGGTGAATGCCGACACCCCCTCATCGGGGGTTGGAATTCGTGAATTTCTTCAGAACAGGCCAGGAGGCTCCGTTCCAGAATTCCTCGTTCGGGATCGCTTCCTTGTGACGAGAGAGGATGCCTGAATTTTTTGCATTTCCCCCTGTGAATGCCGACACCCCCAAATCGGGTACGGAAATTCGGGAATTTTTTCAGAACAGGCCAGGAGTCTCTGTTCTAAAATTTCTCGATTAGGATCGCTTTTTTGTGACAGAAGAAGGTGCCTGAATTTTTTGCAGCCCCCCCCCCCCCCCGGTTAATGCCGACACCCCCAAATCGGTGGTTGAAATTAGAGAATTTTTTCAAGAACGGGCCAGGAGGCTCTGTTCCAAAATTCCTGGATTGCGATCGCTTTCTCGTGACGGAAGAAGGTGCCTGCATTTTTTGCAGCCCCCCCCCCGGTGAATGCCGACACCCCCAAATCAGGGGTTGACATTCGGGAATTCTTTTAGATCAGGCCAGGAGGCTCTGTTCCAAAATTTCTCGATTGGGATCGCTTCCTCGTGACGAGAGAGGTTCCCTGAATTTTTCGCAGCCCCCCCGTCGAATGCCGACACCCCCAAATCGGAGGTTGAAATTCGGGAATTCTCTCAAGAACAGGCCAGGAGGCTCTGTTCCAGAATTCCTCGATTGAGATCGCTTTCTTGTGACCGAAAAAGGTGCCTGAATTTTTTGCAGCCCCCCCCCCCGGTGAATGTTGACACCCCCAAATCGAGGGGTTGAAATTCGGGAATTCTCTTAAGAACAGGCCAGGAGGCTCTGTTCCAAAATTTCTCGATTGGGATCGCTTCCTCGTGACGAGAGAGGTTCCCTGAATTTTTCGCAGCCCCCCCCGTCGAATGCCGACACCCCCAAATCGGAGGTTGAAATTCGGGAATTCTCTCAAGAACAGGCCAGGAGGCTCTGTTCCAGAATTCCTCGATTGAGATCGCTTTCTTGTGACCGAAAAAGGTGCCTGAATTTTTTGCAGCCCCCCCCCCCGTGAATGCCGACACCCCCAAATCGGAGGTTGAAATTCGGAAATTCATTTAGGAATGGGCCAGGAGGCTCTGTTCCAAAATTTCTCGATTCGGATCGCTTCTCTGTGACAAAAGAAGGTGCCTGAATTTTTCGCAGCCCCCCCGGTGAATGCCGACACCCCCCAATTCAGGGGTTGAAATCCGGGAATTCTTTCAGAACAGGCCAGGAGGCTCTGTTCCAAAATTTCTCGATTGGGATCGCTTTTTTGTGACGAAAGAAGGTGCCTGGATTTTTTGCAGCCCCCCCCCCGGTAAGTGCCGACACCCCCAAATAGGGGGTTGAAATTCGGTAATTCTTTTGGAACAGGCCAGGAGGCTCTGTTACAAAATTTCTCGATTGGGATCGCTTTCCTGTGACAAAAGGAGGTCCCTGAATTTTTCGCAGCCCCCTCCCCCCGTGATTGCCGACACCCCCAAATCGGGGGTTGAAATTCGGGAATTCTCTTAAGAACAGTCCAGGAGGCTCTGTTCCAAAATTTCTCGAATGGGATCGCTTCTCTGTGACGAAAGAAGGTGCCTGGATTTTTCGCAGCCCCCTCGGCGAATGCCGACACCCCCAAATCGGAGGTTGAAATTCGGGAATTCATTTAAGAACGGGCCAGGAGGCTCTGTTCCAAAATTTCTCGATTGGGATCGCTCCCTTGTGACGAAAGAAGGTGCCTGAATATTTTGCAGCCCCCCCCCCCCGGTGAATGCCGACCCCCCCAAATCGGGGGTTGAAATTCGGGAATTTTTTCAAGAAAAGCCAGGAGGCTCTGTTCCAAGATTTCCCGATTAGGATCGCTTTCTTGTGACAAAAGAGGGTGCCTGGATTCTTTGCAGCCCCCCCGGTGAATGCCGACACACCCAAATCGGGGGTTTGGAATTCGGGAATTTTTTTTGAGAATAGGCCAGGAGGCTCTGTTCCAAAATATCTCGTTCGGGATCGCTTCCTCGTAACGAGAGAGGGTGCCTAAATTTTTTGCAGCCCCCCCGGTGAATGCCGACACCCCAAACTCGGGGGTTGAAATTCGGGATTTTTCTTGAGAAAGGCCAGGAAGCTCTGTTTCAAAATTTCTCGATTGGGATCGCTTTCTTGTGACGAAAGAGGGTGCCTGAATTCTTTGCAGCCCCCCCCCCCCGGTGAATGCCGACACACCCAAATCGGGGATTGGAATTCGGGAATTTTTCCAAGAAAAGCCAGGAGGCTCTGTTCCAAGATTTCTCGATTGGGATCGCTCTCTTGTGACAGAAGATTGTGCCTGAATTTTTTGCAGCCCCCCCGGTGAATGCCGACACCCCCAAATCGGGGGTTGAAATTCGGGAATTTTTTCAAGAAGAGCCAGGAGGCTCTGTTCCAAGATTTCCCGATTGGGATCGCTTTTTTGTGACAAAAGAGGGTGCCTGAATTTTTTGCAGCCCCCCCGGTGAATGCCGACACCCCAAAATCGGGGGTTGAAATTCGGGAATTTTTTGAGGAAAGGCCAGGAGGCTCTGTTCCAAAATTTCTCGATTGGGATCGCTTTCTTGTGACAAAAGAGGTTGCCTGAATTTTTTGCAGCCCCCCCCCCCCCGGTGGATGCCGACACCCCCAAATCGGGGGTTCGAATTCGGGATTTTTTAGAACAGGCCAGGAGGCTCTGTTCCAAAATTTCTCGGTTGGGATCGCTTTCTTGTGACGGGAGAAGGTGCCTGAATTTTTTGCAGCCCCTCCGATGAATGCTGACACCCCCAAATCGGGGGTTGAAATCCGGGAATTTTCTCAAGAAAAGCCAGGAGGCTCTGATCCAAGATTCCCCGATTGGGATCGCTTTCTTGTGACAAAAGAGGGTGCCTGAATTTTTTGCAGCCCCCCCCCCCCCGGTACATGCCGACACACCCAATCCGGGGGTTTGGAATTCGGGAATTTTTTCTAGAACAGGCAAAGAGGCTCTGTTCCAAAATTTCTCGATTGGGATCGCTTTCTTGTAACGAGAGAGGGTGCCAAAATTTATTTCAGCCCCGCCGTTGAATGCCGACACCCCAAAATCGGGGGTTGAAATTCGGGAATTTTTTCAAGAAAGGCCAGGAGGCTCTGTTCCGAAATTTCTCGATTGGGATCGCTTCCTCGTGACGAGAGAGGGTGCCTGAATTTTTCGCAGCCCCCCCGTCGAATGCCGACACCCCCAAATCGGGGGTTGGAATTCGTGAATTTTTTTAGAACAGCCCAGGAGGCTCTGTTCCAAAATTCCTCGTTCGGGATTGCTTTCTTGTAACGAGAGAGGGTGCCTGAATTTTTTGCAGCCTCCCCGGTGAATGCCGACAACCCCAAATCGGGAGTTGAAATTCGGGAATTTTTTTAGAACAGGCCAGGAGTCTCTGTTCCAAAATTTCTCGATTAGGATCGCTTTTTTGTGGCAAAAGAAGGTGCCTGGATTTTTTGCAGCCCCCCCCCCCCCCGGTAAATGCCGACACCCCCTAATAGGGGGTTGAAATTAGGGGATTTTTTTAAGGACGGGCCAGGAGGCTCTGTTCCAAAATTCCTCGATTGGGATCGCTCTTCTCTGATGGAATAAAATGCCTGAATTTTTCGCAGCCCCCCCGGTGAATGCCGACACCCCCAAATCGGGGGTTGAAATTCGGGAATTCTCTCAAGAACAGGCCAGGAGGCTCTGTTCCAAAATTTCTCGATTGGGATCGCTTTTCTGTGACGGAAGAAGGTGCCTGGATTTTTCGCAGCACCCTCGGCGAATTCTGACACCCCCGAATCGGGGATGAAATTTAGGAATTCATCTAAGAACGGGCCAGGAGGCTCTGTTCCAAGATTTCTCGATTGAGATCGCTTTCTTGTGACCGAAAAAGGTGCCTGAATTTTTTTCAGCCCCCCCCCCCCGGTGAATGTTGACACCCCCAAATCGGGGGTTGAAATTCGGGAATTCTCTTAAGAACAGGCCAGGAGGCTCTGTTCCAAAATTTCTCGATTGGGATCGCTTTTCTGTGACGAAAGAAGGTGCCTGGATTTTTCGCAGCCCCCTCGGCGAATGCCGACACCCCCAAATTGGGGAATGAAATTCGGGAATTTTCTTAAGAACAGGCCAGGAGTCCTGTTCCAAAATTCCTCCATTAGGATCGCTTTTTTGTGACAGAAGAAGGTGCCTGAATTTTTTGCAGCCCCCCCCCCCCGGGAAATGTCGACCCCCCCAAATCGGGGGTTGGAATTATGGAATTTCCTTAAGAACAGGCCAGGAGGCTCTGTTCCAAAATTTCTCGATTCGGATCGCTTCTCTGTGACAAAAGAAGGTGCCTGAATTTTTCGCAGTCCCCCGGTGAATGCCGACACCCCCCAATTCAGGGGTTGAAATTCGGGAATTCTTTCAGAACAGGCCAGGAGGCTCTGTTCCAAAATTTCTCGATTGGGATCGCTTTTCTGTGACAAAAGAAGGTCCCTGAATTTTTCGCAGCCCCCCCCCCCCCCCGGTGAATGCCGACACCCCCAAATCGGAGGTTGAAATTCGGGAATTCATTTAGGAACGGGCCAGGAGGCTCTGTTCCAAAATTTCTCGATTGGAATCGCTCCCTTCTGACGAGAGAAGGTGCCTGAATTTTTTGCAGCCCCCCCGGTGAATGCCGACACCCCTTAATCGGGGGTTGAAATTCGGCAATTTTTTTAAGAACTGGCCAGGAGGCTCTGTTCCAAAAATTCTCGTTCGGGATCGCTTCCTTGTGACGAGAGAGGGGCCCTGAATTCTCCGCAGCCCCGCCGGTGAATCCCGACACCCCCAAATCGGGGGTTGAAATTCGGGAATTCTCTCAAGAACAGGCCAGGAGGCTCTGTTCCAAAATTTCTCGATTGGGATCGCTTTTCTGTGACGGAAGAAGGTGCCTGGATTTTTCGCAGCACCCTCGGCGAATTCTGACACCCCCGAATCGGGGATGAAATTTAGGAATTCATCTAAGAACGGGCCAGGAGGCTCTGTTCCAAGATTTCTCGATTGAGATCGCTTTCTTGTGACCGAAAAAGGTGCCTGAATTTTTTTCAGCCCCCCCCCCCCCCCGGTGAATGTTGACACCCCCAAATCGGGGGTTGAAATTCGGGAATTCTCTTAAGAACAGGCCAGGAGGCTCTGTTCCAAAATTTCTCGATTGGGATCGCTTTTCTGTGACGAAAGAAGGTGCATGGATTTTTCGCAGCCCCCTCGGCGAATGCCGACACCCCCAAATTGGGGAATGAAATTCGGGAATTTTCTTAAGAACAGGCCAGGAGTCCTGTTCCAAAATTCCTCGATTAGGATCGCTTTTTTGTGACAGAAGAAGGTGCCTGAATTTTTTGCAGCCCCCCCCCCCCCCGGGAAATGTCGACCCCCCCAAATCGGGGGTTGGAATTATGGAATTTCCTTAAGAACAGGCCAGGAGGCTCTGTTCCAAAATTTCTCGATTCGGATCGCTTCTCTGTGACAAAAGAAGGTGCCTGAATTTTTCGCAGTCCCCCGGTGAATGCCGACACCCCCCAATTCAGGGGTTGAAATTCGGGAATTCTTTCAGAACAGGCCAGGAGGCTCTGTTCCAAAATTTCTCGATTGGGATCGCTTTTCTGTGACAAAAGAAGGTCCCTGAATTTTTCGCAGCCCCCCCCCCCCCCGGTGAATGCCGACACCCCCAAATCGGAGGTTGAAATTCGGGAATTCATTTAGGAACGGGCCAGGAGGCTCTGTTCCAAAATTTCTCGATTGGGATCGCTCCCTTCTGACGAGAGAAGGTGCCTGAATTTTTTGCAGCCCCCCCGGTGAATGCCGACACCCCTTAATCGGGGGTTGAAATTCGGCAATTTTTTTAAGAACTGGCCAGGAGGCTCTGTTCCAAAAATTCTCGTTCGGGATCGCTTCCTTGTGACGAGAGAGGGGCCCTGAATTCTCCGCAGCCCCAACGGTGAATCCCGACACCCCCAAATCGGGGGTTGAAATTCGGGGATTCATTTAAGAACGGGCCAGAAGGCTCTGTTTCAAAATTCCTCGATTGGGATCGCTCTTTCCTGATGGAATAAAATGCCTGAATTTTTCGCAGCCCCCCCGGTGAATGCCGACACCCCCAAATCGGGGGTTGAAATTCGGGAATTCTCTCAAGAACAGGCCAGGAGGCTTTGTTCCAAAATTTCTCGATTGGGATCGCTTTTCTGTGACGGAAGAAGGTGCCTGGATTTTTCGCAGCACCTTCGGCGAATTCTGACACCCCCGAATCGGGGATGAAATTTAGGAATTCATCTAAGAACGGGCCAGGAGGCTCTGTTCCAAAATTTCTCGATTGAGATCGCTTTCTTGTGACCGAAAAAGGTGCCTGAATTTTTTGCAGCCCCCCTCCCCCCCCGGTGAATGTTGACACCCCCAAATCGGGGGTTGAAATTCGGGAACTCTCTTAAGAACAGGCCAGGAGGCTCTGTTCCAAAATTTCTCGATTGGGATCGCTTTTCTGTGACGAAAGAAGGTGCCTGGATTTTTCGCAGCCCCCTCGGCGAATGCCGACACCCCCAAATCGGAGGTTGAAATTCGGGAATTCATGTAAGAACGGGCCAGGAGGCTCTGTTCCAAAATTTCTCGATTGGGATCGCTCCCTTGTGACGAAAGAAGGTGCCTGAATATTTTGCAGCCCCCCCCCCCCCCCGGTGAATGCTGACACCCCCAAATCGGGGGTTGAAATTCGGCAATTTTCTTAAGAACAGGCCAGGAGGCTCTGTTCCAAAATTCCTCGATTGGGGTCGCTTCCTCTTGACGAGAGAGGGTGCCTGGATTTTTTTCAGAACAGGCCGGGAAGCTCTGTTCCAAAATTTTTCGATTGGGATCGCTTTCTTGTGACGAAAGAGGGTGCCCGAATTTTTCGAAACCCCCTCGGTGAATGCCGACACCCCCTCATCGGGGGTTGGAATTCGTGAATTTCTTCAGAACAGGCCAGGAGGCTCCGTTCCAGAATTCCTCGTTCGGGATCGCTTCCTTGTGACGAGAGAGGATGCCTGAATTTTTTGCATTTCCCCCTGTGAATGCCGACACCCCCAAATCGGGTACGGAAATTCGGGAATTTTTTCAGAACAGGCCAGGAGTCTCTGTTCTAAAATTTCTCGATTAGGATCGCTTTTTTGTGACAGAAGAAGGTGCCTGAATTTTTTGCAGCCCCCCCCCCCCCCCGGTTAATGCCGACACCCCCAAATCGGTGGTTGAAATTAGAGAATTTTTTCAAGAACGGGCCAGGAGGCTCTGTTCCAAAATTCCTGGATTGCGATCGCTTTCTCGTGACGGAAGAAGGTGCCTGCATTTTTTGCAGCCCCCCCCCCCCGGTGAATGCCGACACCCCCAAATCAGGGGTTGACATTCGGGAATTCTTTTAGATCAGGCCAGGAGGCTCTGTTCCAAAATTTCTCGATTGGGATCGCTTCCTCGTGACGAGAGAGGTTCCCTGAATTTTTCGCAGCCCCCCCGTCGAATGCCGACACCCCCAAATCAGGGGTTGACATTCGGGAATTCTTTTAGATCAGGCCAGGAGGCTCTGTTCCAAAATTTCTCGATTCGGATCGCTTCTCTGTGACAAAAGAAGGTGCCTGAATTTTTCGCAGTCCCCCGGTGAATGCTGACACCCCCCAATTCAGGGGTTGAAATTCGGGAATTCTTTCAGAACAGGCCAGGAGGCTCTTTTCCAAAATTTCTCGATTGGGATCGCTTTTTTGTGACGAAAGAAGGTGCCTGGATTTTTTGCAGCCCCCCCCCCCCGGTAAGTGCCGACGCCCCCAAATAGGGGGTTGAAATTAGGGGATTTTTTGAAGAACGGGCCAGGAGGCTCTGTTCCAAAATTCCTCGATTGGGATCGCTCTTTTCTGATGGAATAAAATGCCTGAATTTTTCGCAGCCCCCCCGGTGAATGCCGACACCCCCAAATCGGAGGTTGAAATTCGGGAATTCTCTCAAGAACAGGCCAGTAGGCTCTGTTCCAAAATTTCTCAATTGGGATCGCTCCCTTCTGACAGAAGAAGGTGCCTGAATTTCTGGCAGCCCCCCCCGCCGTTGAATGCCGACACCCCCAAATCGGGGGTTGAAATTCGGGAATTCTTTTAGAACAGGCCAGGAGTTTATGTTCCAAAATTTCTCGATTGTGATCGCTTTCTCGTGACGGAAGAAGGTGCCAGCATTTTCTGCAGCCCCACCCCCCTCCCGGTGAATGCCGACACCCTCAAATCAGGGGTTGAAATTCGGGAATTCTTTTGGAACAGGCCAGGAGGCTCTGTTACAAAATTTCTCGATTGGGATCGCTTTCCTGTGACAAAAGGAGGTCCCTGAATTTTTCGCAGCCCCCTCCCCCCGTGATTGCCGACACCCCCAAATCGGAGGTTGAAATTCGGGAATTCATTTAAGAACGGGCCAGGATGCTCTGTTCCAAAATTGCTCGATTGGTATCGCTCCCTTCTGACGAAAGAAGGTGCCTGAATTTTCTGCAGCCCCCCCGTCGAATGCCGACACCCCCAAATCGGGGGTTGAAATTCGGCAATTTTTTTAAGAACAGGAGGCTCTGTTCTAAAATTCCTCGATTGGGTTCGCTTTCTCTTGACGAGAGAGGGTGCCTGGATTTTTTTCAGAACAGGCCAGGAGGCTCTGTTCCAAAAATTCTCGATCGGGATCGCTTTCTCGTGACGAGAGAGCGTTCCTGAATTTTTCGCTGCCCCCCCGGTGAATGCCGACACCCCCAAATCGGGGGTTGGAATTCGTGAATTTTTTCAGAACAGGCCAGGAGTCTCTGTTCCAAAATTCCTCGATTAGGATCGCTTTTTTGTGACAGAAGAAGGTGCCTGAATTTTTCGCAGCCCCCCCCCCCCCCCCGGTGAATGTTGACACCCCCAAATCGAGGGGTTGAAATTCGGGAATTCTCTTAAGAACAGGCCAGGAGGCTCTGTTCGAAAATTTCTCAATTGGGATCGCTCCCTTCTGACAGAAGAAGGTGCCTGAATTTCTGGCAGCCCCCCCCCCCCGTTGAATGCCGACAACCCCAAATCGGGGGTTGAAATTCGGGAATTCTTTTAGAACAGGCCAGGAGTTTCTGTTCCAAAATTTCTCGAACTGGATCGCTCCCTTCTGACGAAAGAAGGTGCCTGAATTTTTTGCAGCCCCCCCGTCGAATGCCGACACCCCCAAATCGGGGGTTGAAATTCGGCAATTTTTTTAAGAACAGGAGGCTCTGTTCTAAAATTCCTCGATCCGGGTCGCTTTCTCTTGACGAGAGAGGGTGCCTGGATTTTTTTCAGAACAGGCCAGGAGGCTCTGTTCCAAAAATTCTCGATCGGGATCGCTTTCTTGTGACGAGAGAGCGTTCCTGAATTTTTCGCTGCCCCCCCGGTGAATGCCGACACCCCCAAATCGGGGGTTGGAATTCGTGAATTTTTTCAGAACAGGCCAGGAGTCTCTGTTCCAAAATTCCTAAATTAGGATCGCTTTTTTGTGACAGAAGAAGTCGCCTGAATTTTTAGCAGCCCCCCCCCCCCGGTGAATTCGACACCCCCAAATCGGGGGTTGAAATTAGGTAATTTTTTCAAGAACGGGCCAGGAGGCTCTGTTCCAAAATTCCTCGATTGTGATCGCTTTCTCGTGACGGAAGAAGGTGCCAGCATTTTCTGCAGCCCCACCCCCCTCCCGGTGAATGCCGACACCCTCAAATCAGGGGTTGAAATTCGGGAATTCTTTTGGAACAGGCCAGGAGGCTCTGTTACAAAATTTCTCGATTGGGATCGCTTTCCTGTGACAAAAGGAGGTCCCTGAATTTTTCGCAGCCCCCTCCCCCCGTGATTGCCGACACCCCCAAATCGGAGGTTGAAATTCGGGAATTCATTCAAGAACGGGCCAGGATGCTCTGTTCCAAAATTGCTCGATTGGTATCGCTCCCTTGTGACGAAAGAAGGTGCCTGAATTTTTTGCAGCCCCCCCGGTGAATGCCGACACCCCCAAATCGGGGGTTGAAATTCGGCAAATTTTTTAAGAACAGGCCAGGAGGCTCTGTTCCAAAATTTCTCGATTCGGGTCGCTTTCTCTTGACGAGAGAGGGTGCCTGGATTTTTTCAGAACAGGCCAGGAGGCTCTGTTCCACAAATTCTTGATTGGGATCGCTTTCTTGTGACGAGAGAGGGTGCCTGAATTTTTCGCAGCCCCCCCCCCCCCCCCGGTGAATGCCGACACCCCCAAATCGGGGGTTGGAATTCGTGAACTTTTTTGGAACAGGCCAGGAGGCTCTGTTCCAAAATTCCGTGTTCGGGATCGCTTTCTTGTGACGAGAGAGGGTGCCTGAATTTTTTGCAGCCTCCCCGGTGAATGCCGACACCCCCGAATCGGGGGTTGAAATTCGGGAATTTTTTAAGAACAGGCCAGGAGTCTCTGTTCCAAAATTCCTCGATTAGGTTCGCTTTCTTGTGATAGAAGAAGGTACCTGAATTTTTTGCAGCCCCCCCCCCCCCCGGTAAATGCCGACACCCCCGAATCGGGGGTTGAAATTCGGGAATTTTTTAAGAACAGGCCAGGAGTCTCTGTTCCAAAATTCCTCGATTAGGTTCGCTTTCTTGTGATAGAAGAAGGTACCTGAATTTTTTGCAGCCCCCCCCCCCGGTGAATGTTGACACCCCCAAATCGAGGGGTTGAAATTCGGGAATTCTCTTAAGAACAGGCCAGGAGGCTCTGTTCGAAAATTTCTCAATTGGGATCGCTCCCTTCTGACAGAAGAAGGTGCCTGAATTTCTGGCAGCCCCCCCCCCCCCGTTGAATGCCGACAACCCCAAATCGGGGGTTGAAATTCGGGAATTCTTTTAGAACAGGCCAGGAGTTTCTGTTCCAAAATTTCTCGAATTGGATCGCTCCCTTCTGACGAAAGAAGGTGCCTGAATTTTTTGCAGCCCCCCCGTCGAATGCCGACACCCCCAAATCGGGGGTTGAAATTCGGCAATTTTTTTAAGAACAGGAGGCTCTGTTCTAAAATTCCTCGATTGGGGTCGCTTTCTCTTGACGAGAGAGGGTGCCTGGATTTTTTTCAGAACAGGCCAGGAGGCTCTGTTCCAAAAATTCTCGATCGGGATCGCTTTCTTGTGACGAGAGAGCGTTCCTGAATTTTTCGCTGCCCCCCCCGGTGAATGCCGACACCCCCAAATCGGGGGTTGGAATTCGTGAATTTTTTCAGAACAGGCCAGGAGTCTCTGTTCCAAAATTCCTAAATTAGGATCGCTTTTTTGTGACAGAAGAAGGTGCCTGAATTTTTTGCAGCCCCCCCCCCCCCCCGGTGAATCTTGACACCCCCAAATCGAGGGGTTGAAATTCGGGAATTCTCTTAAGAACAGGCCAGGAGGCTCTGTTCGAAAATTTCTCAATTGGGATCGCTCCCTTCTGACAGAAGAAGGTGCCTGAATTTCTGGCAGCCCCCCCCCCCGTTGAATGCCGACACCCCCAAATCGGGGGTTGAAATTCGGGAATTCTTTTAGAACAGGCCAGGAGTTTCTGTTCCAAAATTTCTCGAATTGGATCGCTCGCTTCTGACGAAAGAAGGTGCCTGAATTTTTTGCAGCCCCCCCGTCGAATGCCGACACCCCCAAATCGGGGGTTGAAATTCGGCAATTTTTTTAAGAACAGGAGGCTCTGTTCTAAAATTCCTCGATCCGGGTCGCTTTCTCTTGACGAGAGAGGGTGCCTGGATTTTTTTCAGAACAGGCCAGGAGGCTCTGTTCCAAAAATTCTCGATCGGGATCGCTTTCTTGTGACGAGAGAGCGTTCCTGAATTTTTCGCTGCCCCCCCGGTGAATGCCGACACCCCCAAATCGGGGGTTGGAATTCGTGAATTTTTTCAGAACAGGCCAGGAGTCTCTGTTCCAAAATTCCTAAATTAGGATCGCTTTTTTGTGACAGAAGAAGGTGCCTGAATTTTTAGCAGCCCCCCCCCCCCCCCGGTGAATTCGACACCCCCAAATCGGGGGTTGAAATTAGGTAATTTTTTCAAGAACGGGCCAGGAGGCTCTGTTCCAAAATTCCTCGATTGTGATCGCTTTCTCGTGACGGAAGAAGGTGCCAGCATTTTCTGCAGCCCCACCCCCCTCCCGGTGAATGCCGACACCCTCAAATCAGGGGTTGAAATTCGGGAATTCTTTTGGAACAGGCCAGGAGGCTCTGTTACAAAATTTCTCGATTGGGATCGCTTTCCTGTGACAAAAGGAGGTCCCTGAATTTTTCGCAGCCCCCTCCCCCCGTGATTGCCGACACCCCCAAATCGGAGGTTGAAATTCGGGAATTCATTCAAGAACGGGCCAGGATGCTCTGTTCCAAAATTGCTCGATTGGTATCGCTCCCTTGTGACGAAAGAAGGTGCCTGAATTTTTTGCAGCCCCCCCGGTGAATGCCGACACCCCCAAATCGGGGGTTGAAATTCGGCAAATTTTTTAAGAACAGGCCAGGAGGCTCTGTTCCAAAATTTCTCGATTCGGGTCGCTTTCTCTTGACGAGAGAGGGTGCCTGGATTTTTTCAGAACAGGCCAGGAGGCTCTGTTCCACAAATTCTTGATTGGGATCGCTTTCTTGTGACGAGAGAGGGTGCCTGAATTTTTCGCAGCCCCCCCCCCCCCCCCGGTGAATGCCGACACCCCCAAATCGGGGGTTGGAATTCGTGAACTTTTTTGGAACAGGCCAGGAGGCTCTGTTCCAAAATTCCGTGTTCGGGATCGCTTTCTTGTGACGAGAGAGGGTGCCTGAATTTTTTGCAGCCTCCCCGGTGAATGCCGACACCCCCGAATCGGGGGTTGAAATTCGGGAATTTTTTAAGAACAGGCCAGGAGTCTCTGTTCCAAAATTCCTCGATTAGGTTCGCTTTCTTGTGATAGAAGAAGGTACCTGAATTTTTTGCAGCCCCCCCCCCCCCGGTAAATGCCGACACCCCCAAATCGGGGGTTGAAATCAGGGAATTTTTTAAAGAACGGGCCAGGAGGCCCTGTTCCAGAATTCCTCGATTGGGATCGCTCTCTTGTGATGGAATAATGTGCCTGAATTTTTTGCAGCCCCCCCGGTGAATGCCAACACCCCCAAGTCGGGGGTTGGAATCCAAGAATCTTCTTAAGAACAGGCCAGAAGGCTCTGTCCTAAAATTTCCCGTTTGGCATCGCTTTTCTGTGACGAAAGAAGGTGCCTGAATTTTTCGCAGCCCCCTCGGCGAATGCCGACACCCCCAAATCGGAGGTTGAAATTCGGGAATTTTTTAGAACAGGCCAGGAGGCTCTGTCCCAGTATTTCTCGATCAGGATCGCTTTTTTCTGACGAAAGAAGGTGCCTGAATTTTTTGTAGCCCCCCCGGTGAATGCCGACACCCCCAAATCGGGGGTTGAAATTCGGGAATTTTTTAGAACAGGCCAGGAGGCTCTGTCCCAGTATTTCTCGATCAGGATCGCTTTTTTCTGACGAAAGAAGGTGCCTGAATTTTTTGCAGCACCCCTGGTAAATGCCGACAACCCCATATCGGGGGTTGAAATTAGGGAATTTTTTAAAGAACGGGACAGGAGGCTCTGTTCCAAAATTGCTCGATTGGGATCGCTTTCTTGTGACGAAAGAAGGTGCCTGAATTTTTTGCAGCCCCCCCCCCGTCGAATGCCGATACCCTCACATCCGGGGTTGAAATTCGGGAATTCATTTAGGAACGGGCCAGGAGGCTCTGTTCCAAAATTTCTCGATTGGGATCGCTCCCTTCTGACGAGAGAAGGTGCCTGAATTTTCTGCAGCCCCCCCGGTGAATGCCGACACCCCTTAAACGGGGGTTGAAATTCGGCAATTTTTTTAAGAACTGGCCAGGAGGCTCTGTTCCAAAAATTCTCGTTCGGGATCGCTTCCTTGTGACGAGAGACGGGCCCTGAATTCTCCGCAGCCCCGCCGGTGAATCCCGACACCCCCAAATCGGGGGTTGAAATTCGGGGATTCATTCAAGAACGGGCCAGAAGGCTCTGTTCCAAAATTCCTCGTTCGGGATCGCTTTTCTGTGACGGAAGAAGGTGCCTGGATTTTTCGCAGCACCCTCGGCGAATTCTGACACCCCCGAATCGGGGATGAAATTTAGGAATTCATCTAAGAACGGGCCAGGAGGCTCTGTTCCAAAATTTCTCGATTGAGATCGCTTTCTTGTGACCGAAAAAGGTGCCTGAATTTTTTGCAGCCCCCCTCCCCCCCCCCCGGTGAATGTTGACACCCCCAAATCGGGGGTTGAAATTCGGGAATTCTCTTAAGAACAGGCCAGGAGGCTCTGTTCCAAAATTTCTCGATTGGGATCGCTTTTCTGTGACGAAAGAAGGTGCCTGGATTCTTCGCAGCCCCCTCGGCGAATGCCGACACCCCCAAATCGGAGGTTGAAATTCGGGAATTCATTTAAGAACAGGCCAGGAGGCTCTGTTCCAAAATTTCTCGATTGGGATCGCTTTCTTGTGACCGAAAAAGGTGCCTGAATTTTTTGCAGCCCCCCTCCCCCCCCCCCCCGGTGAATGTTGACACCCCCAAATCGGGGGTTGGAATTCGGGAATTCTCTTAAGAAAAAGGCCAGGAGGCTCTGTTCCAAAATTTCTCGATTGGGATCGCTTTTCTGTGACGAAAGAAGGTGCCTGGATTTTTCGCAGCCCCCTCGGCGAATGCCGACACCCCCAAATCGGGGGTTGAAATTCGGCAATTTTTTTAAGAACAGGCCAGGAGGCTCGGTTCCAAAATTCCTCGATTGGGGTCGCTTTCTCTTGACGAGAGAGGGTGCCTGGATTTTTTTTAGAACAGGCCGGGAAGCTCTGTTCCAAAATTTCTCGATTGGGATCGCTTTCTTGTGACGAAAGAGGGTGCCCGAATTTTTCGAAACCCCCCCGGTGAATGCCGACACCCCCTCATCGGGGGTTGGAATTCGTGAATTTCTTCAGAACAGGCCAGGAGGCTCCGTTCCAAAATTCCTCGTTCGGGATCGCTTCCTTGTGACGAGAGAGGATGCCTGAATTTTTTGCATTTCCCCCGGTGAATGCCGACACCCCCAAATCGGGTACGGAAATTCGGGAATTTTTTAGAACAGGCCAGGAGGCTCTGTCCCAGTATTTCTCGATCAGGATCGCTTTTTTCTGACGAAAGAAGGTGCCTGAATTTTTTGCAGCACCCCTGGTAAATGCCGACAACCCCATATCGGGGGTTGAAATTAGGGAATTTTTTAAAGAACGGGACAGGAGGCTCTGTTCCAAAATTGCTCGATTGGGATCGCTTTCTTGTGACGAAAGAAGGTGCCTGAATTTTTTGCAGCCCCCCCCCCCGTCGAATGCCGATACCCTCACATCCGGGGTTGAAATTCGGGAATTCATTTAGGAACGGGCCAGGAGGCTCTGTTCCAAAATTTCTCGATTGGGATCGCTCCCTTCTGACGAGAGAAGGTGCCTGAATTTTTTGCAGCCCCCCCGGTGAATGCCGACACCCCTTAAACGGTGGTTGAAATTCGGCAATTTTTTTAAGAACTGGCCAGGAGGCTCTGTTCCAAAAATTCTCGTTCGGGATCGCTTCCTTGTGACGAGAGACGGGCCCTGAATTCTCCGCAGCCCCGCCGGTGAATCCCGACACCCCCAAATCGGGGGTTGAAATTCGGGGATTCATTTAAGAACGGGCCAGAAGGCTCTGTTCCAAAATTCCTCGATTGGGATCGCTCTTTCCTGATGGAATAAAATGCCTGAATTTTTCGCAGCCCCCCCGGTGAATGCCGACACCCCCAAATCGGGGGTTGAAATTCGGGAATTCTCTCAAGAACAGGCCAGGAGGCTCTGTTCCAAAATTTCTCGATTGGGATCGCTTTTCTGTGACGGAAGAAGGTGCCTGGATTTTTCGCAGCACCCTCGGCGAATTCTGACACCCCCGAATCGGGGATGAAATTTAGGAATTCATCTAAGAACGGGCCAGGAGGCTCTGTTCCAAAATTTCTCGATTGAGATCGCTTTCTTGTGACCGAAAAAGGTGCCTGAATTTTTTGCTGCCCCCCTCCCCCCCCCCCCCGGTGAATGTTGACACCCCCAAATCGGGGGTTGAAATTCGGGAATTCTCTTAAGAACAGGCCAGGAGGCTCTGTTCCAAAATTTCTCGATTGGGATCGCTTTTCTGTGACGAAAGAAGGTGCCTGGATTTTTCGCAGCCCCCTCGGCGAATGCCGACACCCCCAAATCGGAGGTTGAAATTCGGGAATTCATTTAAGAACGGGCCAGGAGGCTCTGTTCCAAAATTTCTCGATTGGGATCGCTTTCTTGTGACCGAAAAAGGTGCCTGAATTTTTTGCAGCCCCCCTCCCCCCCCCCGGTGAATGTTGACACCCCCAAATCGGGGGTTGAAATTCGGGAATTCTCTTAAGAACGCGCCAGGAGGCTCTGTTCCAAAATTTCTCGATTGGGATCGCTTTTCTGTGACGAAAGAAGGTGCCTGGATTTTTCGCAGCCCCCTCGGCGAATGCCGACACCCCCAAATCGGGGGTTGAAATTCGGCAATTTTTTTAAGAACAGGCCAGGAGGCTCGGTTCCAAAATCCCTCGATTGGGGTCGCTTTCTCTTGACGAGAGAGGGTGCCTGGATTTTTTTCAGAACAGGCCGGGAAGCTCTGTTCCAAAATTTCTCGATTGGGATCGCTTTCTTGTGACGAAAGAGGGTGCCCGAATTTTTCGAAACCCCCCCGGTGAATGCCGACACCCCCTCATCGGGGGTTGGAATTCGTGAATTTCTTCAGAACAGGCCAGGAGGCTCCGTTCCAAAATTCCTCGTTCGGGATCGCTTCCTTGTGACGAGAGAGGATGCCTGAATTTTTTGCATTTCCCCCGGTGAATGCCGACACCCCCAAATCGGGTACGGAAATTCGGGAATTTTTTCAGAACAGGCCAGGAGTCTCTGTTCCAAAATTTCTCGATTAGGATCGCTTTTTTGTGACAGAAGAAGGTGCCTGAATTTTTTGCAGCCCCCCCCCCCCCGGTTAATGCCGACACCCCCAAATCGGTGGTTGAAATTAGAGAATTTTTTCAAGAACGGGCCAGGAGGCTCTGTTCCAAAATTCCTGGATTGCGATCGCTTTCTCGTGACGGAAGAAGGTGCCTGCATTTTTGGCAGCCCCGCCCCCCGGTGAATGCCGACACCCCCAAATCAGGGGTTGACATTCGGGAATTCTTTTAGATCAGGCCAGGAGGCTCTGTTCCAAAATTTCTCGATTGGGATCGCTTCCTCGTGACGAGAGAGGGTGCCTGAATTTTCCGCAGCCCCCCCGTCGAATGCCGACACCCCCAAATCGGGGGTTGGAATTCGTGAATTTTTTTAGAACAGGCCAGGAGGCTCTGTTCCAAAATTCCTCGTTCGGGATTACTTTCTTGTAACGAGAGAGGGTGCCTGAATTTTTTGCAGCCTCCCCGGTGAATGCCGACACCCCCAAATCGGGAGTTGAAATTCGGGAATTTCTTTAGAACAGGCCAGGAGTCTCTGTTCCAAAATTTCTCCATTAGGATCGCTTTTTTGTGACAAAAGAAGGTGCCTGGATTTTTTGCAGCCCCCCTCCCCCCCGGTAAATGCCGACACCCCCAAATAGGGGGTTGAAATTAGGGGATTTTTTTAAGGACGGGCCAGGAGGCTCTGTTAAAAAATTCCTCGATTGGGATCGCTCTATTCTGATGGAATAAAATGCCTGAATTTTTCGCAGCCCCCCCGTTGAATGCCGACACCCCCAAATCGGGGGTTGAAATTCGGGAATTCTCTCAAGAACCGGCCAGGAGGCTCTGTTCCAAAATTTCTCGATTGGGATCGCTTTTCTGTGACGGAAGAAGGTGCCTGGATTTTTCGCAGCACCCTCGGCGAATTCTGACACCCCCGAATCGGGGATGAAATTTAGGAATTCATCTAAGAACGGGCCAGGAGGCTCTGTTCCAAGATTTCTCGATTGAGATCGCTTTCTTGTGACCGAAAAAGGTGCCTGAATTTTTTTCAGCCCCCCCCCCCCCCGGTGAATGTTGACAGCCCCAAATCGGGGGTTGAAATTCGGGAATTCTCTTAAGAACAGGCCAGGAGGCTCTGTTCCAAAATTTCTCGATTGGGATCGCTTTTCTGTAACGAAAGGAGGTGCCTGGATTTTTCGCAGCCCCCTCGGCGAATGCCGACACCCGCAAATTGGGGGTTGAAATTCGGGAATTTTTTTAAGAACAGGCCAGGAGTCCTGTTCCAAAATTCCTCGATTAGGATCGCTTTCTTGTGACAGAAGAAGGTGCCTGAATTTTTTGCAGCCCCCCCCCCCCCCGGGAAATGTCGACCCCCCCAAATCGGGGGTTGGAATTAGGGAATTTCCTTGAGAACAGGCCAGGAGGCTCTGTTCCAAAATTTCTCGATTCGGATCGCTTCTCTGTGACAAAAGAAGGTGCCTGAATTTTTTACAGCCCCCCCGGTGAATGCCGACACCCCCCAATTCAGGAGTTGAAATTCGGGAATTCTTTCAGAACAGGCCAGGAGGCTCTGTTCCAGAATTTCTCGATTGGGATCGCTTTTCTGTGACAAAAGAAGGTCCCTGAATTTTTCGCAGGCCCCCCCCCCCCGTGAATGCCGACACCCCCAAATCGGAGGTTGAAATTCGGAAATTCATTTAGGAATGGGCCAGGAGGCTCTGTTCCAAAATTTCTCGATTCGGATCGCTTCTCTGTGACAAAAGAGGGTGCCTGAATTTTTCGCAGCCCCCCCGGTGAATGCCGACACCCCCCAATTCAGGGGTTGAAATCCGGGAATTCTTTCAGAACAGGCCAGGAGGCTCTGTTCCAAAATTTCTCGATTGGGATCGCTTTTTTGTGACGAAAGAAGGTGCCTGGATTTTTTGCAGCCCCCCCCCCGGTAAGTGCCGACACCCCCAAATAGGGGGTTGATATTAGGGGATTTTTTTAAGAACGGGCCAGGAGGCTCTGTTCCAAAATTCCTCCATTGGGATCGCTCTTTTCTGATGGAATAAAATGCCTGAATTTTTCGCAGCCCCCCCGGTGAATGCCGACACCCCCAAATCGGAGGTTGAAATTCGGGAATTCTCTCAAGAACAGGCCAGGAGGCTCTGTTCCAGAATTCCTCGATTGAGATCGCTTTCTTGTGACCGAAAAAGGTGCCTGAATTTTTTGCAGCTCCCCCCCCCCCCCCGGTGAATGTTGACACCCCCAAATCGAGGGGTTGAAATTCGGGAATTCTCTTAAGAACAGGCCAGGAGGCTCTGTTCCAAAATTTCTCGATTGGGATCGCTTTTCTGTGACGAAAGAAGGTGCCTGGACTTTTCGCAGCCCCTTCGGCGAATGCCGACACCCCCAAATCGGGGGTTGAAATTCGGGAATTTTTTTGAGAACAGGCCAGGAGTCCTGTTCCAAAATTCCTCGATCAGGATCGCTTTTTCGTGACAGAAGAAGGTGCCTGAATTTTTTGCACCCCCCCCCCCGGGAAATGTCGACCCCCCCAAATCGGGGTTTGGAATTAGGGAATTTCCTTAAGAACAGGCCAGGAGGCTCTGTTCCAAAATTTCTCGATTCGGATCGCTTCTCTGTGACAAAAGAAGGTGCCTGAATTTTTCGCAGTCCCCCGGTGAATGCCGACACCCCCCAATTCAGGGGTTGAAATTCGGGAATTCTTTCAGAACAGGCCAGGAGGCTCCGTTCCAAAATTTCTCGATTGGGATCGCTTTTTTGTGACGAAAGAAGGTGCCTGGATTTTTTGCAGCCCCCCCCCCCCCGGTAAGTGCCGACACCCCCAAATAGGGGGTTGAAATTAGGGGATTTTTTCAAGAACGGGCCAGGAGGCTCTGTTCCAAAATTCCTCGATTGGGATCGCTCTTTCCTGATGGAATAAAATGCCTGAATTTTTCGCAGCCCCCCCGGTGAATGCCGACACCCCCAAATCGGAGGTTGAAATTCGGGAATTCTCTCAAGAACAGGCCAGGAGGCTCTGTTCCAGAATTCCTCGATTGAGATCGCTTTCTTGTGACCGAAAAAGGTGCCTGAATTTTTTGCAGCCCCCCCCCCCGGTGAATGTTGACACCCCCAAATCGAGGGGTTGAAATTCGGGAATTCTCTTAAGAACAGGCCAGGAGGCTCTGTTCCAAAATTTCTCAATTGGGATCGCTCCCTTCTGACAGAAGAAAGTGCCTGAATTTCTGGCAGCCCCCCCCCCCCGTTGAATGCCGACACCCCCAAATCGGGGGTTGAAATTCGGGAATTCTTTTAGAACAGGCCAGGAGTTTCTGTTCCAAAATTTCTCGAATGGGATCGCTCCCTTCTGACGAAAGAAGGTGCCTGAATTTTTTGCAGCCCCCCCCGTCGAATGCCGACACCCCCAAATCGGGGGTTGAAATTCGGCAATTTTTTTAAGAACAGGAGGCTCTGTTCTGAAATTCCTCGATTGGGGTCGCTTTCTCTTGACGAGAGAGGGTGCCTGGATTTTTTTCAGAACAGGCCAGGAGGCTCTGTTCCAAAAATTCTCGATCGGGATCGCTTTCTTGTGACGAGAGAGCGTTCCTGAATTTTTCGCTGCCCCCCCGGTGAATGCCGACACCCCCAAATCGGGGGTTGGAATTCGTGAATTTTTTCAGAACAGGCCAGGAGGCTCTGTTCGAAAATTTCTCGTTTCGGATCGCTTTCTTGTGATTAGAGAGGGAGCCTGAATATTTTGCAGCCCCCCCGGTGAATGCCGACACCCCCAAATCGGGGTTTGAAATTCGGGAATTTTTTTAGACCAGGCCAGGAGTCTCTGTTCCAAAATTCCTCGATTAGGATCGCTTTTTTGTGACAGAAGAAGGTGCCTGAATTTTTTGCAGCCCCCCCCCCCCCGGTAAATGCCGACACCCCCAAATCGGGGGTTGAAATTAGGTAATTTTTTCAAGAACGGGCCAGGAGGCTCTGTTCCAAAATTCCTCGATTGTGATCGCTTTCTCGTGACGGAAGAAGGTGCCAGCATTTTCTGCAGCCCCACCCCCCTCCCGGTGAATGCCGACACCCCCAAATCAGGGGTTGAAATTCGGAAATTCTTTTGGAACAGGCCAGGAGGCTCTGTTACAAAATTTCTCGATTGGGATCGCTTTCCTGTGACAAAAGGAGGTCCCTGAATTTTCCGCAGCCCCCTCCCCCCGTGATTGCCGACACCCCCAAATCGGAGGTTGAAATTCGGGAATTTATTTAAGAACGGGCCAGGATGCTCTGTTCCAAAATTGCTCGATTGGTATCGCTCCCTTGTGACGAAAGAAGGTGCCTGAATTTTTTGCAGCCCCCCCGGTGAATGCCGACACCCCTTAATCGGGGGTTGAAATTCGGCAATTTTTTTAAGAACTGGCCAGGAGGCTCTGTTCCAAAAATTCTCGTTCGGGATCGCTTCCTTGTGACGAGAGAGGGGCCCTGAATTCTCCGCAGCCCCGCCGGTGAATCCCGACACCCCCAAATCGGGGGTTGAAATTCGGGGATTCATTTAAGAACAGGCCAGGAGGCTCTGTTCCAAAATTTCTCGATTGGGATCGCTTTTCTGTGACGGAAGAAGGTGCCTGGATTTTTCGCAGCACCCTCGGCGAATTCTGACACCCCCGAATCGGGGATGAAATTTAGGAATTCATCTAAGAACGGGCCAGGAGGCTCTGTTCCAAGATTTCTCGATCGAGATCGCTTTCTTGTGACCGAAAAAGGTGCCTGAATTTTTTTCAGCCCCCCCCCCCCGGTGAATGTTGACACCCCCAAATCGGGGGTTGAAATTCGGGAATTCTCTTAGGAACAGGCCAGGAGGCTCTGTTCCAAAATTTCTCGATTGGGATCGCTTTTCTGTGACGAAAGAAGGTGCCTGGATTTTTCGCAGCCCCCTCGGCGAATGCCGACACCCCCAAATTGGGGAATGAAATTCGGGAATTCCCTTAAGAACAGGCCAGGAGGCTCTGTTCCAAAATTTCTCGATTCGGATCGCTTCTCTGTGACAAAAGAAGGTGCCTGAATTTTTCGCAGTCCCCCGGTGAATGCCGACACCCCCCAATTCAGGGGTTGAAATTCGGGAATTCTTTCAGAACAGGCCAGGAGGCTCTGTTCCAAAATTTCTCGATTGGGATCGCTTTTCTGTGACAAAAGAAGGTCCCTGAATTTTTCGCAGCCCCCCCCCCCCCCCCGGTGAATGCCGACACCCCCAAATCGGAGGTTGAAATTCGGGAATTCATTTAGGAACGGGCCAGGAGGCTCTGTTCCAAAATTTCTCGATTGGGATCGCTCCCTTCTGACGAGAGAAGGTCCCTGAATTTTTTGCAGCCCCCCCGGTGAATGCCGACACCCCTTAATCGGGGGTTGAAATTCGGCAATTTTTTTAAGAACTGGCCAGGAGGCTCTGTTCCAAAAATTCTCGTTCGGGATCGCTTCCTTGTGACGAGAGAGGGGCCCTGAATTCTCCGCAGCCCCGCCGGTGAATCCCGACACCCCCAAATCGGGGGTTGAAATTCGGGGATTCATTTAAGAACAGGCCAGGAGGCTCTGTTCCAAAATTTCTTGATTGGGATCGCTTTTCTGTGACGGAAGAAGGTGCCTGGATTTTTCGCAGCACCCTCGGCGAATTCTGACACCCCCGAATCGGGGATAAAATTTAGGAATTCATCTAAGAACGGGCCAGGAGGCTCTGTTCCAAGATTTCTCGATTGAGATCGCTTTCTTGTGACCGAAAAAGGTGCCTGAATTTTTTTCAGCCCCCCCCCCCCGGTGAATGTTGACACCCCCAAATCGGGGGTTGAAATTCGGGAATTCTCTTAGGAACAGGCCAGGAGGCTCTGTTCCAAAATTTCTCGATTGGGATCGCTTTTCTGTGACGAAAGAAGGTGCCTGGATTTTTCGCAGGCCCCTCGGCGAATGCCGACACCCCCAAATTGGGGAATGAAATTCGGGAATTTTCTTAAGAACAGGCCAGGAGTCCTGTTCCAAAATTCCTCGATTAGGATCGCTTTTTTGTGACAGAAGAAGGTGCCTGAATTTTTTGCAGCCCCCCCCCCCGGGAAATGTCGACCCCCCCAAATCGGGGGTTGGAATTAGGGAATTTCCTTAAGAACAGGCCAGGAGGCTCTGTTCCAAAATTTCTCGATTCGGATCGCTTCTCTGTGACAAAAGAAGGTGCCTGAATTTTTCGCAGTCCCCCGGTGAATGCCGACACCCCCCAATTCAGGGGTTGAAATTCGGGAATTCTTTCAGAACAGGCCAGGAGGCTCTGTTCCAAAATTTCTCGATTGGGATCGCTTTTCTGTGACAAAAGAAGGTCCCTGGATTTTTCGCAGCCCCCCCCCCCCCCCGGTGAATGCCGACACCCCCAAATCGGAGGTTGAAATTCGGGAATTCATTTAGGAACGGGCCAGGAGGCTCTGTTCCAAAATTTCTCGATTGGGATCGCTCCCTTCTGACGAGAGAAGGTGCCTGAATTTTTTGCAGCCCCCCCGGTGAATGCCGACACCCCTTAATCGGGGGTTGAAATTCGGCAATTTTTTTAAGAACTGGCCAGGAGGCACTGTTCCAAAAATTCTCGTTCGGGATCGCTTCCTTGTGACGAGAGAGGGGCCCTGAATTCTCCGCAGCCCCGCCGGTGAATCCCGACACCCCCAAATCGGGGGTTGAAATTCGGGGATTCATTTAAGAACGGGCCAGACGGCTCTGTTTCAAAATTCCTCGATTGGGATCGCTCTTTCCTGATGGAATAAAATGCCTGAATTTTTCGCAGCCCCCCCGGTGAATGCCGACACCCCCAAATCGGGGGTTGAAATTCGGGAATTCTCTCAAGAACAGGCCAGGAGGCTTTGTTCCAAAATTTCTCGATTGGGATCGCTTTTCTGTGACGGAAGAAGGTGCCTGGATTTTTCGCATTACCTTCGGCGAATTCTGACACCCCCGAATCGGGGATGAAATTTAGGAATTCATCTAAGAACGGGCCAGGAGGCTCTGTTCCAAAATCTCTCGATTGAGATCGCTTTCTTGTGACCGAAAAAGGTGCCTGAATTTTTTGCAGCCCCCCTCCCCCCCCGGTGAATGTTGACACCCCCAAATCGGGGGTTGAAATTCGGGAACTCTCTTAAGAACAGGCCAGGAGGCTCTGTTCCAAAATTTCTCGATTGGGATCGCTTTTCTGTGACGGAAGAAGGTGCCTGGATTTTTCGCAGCCCCCTCGGCGAATGCCGACACCCCCAAATCGGAGGTTGAAATTCGGGAATTCATTTAAGAACGGGCCAGGAGGCTCTGTTCCAAAATTTCTCGATTGGGGTCGCTTCCTCTTGACGAGAGAGGGTGCCTGGATTTTTTTCAGAACAGGCCGGGAAGCTCTGTTCCAAAATTTTTCGATTGGGATCGCTTTCTTGTGACGAAAGAGGGTGCCCGAATTTTTCGAAACCCCCCCGGTGAATGCCGACACCCCCTCATCGGGGGTTGGAATTCGTGAATTTCTTCAGAACAGGCCAGGAGGCTCCGTTCCAGAATTCCTCGTTCGGGATCGCTTCCTTGTGACGAGAGAGGATGCCTGAATTTTTTGCATTTCCCCCTGTGAATGCCGACACCCCCAAATCGGGTACGGAAATTCGGGAATTTTTTCAGTTCAAGCCAGGAGTCTCTGTTCTAAAATTTCTCGATTAGGATCGCTTTTTTGTGACAGAAGAAGGTGCCTGAATTTTTTGCAGCCCCCCCCCCCCGGTTAATGCCGACACCCCCAAATCGGTGGTTGAAATTAGAGAATTTTTTCAAGAACGGGCCAGGAGGCTCTGTTCCAAAATTCCTGGATTGCGATCGCTTTCTCGTGACGGAAGAAGGTGCCTGCATTTTTTGCAGCCCCGCCCCCCGGTGAATGCCGACACCCCCAAATCAGGGGTTGACATTCGGGAATTCTTTTAGATCAGGCCAGGAGGCTCTGTTCCAAAATTTCTCGATTGGGATCGCTTCCTCGTGACGAGAGAGGTTCCCTGAATTTTTCGCAGCCCCCCCGTCGAATGCCGACACCCCCAAATCGGAGGTTGAAATTCGGGAATTCTCTCAAGAACAGGCCAGGAGGCTCTGTTCCAGAATTCCTCGATTGAGATCGCTTTCTTGTGACCGAAAAAGGTGCCTGAATTTTTTGCAGCCCCCCCCCCCCCCGGTGAATGTTGACACCCCCAAATCGAGGGGTTGAAATTCGGGAATTCTCTTAAGAACAGGCCAGGAGGCTCTGTTCAAAAATTTCTCGATTGGGATCGCTTTTCTGTGACGAAAGAAGGTGCCTGGATTTTTCGCAGCCCCCTCGGCGAATGCCGACACCCCCAAATCGGGGGTTGAAATTCGGGAATTTTTTTGAGAACAGGCCAGGAGTCCTGTTCCAAAATTCCTCGATCAGGATCGCTTTTTCGTGACAGAAGAAGGTGCCTGAATTTTTTGCAGCCCCCCCCCCCCCCGGGAAATGTCGACCCCCCCAAATCGGGGGTTGGAATTAGGGAATTTCCTTAAGAACAGGCCAGGAGGCTCTGTTCCAAAATTTCTCGATTCGGATCGCTTCTCTGTGACAAAAGAAGGTGCCTGAATTTTTCGCAGTCCCCCGGTGAATGCCGACACCCCCCAATTCAGGGGTTGAAATTCGGGAATTCTTTCAGAACAGGCCAGGAGGCTCTTTTCCAAAATTTCTCGATTGGGATCGCTTTTTTGTGACGAAAGAAGGTGCCTGGATTTTTTGCAGCCCCCCCCCCCCGGTAAGTGCCGACGCCCCCAAATAGGGGGTTGAAATTAGGGGATTTTTTAAAGAACGGGCCAGGAGGCTCTGTTCCAAAATTCCTCGATTGGGATCGCTCTTTTCTGATGGAATAAAATGCCTGAATTTTTCGCAGCCCCCCCGGTGAATGCCGACACCCCCAAATCGGAGGTTGAAATTCGGGAATTCTCTCAAGAACAGGCCAGTAGGCTCTGTTCCAAAATTTCTCAATTGGGATCGCTCCCTTCTGACAGAAGAAGGTGCCTGAATTTCTGGCAGCCCCCCCCGCCGTTGAATGCCGACACCCCCAAATCGGGGGTTGAAATTCGGGAATTCTTTTAGAACAGGCCAGGAGTTTCTGTTCCAAAATTTCTCGATTGTGATCGCTTTCTCGTGACGGAAGAAGGTGCCAGCATTTTCTGCAGCCCCACCCCCCTCCCGGTGAATGCCGACACCCTCAAATCAGGGGTTGAAATTCGGGAATTCTTTTGGAACAGGCCAGGAGGCTCTGTTACAAAATTTCTCGATTGGGATCGCTTTCCTGTGACAAAAGGAGGTCCCTGAATTTTTCGCAGTCCCCTCCCCCCGTGATTGCCGACACCCCCAAATCGGAGGTTGAAATTCGGGAATTCATTTAAGAACGGGCCAGGATGCTCTGTTCCAAAATTGCTCGATTGGTATCGCTCCCTTCTGACGAAAGAAGGTATCTGAATTTTCTGCAGCCCCCCCGTCGAATGCCGACACCCCCAAATCGGGGGTTGAAATTCGGCAATTTTTTTAAGAACAGGAGGCTCTGTTCTAAAATTCCTCGATTGGGTTCGCTTTCTCTTGACGAGAGAGGGTGCCTGGATTTTTTTCAGAACAGGCCAGGAGGCTCTGTTCCAAAAATTCTCGATCGGGATCGCTTTCTCGTGACGAGAGAGCGTTCCTGAATTTTTCGCTGCCCCCCCGGTGAATGCCGACACCCCCAAATCGGGGGTTGGAATTCGTGAATTTTTTCAGAACAAGCAAGGAGTCTCTGTTCCAAAATTCCTCGATTAGGATCGCTTTTTTGTGACAGAAGAAGGTGCCTGAATTTTTTGCAGCCCCCCCCCCGGTGAATGTTGACACCCCCAAATCGAGGGGTTGAAATTCGGGAATTCTCTTAAGAACAGGCCAGGAGGCTCTGTTCGAAAATTTCTCAATTGGGATCGCTCCCTTCTGACAGAAGAAGGTGCCTGAATTTCTGGCAGCCCCCCCCCCCCCGTTGAATGCCGACAACCCCAAATCGGGGGTTGAAATTCGGGAATTCTTTTAGAACAGGCCAGGAGTTTCTGTTCCAAAATTTCTCGAATTGGATCGCTCCCTTCTGACGAAAGAAGGTGCCTGAATTTTTTGCAGCCCCCCCGTCGAATGCCGACACCCCCAAATCGGGGGTTGAAATTCGGCAATTTTTTTAAGAACAGGAGGCTCTGTTCTAAAATTCCTCGATTGGGGTCGCTTTCTCTTGACGAGAGAGGGTGCCTGGATTTTTTTCAGAACAGGCCAGGAGGCTCTGTTCCAAAAATTCTCGATCGGGATCGCTTTCTTGTGACGAGAGAGCGTTCCTGAATTTTTCGCTGCCCCCCCGGTGAATGCCGACACCCCCAAATCGGGGGTTGGAATTCGTGAATTTTTTCAGAACAGGCCAGGAGTCTCTGTTCCAAAATTCCTAAATTAGGATCGCTTTTTTGTGACAGAAGAAGGTGCCTGAATTTTTTGCAGCCCCCCCCCCCCCCGGTGAATCTTGACACCCCCAAATCGAGGGGTTGAAATTCGGGAATTCTCTTAAGAACAGGCCAGGAGGCTCTGTTCGAAAATTTCTCAATTGGGATCGCTCCCTTCTGACAGAAGAAGGTGCCTGAATTTCTGGCAGCCCCCCCCCGTTGAATGCCGACACCCCCAAATCGGGGGTTGAAATTCGGGAATTCTTTTAGAACAGGCCAGGAGTTTCTGTTCCAAAATTTCTCGAATTGGATCGCTCCCTTCTGACGAAAGAAGGTGCCTGAATTTTTTGCAGCCCCCCCGTCGAATGCCGACACCCCCAAATCGGGGGTTGAAATTCGGCAATTTTTTTAAGAACAGGAGGCTCTGTTCTAAAATTCCTCGATTGGGGTCGCTTTCTCTTGACGAGAGAGGGTGCCTGGATTTTTTTCAGAACAGGCCAGGAGGCTCTGTTCCAAAAATTCTCGATCGGGATCGCTTTCTTGTGACGAGAGAGCGTTCCTGAATTTTTCGCTGCCCCCCCGGTGAATGCCGACACCCCCAAATCGGGGGTTGGAATTCGTGAATTTTTTCAGAACAGGCCAGGAGTCTCTGTTCCAAAATTCCTAAATTAGGATCGCTTTTTTGTGACAGAAGAAGGTGCCTGAATTTTTTGCAGCCCCCCCCCGGTGAATTCGACACCCCCAAATCGGGGGTTGAAATTAGGTAATTTTTTCAAGAACGGGCCAGGAGGCTCTGTTCCAAAATTCCTCGATTGTGATCGCTTTCTCGTGACGGAAGAAGGTGCCAGCATTTTCTGCAGCCCCACCCCCCTCCCGGTGAATGCCGACACCCTCAAATCAGGGGTTGAAATTCGGGAATTCTTTTGGAACAGGCCAGGAGGCTCTGTTACAAAATTTCTCGATTGGGATCGCTTTCCTGTGACAAAAGGAGGTCCCTGAATTTTTCGCAGCCCCCTCCCCCCGTGATTGCCGACACCCCCAAATCGGAGGTTGAAATTCGGGAATTCATTTAAGAACGGGCCAGGATGCTCTGTTCCAAAATTGCTCGATTGGTATCGCTCCCTTGTGACGAAAGAAGGTGCCTGAATTTTTTGCAGCCCCCCCGGTGAATGCCGACACCCCCAAATCGGGGGTTGAAATTCGGCAAATTTTTTAAGAACAGGCCAGGAGGCTCTGTTCCAAAATTTCTCGATTCGGGTCGCTTTCTCTTGACGAGAGAGGGTGCCTGGATTCTTTTCAGAACAGGCCAGGAGGCTCTGTTCCACAAATTCTTGATTGGGATCGCTTTCTTGTGACGAGAGAGGGTGCCTGAATCTTTCGCAGCCCCCCCCCCCCCCGGTGAATGCCGACACCTCCAAATCGGGGGTTGGAATTCGTGAACTTTTTTGGAACAGGCCAGGAGGCTCTGTTCCAAAATTCCGTGTTCGGGATCGCTTTCTTGTGACGAGAGAGGGTGCCTGAATTTTTTGCAGCCTCCCCGGTGAATGCCGACACCCCCGAATCGGGGGTTGAAATTCGGGAATTTTTTAAGAACAGGCCAGGAGTCTCTGTTCCAAAATTCCTCGATTAGGTTCGCTTTCTTGTGATAGAAGAAGGTACCTGAATTTTTTGCAGCCCCCCCCCCCCCCGGTAAATGCCGACACCCCCAAATCGGGGGTTGAAATCAGGGAATTTTTTAAAGAACGGGCCAGGAGGCCCTGTTCCAGAATTCCTCGATTGGGATCGCTCTCTTGTGATGGAATAATGTGCCTGAATTTTTTGCAGCCCCCCCGGTGAATGCCGACACCCCCAAATCGGGGGTTGGAATCCAAGAATCTTCTTAAGAACAGGCCAGAAGGCTCCGTCCTAAAATTTCCCGTTTGGCATCGCTTTTCTGTGACGAAAGAAGGTGCCTGAATTTTTCGCAGCCCCCTCGGCGAATGCCGACACCCCCAAATCGGAGGTTGAAATTCGGGAATTTTTTAGAACAGGCCAGGAGGCTCTGTCCCAGTATTTCTCGATCAGGATCGCTTTTTTCTGACGAAAGAAGGTGCCTGAATTTTTTGTAGCCCCCCCGGTGAATGCCGACACCCCCAAATCGGGGGTTGAAATTCGGGAATTCTTTAGAACAGGCCAGGAGGCTCTGTCCCAGTATTTCTCGATCAGGATCGCTTTTTTCTGACGAAAGAAGGTGCCTGAATTTTTTGCAGCACCCCTGGTAAATGCCGACAACCCCATATCGGGGGTTGAAATTAGGGAATTTTTTAAAGAACGGGACAGGAGGCTCTGTTCCAAAATTGCTCGATTGGGATCGCTTTCTTGTGACGAAAGAAGGTGCCTGAATTTTTTGCAGCCCCCCCCCCCCGTCGAATGCCGATACCCTCACATCCGGGGTTGAAATTCGGGAATTCATTTAGGAACGGGCCAGAAGGCTCTGTTCCAAAATTCCTCGTTCGGGATCGCTCTTTCCTGATGGAATAAAATGCCTGAATTTTTTGCAGCCCCCCCGGTGAATGCCGACACCCCTTAAACGGGGGTTGAAATTCGGCAATTGTTTTAAGAACTGGCCAGGAGGCTCTGTTCCAAAAATTCTCGTTCGGGATCGCTTCCTTGTGACGAGAGACGGGCCCTGAATTCTCCGCAGCCCCGCCGGTGAATCCCGACACCCCCAAATCGGGGGTTGAAATTCGGGGATTCATTTAAGAACGGGCCAGAAGGCTCTGTTCCAAAATTCCTCGTTCGGGATCGCTCTTTCCTGATGGAATAAAATGCCTGAATTTTTCGCAGCCCCCCCGGTGAATGCCGACACCCCCAAATCGGGGGTTGAAATTCGGGAATTCTCTCAAGAACAGGCCAGGAGGCTCTGTTCCAAAATTTCTCGATTGGGATCGCTTTTCTGTGACGGAAGAAGGTGCCTGGATTTTTCGCAGCACCCTCGGCGAATTCTGACACCCCCGAATCGGGGATGAAATTTAGGAATTCATCTAAGAACGGGCCAGGAGGCTCTGTTCCAAAATTTCTCGATTGAGATCGCTTTCTTGTGACCGAAAAAGGTGCCTGAATTTTTTGCAGCCCCCCTCCCCCCCCCGGTGAATGTTGACACCCCCAAATCGGGGGTTGAAATTCGGGAATTCTCTTAAGAACAGGCCAGGAGGCTCTGTTCCAAAATTTCTCGATTGGGATCGCTTTTCTGTGACGAAAGAAGGTGCCTGGATTTTTCGCAGCCCCCTCGGCGAATGCCGACACCCCCAAATCGGAGGTTGAAATTCGGGAATTCATTTAAGAACAGGCCAGGAGGCTCTGTTCCAAAATTTCTCGATTGGGATCGCTTTCTTGTGACCGAAAAAGGTGCCTGAATTTTTTGCAGCCCCCCTCCCCCCCCGGTGAATGTTGACACCCCCAAATCGGGGGTTGGAATTCGGGAATTCTCTTAAGAACAGGCCAGGAGGCTCTGTTCCAAAATTTCTCGATTGGGATCGCTTTTCTGTGACGAAAGAAGGTGCCTGGATTTTTCGCAGCCCCCTCGGCGAATGCCGACACCCCCAAATCGGAGGTTGAAATTCGGGAATTCATTTAAGAACAGGCCAGGAGGCTCTGTTCCAAAATTTCTCGATTGGGATCGCTTTTCTGTGACGAAAGAAGGTGCCTGGATTTTTCGCAGCCCCCTCGGCGAATGCCGACACCCCCAAATCGGGGGTTGAAATTCGGCAATTTTTTTAAGAACAGGCCAGGAGGCTCGGTTCCAAAATTCCTCGATTGGGGTCGCTTTCTCTTGACGAGAGAGGGTGCCTGGATTTTTTTTAGAACAGGCCGGGAAGCTCTGTTCCAAAATTTCTCGATTGGGATCGCTTTCTTGTGACGAAAGAGGGTGCCCGAATTTTTCGAAACCCCCCCGGTGAATGCCGACACCCCCTCATCGGGGGTTGGAATTCGTGAATTTCTTCAGAACAGGCCAGGAGGCTCCGTTCCAAAATTCCTCGTTCGGGATCGCTTCCTTGTGACGAGAGAGGATGCCTGAATTTTTTGCATTTCCCCCGGTGAATGCCGACACCCCCAAATCGGGTACGGAAATTCGGGAATTTTTTAGAACAGGCCAGGAGGCTCTGTCCCAGTATTTCTCGATCAGGATCGCTTTTTTCTGACGAAAGAAGGTGCCTGAATTTTTTGCAGCACCCCTGGTAAATGCCGACAACCCCATATCGGGGGTTGAAATTAGGGAATTTTTTAAAGAACGGGACAGGAGGCTCTGTTCCAAAATTGCTCGATTGGGATCGCTTTCTTGTGACGAAAGAAGGTGCCTGAATTTTTTGCAGCCCCCCCCCCCCGTCGAATGCCGATACCCTCACATCCGGGGTTGAAATTCGGGAATTCATTTAGGAACGGGCCAGGAGGCTCTGTTCCAAAATTTCTCGATTGGGATCGCTCCCTTCTGACGAGAGAAGGTGCCTGGATTTTTTGCAGCCCCCCCCCCCCGGTAAATGCCGACACCCCCAAATAGGGGGTTGAAATTCGGGAATTCTCTCAAGAACAGGCCAGGAGGCTCTGTTCCATAATTTCTCGATTGGGATCGCTTTTCTGTGACGGAAGAAGGTGCCTGGATTTTTCGCAGCACCCTCGGCGAATTCTGACACCCCCGAATCGGGGATGAAATTTAGGAATTCATCTAAGAACGGGCCAGGAGGCTCTGTTCCAAGATTTCTCGATTGAGATCGCTTTCTTGTGACCGAAAAAGGTGCCTGGATTTTTCGCAGCCCCCTCGGCGAATGCCGACACCCCCAAATTGGGGGTTGAAATTCGGGAATTTTTTTAAGAACAGGCCAGGAGTCCTGTTCCAAAATTCCTCGATTAGGATCGCTTTCTTGTGACAGAAGAAGGTGCCTGAATTTTTTGCAGCCCCCCCCCCCCGGGAAATGTCGACCCCCCCAAATCGGGGGTTGGAATTAGGGAATTTCCTTGAGAACAGGCCAGGAGGCTCTGTTCCAAAATTTCTCGATTCGGATCGCTTCTCTGTGACAAAAGAAGGTGCCTGAATTTTTTACAGCCCCCCCGGTGAATGCCGACACCCCCCAATTCAGGAGTTGAAATTCGGGAATTCTTTCAGAACAGGCCAGGAGGCTCTGTTCCAGAATTTCTCGATTGGGATCGCTTTTCTGTGACAAAAGAAGGTCCCTGAATTTTTCGCAGCCCCCCCCCCCCGTGAATGCCGACACCCCCAAATCGGAGGTTGAAATTCGGAAATTCATTTAGGAATGGGCCAGGAGGCTCTGTTCCAAAATTTCTCGATTCGGATCGCTTCTCTGTGACAAAAGAAGGTGCCTGAATTTTTCGCAGCCCCCCCGGTGAATGCCGACACCCCCCAATTCAGGGGTTGAAATCCGGGAATTCTTTCAGAACAGGCCAGGAGGCTCTGTTCCAAAATTTCTCGATTGGGATCGCTTTTTTGTGACGAAAGAAGGTGCCTGGATTTTTTGCAGCCCCCCCCCCCCGGTAAGTGCCGACACCCCCAAATAGGGGGTTGAAATTCGGTAATTCTTTTGGAACAGGCCAGGAGGCTCTGTTACAAAATTTCTCGATTGGGATCGCTTTCCTGTGACAAAAGGAGGTCCCTGAATTTTTCGCAGCCCCCTCCCCCCGTGATTGCCGACACCCCCAAATCGGGGGTTGAAATTCGGGAATTCTCTTAAGAACAGTCCAGGAGGCTCTGTTCCAAAATTTCTCGAATGGGATCGCTTCTCTGTGACGAAAGAAGGTGCCTGGATTTTTCGCAGCCCCCTCGGCGAATGCCGACACCCCCAAATCGGAGGTTGAAATTCGGGAATTCATTTAAGAACGGGCCAGGAGGCTCTGTTCCAAAATTTCTCGATTGGGATCGCTCCCTTGTGACGAAAGAAGGTGCCTGAATATTTTGCAGCCCCCCCCCCGGTGAATGCCGACCCCCCCAAATCGGGGGTTGAAATTCGGGAATTTTTTCAAGAAAAGCCAGGAGGCTCTGTTCCAAGATTTCCCGATTAGGATCGCTTTCTTGTGACAAAAGAGGGTGCCTGGATTCTTTGCAGCCCCCCCCGGTGAATGCCGACACACCCAAATCGGGGGTTTGGAATTCGGGAATTTTTTTTGAGAATAGGCCAGGAGGCTCTGTTCCAAAATATCTCGTTCGGGATCGCTTCCTCGTAACGAGAGAGGGTGCCTAAATTTTTTGCAGCCCCCCCGGTGAATGCCGACACCCCAAACTCGGGGGTTGAAATTCGGGATTTTTCTTGAGAAAGGCCAGGAAGCTCTGTTTCAAAATTTCTCGATTGGGATCGCTTTCTTGTGACGAAAGAGGGTGCCTGAATTCTTTGCAGCCCCCCCCCCCCCGGTGAATGCCGACACACCCAAATCGGGGATTGGAATTCGGGAATTTTTCCAAGAAAAGCCAGGAGGCTCTGTTCCAAGATTTCTCGATTGGGATCGCTCTCTTGTGACAGAAGATTGTGCCTGAATTTTTTGCAGCCCCCCCGGTGAATGCCGACACCCCCAAATCGGGGGTTGAAATTCGGGAATTTTTTCAAGAAAAGCCAGGAGGCTCTGTTCCAAGATTTCCCGATTGGGATCGCTTTTTTGTGACAAAAGAGGGTGCCTGAATTTTTTGCAGCCCCCCCGGTGAATGCCGACACCCCAAAATCGGGGGTTGAAATTCGGGAATTTTTTGAGGAAAGGCCAGGAGGCTCTGTTCCAAAATTTCTCGATTGGGATCGCTTTCTTGTGACAAAAGAGGTTGCCTGAATTTTTTGCAGCCCCCCCCCCCCCCCGGTGGATGCCGACACCCCCAAATCGGGGGTTCGAATTCGGGATTTTTTAGAACAGGCCAGGAGGCTCTGTTCCAAAATTTCTCGGTTGGGATCGCTTTCTTGTGACGGGAGAAGGTGCCTGAATTTTTTGCAGCCCCTCCGATGAATGCTGACACCCCCAAATCGGGGGTTGAAATCCGGGAATTTTCTCAAGAAAAGCCAGGAGGCTCTGATCCAAGATTCCCCGATTGGGATCGCTTTCTTGTGACAAAAGAGGGTGCCTGAATTTTTTGCAGCCCCCCCCCCCCCCCGGTACATGCCGACACACCCAATCCGGGGGTTTGGAATTCGGGAATTTTTTCTAGAACAGGCAAAGAGGCTCTGTTCCAAAATTTCTCGATTGGGATCGCTTTCTTGTAACGAGAGAGGGTGCCAAAATTTATTTCAGCCCCGCCGTTGAATGCCGACACCCCAAAATCGGGGGTTGAAATTCGGGAATTTTTTCAAGAGAGGCCAGGAGGCTCTGTTCCGAAATTTCTCGATTGGGATCGCTTCCTCGTGACGAGAGAGGGTGCCTGAATTTTTCGCAGCCCCCCCGTCGAATGCCGACACCCCCAAATCGGGGGTTGGAATTCGTGAATTTTTTTAGAACAGCCCAGGAGGCTCTGTTCCAAAATTCCTCGTTCGGGATTGCTTTCTTGTAACGAGAGAGGGTGCCTGAATTTTTTGCAGCCTCCCCGGTGAATGCCGACAACCCCAAATCGGGAGTTGAAATTCGGGAATTTTTTTAGAACAGGCCAGGAGTCTCTGTTCCAAAATTTCTCGATTAGGATCGCTTTTTTGTGGCAAAAGAAGGTGCCTGGATTTTTTGCAGCCCCCCCCCCGGTAAATGCCGACACCCCCTAATAGGGGGTTGAAATTAGGGGATTTTTTTAAGGACGGGCCAGGAGGCTCTGTTCCAAAATTCCTCGATTGGGATCGCTCTTCTCTGATGGGATAAAATGCCTGAATTTTTCGCAGCCCCCCCGGTGAATGCCGACACCCCCAAATCGGGGGTTGAAATTCGGGAATTCTCTCAAGAACAGGCCAGGAGGCTCTGTTCCAAAATTTCTCGATTGGGATCGCTTTTCTGTGACGGAAGAAGGTGCCTGGATTTTTCGCAGCACCCTCGGCGAATTCTGACACCCCCGAATCGGGGATGAAATTTAGGAATTCATCTAAGAACGGGCCAGGAGGCTCTGTTCCAAGATTTCTCGATTGAGATCGCTTTCTTGTGACCGAAAAAGGTGCCTGAATTTTTTTCAGCCCCCCCCCCCCCCGGTGAATGTTGACACCCCCAAATCGGGGGTTGAAATTCGGGAATTCTCTTAAGAACAGGCCAGGAGGCTCTGTTCCAAAATTTCTCGATTGGGATCGCTTTTCTGTGACGAAAGAAGGTGCCTGGATTTTTCGCAGCCCCCTCGGCGAATGCCGACACCCCCAAATTGGGGGTTGAAATTCGGGAATTTTCTCAAGAACAGGCCAGGAGTCCTGTTCCAAAATTCCTCGATTAGGATCGCTTTTTTGTGACAGAAGAAGGTGCCTGAATTTTTTGCAGCCCCCCCCCCCCCGGGAAATGTCGACCCCCCCAAATCGGGGGTTGGAATTAGGGAATTTCCTTAAGAACAGGCCAGGAGGCTCTGTTCCAAAATTTCTCGATTCGGATCGCTTCTCTGTGACAAAAGAAGGTGCCTGAATTTTTCGCAGTCCCCCGGTGAATGCCGACACCCCCCAATTCAGGGGTTGAAATTCGGGAATTCTTTCAGAACAGGCCAGGAGGCTCTGTTCCAAAATTTCTCGATTGGGATCGCTTTTCTGTGACAAAAGAAGGTCCCTGAATTTTTCGCAGCCCCCCCCCCCCCGGTGAATGCCGACACCCCCAAATCGGAGGTTGAAATTCGGGAATTCATTTAGGAACGGGCCAGGAGGCTCTGTTCCAAAATTTCTCGATTGGAATCGCTCCCTTCTGACGAGAGAAGGTGCCTGAATTTTTTGCAGCCCCCCCGGTGAATGCCGACACCCCTTAATCGGGGGTTGAAATTCGGCAATTTTTTTAAGAACTGGCCAGGAGGCTCTGTTCCAAAAATTCTCGTTCGGGATCGCTTCCTTGTGACGAGAGAGGGGCCCTGAATTCTCCGCAGCCCCGCCGGTGAATCCCGACACCCCCAAATCGGGGGTTGAAATTCGGGAATTCTCTCAAGAACAGGCCAGGAGGCTCTGTTCCAAAATTTCTCGATTGGGATCGCTTTTCTGTGACGGAAGAAGGTGCCTGGATTTTTCGCAGCACCCTCGGCGAATTCTGACACCCCCGAATCGGGGATGAAATTTAGGAATTCATCTAAGAACGGGCCAGGAGGCTCTGTTCCAAGATTTCTCGATTGAGATCGCTTTCTTGTGACCGAAAAAGGTGCCTGAATTTTTTTCAGCCCCCCCCCCCCGGTGAATGTTGACACCCCCAAATCGGGGGTTGAAATTCGGGAATTCTCTTAAGAACAGGCCAGGAGGCTCTGTTCCAAAATTTCTCGATTGGGATCGCTTTTCTGTGACGAAAGAAGGTGCATGGATTTTTCGCAGCCCCCTCGGCGAATGCCGACACCCCCAAATTGGGGAATGAAATTCGGGAATTTTCTTAAGAACAGGCCAGGAGTCCTGTTCCAAAATTCCTCCATTAGGATCGCTTTTTTGTGACAGAAGAAGGTGCCTGAATTTTTTGCAGCCCCCCCCCCCCCGGGGAATGTCGACCCCCCCAAATCGGGGGTTGGAATTATGGAATTTCCTTAAGAACAGGCCAGGAGGCTCTGTTCCAAAATTTCTCGATTCGGATCGCTTCTCTGTGACAAAAGAAGGTGCCTGAATTTTTCGCAGTCCCCCGGTGAATGCCGACACCCCCCAATTCAGGGGTTGAAATTCGGGAATTCTTTCAGAACAGGCCAGGAGGCTCTGTTCCAAAATTTCTCGATTGGGATCGCTTTTCTGTGACAAAAGAAGGTCCCTGAATTTTTCGCAGCCCCCCCCCCCCCCCCGGTGAATGCCGACACCCCCAAATCGGAGGTTGAAATTCGGGAATTCATTTAGGAACGGGCCAGGAGGCTCTGTTCCAAAATTTCTCGATTGGGATCGCTCCCTTCTGACGAGAGAAGGTGCCTGAATTTTTTGCAGCCCCCCCGGTGAATGCCGACACCCCTTAATCGGGGGTTGAAATTCGGCAATTTTTTTAAGAACTGGCCAGGAGGCTCTGTTCCAAAAATTCTCGTTCGGGATCGCTTCCTTGTGACGAGAGAGGGGCCCTGAATTCTCCGCAGCCCCGCCGGTGAATCCCGACACCCCCAAATCGGGGGTTGAAATTCGGGGATTCATTTAAGAACGGGCCAGAAGGCTCTGTTTCAAAATTCCTCGATTGGGATCGCTCTTTCCTGATGGAATAAAATGCCTGAATTTTTCGCAGCCCCCCCGGTGAATGCCGACACCCCCAAATCGGGGGTTGAAATTCGGGAATTCTCTCAAGAACAGGCCAGGAGGCTTTGTTCCAAAATTTCTCGATTGGGATCGCTTTTCTGTGACGGAAGAAGGTGCCTGGATTTTTCGCAGCACCTTCGGCGAATTCTGACAGCCCCGAATCGGGGATGAAATTTAGGAATTCATCTAAGAACGGGCCAGGAGGCTCTGTTCCAAAATTTCTCGATTGAGATCGCTTTCTTGTGACCGAAAAAGGTGCCTGAATTTTTTGCAGCCCCCCTCCCCCCCCGGTGAATGTTGACACCCCCAAATCGGGGGTTGAAATTCGGGAACTCTCTTAAGAACAGGCCAGGAGGCTCTGTTCCAAAATTTCTCGATTGGGATCGCTTTTCTGTGACGAAAGAAGGTGCCTGGATTTTTCGCAGCCCCCTCGGCGAATGCCGACACCCCCAAATCGGAGGTTGAAATTCGGGAATTCATGTAAGAACGGGCCAGGAGGCTCTGTTCCAAAATTTCTCGATTGGGATCGCTCCCTTGTGACGAAAGAAGGTGCCTGAATATTTTGCAGCCCCCCCCCCCACGGTGAATGCTGACACCCCCAAATCGGGGGTTGAAATTCGGCAATTTTCTTAAGAACAGGCCAGGAGGCTCTGTTCCAAAATTCCTCGATTGGGGTCGCTTCCTCTTGACGAGAGAGGGTGCCTGGATTTTTTTCAGAACAGGCCGGGAAGCTCTGTTCCAAAATTTTTCGATTGGGATCGCTTCCTTGTGACGAAAGAGGGTGCCCGAATTTTTCGAAACCCCCCCGGTGAATGCCGACACCCCCTCATCGGGGGTTGGAATTCGTGAATTTCTTCAGAACAGGCCAGGAGGCTCCGTTCCAGAATTCCTCGTTCGGGATCGCTTCCTTGTGACGAGAGAGGATGCCTGAATTTTTTGCATTTCCCCCTGTGAATGCCGACACCCCCAAATCGGGTACGGAAATTCGGGAATTTTTTCAGAACAGGCCAGGAGTCTCTGTTCTAAAATTTCTCGATTAGGATCGCTTTTTTGTGACAGAAGAAGGTGCCTGAATTTTTTGCAGCCCCCCCCACCCCGGTTAATGCCGACACCCCCAAATCGGTGGTTGAAATTAGAGAATTTTTTCAAGAACGGGCCAGGAGGCTCTGTTCCAAAATTCCTGGATTGCGATCGCTTTCTCGTGACGGAAGAAGGTGCCTGCATTTTTTGCAGCCCCCCCCCCCCGGTGAATGCCGACACCCCCAAATCAGGGGTTGACATTCGGGAATTCTTTTAGATCAGGCCAGGAGGCTCTGTTCCAAAATTTCTCGATTGGGATCGCTTCCTCGTGACGAGAGAGGTTCCCTGAATTTTTCGCAGCCCCCCCGTCGAATGCCGACACCCCCAAATCGGAGGTTGAAATTCGGGAATTCTCTCAAGAACAGGCCAGGAGGCTCTGTTCCAGAATTCCTCGATTGAGATCGCTTTCTTGTGACCGAAAAAGGTGCCTGAATTTTTTGCAGCCCCCCCCCCCGGTGAATGTTGACACCCCCAAATCGAGGGGTTGAAATTCGGGAATTCTCTTAAGAACAGGCCAGGAGGCTCTGTTCCAAAATTTCTCGATTGGGATCGCTTTTCTGTGACGAAAGAAGGTGCCTGGATTTTTCGCAGCCCCCTCGGCGAATGCCGACACCCCCAAATCGGGGGTTGAAATTCGGGAATTTTTTTGAGAACAGGCCAGGAGTCCTGTTCCAAAATTCCTCGACCAGGATCGCTTTTTCGCGACAGAAGAAGGTGCCTGAATTTTTTGCAGCCCCCCCCCCCCGGGAAATGTCGACCCCCCCAAATCGGGGGTTGGAATTAGGGAATTTCCTTAAGAACAGGCCAGGAGGCTCTGTTCCAAGATTTCTCGATTCGGATCGCTTCTCTGTGACAAAAGAAGGTGCCTGAATTTTTCGCAGTCCCCCGGTGAATGCTGACACCCCCCAATTCAGGGGTTGAAATTCGGGAATTCTTTCAGAACAGGCCAGGAGGCTCTTTTCCAAAATTTCTCGATTGGGATCGCTTTTTTGTGACGAAAGAAGGTGCCTGGATTTTTTGCAGCCCCCCCCCCCCCGGTAAGTGCCGACGCCCCCAAATAGGGGGTTGAAATTAGGGGATTTTTTGAAGAACGGGCCAGGAGGCTCTGTTCCAAAATTCCTCGATTGGGATCGCTCTTTTCTGATGGAATAAAATGCCTGAATTTTTCGCAGCCCCCCCGGTGAATGCCGACACCCCCAAATCGGAGGTTGAAATTCGGGAATTCTCTCAAGAACAGGCCAGTAGGCTCTGTTCCAAAATTTCTCAATTGGGATCGCTCCCTTCTGACAGAAGAAGGTGCCTGAATTTCTGGCAGCCCCCCCCGCCGTTGAATGCCGACACCCCCAAATCGGGGGTTGAAATTCGGGAATTCTTTTAGAACAGGCCAGGAGTTTATGTTCCAAAATTTCTCGATTGTGATCGCTTTCTCGTGACGGAAGAAGGTGCCAGCATTTTCTGCAGCCCCACCCCCCTCCCGGTGAATGCCGACACCCTCAAATCAGGGGTTGAAATTCGGGAATTCTTTTGGAACAGGCCAGGAGGCTCTGTTACAAAATTTCTCGATTGGGATCGCTTTCCTGTGACAAAAGGAGGTCCCTGAATTTTTCGCAGCCCCCTCCCCCCGTGATTGCCGACACCCCCAAATCGGAGGTTGAAATTCGGGAATTCATTTAAGAACGGGCCAGGATGCTCTGTTCCAAAATTGCTCGATTGGTATCGCTCCCTTCTGACGAAAGAAGGTGCCTGAATTTTCTGCAGCCCCCCCGTCGAATGCCGACACCCCCAAATCGGGGGTTGAAATTCGGCAATTTTTTTAAGAACAGGAGGCTCTGTTCTAAAATTCCTCGATTGGGTTCGCTTTCTCTTGACGAGAGAGGGTGCCTGGATTTTTTTCAGAACAGGCCAGGAGGCTCTGTTCCAAAAATTCTCGATCGGGATCGCTTTCTCGTGACGAGAGAGCGTTCCTGAATTTTTCGCTGCCCCCCCGGTGAATGCCGACACCCCCAAATCGGGGGTTGGAATTCGTGAATTTTTTCAGAACAGGCCAGGAGTCTCTGTTCCAAAATTCCTCGATTAGGATCGCTTTTTTGTGACAGAAGAAGGTGCCTGAATTTTTTGCAGCCCCCCCCCCCCCCGGTGAATGTTGACACCCCCAAATCGAGGGGTTGAAATTCGGGAATTCTCTTAAGAACAGGCCAGGAGGCTCTGTTCGAAAATTTCTCAATTGGGATCGCTCCCTTCTGACAGAAGAAGGTGCCTGAATTTCTGGCAGCCCCCCCCCCGTTGAATGCCGACAACCCCAAATCGGGGGTTGAAATTCGGGAATTCTTTTAGAACAGGCCAGGAGTTTCTGTTCCAAAATTTCTCGAATTGGATCGCTCCCTTCTGACGAAAGAAGGTGCCTGAATTTTTTGCAGCCCCCCCGTCGAATGCCGACACCCCCAAATCGGGGGTTGAAATTCGGCAATTTTTTTAAGAACAGGAGGCTCTGTTCTAAAATTCCTCGATTGGGGTCGCTTTCTCTTGACGAGAGAGGGTGCCTGGATTTTTTTCAGAACAGGCCAGGAGGCTCTGTTCCAAAAATTCTCGATCGGGATCGCTTTCTTGTGACGAGAGAGCGTTCCTGAATTTTTCGCTGCCCCCCCGGTGAATGCCGACACCCCCAAATCGGGGGTTGGAATTCGTGAATTTTTTCAGAACAGGCCAGGAGTCTCTGTTCCAAAATTCCTAAATTAGGATCGCTTTTTTGTGACAGAAGAAGGTGCCTGAATTTTTTGCAGCCCCCCCCCCCGGTGAATCTTGACACCCCCAAATCGAGGGGTTGAAATTCGGGAATTCTCTTAAGAACAGGCCAGGAGGCTCTGTTCGAAAATTTCTCAATTGGGATCGCTCCCTTCTGACAGAAGAAGGTGCCTGAATTTCTGGCAGCCCCCCCCGTTGAATGCCGACACCCCCAAATCGGGGGTTGAAATTCGGGAATTCTTTTAGAACAGGCCAGGAGTTTCTGTTCCAAAATTTCTCGAATTGGATCGCTCCCTTCTGACGAAAGAAGGTGCCTGAATTTTTTGCAGCCCCCCCGTCGAATGCCGACACCCCCAAATCGGGGGTTGAAATTCGGCAATTTTTTTAAGAACAGGAGGCTCTGTTCTAAAATTCCTCGATCCGGGTCGCTTTCTCTTGACGAGAGAGGGTGCCTGGATTTTTTTCAGAACAGGCCAGGAGGCTCTGTTCCAAAAATTCTCGATCGGGATCGCTTTCTTGTGACGAGAGAGCGTTCCTGAATTTTTCGCTGCCCCCCCGGTGAATGCCGACACCCCCAAATCGGGGGTTGGAATTCGTGAATTTTTTCAGAACAGGCCAGGAGTCTCTGTTCCAAAATTCCTAAATTAGGATCGCTTTTTTGTGACAGAAGAAGGTGCCTGAATTTTTAGCAGCCCCCCCCCCCCCCGGTGAATTCGACACCCCCAAATCGGGGGTTGAAATTAGGTAATTTTTTCAAGAACGGGCCAGGAGGCTCTGTTCCAAAATTCCTCGATTGTGATCGCTTTCTCGTGACGGAAGAAGGTGCCAGCATTTTCTGCAGCCCCACCCCCCTCCCGGTGAATGCCGACACCCTCAAATCAGGGGTTGAAATTCGGGAATTCTTTTGGAACAGGCCAGGAGGCTCTGTTACAAAATTTCTCGATTGGGATCGCTTTCCTGTGACAAAAGGAGGTCCCTGAATTTTTCGCAGCCCCCTCCCCCCGTGATTGCCGACACCCCCAAATCGGAGGTTGAAATTCGGGAATTCATTCAAGAACGGGCCAGGATGCTCTGTTCCAAAATTGCTCGATTGGTATCGCTCCCTTGTGACGAAAGAAGGTGCCTGAATTTTTTGCAGCCCCCCCGGTGAATGCCGACACCCCCAAATCGGGGGTTGAAATTCGGCAAATTTTTTAAGAACAGGCCAGGAGGCTCTGTTCCAAAATTTCTCGATTCGGGTCGCTTTCTCTTGACGAGAGAGGGTGCCTGGATTTTTTCAGAACAGGCCAGGAGGCTCTGTTCCACAAATTCTTGATTGGGATCGCTTTCTTGTGACGAGAGAGGGTGCCTGAATTTTTCGCAGCCCCCCCCCCCCCGGTGAATGCCGACACCCCCAAATCGGGGGTTGGAATTCGTGAACTTTTTTGGAACAGGCCAGGAGGCTCTGTTCCAAAATTCCGTGTTCGGGATCGCTTTCTTGTGACGAGAGAGGGTGCCTGAATTTTTTGCAGCCTCCCCGGTGAATGCCGACACCCCCGAATCGGGGGTTGAAATTCGGGAATTTTTTAAGAACAGGCCAGGAGTCTCTGTTCCAAAATTCCTCGATTAGGTTCGCTTTCTTGTGATAGAAGAAGGTACCTGAATTTTTTGCAGCCCCCCCCCCCCCCCGGTAAATGCCGACACCCCCAAATCGGGGGTTGAAATCAGGGAATTTTTTAAAGAACGGGCCAGGAGGCCCTGTTCCAGAATTCCTCGATTGGGATCGCTCTCTTGTGATGGAATAATGTGCCTGAATTTTTTGCAGCCCCCCCGGTGAATGCCGACACCCCCAAGTCGGGGGTTGGAATCCAAGAATCTTCTTAAGAACAGGCCAGAAGGCTCTGTCCTAAAATTTCCCGTTTGGCATCGCTTTTCTGTGACGAAAGAAGGTGCCTGAATTTTTCGCAGCCCCCTCGGCGAATGCCGACACCCCCAAATCGGAGGTTGAAATTCGGGAATTTTTTAGAACAGGCCAGGAGGCTCTGTCCCAGTATTTCTCGATCAGGATCGCTTTTTTCTGACGAAAGAAGGTGCCTGAATTTTTTGTAGCCCCCCCGGTGAATGCCGACACCCCCAAATCGGGGGTTGAAATTCGGGAATTTTTTAGAACAGGCCAGGAGGCTCTGTCCCAGTATTTCTCGATCAGGATCGCTTTTTTCTGACGAAAGAAGGTGCCTGAATTTTTTGCAGCACCCCTGGTAAATGCCGACAACCCCATATCGGGGGTTGAAATTAGGGAATTTTTTAAAGAACGGGACAGGAGGCTCTGTTCCAAAATTGCTCGATTGGGATCGCTTTCTTGTGACGAAAGAAGGTGCCTGAATTTTTTGCAGCCCCCCCCCCCCCGTCGAATGCCGATACCCTCACATCCGGGGTTGAAATTCGGGAATTCATTTAGGAACGGGCCAGGAGGCTCTGTTCCAAAATTTCTCGATTGGGATCGCTCCCTTCTGACGAGAGAAGGTGCCTGAATTTTCTGCAGCCCCCCCGGTGAATGCCGACACCCCTTAAACGGGGGTTGAAATTCGGCAATTTTTTTAAGAACTGGCCAGGAGGCTCTGTTCCAAAAATTCTCGTTCGGGATCGCTTCCTTGTGACGAGAGACGGGCCCTGAATTCTCCGCAGCCCCGCCGGTGAATCCCGACACCCCCAAATCGGGGGTTGAAATTCGGGGATTCATTCAAGAACGGGCCAGAAGGCTCTGTTCCAAAATTCCTCGTTCGGGATCGCTCTTTCCTGATGGAATAAAATGCCTGAATTTTTCGCAGCCCCCCCGGTGAATGCCGACACCCCCAAATCGGGGGTTGAAATTCGGGAATTCTCTCAAGAACAGGCCAGGAGGCTCTGTTCCAAAATTTCTCGATTGGGATCGCTTTTCTGTGACGGAAGAAGGTGCCTGGATTTTTCGCAGCACCCTCGGCGAATTCTGACACCCCCGAATCGGGGATGAAATTTAGGAATTCATCTAAGAACGGGCCAGGAGGCTCTGTTCCAAAATTTCTCGATTGAGATCGCTTTCTTGTGACCGAAAAAGGTGCCTGAATTTTTTGCAGCCCCCCTCCCCCCCCCCGGTGAATGTTGACACCCCCAAATCGGGGGTTGAAATTCGGGAATTCTCTTAAGAACAGGCCAGGAGGCTCTGTTCCAAAATTTCTCGATTGGGATCGCTTTTCTGTGACGAAAGAAGGTGCCTGGATTCTTCGCAGCCCCCTCGGCGAATGCCGACACCCCCAAATCGGAGGTTGAAATTCGGGAATTCATTTAAGAACAGGCCAGGAGGCTCTGTTCCAAAATTTCTCGATTGGGATCGCTTTCTTGTGACCGAAAAAGGTGCCTGAATTTTTTGCAGCCCCCCTCCCCCCCCCCCCCGGTGAATGTTGACACCCCCAAATCGGGGGTTGGAATTCGGGAATTCTCTTAAGAAAAAGGCCAGGAGGCTCTGTTCCAAAATTTCTCGATTGGGATCGCTTTTCTGTGACGAAAGAAGGTGCCTGGATTTTTCGCAGCCCCCTCGGCGAATGCCGACACCCCCAAATCGGGGGTTGAAATTCGGCAATTTTTTTAAGAACAGGCCAGGAGGCTCGGTTCCAAAATTCCTCGATTGGGGTCGCTTTCTCTTGACGAGAGAGGGTGCCTGGATTTTTTTTAGAACAGGCCGGGAGGCTCTGTTCCAAAATTTCTCGATTGGGATCGCTTTCTTGTGACGAAAGAGGGTGCCCGAATTTTTCGAAACCCCCCCGGTGAATGCCGACACCCCCTCATCGGGGGTTGGAATTCGTGAATTTCTTCAGAACAGGCCAGGAGGCTCCGTTCCAAAATTCCTCGTTCGGGATCGCTTCCTTGTGACGAGAGAGGATGCCTGAATTTTTTGCATTTCCCCCGGTGAATGCCGACACCCCCAAATCGGGTACGGAAATTCGGGAATTTTTTAGAACAGGCCAGGAGGCTCTGTCCCAGTATTTCTCGATCAGGATCGCTTTTTTCTGACGAAAGAAGGTGCCTGAATTTTTTGCAGCACCCCTGGTAAATGCCGACAACCCCATATCGGGGGTTGAAATTAGGGAATTTTTTAAAGAACGGGACAGGAGGCTCTGTTCCAAAATTGCTCGATTGGGATCGCTTTCTTGTGACGAAAGAAGGTGCCTGAATTTTTTGCAGCCCCCCCCCCCCCCCGTCGAATGCCGATACCCTCACATCCGGGGTTGAAATTCGGGAATTCATTTAGGAACGGGCCAGGAGGCTCTGTTCCAAAATTTCTCGATTGGGATCGCTCCCTTCTGACGAGAGAAGGTGCCTGAATTTTTTGCAGCCCCCCCGGTGAATGCCGACACCCCTTAAACGGTGGTTGAAATTCGGCAATTTTTTTAAGAACTGGCCAGGAGGCTCTGTTCCAAAAATTCTCGTTCGGGATCGCTTCCTTGTGACGAGAGACGGGCCCTGAATTCTCCGCAGCCCCGCCGGTGAATCCCGACACCCCCAAATCGGGGGTTGAAATTCGGGGATTCATTTAAGAACGGGCCAGAAGGCTCTGTTCCAAAATTCCTCGATTGGGATCGCTCTTTCCTGATGGAATAAAATGCCTGAATTTTTCGCAGCCCCCCCGGTGAATGCCGACACCCCCAAATCGGGGGTTGAAATTCGGGAATTCTCTCAAGAACAGGCCAGGAGGCTCTGTTCCAAAATTTCTCGATTGGGATCGCTTTTCTGTGACGGAAGAAGGTGCCTGGATTTTTCGCAGCACCCTCGGCGAATTCTGACACCCCCGAATCGGGGATGAAATTTAGGAATTCATCTAAGAACGGGCCAGGAGGCTCTGTTCCAAAATTTCTCGATTGAGATCGCTTTCTTGTGACCGAAAAAGGTGCCTGAATTTTTTGCTGCCCCCCTCCCCCCCCCCCTCCCCCCCCCCCCGGTGAATGTTGACACCCCCAAATCGGGGGTTGAAATTCGGGAATTCTCTTAAGAACAGGCCAGGAGGCTCTGTTCCAAAATTTCTCGATTGGGATCGCTTTTCTGTGACGAAAGAAGGTGCCTGGATTTTTCGCAGCCCCCTCGGCGAATGCCGACACCCCCAAATCGGAGGTTGAAATTCGGGAATTCATTTAAGAACGGGCCAGGAGGCTCTGTTCCAAAATTTCTCGATTGGGATCGCTTTCTTGTGACCGAAAAAGGTGCCTGAATTTTTTGCAGCCCCCCTCCCCCCCCCGGTGAATGTTGACACCCCCAAATCGGGGGTTGAAATTCGGGAATTCTCTTAAGAACGCGCCAGGAGGCTCTGTTCCAAAATTTCTCGATTGGGATCGCTTTTCTGTGACGAAAGAAGGTGCCTGGATTTTTCGCAGCCCCCTCGGCGAATGCCGACACCCCCAAATCGGGGGTTGGAATTCGTGAATTTCTTCAGAACAGGCCAGGAGGCTCCGTTCCAAAATTCCTCGTTCGGGATCGCTTCCTTGTGACGAGAGAGGATGCCTGAATTTTTTGCATTTCCCCCGGTGAATGCCGACACCCCCAAATCGGGTACGGAAATTCGGGAATTTTTTCAGAACAGGCCAGGAGTCTCTGTTCCAAAATTTCTCGATTAGGATCGCTTTTTTGTGACAGAAGAAGGTGCCTGAATTTTTTGCAGCCCCCCCCCCCCCCGGTTAATGCCGACACCCCCAAATCGGTGGTTGAAATTAGAGAATTTTTTCAAGAACGGGCCAGGAGGCTCTGTTCCAAAATTCCTGGATTGCGATCGCTTTCTCGTGACGGAAGAAGGTGCCTGCATTTTTGGCAGCCCCGCCCCCCGGTGAATGCCGACACCCCCAAATCAGGGGTTGACATTCGGGAATTCTTTTAGATCAGGCCAGGAGGCTCTGTTCCAAAATTTCTCGATTGGGATCGCTTCCTCGTGACGAGAGAGGGTGCCTGAATTTTCCGCAGCCCCCCCGTCGAATGCCGACACCCCCAAATCGGGGGTTGGAATTCGTGAATTTTTTTAGAACAGGCCAGGAGGCTCTGTTCCAAAATTCCTCGTTCGGGATTACTTTCTTGTAACGAGAGAGGGTGCCTGAATTTTTTGCAGCCTCCCCGGTGAATGCCGACACCCCCAAATCGGGAGTTGAAATTCGGGAATTTCTTTAGAACAGGCCAGGAGTCTCTGTTCCAAAATTTCTCCATTAGGATCGCTTTTTTGTGACAAAAGAAGGTGCCTGGATTTTTTGCAGCCCCCCCCCCCCCGGTAAATGCCGACACCCCCAAATAGGGGGTTGAAATTAGGGGATTTTTTTAAGGACGGGCCAGGAGGCTCTGTTAAAAAATTCCTCGATTGGGATCGCTCTATTCTGATGGAATAAAATGCCTGAATTTTTCGCAGCCCCCCCGGTGAATGCCGACACCCCCAAATCGGGGGTTGAAATTCGGGAATTCTCTCAAGAACAGGCCAGGAGGCTCTGTTCCAAAATTTCTCGATTGGGATCGCTTTTCTGTGACGGAAGAAGGTGCCTGGATTTTTCGCAGCACCCTCGGCGAATTCTGACACCCCCGAATCGGGGATGAAATTTAGGAATTCATCTAAGAACGGGCCAGGAGGCTCTGTTCCAAGATTTCTCGATTGAGATCGCTTTCTTGTGACCGAAAAAGTTGCCTGAATTTTTTTCAGCCCCCCCCCCCCCGGTGAATGTTGACAGCCCCAAATCGGGGGTTGAAATTCGGGAATTCTCTTAAGAACAGGCCAGGAGGCTCTGTTCCAAAATTTCTCGATTGGGATCGCTTTTCTGTAACGAAAGGAGGTGCCTGGATTTTTCGCAGCCCCCTCGGCGAATGCCGACACCCCCAAATTGGGGGTTGAAATTCGGGAATTTTTTTAAGAACAGGCCAGGAGTCCTGTTCCAAAATTCCTCGATTAGGATCGCTTTCTTGTGACAGAAGAAGGTGCCTGAATTTTTTGCAGCCCCCCCCCCCGGGAAATGTCGACCCCCCCAAATCGGGGGTTGGAATTAGGGAATTTCCTTGAGAACAGGCCAGGAGGCTCTGTTCCAAAATTTCTCGATTCGGATCGCTTCTCTGTGACAAAAGAAGGTGCCTGAATTTTTTACAGCCCCCCCGGTGAATGCCGACACCCCCCAATTCAGGAGTTGAAATTCGGGAATTCTTTCAGAACAGGCCAGGAGGCTCTGTTCCAGAATTTCTCGATTGGGATCGCTTTTCTGTGACAAAAGAAGGTCCCTGAATTTTTCGCAGCCCCCCCCCCCGTGAATGCCGACACCCCCAAATCGGAGGTTGAAATTCGGAAATTCATTTAGGAATGGGCCAGGAGGCTCTGTTCCAAAATTTCTCGATTCGGATCGCTTCTCTGTGACAAAAGAGGGTGCCTGAATTTTTCGCAGCCCCCCCGGTGAATGCCGACACCCCCCAATTCAGGGGTTGAAATCCGGGAATTCTTCCAGAACAGGCCAGGAGGCTCTGTTCCAAAATTTCTCGATTGGGATCGCTTTTTTGTGACGAAAGAAGGTGCCTGGATTTTTTGCAGCCCCCCCCCCCGGTAAGTGCCGACACCCCCAAATAGGGGGTTGATATTAGGGGATTTTTTTAAGAACGGGCCAGGAGGCTCTGTTCCAAAATTCCTCCATTGGGATCGCTCTTTTCTGATGGAATAAAATGCCTGAATTTTTCGCAGCCCCCCCGGTGAATGCCGACACCCCCAAATCGGAGGTTGAAATTCGGGAATTCTCTCAAGAACAGGCCAGGAGGCTCTGTTCCAGAATTCCTCGATTGAGATCGCTTCCTTGTGACCGAAAAAGGTGCCTGAATTTTTTGCAGCTCCCCCCCCCCCCGGTGAATGTTGACACCCCCAAATCGAGGGGTTGAAATTCGGGAATTCTCTTAAGAACAGGCCAGGAGGCTCTGTTCCAAAATTTCTCGATTGGGATCGCTTTTCTGTGACGAAAGAAGGTGCCTGGACTTTTCGCAGCCCCTTCGGCGAATGCCGACACCCCCAAATCGGGGGTTGAAATTCGGGAATTTTTTTGAGAACAGGCCAGGAGTCCTGTTCCAAAATTCCTCGATCAGGATCGCTTTTTCGTGACAGAAGAAGGTGCCTGAATTTTTTGCACCCCCCCCCCCCCCGGGAAATGTCGACCCCCCCAAATCGGGGTTTGGAATTAGGGAATTTCCTTAAGAACAGGCCAGGAGGCTCTGTTCCAAAATTTCTCGATTCGGATCGCTTCTCTGTGACAAAAGAAGGTGCCTGAATTTTTCGCAGTCCCCCGGTGAATGCCGACACCCCCCAATTCAGGGGTTGAAATTCGGGAATTCTTTCAGAACAGGCCAGGAGGCTCCGTTCCAAAATTTCTCGATTGGGATCGCTTTTTTGTGACGAAAGAAGGTGCCTGGATTTTTTGCAGCCCCCCCCCCCCCCCGGTAAGTGCCGACACCCCCAAATAGGGGGTTGACATTCGGGAATTCTTTTAGATCAGGCCAGGAGGCTCTGTTCCAAAATTTCTCGATTGGGATCGCTTCCTCGTGACGAGAGAGGGTGCCTGAATTTTCCGCAGCCCCCCCGTCGAATGCCGACACCCCCAAATCGGGGGTTGGAATTCGTGAATTTTTTTAGAACAGGCCAGGAGGCTCTGTTCCAAAATTCCTCGTTCGGGATTACTTTCTTGTAACGAGAGAGGGTGCCTGAATTTTTTGCAGCCTCCCCGGTGAATGCCGACACCCCCAAATCGGGAGTTGAAATTCGGGAATTTCTTTAGAACAGGCCAGGAGTCTCTGTTCCAAAATTTCTCCATTAGGATCGCTTTTTTGTGACAAAAGAAGGTGCCTGGATTTTTTGCAGCCCCCCCCCCCCCGGTAAATGCCGACACCCCCAAATAGGGGGTTGAAATTAGGGGATTTTTTTAAGGACGGGCCAGGAGGCTCTGTTAAAAAATTCCTCGATTGGGATCGCTCTATTCTGATGGAATAAAATGCCTGAATTTTTCGCAGCCCCCCCGGTGAATGCCGACACCCCCAAATCGGGGGTTGAAATTCGGGAATTCTCTCAAGAACAGGCCAGGAGGCTCTGTTCCAAAATTTCTCGATTGGGATCGCTTTTCTGTGACGGAAGAAGGTGCCTGGATTTTTCGCAGCACCCTCGGCGAATTCTGACACCCCCGAATCGGGGATGAAATTTAGGAATTCATCTAAGAACGGGCCAGGAGGCTCTGTTCCAAGATTTCTCGATTGAGATCGCTTTCTTGTGACCGAAAAAGTTGCCTGAATTTTTTTCAGCCCCCCCCCCCCGGTGAATGTTGACAGCCCCAAATCGGGGGTTGAAATTCGGGAATTCTCTTAAGAACAGGCCAGGAGGCTCTGTTCCAAAATTTCTCGATTGGGATCGCTTTTCTGTAACGAAAGGAGGTGCCTGGATTTTTCGCAGCCCCCTCGGCGAATGCCGACACCCCCAAATTGGGGGTTGAAATTCGGGAATTTTTTTAAGAACAGGCCAGGAGTCCTGTTCCAAAATTCCTCGATTAGGATCGCTTTCTTGTGACAGAAGAAGGTGCCTGAATTTTTTGCAGCCCCCCCCCCGGGAAATGTCGACCCCCCCAAATCGGGGGTTGGAATTAGGGAATTTCCTTGAGAACAGGCCAGGAGGCTCTGTTCCAAAATTTCTCGATTCGGATCGCTTCTCTGTGACAAAAGAAGGTGCCTGAATTTTTTACAGCCCCCCCGGTGAATGCCGACACCCCCCAATTCAGGAGTTGAAATTCGGGAATTCTTTCAGAACAGGCCAGGAGGCTCTGTTCCAGAATTTCTCGATTGGGATCGCTTTTCTGTGACAAAAGAAGGTCCCTGAATTTTTCGCAGCCCCCCCCCCCCCGTGAATGCCGACACCCCCAAATCGGAGGTTGAAATTCGGAAATTCATTTAGGAATGGGCCAGGAGGCTCTGTTCCAAAATTTCTCGATTCGGATCGCTTCTCTGTGACAAAAGAGGGTGCCTGAATTTTTCGCAGCCCCCCCGGTGAATGCCGACACCCCCCAATTCAGGGGTTGAAATCCGGGAATTCTTCCAGAACAGGCCAGGAGGCTCTGTTCCAAAATTTCTCGATTGGGATCGCTTTTTTGTGACGAAAGAAGGTGCCTGGATTTTTTGCAGCCCCCCCCCCGGTAAGTGCCGACACCCCCAAATAGGGGGTTGATATTAGGGGATTTTTTTAAGAACGGGCCAGGAGGCTCTGTTCCAAAATTCCTCCATTGGGATCGCTCTTTTCTGATGGAATAAAATGCCTGAATTTTTCGCAGCCCCCCCGGTGAATGCCGACACCCCCAAATCGGAGGTTGAAATTCGGGAATTCTCTCAAGAACAGGCCAGGAGGCTCTGTTCCAGAATTCCTCGATTGAGATCGCTTCCTTGTGACCGAAAAAGGTGCCTGAATTTTTTGCAGCTCCCCCCCCCCCCCCCGGTGAATGTTGACACCCCCAAATCGAGGGGTTGAAATTCGGGAATTCTCTTAAGAACAGGCCAGGAGGCTCTGTTCCAAAATTTCTCGATTGGGATCGCTTTTCTGTGACGAAAGAAGGTGCCTGGACTTTTCGCAGCCCCTTCGGCGAATGCCGACACCCCCAAATCGGGGGTTGAAATTCGGGAATTTTTTTGAGAACAGGCCAGGAGTCCTGTTCCAAAATTCCTCGATCAGGATCGCTTTTTCGTGACAGAAGAAGGTGCCTGAATTTTTTGCACCCCCCCCCCCCGGGAAATGTCGACCCCCCCAAATCGGGGTTTGGAATTAGGGAATTTCCTTAAGAACAGGCCAGGAGGCTCTGTTCCAAAATTTCTCGATTCGGATCGCTTCTCTGTGACAAAAGAAGGTGCCTGAATTTTTCGCAGTCCCCCGGTGAATGCCGACACCCCCCAATTCAGGGGTTGAAATTCGGGAATTCTTTCAGAACAGGCCAGGAGGCTCCGTTCCAAAATTTCTCGATTGGGATCGCTTTTTTGTGACGAAAGAAGGTGCCTGGATTTTTTGCAGCCCCCCCCCCCCCGGTAAGTGCCGACACCCCCAAATAGGGGGTTGAAATCAGGGGATTTTTTCAAGAACGGGCCAGGAGGCTCTGTTCCAAAATTCCTCGATTGGGATCGCTCTTTCCTGATGGAATAAAATGCCTGAATTTTTCGCAGCCCCCCCGGTGAATGCCGACACACCCAAATCGGAGGTTGAAATTCGGGAATTCTCTCAAGAACAGGCCAGGAGGCTCTGTTCCAGAATTCCTCGATTGAGATCGCTTTCTTGTGACCGAAAAAGGTGCCTGAATTTTTTGCAGCCCCCCCCCCCCCGGTGAATGTTGACACCCCCAAATCGAGGGGTTGAAATTCGGGAATTCTCTTAAGAACAGGCCAGGAGGCTCTGTTCCAAAATTTCTCAATTGGGATCGCTCCCTTCTGACAGAAGAAAGTGCCTGAATTTCTGGCAGCCCCCCCCCCCGTTGAATGCCGACACCCCCAAATCGGGGGTTGAAATTCGGGAATTCTTTTAGAACAGGCCAGGAGTTTCTGTTCCAAAATTTCTCGAATGGGATCGCTCCCTTCTGACGAAAGAAGGTGCCTGAATTTTTTGCAGCCCCCCGTCGAATGCCGACACCCCCAAATCGGGGGTTGAAATTCGGCAATTTTTTTAAGAACAGGAGGCTCTGTTCTGAAATTCCTCGATTGGGGTCGCTTTCTCTTGACGAGAGAGGGTGCCTGGATTTTTTTCAGAACAGGCCAGGAGGCTCTGTTCCAAAAATTCTCGATCGGGATCGCTTTCTTGTGACGAGAGAGCGTTCCTGAATTTTTCGCTGCCCCCCCGGTGAATGCCGACACCCCCAAATCGGGGGTTGGAATTCGTGAATTTTTTCAGAACAGGCCAGGAGGCTCTGTTCGAAAATTCCTCGTTTCGGATCGCTTTCTTGTGATTAGAGAGGGAGCCTGAATATTTTGCAGCCCCCCCGGTGAATGCCGACACCCCCAAATCGGGGTTTGAAATTCGGGAATTTTTTTAGACCAGGCCAGGAGTCTCTGTTCCAAAATTCCTCGATTAGGATCGCTTTTTTGTGACAGAAGAAGGTGCCTGAATTTTTTGCAGCCCCCCCCCCCGGTAAATGCCGACACCCCCAAATCGGGGGTTGAAATTAGGTAATTTTTTCAAGAACGGGCCAGGAGGCTCTGTTCCAAAATTCCTCGATTGTGATCGCTTTCTCGTGACGGAAGAAGGTGCCAGCATTTTCTGCAGCCCCACCCCCCTCCCGGTGAATGCCGACACCCCCAAATCAGGGGTTGAAATTCGGAAATTCTTTTGGAACAGGCCAGGAGGCTCTGTTACAAAATTTCTCGATTGGGATCGCTTTCCTGTGACAAAAGGAGGTCCCTGAATTTTCCGCAGCCCCCTCCCCCCGTGATTGCCGACACCCCCAAATCGGAGGTTGAAATTCGGGAATTTATTTAAGAACGGGCCAGGATGCTCTGTTCCAAAATTGCTCGATTGGTATCGCTCCCTTGTGACGAAAGAAGGTGCCTGAAATTTTTGCAGCCCCCCCGGTGAATGCCGACACCCCCAAATCGGGGGTTGAAATTCGGCAAATTTTTTAAGAACAGGCCAGGAGGCTCTGTTCCAAAATTTCTCGATCCGGGTCGCTTTCTCTTGACGAGAGAGGGTGCCTGGATTTTTTTCAGAACAGGCCAGGAGGCTCTGTTCCAAAAATTCTTGATTGGGATCGCTTTCTTGTGACGAGAGAGGGTGCCTGAATTTTTCGCAGCCGCCCCCCCCCCCGGTGAATGCCGACACCCCCAAATCGGGGGTTGGAATTCGTGAACTTTTTTGGAACAGGCCAGGAGGCTCTGTTCCAAAATTCCGCGTTCGGGATCGCTTTCTTGTGACGAGAGAGGGTGCCTGAATTTTTTGCAGCCTCCCCGGTGAATGCCGACACCCCCGAATCGGGGGTTGACTCGTTGGGCGCAACTTGATATTTCTCTAAAGCTGACGAGTGAGCTTTTGCTCGAGTTACGTGGCTCTCTGGTTGCGCTTGGGGTTGACTATTGGTTTGAGAGATATCCATTACGGTCGGCGCTTCCTCGGGTTCAAATCCACGATCCGATCCGTTTTCGTCGAATCTGCCGCTTCTGTCGACGGTTACGCGCGAGTCTGTCTCCGTATTTCCCTGAATCGGCAGGAGGGGCGTGAAGTGCTCGGCTGGCATATCTAAATGTAAGTGGATGAAATCTGCGCTCCCATTTGCGCGTGTTATATTATACGAAATTTTGCCTTTCCCATCCAACGTGTGCACGCAGACATTTCTGCTGTATAGGCGTGAGAATAGAAATATACAGTCGTCGTTTCCAAATTCTTCAGAGCTCGATAAAATCTTCACCGTTGCCTCTGTATCCGCGCAAGATTCTAATAAAAATTGGCCCCTATTCAAGAGGTCCGATCTCATTTCTAAAGCATTGATATCCAAATTTTCAATTCGAATCAGGGACCAGAATAGGCAGTTGCCTTTTGGGAGATTTGGAATTTCAGTAATTCTATCAAAAAGCTTGAAACTCTCTGCACACGCGTCATATGGTCTGAAGTGTTGGAACTTTCCATCCAACGCGAGTTCGGTTGCAGCTGAGGGCTTTGGCAAATTTACGAGTGGCGGAGGCATCGATTCTACCTCTGCTGCCGATTCGCTCGCGACGCTCAACTCGCCCGGTACGGGGTGAACGCTACCCGAGCCACCGCGTGGAGAGAGAATAGGAGTGGCTGGGAGCTGCTGTATATTGTCCGTCTCTTTCCCTGTGGAATGCTGCTTATCGGTCTGCGAGTTATATTGCGACGTGCTCGACTCAACGTGAAAACTTGCGCTTTGCCTTACGGCTTGTTCGAATCGCTCATCCGACGGATCGCTAACTCGATGCGATACTGCTTTTATGAATAGAGGGCCCCCGTCGCCCTGCGCTACTAATTCGCCGCTCTCGTCGCGTATTGAAAAATCGACAAAATACCCGCCTGCGGTTGTGATTGGAATTGCTGTCTGAGCCTCCGTATTCTCTTGGATCTTTGGATTTTTAATTTCCGACTTCTCATTAATACTTTGGGACTCATTCTGGATAATTTCAATACTCTTTATTTTAGGTTGTGCTTTTGCAACTCCAGGTTTTGCATTTTTTGAAATTATTTTGGGCTCATCTTTGCGAGTTTGTTCAAGAGAAGGACTTGTAACAATATTTGAATATTGAATTTTTGGTTCTAAAATTCCCAAAGGAGGGTCTGACAACATTTCCACATTTTCGACGCTTTCTCTCGCTATTTGGGTTTCGTTAACTGCGTGCGTGCGCGGCAACGCGTGGATTCCAAGAGCCGGATAACGGTCTCTCAGGCGTTGATTTTCCGCGTCTGTCGATTCAGTCTCGGAGATTTTCGTCTTGTCCCCGTCTACGACACGATGCGCGCGGGTTTTGAAAATCCGTCCTGGAGGGCAATCAGCGTAGCAAGAAGGGTTCTCTTTTTCTTGCTGCTCGGCAAGTGCGTACAGTTCGCTTCGCGGGAGTTCTGGGTTTACCTCCCCTTCTTTCATGACTGGATTGCGCGACAATGCGTCTGCCGCTGCGTTCTGCTTAAAAGACCTATATACAATATTAAAATTGAACCCCCTGACCTTCGCTTCCTGACGGTTATATCTCATGTCATTCTGACACTTTTGGAAATGGCGCAGTGGCTCGTGATCTGTAACTACAGTAAATTTTCGCCCGTACAAATATGGCCTGTAAGCTTCGCAAGCTTGTACTATAGCTTCAAACTCTTCATCAAAAATAGGCCAATTCAAAGCTGCACCTTTCAATACTTTCGAATGATGAGCTACCGGCCGGTTACTGTTAATACTTCCTATGGCCAAAATAGATGCTACTGGATAATCGCAAGCATCCGTAAACACAATAAAACTTCCGTTATTTGAAATCTCTGGGCTAGCCAAAACGCTTTCAGAGCAGAGCGAGTCGCGCAAGGTCTCGAATGCGCGTTGCTGCTCGCGGCCCCACACGAACGGTTCATCTTTTTTCAAAAGATCGGTCAGAGGTTTTGCGATTTTCGCGTAGTTTTCAATGAAGCGCCTATAATATCCCGTGAGTCCGAGAAATTGACGCACTTTCCGGATGTTTTCATTGGGCACTGGATACCCTCGGATAGCCGCGACTTCGTCCGGATTGGGTTTTATGTGGCCATTACCGACAATATGGCCTAGGACCTTGGCTTCACGCTTCAAAAATTGGCATTTCGGGGGTGACAAAACAAGGTTAGCTTCCTTTAAGCAATTCATAAGTTTACTGAATTTTCTATCATGTTCTTCTAAAGAATCAGCCCATACGTACAGATCATCGCAGTAAGAATCCGCGTCATCTGGAGAGAGCTTAGCAAGAGCCATAAAGGTAGCCTCGTTCAGCGTATCAGGGCTCGTTTGCATACCTTGCGCCATGCGTGCGAATTCCATGTGGCCAAGCGGAGTGCTTATTGCCGAATATTTCGCAGATTCTTCATGCATTTTTACCTGGAAGAACCCGTGAAGTAAATCTACTACCGTTATGTACCGTGCGCCAGATAGTTTATCTATAATATCGGCTGAAAATGAGAGAGGCTGGCAAGTGCCAATCGTATCTTCATTAAGTGGGCGAAAATCGGCTACGAGCCGGTACCTTTTCGTTCCGTCCTTTGCCGGCGATTTTGGTACCAAAAAGCAGTTAGATCTCCATGGCGATCTGGACGGGCGAAGTATGCCCAAGTCACGCAATTTTTTTACTTCTTCAATCATAGGGCCTTTTAAGGCTGGGGGTAATCTATATCTTTTTGCTTTGATTGGTTTCCCCGTTTTCAATTGAATTTTATGCTCAATTAAATGCGTGGCTGGCAACGGCTCGCCTTCTAAACCAAACCGCCATGGGTCTATGCTGATAAGGTTTCGCACATGCTCAACCTCTTCCTCATTACAACCCTCGATGTCTACGAGCTTCATCGAAATTTCTACGCGCTCGGCCGCTGCTTTTTCGCGTGCGCTCTTATCGTTATCGTTATCGCAGGACTTCTAAGGAGTTTTTTCCTCTGGTGTGGCTGCGTCTGTGTATAGCCTACGAATGTAACAAATTGCATCTTCCCCTTTGATGCAACACTCTACTTCATCATTGTTCCAGGGTATAATTTTTTCGTACTTTTCCAATTTAATTTCAGGTGTATCAATGTATATAGGTTCATCAGTCACGTTGCTTATTTCTGCTATTCCGAATCCATTAACATTTTTGGCCAAAAATTCTCCGAATGAAATTCCTTCTGCGATGTGTGTTTGAGGAACCCAGCCCTCTTTTTCATCATTAATTATTTTGACTCTGATCAGTCTTCTCATATTCGGTGGCACTCTAATCTTTTCACTATAGACAAAGGGAATCGAGAAATTTCTAAATTCGAGGCAGCGGGCTTTGGGGTTTAATTTACCTCCATATTTAGTCAAAAAATCCCAACCGACCAATCCATCACATTCTAATAAAATAGTGTCGGGGACGACATGAAATTGCCACTGCATGCCATTCATTTTGATTCTAATCGTTCCCATCGATTTAAATTCACCTTTTGCCACTCCATTAATTATTAATAATTCAGAGTCATCAATTTGATTCAAATTCTTCACCTTACTTTCTTTAATAATACACACATCTGCTCCAGAGTCTATGTATAGTTTGGCTTTGTTATTTGAAGTTTCGTGACTCTCAAACTCTACAATCGGTGGAATTACACCTGTTTTCAAAAATTTTATGACAGTTGTACGAATTTTCACCTGGGGCAATGATGAAGTGCTATCACTCTCGCATCCCTCACTTACTGCATCCTGCACCAATTTTTTTCCAGATGATAATTTTCCGTCTGACAAAAAATCGAGTGCTGACCTTTCGTTGTCGTTTTTTTTGTTCATCTGCGACGTGATTCTGATCACTTCATCGATGCGCCCGGCGCATGGGGGGTGCGACGGACGAGCATCTAGTTTAAATGCTGGTTTACACTTCGGCTCGACTGGTTTTGGGGCTGAGCGGGTGGAGTCTGAGGGTTACCCACTGGCGGTGATTGAGAGTTCTGGGCTTGGGGTTGATTTTGAGGTTGGGAGTGGGCTTGGGCTTGGGCCTGGGCTTGATTAGGGTCTTGAAAATAGTTGTTCTCACGGTGCCATGGAGCGTCGTTTTGCCCGTAACTGTTACCGTTGTACCCTCTACCTCTACCGCGATAACCACCTCCTCGTCCGCGACGTGTGCTCGGGCGATCGATATAAGCTTCACGTTTCTCAAAATCTCTCTCTAATGCCCAACAAACCTTCGCATCGTGACCGTCTCTCTCACAGTATTGACACTTTTTGTTGTCGTTCATCTTTTTGTAGCATTTCGATTCCACGTGATTTGACAAATTGCAATATGCACACACGATCTGGGAATCTGCGATTCGCACATTCGCTACCGTATGACTTGACTTCGACTCTGCCGTTCCCTCCGAAATGGGATAATTTTTTCTCTGTAAAGCAGCCTGTTGCGCGTGTTTCACCGCCTCTCGTATGTTACTCGGGCGATTGCTGCGTACAACGCTCTCCAATTCAGGGCCGATCCCTATGATAAAACGTGTCAATGCAGCGTCATCAGCATCCCGCGTGCGCGAGTTTATCTCAGACCGGGTATATTGAGTTTTGGATTCCGCAGTACTTTTAAATCTCCTCAGGATTTTCTGAATGCGGGTGCCGTAAGATTCTAAAGTTTCATCTCTTCGCTTAACACAATTTTTAAGTTCAGACATTATGTCGTCTAGGGAATCTACCATGGTAAACTGTTCCTCTAATTCTTTCAAGAATTGTTCGACAGAATCGAATTTGAGGACTGCCGAACCGAATAGTGACTTTGCCGTTCCTCTCAATTTGCTAGAGATGTTCATTAGAATAATACGATCTGACCCGGGTCCCCCTACGCTTGCTGCGATTCTTACTGCAGTCGTGAACGCATCCAATGAATCCGACTCCCCGTTGAATTCGCCCACATTTTTCAGAATTTTGTGTAAATGTGAGTATACACTCAATCCTGACATATTTTGTTCTGGAGAATGTGTGTTTCGTTGAGAAAGTTGAGTCTGCTCTTCTAAATTTTGAAAATGAATGTTTTGAGAGGTCGCTGCATTGAATGTTGCACTCTGCTGAGTATTAATTTGTGGAAATGATTGAGACATGGCATTTTGATTTATCACTTCAAATTGTTGGGAAATCGAATAATTCGCACTAAAATTCTGTGGTGCTAGGGTTTCTCGAGGCAAATTATTCGGATAAGAACTACTCCTGGTCGCGTGGCATTCTTGTCCACGAATGTCTTGTAAATTCCTGTCGTGACTTGGCTGTGACTCGCGCAGATTCAACTTTCTCCACATTTCTGCCATTTTCGAAAAACTTATTCATCGCAGGAAATTTTCAAAGGGCGAGTCTCCGGATTTAGGGACGGTCTTTCTCGGACAGGCAACAGGCTCATGAGTTTGGGGGTTTTTGAATATTCCCTGAATCGTTTGATTTTGCATGAAATCGCTTTGATGCTGTTCTTGGCTAAAAATTTCGGGCCTTGATTCCATTTTTGGTGGGGAATCCCACGGAGTTTGGGGATTATTTTGAGGCAGGTTCGGCTGAAACGTGACCGAAGTTGCTGGTCTCGGTGAATTATTCAAGCTTCTATTTAAATTAGTATAACTTCCTAAATTCTGAAGTGTGCCGTTATCCTGTGAAATAATACCATTTTGGTTTTGCTTCCCATTTAAATTCAACGAAACGGTGTTTCTCATCCTCATATTTTGCTCATGAGGCTGCTGCTTGCATAAGAAAATTTGCCCGTTTGGTCCCGTCAGGTAGAACGTTTCAGGGTAGGACATTTGACCCGTATTGCGCAACGGGGGCCAATTTACGTTCACACGCACCGGGGACTCCTCTATGACGGGCACACCCGCTCGCCACTGCTGATACGCCGGACCCGTAAACTGATTTTGGGGCGTACTTGCCCGGCTCATATTGCCGTATTCCATCTCATCTCCCGCGTTATTCATCGCAGTCGCATCTAATCCCCATGCTTTATCTCGATTATTCACGTCAAAGTATGAATTTTCTTCTCCAGCGTTACGTTCACGCTGGTCCGTAAACTGATTCTGATCGTTCTGGCTGGGGTTCTCAAAAATTTCCGGCCTCGGATGGGCATTTTTAGGCAGAGTGCCTGTCTGATTTAAAGTCTCCTTGCTCTTAGATTTGGAGAACATATTCAGCATTTTGGACATTACGATTTCAGTTCTTTTTTTTCGTTCAAAATTGGCTCAGAGTAAAGATGCGATTGCGATGACACACGTCTCTATAAACGAGATAAGAATGAGGAAAAATAGGGTACGGTATTTACGCTGAAGTGCTGCAGCAGGCCAAGGCGATGATAGCGACGCAAAACTGCATGTTCACCTCGCTACAGGCTCGTATGATGATCGCTTTGCTGCTTTATCTCCCCGGTGTTATCGGTGAGTCGCGCTGCGCTGATGTTCTGCTGATGTGCGGACGGGCGGGTGGGCAGGTCCAGATGATCGGCCAATTGAACAGCTTGGCTCCGATTCCGCTTGGCTCTTCCTCTCGTCTCCTAGTCACTTTCTCTCACACGACACTCTCGCAGCGGAATCTCGAAAACTTTTTTTTTGGAAAAATTTTCAACGAAAATTTTCGACTTTTCTGAAAAACTCGCGGGAAACTACCCCACCTAGCACCAAAAATGATGTGTAACGTGGGACAGGAGTTTCCGGAAGGAACACGAGTTATTGCAGAACAGAGTGACTTTAATGAGCCTAAATAGAGGAGAAAGAGAGTGTGTGCTTCTAGGTTGGTTGATGGAGCGGTAATGGTCGCGACGGGACTCATCGCGAAGGCGATGAGTCCGTCGGCCTGAAGTAGTACCCGGGGGAGGTACGCGTAACTCCGTCAAAACGCTGACGACGCACCTGCGACGACCGACGAGCAGCGCAGCAACGCTGCGCGGCTCGCGGATCCGTCACCGGAGCATCGTCATGGGACGGGGGGAGGCGAGGGGCAAAAGACCCGAGCCTTCCCACGTCACAATACGATCTTTTAGAAACTGGAATGGGAGAAATTGGATCACCTTTATTATCACAAGTCATATAGAGTCACCATCATTTCACAATTCACCATCAATCACAAGTCACCATCATTTTAATTGATAAATCGATACTGAAAGTGGTCCAATTCCTTCCATTCGAGTTTCTCAAAGATCGTCTTGACACCAGTGATCAAATTAACAAATTCAAAGTATCAATTTCTCATTATTTCAATTACTTGAAACATTGCCGAAAAGATTTGATGATATGTTTATGAGGGTTGCCCATTAGCGTGGATGGGCCGAAAAGATTTTATGAGTTATTTATTCAGGTACAGCCATTAGCGCGGATGGGCCATCGGCGGCTGCGGCTCAATGCAAAATCCTTGCGTTTCTCTGTGACACGGGTGCAAGATCTTACGTTTCCCAGCAGCACTCCTGCGACACACCAGAGTTTTTCTTGCGACACCGTGTCACAGAAAAACGCAAGATTTGATGCCAATATGGACAGGCCCTATGAAAAGTTTCTCACCAGCAAAATCTGGAATCCGACGTAATAGCTGATATACACTAATCTATATTCAATCAATAGATACTGATGTAAAAGAAATAATTCTCGAGTATATAGCACCCCACGCTCTCATTATGTGTTATTCTGGTGCACCAAATATTCTCAAGGTCCACAATATTGAATGTAAACGCGACCCAAGAGAGCAGATAAATTTGTGTGGAAAGTGATTTTCCACCAGTCGCAATTTTTGCTTCCTCTAAAGAGAAAGCTTTGTTTTCGATACAGCATATTTTTGATCAATTTTTCCATTCAACTCAATATTTTCTTCAACATAATTCATCTTATCACAAAAGTGCTCTAACCATCTTATTCCTCTCGCCAAAATCTAACGATTGTAAGTAACACTTTTCCCCTTATAATCCTCAAAAACCCACCAGTGACTCATCTCTCCGGCCCTTTGTCTGTGTATGTGTGTGTGTGTATATGTATGTTGTTTTTTTTTGCGCCACGCTTTCTCTTCTACACTCCACTTTATCGATTTCTGCTTTTCTACAAGTTGTAGAGAATCACTCAGAGATGAGGCCAGTGATTTGTCTGGTCTCCTCTCCAAATGAAATCTGATTTAAACGTTTTTTGAGGTATAATCGCTGAAATTGTGTACTTTCATACTAAAATATCTCTTTCTAACTTCACCTTACCCCAATTTTGATTACCTAGGCTATGGTTTCTTTGGCTCAATCTATCTTTTAGTTAATACCGAAATTCTATTTAAACTCCATCAACGTAAATTTTTATAAAAAAACCAAAATTTCCAACAAAAACAGCAACTTGAGCATGTTTAGACCTATTCTATCGAAATTCTGTTTCAACCAAATTACACGCTTTGCTGAAAAAAGCTCAGGTTAGGTAGCCCAAAACCCCATAACTATCTTCCTCAAGAAAATAATTCAAAATATCCAAAATTTTTTTCAATATTCATACTTTCCTCATATCTCCCCCCTAAACTACTTTATTCAAATTTTACTCAACTGAGTTGATACTTTTTCATCGTTCTAAATCGATTGGTTGATACCGAATTTTCTCGAAATCCGTTTTAATACATTCAAAATCCGATTTAATCCCGAAAAATCAAAATTTTTTCAAAATACTCCATTTTGATAATCTTTACACCAATTATATTAAAATTTCCCCTCAACCATACTACATATATTCCATGGAGAACCCTAGTTTAGGTCATCTTAATCCCCCTATAAGTGAATCTCGTAATAATAACCCAAAGTATTAGAAGAAAATTGCAGCTAAAATTCATTTTATCCTCATATCTCCCTCTACAACTAATCTATCCACCTTTTAATGGACTAGAGAGATACTTTTCCCTCATTCTACATCGATTGGTTGGATCCAATCATTGGATTGTGAGTGTGATATGAAATGCAATTAAATTAGATTAAAAAATAAAACTATTCTGTAGGAATCCCAATCATCATTTTGAAATTTGATCAGTTTTACAAATTTCTCATTAGTTTCAGTGAACCTCTTGAACTATTTCGCTAAGAGAAAGCAATCTGCTAATCTCATGTAACAGCGTATTTTTACTAAATTATGGGCCAAATTCGGAAAGTCTTTTTGCTTTCTCTGAAGAGAAAGCTTTGTTTTCGACACACCAAATTTTTGATCAATTTTTCCATTCAACTCAATATTTTCTTCAACATAATTCATATTATCACAAGAGTGCTTTAACCATCTTAGTCCTCTCGCCAATATCTAACGATTGTAAGTAACACTTTTCTTTTTATAATCCTCGAAAACCCCCCAGTGGCTCATCTCTCCGGCCCTTTGTCTGTGTATGTGTGTGTGTATGTATGTTGTTTTTTTTTTGCGCCATGCTTTCTCTTCTACACTCCACTTTATCAATTTTTGCTTTTCTACAGGTTGTATAGAATTACTCAGAGATGAGACCAGTGATTTGCCTGGTCTCCTCTCCAAATCAAATCTGATTTAAACGTTTTTTGAGGTATAATCGCTGAAATTGTGTACTTTCATACTGAAATATCTCTCTCTAACTTCACCTTATCCCAATTTTGATTACCTAGGCTATGGTTTTTTTGGCTCAATCTATCTTTTGGTTAATACCGAAATTCTATTTAAACTCCATCAACGTAAATTTTTATAAAAAAACAAAAATTTCCAACAAAAACAGCAATTTGAGCATGTTTAGACCTATTCTATCGAAATTTTGTTGTAACCAAATTACACGTTTTGCTGAGAAAACCTCACTTTAGGTATCCCAAATCCCGATAACCATTTTCCTTAAGGAAATAACTCAAAATATACAAAAATATTTTTTTCAATATTCATACTTTCCTCATATCTCTCCTCTAAATTACTTCATTCAAATTTTACTCAACTAAGTTGATACTCCTTCATTGTTCTTAATCGATTGGTTGATACCGAATTCTCTCAAAATCCGTTTTAGTACATTCAAAATCCGATTTATTCCCGGAAAATCCAAATTTTTTCAAAATACTCCATTTTTATAATCCTCACACCAACTACATTGAAATTTACCCTCAACCATACTACATATATTCCATGGAGAACCCTAGTTTAGGTCATCTGAATTCCTCTAAAAGGCAATCTCCTTGTAATAACTCAAAATATTACAAGGAAATCGCATCTGAAATTCATTTTCCGCTATTACCCACCCCCTAAACCAATATATACAAATTTTACTCAACTAAGTTTATACTTTTTCATCGTTCTAAATCGATTAGTTGATACCAAATTTTTCAAAATACTTTTAAATACATTCAAAATCCAATTTATTCCCGAAAAATCCAAATATTTTTAAAAACTCCATTTTCATGGTCTTTTCACCAACTATATCAAAATTTTCCCTCAACCAGACTACATATCTTCCATGAAAAACCCCAGTTTAGGTCATCTTGAATCCCCTAAGAGTGAATCTCGTAATAATAACCCAAAATATTAGAAGAAAATTGCAGCAAAAATTCACTTTATCCTCATATCTCCCTCTACAACTAATCTATCCACCTTTTAATGGACTAGAGAGATACTTTTCCCTCATTCTTCATCGATTGGTTGGATCCAATCATTGGATTGTGAGTGTGATATGAAATGCAATTAAATTAGATCAAAAAATAAAACTATTTTGTAGGAATCCCGATCATCATTTTGGAATTTGATCAGTTCTGCAAATTTCTCATTAGTTTTCATGAACCTCTTAAACTATTTCGCTAAGAGAAAGCACTCTGCTAATCTCATTTAGCAGCGTATTTGTAAAACTTTTTAAGGCTCATTCGCATTGTAAGCTCGAAATATTATTTGTGATGTTGGATGCCTCCTAGTGACTGACGGGATGAATCTTGCGATTAATCACTCAAAGTATGTACGTTCCATCAACACTTATGTAGCTAGAATCGAGAGCAGGAATCATGAAAACATCTCTGACAAAAATTTAAATTCAGCGTTGGAACCTACGAATTCCCCAGACAGGCAAGTCAAATCGCAACACTTTATTCGCCCAGGCATCTGCCATAAGTTAATTCTCGCAAGTTGACATGGAAAAATCCTCTGCTGAGACTTTGCGCCCTGGAATGAGCTTCGCGATGATCTCAAGTTTGCCAGGAGAATATCGCTTTTAGTCAAAGTGATGAAGTGAAGAATATAGGATAGGGGAGGTAGATATACTCACCTCATATGTTAATACTCTAGTGTGTCTTGGAATTTCGAGATGAGTATTGTATCATGAAGTTGAATAATTTTTTTTTTTATTTCGGTAGAGATTCGATCCAGAATCCTGCATTACTATCTCTGGTTGAGATAATTTCGATAATGGGATCTTCAAAAAAATCTCGCTCCCAAGGATGTTCTGATGGAGATGTCGAATCGATACCCACCAATATACCCTAATTTAGTAGATGTGTGTACCCAAATACCCTAATTTTGTAGATGTGCAAACCACTATTTGGAATTTTTTCATAAACATCTGCCGAAATTTCGTTGAATCGTTATTTAGTCCTCAAAAGATTACGATTCCGGGCAGTGTGCTCATATTTATGTGAATTTTTACCAATATTCTAGATGACGATGTTAGAGAGACAAAAATTTGAGTCTGGTACGATAATACACGTTTAATTATTTCAGAATCTCGTGAAAATTTTCATCTCACCTCTAAAGATGCAGCCTGTATGGATGTATCTTCTAATACCCTTTCATTTTGTTGAAAAAGAAAAGCATCTCGATTGGCCTCGACGTAGTCGTGTACGTCTTCGCTTGCACCCTCTCCCGCACTGCTTTCATTTGATGAATCAGTCGACAAATCATCATCTGACTCATTGGGACTTTCCTCTTTAGACGACTCACGGCAAATGTCCAGCATTTCAGCATTTTCTGTCAAGCACTTCAAACTGTTTTCCTTCATGAACAACGGGTCGGTATTATGAGTACCTGGTGTCATTATGCTTGAAAATGATTACAGACTTTATATACGTACCATTGCGAGCTTGCAGTTGCCAATGCGATTAGGCCTGTCCGACATTATTCCATTTAATATGTTGCCACTAATATCATTGTCATTCGTGAGTTTCGTATCATCGAGAACGACGGCAACAGTTGAAGACTTTTGCCACTCGACAAGTTCATTCATCTCATCATCTTCATTATCTACAAGATCGTCTCCTGATGAGTCATCGTCGAAAGAGTAGTCTCGGCATTCCTGTAACGCGTGAGTGATCCAATCAGCAAATGATAGTTATAGTACATGTTGGGAAAATTTAGATCCGTATGTATAGCGTGGCTCAGAATTGAGTGTAATGCTAATGAGTGGAAAATTTGCCAACATTGCAAAAAAAGACGGAAGAAATCTTGTGCGATTTCGATTCGCAAATTATTCAGATGCAACAAAAAAGATAGCAAGAAAAAATTCAACAGATTTAAAACAAGATAGTTCCGTTCAACCAAAAATTTTCTGATATTTCCTTCTTATTCTTGGCCATCGATATGGTTCGTAGAATTTGACCTTCAAATCTGAGGCGAAAGAGCGAGATTACGCAGGGCTATCATTTGATCATACAGTGAAGCACCACAACGTTAATACCTGAATGAGTCTATGTGTTTTCTCCCGAGATACTGAATCAAATTGTAAATTGTTTGGTTTAGTGTCCCGGTGATCAAATGAGGTCCGACATCCATCATAATCGAGATTAAGGCTGCAATCAACACAGAATGGGAAGAGTAAATGCCAACATTCATCTTCCACGAATTTGAACAATCTTGGACAGACAGAGTTTGGTCTATCCTAATTTTTCTCTGCTGATTTGGAAAGTACCACTGAAAAAAGACACTCGACTTTGGCAGAAAAATGAATAAATGCTTGTGAAATGACTTATGACCTTGAAAATTAGCGAATCAAAGCGAATAGAGTTGAAAGAAGTCCGGCTCATTTACTTAGCACCAAGTCATTTATTGCTGTATAATAATTGTTGGACAGACTGCAATTTTGGTCAACTGTTAACTTAAACAGATAATCAATAAAGAGCAGGGTACCTGCACTTTGATTATGAAAATACGAACGCAATCCTTCGCGCATGTCACTAACAGAAGGAAGCGTGCGAAAACTGCTCCCATTGAGAATAAAATCACTCCGAAAATACGAATGCTCCGAAATCCCATGACGCTTAGGGTGTGTCCACGAATGAAACGCATGGCGAAGCTTACGGCCCACGTGCGCCATGCGCTGCTTATCGAATTTCAGACGGTGGGTGACTTTTCCACATTATTCGCTGGATCCAAAATAGAACTCGAGGTTGAGTTCTGTTTTGCAGTTTGGGAACCATCCGATAACCTGGGAAATCCACTCAACGGCTAAAATCCCATGAGCAGCGCACGTGAGCCGTGAGATGCGTTATGCGCTTCATTTGTAGACACACCCTTATTTCGGGCGCACGTGGCTGGTCGGTATCACATTGAAAAATACTCTTGATGTGCTAGCGAGCTACGAATTGTCGACCTAAAATTTTGCTCGTGGAATATCCGATCGTCGTACTAAAGTACAGAAATGAGCGTCATGATCTCGGTTCTGATCTATCAGCTTCGGATTCGTGCGAGACTCTTGTGCGCTTTGGAGTGAAGGTTGAGGATGAGATGATTTTGGAGATATATGGGCGTTTCTCTGGAACTTTTACACCGGCTGGAATACATCCATGGATGATGATATAAGAGAACAATCAAATTTATCGGCCCCAATCGAATTGGAAATATCATCATTCAGGTCTCAATATGAGATATCTTTGGCCTCTGTATGTTAAAAAAAGTTGATTCGTTCTAGCTGACTCAAAGAGAGAAAATGTGGGGAAAATCCTGTGGAGGTACTTTCGTGCAGTCTTACGGATATTCTGGTGATGCCGCGCTATTTTTCGGGTCGATTCAAGCTGCATTTGGTGGAGAATATATTGAAGAGAAATGGCCCCGAAGCGCGATGGTGTGCTACCAATTCCGCCAAAACTGTATGACTTCGAAAATTGGGGATAAGACATCAATCATGTTCAATTCAAAGATGATTACGCCAAGCTCCTGTCGTGACTCTGAACGCAATTTTTGGAATGCGTATCTAAAAAAGATGCAATTGCAAATATGTTGCGACGAGTCTTATGTTGATGCGATATTTCTGTCTAGAATACGACCGTTCTGAAGTGAGATAGAAAAAACGTGACTCGCGACAAAAATTCAGTTTTTGTCATCCCACATTGGCGGATCGAGCTCCATGTTGATAAAACCGATTGTGACCGGATATCCTGACGCTACAAAGCTGCAAAAAGCTCAAGGCATTCGTTGAAATTGTCAATTTCGCCGAATAATTGCTTAGGAAATTCTGGAAAATCGGCAAAAAACTACTTTTTGTTTGACTCATTAACGTGATTTTGGCGATGCCACTTACTCTATATGAGTTTCAATAGTGGATTTGTAACTTTCAATACTACACAAATATGTGAGCAAAAATTCCCAGGTGTGCGTTGAGCGGTTTCCATTTTTCGTTTTTCAACGATTTTCAGCAAAGTGCAAGAGTTCCAGAGAAACGCTCATATGCTCTCATATTGAACAAGTATAGTTCATGACCGAATGAAAATAAAATCATTGTAGCTGATATGCAATCCTTACCTGCCACTTTCTGAGGCACTCTTGCTCCAGTCTTGACTTGGTTTTTGCGGCAATTGATCGTGATTTTTTCGGCTGCCATGAAACTGATTTTCCTCGATCCAATTCGTGCTCTTTGTAACGTCCCACATTAGTAAACATTTCACGTCTGCTCAAACAATTTTTATTACTCTGAAAACGTGCGATTTCGGAATGTTTCAAGGGGGGAAATTGTAGCTTTTGACATGCAGAATCCGAATCCTTTTCCCTCGAAGAGCCTCTCCAACTCATACGCCCATGGCTAGCGAAAAACCGCAAAAATACTGCAAAAACAACAGTATTAAGGGTTTAACTCAGAGGGGAAGCAATTTGAGCAAATTTTCATGAGGAACAAAATTGTTTCATTTTTCAATACAAAATCGATGGTATGGTTGATTTTCCTGAAAAAGCCAATTTTTTTGGTTTTTTCTCATTTTGGAGGCTTTTCCGCCCAAATTTCGGAATGCACATTGCGGCAATCGAAAGAGCGGAAAATTTTACGTCGAAATATGTATTCGAAAAATTTTCTCTAAATTGACCCAGTGTGACGTGAACTCGAAAAAAGAAGCGAAAACCTAAAAAACGCTTGGGAGACCACAAAAAGCTCTTGTAGCTCAAAAAAGAAGCAAGTTACGCAAATTTTGATGAGGAACAAAGTTATTGCATTTCTTAGTATAAATTAGGCATTTTATCTGGTTTTCCAAAAAAAGCCATTTTTGGGGGGTTTTGGCCACTCTTGAGGCTTTTTCAGCCGGATTCCAAAATTTCGACTGCGGCAATCGAAAGAACAGAAAATTTTACGTCAAAATATGTATTTCAAATTTTTTTCACATCCACCCTGATTGCCGAGAACCAGAGGAATGAAGAAAAAATGGGAAAAAAGGCATGGGAGACCACAAAAAGCTCTTGTAGCTCAAAAAAGAAGCAATTTACGCAAATTTTGATGAGGAACAAAGTTATTGCATTTCTTAGTATAAATTAGGCATTTTATCTGGTTTTCCAAAAAAAGCCATTTTTGGGGGGTTTTGGCCACTCTTGAGGCTTTTTCAGCCGGATTCCAAAATTTCGACTGCGGCAATCGAAAGAACAGAAAATTTCACGTCAAAATATGTATTTCAAATTTTTTTCACATCCACCCTGATTGCCGAGAACCAGAGGAATGAAGCAAAAATGGGGGAAAACGCTTGGGAGACCACAAAAAGCTCTTGTTGCTTGAAAAAGAAGCGATTTGCGCAAATTTTGATGAGGAACAAAGTTATTGCATTCTTTAGTATAAATCAGGCAGTTCATCTGGTTTTCCAGAAGAAGCCATATTTTGGGGGTTTTGGCCACTTTTGAGGCTTTTTCAGCCGGATTCCAAAATTTCGACTGCGGGAACCGAAAGAGCAAAAAATTTTACATTGAAATGGGTTTCTCAACATTTTCCTTCCATCCACTATGAGCGGTATGCAACAGTTGAGCGGAGTACGAGTGATGAAAATCTCTGAGAACTCAGAAAAGGTCGTTGTAACTTTCAACGGAAGGAAAGTATCACCCCTGTTTCTGGCATGAAGCATTTAAAATGTTTACACGCTACAACTCGTGGACAATCAATCTAGGATTCAGTCATACATTCATTGCATCATTTATTGTATTCACACCATTAATTTCTAAAAATCAGAATCAGAAAAATGAAAATACTTTTGGTATGGTGATCACAGTAATTCAACTAGAGTTATAATTCGTTAGTTCGAGTGCGACTGATTTGCCAAAGCTGACAAAGGTTAACTGAAACTCGTTTCGGAGCAATTTCAGTTTCAAACATCATACACAAATGTTTCCTCCGTGTCTCTAATTGCATGCTTCGAAATGCAATGATATTCAGAAATAATGAAATACAATAAAAAGTTTCTGTTCATCTCGTTGTGAAAGTATAAACGAAAGCTGCAATTCTTGGACAGTTACGGAATAATATATAATCGAACGTATTACACTTCAATCAGAAATAAGACTTGGTTAACGGAAAAAAGTTCTGGGTTTTCAAGAACTCGACAAACCGAAACATGAGATCATGCCAATGTAATAACTACGAGGTCTTGTAGTCAAACAATCATCGACATAGAATTTCTCGATTCTGAATGATGGTATATGAAAATAGAACTCAATCTTAACGGCAATGAAGCACGAACTGATAAATTCATATCGAGTCGATAGAAAATCAAAGTAACTCATTTCATTTTGCAATTGACTAGTTACAAAGAATATGGACAAATTCACTACGTAATGATCTATCCATCATCTTCACTGTTGTCAACAATTAGATCTCTCAATTCAGGCGACAAGAGATGTACTGTCTTATCCTTGATTTTGCGAGTCCGAGAGAGAATAGGGTCTGACAGCAAGAATAATCTGTTGAAGAGGTCCTCATTTGTTGCCATTCTGGGGAAAAATCAAAGAATTTATCACAGTTCTGATATACCACATTATTCATAATTTTACTCAAGGTTACAGGGATTCCACGACTCAAATCTATAGGTAACTCTCTCTTTCCATTCAATCAACATTTCCAATGTGGGTTTACGAACCCTCGAATTGTCGAGCACCTTCCAGTCTTTCCTTTCGTACATTGTGATATTGCAAGGAAATTTGGGAGATAACACCAACAGCGAAGAATGAATGAGAAAACTAACTGTAATTAACAATGGATCTCCATTTCTGATTGAGAAGATACATGATTGTAATATTCATCTGGATTCAAACTTAACTGACTATTGATCGATTCATTGACCAGAAAGATGAGCATATCAACGGGATAGATGGCAATCGATGTTTATCGGGATAGAGTAGTTGGACTTCTAGAGAATCGTGTTTACACTGGAACATAGTTGTCGGAAAAATTGTAAAAATTACGAGCCCTCGGCAGAATATAACGTACGAACCTTGAACTTTTTCTGGTGTGGTGCAATCTCGAAGCCTTGACAACTTTATGAGTGGTTTCAAGAGCTTCTTCAGATAATATTCCAATGGGAACATGGAAGAATTGTATGATTCTCCACCCATGCATCAAAATAGCATGGACTGACGGAGGGAGCATGTACCATGAATACTGATCACAGTATCGTTTTGCTGCTTTCATACAGAACGCTTTGAATTTCAGAGGTTTAATCTCGTAGGAACACGACAAAGCTTGGAGGATGGTGTGAAAATATCCAAGCAGTACTGGATCAAAACCTGTAATGAATTCGAGAAGATTTTTTGGGCGCAAAAGCAACTCTCATGTATGTTCTAATTTCAATTATCATCATGGTTAATTCTCTCAGAATCAACCATGACTCTACAGTGGGACTGTTCGTTGTTTCAAAGTATCTCGGCCAATACATTGCAGCAATGATGCCCGAAAGGGCCACAATCACATGACATGGATTGAAACCGAGCAATCGTGACACACGTAGTATTGTAGTTTTGGAGAGTAACTTTTAATCACGAGTTATCCTTAGATGTAAGATTTTGAATTACTCGTGCAGATATTGGAGAATTCACGCGAAAATCTATATTAGCACGAATATCCTCAGAATTCTCGTGTCAGTGGTACTATGGAAACACGTTTGGATCAAAATACTCAAGACTATCAAAATATTAACACCCTGAGAAATGTCAACAACATTCTAGTCAAAGAGAGATACGGAATCATTACAGAGCGGGAGAGAACTTTTCGGTTTCATTTATAATATCCAAAATCATACTGTTGAAGCATGAATATATGATAGATTATGTTTCAACTAAAAGAAAAATCTGAGGAAGTTGAGTAATAAGGAACCATCCACGGATGTACAGAAAAATTAACCTTGCTATATATCACCCCAACCCAAAATTTTCAGTTAGTCCCATGGAATTGATTTTCGATCGCTCTGGATGTTTTTCTCTCACTAAGAACCATCAATATCTATTGCTTTGATGGGATATTTTTCATTAATCCTGGATGAAAAGTGGTTAGAATTTCAGTGCAAAAATATGAGTAACATGAGCATGAAGGAAAGCGTGACTCCGTATTCCTTCAACGATACATATATGACGGGGCGTTAATAAATTGACAGAAGTAAAGCCGGTAAGAACGAGTGAAAGATTCACGTACTCTATCAGATTGTCATTGTGATTTGTGTTTTCTGACGAATACAATGTAAAAAATGCAACCTTGAAGTGAAATATAGGCGCAACATCGATATCGAAAATATTAGAACATTAGAATCGAAGCTATATTGAATACTCAATCATGTATGGTCTTATTGAATAACAAAAAAATCGAGAATGCCTACTATATTCATAACGAAATGACGTTCAAACTCACCCGTGATTCTGGCGATATCCTCGTGTTTTTCAAAAAATTTTCTGGCAGTGTTACCATCGCTAGTGTTCCCATAACCATTTTTGGGGGAGTCTATGAGAACTCCAAGCACCGGATAGAGCTTTTCTTGAAGTAGAGCTTTTCGCTCCTTTATACTTTTATCAATTGCCACCTTGTTGTTATCCTTTGCTTTCGATTTCTTCCCTTCCTCCTGTACTCCTGTTTTCTTACGCGCTGACTGACTCAGAAATAACATTCATCATATTCATCATATTCACAATTGTTACAAAAATACATTGTGTTGTTATTCGCCGAGTTTAGCTGCCAAAAGCCAGAACTCACCCCTCTGTACGATTCACATTCAAGACGGCAGGATATCTTGAAAACCAGTGTCATCATCCTTATCTTTGCATGAAGTATGGAAATTCCGAACTCAAGCCGTTCGATCGGGATTTCGTATTCGAATAGAGATAGATCTTGTAATTGGGAGATCTTTCCTCCACAAAGATAGCAAGCAAGGCTTGAAGTATCCGTGAGTGCATTTTTCACCTATGGAAATCACTCAATATTGTATACATAGATTTTGAACAATCTATCGCAAGAATGCATGGTATTCTCTCTAATCCTGGAGCATTGGACAATGATCATTCGCAAGCATCTATTTCAGATATTCCGTCTAATACTCCAGAATTGTCGCATCTACACCAAGAAATATTGTATTGATCCCGAAATATCACGCATGCAGAGTATGAACCTTTTGTATAACATTTTCATAACTCTGGGTCTAATAGTACGTCAATGAAAATGAATGAAGTAAACCCACTTTGGTTACAGCAACGAGTTGATGCGATTCTCACATGCGATAATTCAATAATTCGAGACGTGCGCACACTGATCCAGTGAATACTATGGTGACACTTAATTCCCAATTTTTGAATTTCTGTCGGACCAACCCTGGAATCTCAAATTTAGGGTGAAAAAAAACGAAAGTAATTTCTTCCAGGTTTTCAGAGACAGTCCTTATAGCGCTCATTTCGAAATTTTGTTCTGATTTCAATGGTGACTTCAACTTTGTACAGTAATTTGATTTGGTTGTTCACATCTGCTGCGGAAGCGCGTTGTTTAATGTTTCTCGAAGTGTTTTTAATCGATAGTCAGTGTAATTAACTTCAAAATCACCACTTGGAAAAGTTGGTTGTAGTGATACTGCGTCAAATCCACTTGTACCAGTAGTCATTTTGAAGAAAATTACTTTGGCTAACGATTAAAAATACCTCGAGAGACATTGGAGAACGCACATGCGCAGCAGATGTGAACAACTGAATCAAAGTTACTATATAAAGTAAAAGTCGCTATTGAAATCCTAACAAATTGTCAAATTGGACACTAGAAGGACTGTCTCTAAAAATCTGGGGGAAATTACTTCGTCTCTTTTCCCCCGAAAGTTGAAATTCCAGGATTTGTCCGTTTGAGATTCGAAAATTCGAAAATAACTGTAACCCTAGTGAATACATATAAAAAGGTCAGCCAGGAAATATTTGCAAAAATTGAACGACTATCCTTGAGAATAATATGATTGCTCAGAATTAAACTTTAGGGACATAATTCTGCTGGGCACTCGTTTCTTGCTTAAATCGTTTCGATTGGAGTTGAGGTATTCATCTATGACCGGGGATGTAACATGTTGTAGCTGGTCGACTTACTTTTCCATCATTCATTGTTTTCATCATTTCATATTTGATGATACAATTTTCCAGTGAGAGTGGTACCAATTTAGCTATCTGATCTTCCATGTCTTCATGCACTTGTTTGATGAGATCAGTGGTTTCCTTCCTGAAAATTAACTGTACTGGTCTACAGTGCCTTGATGAGTTTGGCTCAGCGTTTCTCCAGTAAATTTTATTGCTACTTTTTTTGTAAATCTGAATCAGTACATAAATCCTTCATGCTTTTTCAGCTGTCTCAGAGCTCCATTATGATCTTATATCTTCACAAAAACCAACTCCAAATCAAACTCTTTGCTATGTGGCCAGTGCATCTCGCAAGTTCCCGATACTCGTCAATACTCGTATTTGAAGATGTATACTTACCTCCTCTTAGATTATTGCTCGCTCCATGATCTTGAATCTCGATTTTGAATACCCCGTCTAACCATTGGTGGTGATTTTTTTCGATTGATGCCCAGTTTTTGTTGTTTTTCGGGAGTCCGTCCAACCACTTTTTCACGTTGTTCAAGAAGTTTTGCCCCAAAGCGTTAATGGCGAGCTGCCGAATTCGATCTGTTATCAACAACTGCGACTGAGCACAAATCAAGCTCAATAGTTCATCTTTAGCTGATGACAAGTCGGAACACTTATATTTTTTCAAAATATCGAATAATTGTCGTCTACTGATTTCACACAATATCATTGGGAACAAAAAAGCAAAAACGAGAGAGGTATGAAGTTGCGTGTTGAAAGGCTGTCCTTGGTCTGTTCAACAAATTAGAATCAAGCTTGGATAGCGCCTAATAGAAAAGCCTGGAAATTCTATGTTTACATAAATAGTCCACCTCTTCTTCGCAAGTGGGGTAAACAAAAGCTGCATAGTGAATCAACTTGATCTCGAGTCGCGAATTTGTATATTCGCTCCAAAACATTTCTCTCTCACACACGCGCACATTGTATACCCACACTCTTTTCCTCCCTACTCGACCCTCTCCCCCCCCCCTCTCTCTCTCTCTCTCTCTCTCTCTCTCTCTCTCGTGGGCTGCTTCGTGTGAATTGTTGGGTTTATCGAATGCATATCCAGCCAGTGTTTCAAAACTCTACGAGGTTTTTGAGAATTCAACCGGATAATGGACGAGTGTGTGAACTAGCTGGACATGGTTTTTCCTAAATCTATATCCAACTGCATCATAACCACTAATACAACTACATAAGCCGATAAATTACTAATTATCTTGATAGAGTGTGTCGGATAATCAACAAAAGTTTCACGCTGATTCAGGCAGTTATTCTGAGTGTATCCACCATCGAATAATCCTCGAGTTGGCATCCGTGAAAATCTTTCAAATTCACATCAAGACGTGAAATTTCCCGATCTCTCGATTGCCGCAATCGAAATTTTGAAATCCGGATGAAAAAGCCTCAAAATTGGTCAAAACTCTAAAAAAATAGATTTGATTTTGGAAACCAGATCAACTAACTGATTTGTCCTAAAAAATTCAATCACTCTGTACCGAATGAAAATTCGCGTAAATCGCTTCTTTTTCAAGCAACAAGAGCTTTTTGTGGTCTCCCAAGCGTTTTCCCCCATTTTTGCTTCATTCCTCTGGTTCTCGGCAATCAGGGTGGATGTGAAAAAAATTTGAAATACATATTTTGACGTGAAATTTTCTGTTCTTTCGATTGCCGCAGTCGAAATTTTGGAATCCGGCTGAAAAAGCCTCAAGAGTGGCCAAAACCCCCCAAAAATGGCTTTTTTTGGAAAACCAGATAAAATGCCTAATTTATACTAAGAAATGCAATAACTTTGTTCCTCATCAAAATTTGCGTAAATTGCTTCTTTTTTGAGCTACAAGAGCTTTTTGTGGTCTCCCATGCCTTTTTTCCCATTTTTTCTTCATTCCTCTGGTTCTCGGCAATCAGGGTGGATGTGAAAAAAATTTGAAATACATATTTTGACGTAAAATTTTCTGTTCTTTCGATTGCCGCAGTCGAAATTTTGGAATCCGGCTGAAAAAGCCTCAAGAGTGGCCAAAACCCCCCAAAAATGGCTTTTTTTGGAAAACCAGATAAAATGCCTAATTTATACTAAGAAATGCAATAACTTTGTTCCTCATCAAAATTTGCGTAACTTGCTTCTTTTTTGAGCTACAAGAGCTTTTTGTGGTCTCCCATGCCTTTTTTCCCATTTTTTCTTCATTCCTCTGGTTCTCGGCAATCAGGGTGGATGTGAAAAAAATTTGAAATACATATTTTGACGTAAAATTTTCTGTTCTTTCGATTGCCGCAGTCGAAATTTTGGAATCCGGCTGAAAAAGCCTCAAGAGTGGCCAAAACCCCCCAAAAATGGCTTTTTTTGGAAAACCAGATAAAATGCCTAATTTATACTAAGAAATGCAATAACTTTGTTCCTCATCAAAATTTGCGTAACTTGCTTCTTTTTTGAGCTACAAGAGCTTTTTGTGGTCTCCCAAGCGTTTTTTAGGTTTTCGCTTCTTTTTTCGAGTTCACGTCACACTGGGTCAATTTAGAGAAAATTTTTCGAATACATATTTCGACGTAAAATTTTTCGCTCTTTCGATTGCCGCAATGTGCATTCCGAAATTCGGGCGGAAAAGCCTCCAAAATGAGAAAAAACCAAAAAAATTGGCTTTTTCAGGAAAATCAACCATACCATCGATTTTGTATTGAAAAATGAAACAATTTTGTTCCTCATGAAAATTTGCTCAAATTGCTTCCCCTCTGAGTTAAACCCTTAATACTGTTGTTTTTGCAGTATTTTTGCGGTTTTTCGCTAGCCATGGGCGTATGAGTTGGAGAGGCTCTTCGAGGGAAAAGGATTCGGATTCTGCATGTCAAAAGCTACAATTTCCCCCCTTGAAACATTCCGAAATCGCACGTTTTCAGAGTAATAAAAATTGTTTGAGCAGACGTGAAATGTTTACTAATGTGGGACGTTACAAAGAGCACGAATTGGATCGAGGAAAATCAGTTTCATGGCAGCCGAAAAAATCACGATCAATTGCCGCAAAAACCAAGTCAAGACTGGAGCAAGAGTGCCTCAGAAAGTGGCAGGTAAGGATTGCATATCAGCTACAATGATTTTATTTTCATTCGGTCATGAACTATACTTGTTCAATATGAGAGCATATGAGCGTTTCTCTGGAACTCTTGCACTTTGCTGAAAATCGTTGAAAAACGAAAAATGGAAACCGCTCAACGCACACCTGGGAATTTTTGCTCACATATTTGTGTAGTATTGAAAGTTACAAATCCACTATTGAAACTCATATAGAGTAAGTGGCATCGCCAAAATCACGTTAATGAGTCAAACAAAAAGTAGTTTTTTGCCGATTTTCCAGAATTTCCTAAGCAATTATTCGGCGAAATTGACAATTTCAACGAATGCCTTGAGCTTTTTGCAGCTTTGTAGCGTCAGGATATCCGGTCACAATCGGTTTTATCAACATGGAGCTCGATCCGCCAATGTGGGATGACAAAAACTGAATTTTTGTCGCGAGTCACGTTTTTTCTATCTCACTTCAGAACGGTCGTATTCTAGACAGAAATATCGCATCAACATAAGACTCGTCGCAACATATTTGCAATTGCATCTTTTTTAGATACGCATTCCAAAAATTGCGTTCAGAGTCACGACAGGAGCTTGGCGTAATCATCTTTGAATTGAACATGATTGATGTCTTATCCCCAATTTTCGAAGTCATACAGTTTTGGCGGAATTGGTAGCACACCATCGCGCTTCGGGGCCATTTCTCTTCAATATATTCTCCACCAAATGCAGCTTGAATCGACCCGAAAAATAGCGCGGCATCACCAGAATATCCGTAAGACTGCACGAAAGTACCTCCACAGGATTTTCCCCACATTTTCTCTCTTTGAGTCAGCTAGAACGAATCAACTTTTTTTAACATACAGAGGCCAAAGATATCTCATATTGAGACCTGAATGATGATATTTCCAATTCGATTGGGGCCGATAAATTTGATTGTTCTCTTATATCATCATCCATGGATGTATTCCAGCCGGTGTAAAAGTTCCAGAGAAACGCCCATATATCTCCAAAATCATCTCATCCTCAACCTTCACTCCAAAGCGCACAAGAGTCTCGCACGAATCCGAAGCTGATAGATCAGAACCGAGATCATGACGCTCATTTCTGTACTTTAGTACGACGATCGGATATTCCACGAGCAAAATTTTAGGTCGACAATTCGTAGCTCGCTAGCACATCAAGAGTATTTTTCAATGTGATACCGACCAGCCACGTGCGCCCGAAATAAGGGTGTGTCTACAAATGAAGCGCATAACGCATCTCACGGCTCACGTGCGCTGCTCATGGGATTTTAGCCGTTGAGTGGATTTCCCAGGTTATCGGATGGTTCCCAAACTGCAAAACAGAACTCAACCTCGAGTTCTATTTTGGATCCAGCGAATAATGTGGAAAAGTCACCCACCGTCTGAAATTCGATAAGCAGCGCATGGCGCACGTGGGCCGTAAGCTTCGCCATGCGTTTCATTCGTGGACACACCCTAAGCGTCATGGGATTTCGGAGCATTCGTATTTTCGGAGTGATTTTATTCTCAATGGGAGCAGTTTTCGCACGCTTCCTTCTGTTAGTGACATGCGCGAAGGATTGCGTTCGTATTTTCATAATCAAAGTGCAGGTACCCTGCTCTTTATTGATTATCTGTTTAAGTTAACAGTTGACCAAAATTGCAGTCTGTCCAACAATTATTATACAGCAATAAATGACTTGGTGCTAAGTAAATGAGCCGGACTTCTTTCAACTCTATTCGCTTTGATTCGCTAATTTTCAAGGTCATAAGTCATTTCACAAGCATTTATTCATTTTTCTGCCAAAGTCGAGTGTCTTTTTTCAGTGGTACTTTCCAAATCAGCAGAGAAAAATTAGGATAGACCAAACTCTGTCTGTCCAAGATTGTTCAAATTCGTGGAAGATGAATGTTGGCATTTACTCTTCCCATTCTGTGTTGATTGCAGCCTTAATCTCGATTATGATGGATGTCGGACCTCATTTGATCACCGGGACACTAAACCAAACAATTTACAATTTGATTCAGTATCTCGGGAGAAAACACATAGACTCATTCAGGTATTAACGTTGTGGTGCTTCACTGTATGATCAAATGATAGCCCTGCGTAATCTCGCTCTTTCGCCTCAGATTTGAAGGTCAAATTCTACGAACCATATCGATGGCCAAGAATAAGAAGGAAATATCAGAAAATTTTTGGTTGAACGGAACTATCTTGTTTTAAATCTGTTGAATTTTTTCTTGCTATCTTTTTTGTTGCATCTGAATAATTTGCGAATCGAAATCGCACAAGATTTCTTCCGTCTTTTTTTGCAATGTTGGCAAATTTTCCACTCATTAGCATTACACTCAATTCTGAGCCACGCTATACATACGGATCTAAATTTTCCCAACATGTACTATAACTATCATTTGCTGATTGGATCACTCACGCGTTACAGGAATGCCGAGACTACTCTTTCGACGATGACTCATCAGGAGACGATCTTGTAGATAATGAAGATGATGAGATGAATGAACTTGTCGAGTGGCAAAAGTCTTCAACTGTTGCCGTCGTTCTCGATGATACGAAACTCACGAATGACAATGATATTAGTGGCAACATATTAAATGGAATAATGTCGGACAGGCCTAATCGCATTGGCAACTGCAAGCTCGCAATGGTACGTATATAAAGTCTGTAATCATTTTCAAGCATAATGACACCAGGTACTCATAATACCGACCCGTTGTTCATGAAGGAAAACAGTTTGAAGTGCTTGACAGAAAATGCTGAAATGCTGGACATTTGCCGTGAGTCGTCTAAAGAGGAAAGTCCCAATGAGTCAGATGATGATTTGTCGACTGATTCATCAAATGAAAGCAGTGCGGGAGAGGGTGCAAGCGAAGACGTACACGACTACGTCGAGGCCAATCGAGATGCTTTTCTTTTTCAACAAAATGAAAGGGTATTAGAAGATACATCCATACAGGCTGCATCTTTAGAGGTGAGATGAAAATTTTCACGAGATTCTGAAATAATTAAACGTGTATTATCGTACCAGACTCAAATTTTTGTCTCTCTAACATCGTCATCTAGAATATTGGTAAAAATTCACATAAATATGAGCACACTGCCCGGAATCGTAATCTTTTGAGGACTAAATAACGATTCAACGAAATTTCGGCAGATGTTTATGAAAAAATTCCAAATAGTGGTTTGCACATCTACAAAATTAGGGTATTTGGGTACACACATCTACTAAATTAGGGTATATTGGTGGGTATCGATTCGACATCTCCATCAGAACATCCTTGGGAGCGAGATTTTTTTGAAGATCCCATTATCGAAATTATCTCAACCAGAGATAGTAATGCAGGATTCTGGATCGAATCTCTACCGAAATAAAAAAAAATTATTCAACTTCATGATACAATACTCATCCCGAAATTCCAAGACACACTAGAGGCCATTCTTCAGCTCTAGGTCTCATCTTTCACAATATTTTATGCCAAATGCTGGATTATTAGAGCCCACGAATCGAGAGCAAGGGAAGATCCAGTCCACGAAGCGACATGATAAGGCCCGAATTCGACACGATTTTCGGTATTTTCGACTGTTGTTAACAGCTCGTATAAAATCGGGATTTAAAAAACACAACCAAATTATTGTTGGACCTCCGAATAGACACCTGAAAGAACATTTTCTCATAGGTTTGGGGTCGATAAAAAAAACGATTTTTTCAAATTCGCCTTGAAGTTTCACGTTTTTACAGAGATGCCCCACTCAAATCGGCTGTAGATCGTGCGTGAAATAAGATGATGGCACTTTCCAAAAAGGAAATTGAAGGTTTTCTTAAGGCCTACAAGTTTTTTCTCCTGCAAAATTTTGCCACGAGGCTTCCATTTTGACCTATACGCCTCCAAAGGTGGTGCAATGTCGTATTTTAGGGCCTTTTTTGATGCAACCGTGGGACCTACCAGACATCAATTTTTTGGACCGGTCAATTCTTTTCTTGAAAGTGTACGTCATAACGAAAAAAATGCGCCCAGCTAGGATGAAAATGATGCATTTGGGTCCGAGCTACGAATTTCCCAAGATAGCGAAAAATAGGCGAAAAACTGCTCAAAAGTGGGACTTGGAAAATTCGTAGGGCCCGCCATGGGTCCCAAAAAAATCTGAAAAAAAAAATTTTTTCAACTATATTCTAGTAGTATTAACTGAAAAAAATGTTTAGGGCATTTTTAAATTTCGTCGATTTTAAAAATGTTCACCTTGGTCCAGAATGACCCTTATTGTTCAAGAAATCACGCATACAACTCTCATCGTTTCAATTTAAACAACATCCTTGTACTACCACCACGAGGATCGAGAATGCCCTCTCATTTGTGTAGAATTATTGGTTACAGTACACTGAATAATGAGTACGAGTATTGTCAATTTATTTTCATGACCTTGTGATCAATGAAATATATACATAAAATGACATGGAAAACAATAAAATATGTACATTTCAAGGGAATTGGCTCTTGTTGATTACGCTTATGATTCACCAAGAACTCGCGTATAAAACAGTCTTATTAATCATGAATGTCATGAGTTTCAAAATTGAATCATGATCAAACAAATCGAGAGATAATCATTCATCGTGAATTCATTATGATTGATAAATTCTGCAACAAGTTCATCGAAGCATAAACTATATATTCAGACTATGTATAATAGTTACTACTATATCTTATGATTCCTACTATGATTGATGAATTTTCCAACGAGTTCATCTAAGCATAAACTATATATTCAGACTATGTATAATAGTTATACACTTAGTATGTATAATAGTTATAGCGACCAGCCCACTACACTTCAAGTGTACTTCAGGTATAGCTATAGCGACCCACACTTTAAGTCGTCGCCCCCGAAGAAGAAAAACACTTTCTGGATTACCGGTGAAGAGTAACACCTTCTGGATGCATTCATGAAATGAAACACCATCTATATCCCAGGACGAAGATTGACACGTATTTCTAACCAGCGACGAAAAATAACGCCCGGCAGTAGCTTCCGACGAATAGTAACACCCGCTCGTAACTACCGGCGAATATGAACACGTTGCCCGTAGTAGCGACCAAAAGTAACATTTGCCGGAAGCTCGGACGAAAAAGAACACGTGCCGTATGCCCCGACGAAAAAAAACACCTACTGTATGCCCGGACGAAAAAAAACACCTGCCGTATGCCCCGACGAAAAAAAACATCTACTGTATGCCTGGACGAAGAAAAACACCTGCCGTATGCCCCAACGAGAAAAAAACATCTACTGTATGCCCGGACAAAGAAAAACACCTGGTGGTAATAACCGGACTTATCTCTGAAAAAATGGTAATTTTAATGTTTTCTGTCAGAGAATATCAATGTATCTAACAACGAATAACAACGAATAAGTAGTCTAACAATGAATCTGCGAAAAATGAGCAAAGCAAAACTTTGAAGGCAAGAAAACGTTGACAACTGAAGTTTTTCCCTGCGAACATGATATGTTACAACAAAACATACTTTCGAAGAAAATGTTGAGAATAGGACTCCTAGAAATTCAGTTCTTCATGTATTCGATATTTCCCCGCATAGAAAGCAGCTATAAATTGAAAACTTTATTCAAAAGCAATATTGCCATAGACTATTTAAATCACGCAATAATCCTGTCAGTACTTGTAACTAAGATCGAAGCATGCGCACTGTACCGAGAAACCCCTTTCCTTGTTAGAAATACTTATTGTAAGTCCAAAACGATACACAAATGCACGCTTGAAGGGAATCATAGAATCTTACAGGTAAGAGAAGCAATCTTATTGTCTACCTTTGAACTGACTTGGAACCAAGAGAAGAATCTGAGATATGATTTTTTGTGAGCGACACGTGAAGCTCTCCAATATATAGACTAGACCGTGACACGGCTTTTTTCGAAGATGAATAATTTTGGAGTGTAATAACAAATCTAGACAAGAACGAAACCAAATAACTTCTGAGACCTCCTAAATTTGATCTCGAGTTCAGGAATTCGATTGACAAAGTATACCGTGAACTGAACGTCCTTCGATAGGAAAAAATTCAGAGAGGAAATGAGGAAGGAAAAAAAATCACGATGGACTAGAATTATCGTATAGATTTCCAGGAGAGAGAGAGAGAATAGTTTTGATGAATGTGAGCAGTAAGAATCATGCAATAGGTGATATTTACGAAACGTTCTTGGCTTGGGGCAGAGGTTATGATTCTCTCTGCTGCTGCAACGCCCAGGCATAATTCTTTCTTCAAATATGAGTTGGAGCGCCTCCTAACAGTATAAAAAACCCCCAGATGTTCTCTTTGCCGAACGATAATGAGAGGTGTTTTTTTTCGTCGGGGCTCACGGTAGGTGTTTTTCTTCATCCGGGCATACGGTAGGTGTTTTTCTTCGTCCGGGCATACGGCAGGTGTTTTTTTTTCGTCGGGGCATACAGCAGGTGTTTTTTTTCGTCGGGGCATCCGGCAGGTGTTTATATTCTCTTCGTCCGGGCATACGGCGGGTGTTCTTTTTCGTCCGGGCTTACGGGAGGTGTTTTTCTTCGTCCGGGCATCCGGCAAACGTTACTTTTCGGCGGTGATCACGACCAAGTGTTATTTTTCGAGGCGGGTACGGGAGAAGTGCTACTTTTCGACGCTTGATACATATCGTGTTACTTTTCGTCGGTGACTAACACGCAAGTGTTAGTCTTCGTCGCTTGATAGTATGCAAGTGTTCTTCTTCTTCGGGGGTGACGAAGTAAGCTCTTAAACACTCGTCACCTAACCTTCCTTGCTGGCCCCAAGGTGAGGTGTCAGACTTTGATTCGAAACTATCCAAAGGTCGTGGGTTCGTACCCCATTCTCGGCTGGGATTTCCAAATTCGGAAAAACTTGTCCAGAATGTTTTTTTTTCTCTTTTTATGGTTCATCCTTATTAATCAACTTCTTGTCCATGCAACTGCCTCTATTAGTCGCCATCTAGACGAAAATCTTGAGGAAATGACATATGGAGCCGAGTCGGCTATCTGAAACTAGCTAAGCCGACTTGGTTCCTTTAGGCAGGGAAAGCATGTGAACAATTTGTAAATTCATGACAGAAGATCATGACAAGGTCCCATGACATGCCTCAAAGTATGTAAAAAATGTGTGAATTCATGATAAAAGATCACGACAGGGTCCCATGACATGCCTCAAAGTATATAAAAATGTGTAAATTCATAACAGATATCCATGCCAAAGTCCTGTGACAACTGTCCATGACATGGCCCAGGCCGCAGGAAATCCGGAAAATCATGACGAAAATTCATGACAAAACTTCATGACAAATGTTGATGATGAGGTTTCATGATGTCATGTTACTCCTTCCGGCTCATGTCACGAATTGACAAGTTTATTACTCATGTTTTCTAGAAAACGTGACATCATGATTTTATGTCATGCGCATTACATGATTTTTTTCAATAGGGTACAGCATCAGCTGCTCCCGGCTATCTTCACAGAGTTGAAGAAAATACATTCAATAACTGGTTACTCAACTGGAAAATAGAGGGCTGCATCGAATAAAGGTTGATTTTTAAATGACGAAGTCATTGCAAAAATTTCTGCCGATCCGAGAAACAAAATTCCCGTAGATATAGTTGTAGATAGTAGCAGGAAATTTGACAGGATATGACTCTGATTCGGAAAGATACCAATGATAATTCAATAATAATAAGATAATAACAATTTCTTTCCTAATTTACTCAAAGAATTCGGATTCGGAGAATTTGATTTCTAAATGTAAACTAATATTATTGATGGATATTTCATTCGCTTTCTTGAGCTGAGTCATTAATTGCCACAGTCAATCATTTTTGGCTGCTCGCGTCCATACTTCTCAGTGATAATCGACGATAGCAACTGCCATAGGAATGTTGGAATCAACAAACTGTGTCAAAGTTTGCGCTACTCGTGACGCGGGGCAGTTCGTGAACGCAGCACGCATGCGATCGTAAGATTGAATAGGGCTCAGGAGCATCACAAGCTCACGTGAGCTTATGATCGCTTGAGTGCTGCGTCCACAAGCTGCCACCGCATCACGAGTGGCGCGAACTTTCGACACAGCCCGTTGATTCCAACAATCCTATGGCATTTGCTATAGTCGATTATCACTAAAATGTACACTCGGAGACAAGGTGAACTGCAATGGCTGTGACGGTCAGTGACCGTTCAAGATCTGTCGTCTAACTCGCATTCGTAGGATAATCCATTAGGTGCGAGCGAGACGAAAGATCTCGAAGGGCCGCTGCCCGTCATCCCATTGCAGCTCATCTTGTTCCCAAGTCTACTGTAGCGGCCTGCTTGCCGCTAGATCTGAAAATTGAGCTGATTTGATTTTGGTTCCAGTTCGCAGAACAATCAAGTGATTGCAATCATGATCAAACAGAATCGCGTTCTGAGTCCAAATTGACTCAACTCGAGAAATAACTTTGACCACCGGATATACTCCAAACACGGAGTTCTATTGCCCTTATGTTACAACGAGTTACATTTCAAGTGCGTCTCGCGCTGGGATCAGATCCGGATTGCCACAGTCCGCGTCGGCTCTTCCTGTTGCTGCACCTGGCCCTGCGAGGGCATGAGTAGGGGTATCACGCGTTTGGGTTTTCGAGACTGCAAAAGTCTCAGGAGATTTTATATTCTAAAATATTTTTTCTGATCTACTCTTTATCCGTCAGTAATAGGAGCGATCTTTATGAGAGAATATATTTAGAATTATACACTAGAATATTCCATGGGAATGAGCCTTCACTACAACTCGCCCTTTGTTGAAGAAGTTTTTTTCATTAGAAAAAGACTTCTTGAACATAAAATTCGAATTTAATCAGAATAGCAATCTCTTAAAAGCAATAATCTAACATACCTCATCTAATATTCGATTGGGATAGTAGCGAAGTTTATTTTGATGAACAGAGATCTAATTACAGTTGAATTTGTTATTGTTATTTTTTATTGAATCGAAAGCAATATATCAAATTCTCCTTCCCAACAAAACAATCAGCCCTTATCAATCGAACTGAACTTTTAGATCAATACATTCTTTCCAAACCGCAACAAAAATCTTCCACTCGTGATCAATCTTATAAAACTTGTATCATCATTTTTGTTCATAATTTGGATACATTGAACCATCACAACTAATTTCACGACCATTCCATATTTCACTTCTAAATTCACAATTTTCGCTTCAAATATCTTTTCAAATTTCAATCCCAGATGTTATTCTGAATTGAATACAACATTTTTTCATCTTGATTGCTCCTCCATAGCATTCAATTTCATAACTTTCCAGTCACAATATTCTGGTTTGCATCTGCATCTTCACGTTTTTTACAGGAATTTCAAAATTTTTCAATCTTATTCCTGCACGTTTAAGTCTGGGTCGTGCTTTATTTTTACAAGACATATTTCCGAGTACGATTTTTCATATGATCAGAACTGCATTCTATATTCCAAGTGATGAGAATTGATTCACCATTTGAACGAATTGATCTATAGATAGGTACGTAGGTTTGACTAAAAGTCTTGCGACTCGTTTTTGGGAGGGGCTGTGAATTTTGCCGGCAACCTGCCCCACTGCTGCTCTCCCGGAGATCTGCAGCAGTTGAGCGAGTCATCCCCATAACTTGCTTACGCTTTGGAGGACTTCCCGTGATGAACACGTTTATTTGCCCGTGAATAGACACAATTTCAACCCTGGTACCCGCCCGAACCTATTGCGCATTTATGCGTGTTTCTTTTACTCACAATGTTTCGCTTTTATTTTAAGTTGAACTATTTTTTGAGGAAGTTTGAAAATTTTTTGATGACGAAGTCATCTTCTCGCGCGTTGAGTCGTGCTACGGCTATAGGAAACGACGCACGCTCGCGCGTGAGCGTTTGAGTATATCTATAGCGTGCGTGCTTATCTCATCGGCGCGCCGAGAAGCCGATCGCTGTTTGTAAACAAACACGGACACACACGCATCTCCTATACATGTGGCTATACTTATATCTTTGATATGAGACTGGTGCATAAATTATTCACGAGTATGGCCAGCTCTTTGGACCATGCTGAAAAATTTCGAGAGGGACGTCCAGTCATCCCGACTCTTCAAGCTTTGAAGTCATTGCGAAATACGAATTAATTAACAAAGCCAACACGGAGCAGAGCATGGACTTTGAGGATCGTGATTCTTACGAAAGCCATGGCTTTCGTAAGAAGAGCCCGAGAGCATGCTCTCGGGCTCGCTCTCGGGTATGCCAATAGCTATAGGAGTTCTGATTCAAATTCAATTCTGAATTTCAACGATCTGGTCACATCGAGTTCCATTATACGGTCTGAGGGGCTCGCCAGAAAGTGCGCATCTAAGCCATCGGTATTCATCTAATATACTGGGTATAATTATTCATCGAAACACTGGAATCTGAGTGCAATCCATCACAGGATTTCTGATCATAGAGGTGGTTTTAGAAATCGGCACAAAATATGGTCGGATTAATCCGTTCACGGAGAGTCAACCTTTCGTAGTTCCATTTGAGCCATGAACCGGACCACCGTATTTTGGAAAACACGTTATTATGGGATGCATTTTTCTTTCACACACCATTCATGTTCTTGGCAAAATAGTCGACATGAATGGTGATCACTGGGGATACCTTTCGAGGAAAGATGAGTCGGTGAGAATTGAAATATGAAAAATAGTAAGCCCTGTGTGTACAATCCTCAAAACAATCGCAGTATGTACGCGTTAATATCGATGAGGAAGTTACATATGTGAGACAAGTGAACTTGAAATGTGACTCATACGCCTTTTTCGTTGTGAAATCTGTACGATGGCCTAGTCTATGTTTTGGCTATTGCAAAAATTTCTTCCTCATTGTATACATAAAAACGAAGAAAATACGCCCCGTGGGTTGTGAAAGGATGTTCCTGGTCGAGTTTGGGAGCGTTCGGAGATTTATTGCAAAATCAGGGAAATTTTGCTGATAGCAACTCGAAAAATCATCTTACCACTGGTCTCGAACGCATACTAGCTTTCATAGAGCACTGCCATCGTTTCAGCAGATCAGAACACGTGAGGAATCATAGTTCGGGTACCCTCAAATCCCGCTGCAACGTTGCACCATCAACATCATGTATCTACAGAATCTGCAAAAAACGCTGAAAACAAAGTTCTGTAGACGCTCAGTATTTCACGATTAAAGAAAATTCCTGATGGCTAGGTGCAAAACTGGTTTCGGGTTCGGTTTCTACGTCAAAAAATACACGAAAAAGTCATTGTCCGGTCAATGCACTATCCCTAACCCACAGTCTTGTTGTCTAGAGGAATAAGTCTTCCTCCAAAACCACGTAATTCAGCACTATTTTTTTTGACCCTGTTGCTAAGGTTGTAATCATAGCGGCCAATCCCATCCGAGTCCCAACTCTCTGAGAACGGTTTTCGACGTAAAATTTGACGAGAAATCCGAAGAAAATATTTAATTCGAGATGAAATTTGGCTGAAAGGCCAAAAAAACGTTTTCATACAAATAGCTACTTTTTTGAGGTTATGTTGACCTTCTTCAGATATGAAAGTATTCTTTTCTCGAAATTCTGCTTTTTTACCTCGAAATATATGCTTGGAAAAAATTTTTCAATGGGTTTTACATCCGTGGGAAATGAATTAAAAAATGAAAAAGTCTATCTTTTTGCAAGTTTCAAGAACGAAAATAGCGCACCAAGCCCGCGTGGGTGGATTTTGGAACCTATAAACTATGCTTTTCATCTCCTTTGATCATGTATAACATGTACCTAAAGTTACAGAAAAATCCCTGCCTATCGACCAGAAACCTAGTGATAATAAAAAGAATGACTCATATGGACAAAGATTTATCTGAATCGTTGAAAAGACTGCTGATATTTCTGAGTTTTACTAATTCTATATTTTAAAATCTCGCTATGACCACTTTCAAGGCCTTAAACTATGAAATACCGTATCTTCGAAGAGGAGAGGTTCCAGGCTAAACGACAAAATACTCGTCCCCTCATTTTGTTTCTAGGATCATATAGTTCATGGAGAGGCGAATATATTTTCCAAAGCGATTTGTCTGTGTGATCTTATATGGAATCGGTGTAAAGATTTCTAATGAAGTTGCTATGAATTTGTGATCTTCATTTTGCTTGTTGTGATTTTAACACTGCGATGTGACTTCTCAAGACTTCCAGCCAATACTCTGGATGAATGTGAAGAATAACATACTCAACTGTTCCAAAGAAATAGAAAATTTTCTACAGATTACTGAAACTAACTCGGTCCGAGATTATGAGTGGATAAATGATGACGCGTGATCAAGATCCCGTGAAAATTCCTCGAGTGAATAGTTGACAAGATTCAAAAGGATCCAGAAACTTGGAGCATGTGTGAAATGCGTATTCAAGTCTACCTGAAATTATCCCAAGTACCAAGATTCATCCTCCGTCTCTAGATATTAAATCATTAACATATTTTCTCTTTTTGAAAATATTGTTGAAAAGTTCATGAGAATCATCACTACTGTATGCTTACTCAATATCCAAATTGGAATTTTGTCTATATTGAAACGTAATTCATGCAAAACATTCAAAGTTTGAAGGAGTGTAAACCGTCACTCCTCAGACTCCCAACTCCAACCACTTTGCACCGCTTTTCCAGATCTTAAAAAGTTCTCCCACATCTTACTTTCATTAATCCTCCTATTCCACCATATCATCTAACTCCAGCATCACTTTAAATTCACAATCAATGTTTGTATTTCAGTTACTATACTTGAGGTTACACTCAATCCCCACAAATTTTTCGAATTTCTGATTTTCTATCTCATTTTTGGTGAAGAGTTTCGTTTTTTTTCTTTTTCAATTTTAGGAATGATCTTGGAAGGATCCCAAATTGATTCGAGAGATATTTCAAAAAAGATCCCAAGTTCAAGGAAAATTTGATTTAAAACAAAATTGATTGTTGTACACTACCGCTCATGAATTCGTAAACGGTGAACGCACATTCAGCCTCACTTTAAGAAGCGATATGAGGATATCTCTGAAACTTTTGATTTTTGACCTCGAAAAGTGGACTATTGGCACATTTTGAGGCACATGTCTGAAATTTTGGGGGGAGCTTCTTTGAAGGTTCATACATGAAGTTTGTATGCGAACAAGGGGTAGATACTAACGCTCCACGATGACGAAGAAGAATATTGACGCCGGAATCGAAAAATTTTCATCACATGCGATTTCAGATCTCTCTCACGAGACGAGACCTGAAAAATGTTCTAGATTACTCGAATAAATGTGGAAGGGTAACAACTTTATAATGCCAGAATTGTGTGCAAAAATTACACCAGAGACATGCCACACTCGACTCTGAGCAAAAAATTGAGCCCGTTCTTATTGGGGCGATATCTTCACCCATTTATGCGATGAAATGGGTCTAACGATGGGGGCACAATAATGGTTTAGAGATCTAGATTGGGTGTGATTGGAAATTTATTCCACCAGGATACAAATGAGTGATTGGGAGGTAAAATTTTTCAAAATCACGCTTCAGGACAATAGACAGAAAATTTATCCACAATCAATAATTCGAGAATCAGCCGAATTAATGGGAGCAGTATTTCAAGAACGCAACAAAGAATCTCGAGTCGTTGATCTACGAACATTCTCCCAACTTTCTATAGGATCTGACATGAAGATCATATGACATTGTAACTAGAGGAAAACAATAATATACTTTCGAGACTCATGTCACTTTTGAATTTACATCAAAGGACATCCAAAATTATGCAATCATTTCTCTCTATTTCTCTTCTCAGCATACCAGCAGATTCGCTACGGTCACGAATGTGCTATATAAAAAAAAGTAGACTGCAGCGCCGGCAATGGCAGAAAATAACCTCAAACTGTGGTGGGCTTAGCGAGTTGCGTGGCCGCTGCGGGGGGAGAGCGGGGTGGCCGAGATAACACGGATATGGAAACGTTGATTGTCTGTGTGAGGCCCACCACGGCGTAATGCGCGAGCTGGCCACTAGATGTCTCGGACAAGCAATTTGACCATAGCGAATACTGATCGTGGCCTATCACAAGGTTTATTTCGCTTACCTTGAACAGATTTCTCATTTTTCGCCTGATATCTGTTTTATGGCTTCTTCCGCATCACCACTTTGTCATTTGTTTTCCTCTTAGGAAATTTGGCTCGCGATTTCTTACTTTGCTCCTACTTATCAAACGACCATTCATTCGGGTACATTGGAAAATGAGTACAAGGAGTGTTATGTGAATGCTTTGATACACAGTAAGAGCAAGATAGCGAATTCAGAAATACAACGTTAGGATTCTGAGCTGACCACATTACTTGAGAGATTTTCATAATATTCGGAGCAGCTTGCAAATCAGTCTTGGGAGTTTTCTCCTTTCTATTTACATCATCTTCAGTTATCAGGAAAATCTTAGTCTTACACCCACTTGACTCCAAAAAATCAACAATATCCTGCGCTGAATTGACGTTTCAATCTGAATTCGCAACGTGACGATCACACATACTTTTTACTGTTCCGTCCACGCCATCTGCAGTACTTTTTCCATGACCAGGAGCCGTTAAATTCCAAGTGGCAAATTTTAACTTCGAGCTCCTATAGAACTCGTGGAAGAAGTAGAAGTTTGACTTGTTTCTGTACTGTGTCGTCGGTCCATCACTCTGGAAGTGGAACTCGTCAACATCTGGCACATAATCTCGTATCAGAGTGATGACCGGTTCAAGATGAGCCCAAAGTGCTGGCGGATCATGCCTGCAACTTTCAGATCGAGTACAAAAGGTTTTACAAACAATTTCTCCTGATTCACAATCCTTGTAGTAAAGAACACCGGTATGAAGTGAAATTTGTTTTTTTGATGCTCCAAAATGAGTGTCATGAGTTTCTTCCGCAGATTCACCAAGATAATTCGCAGAGAAATCATTCACAACAAGTACCTGGTTTTCCGAGAGATTCTCTCTAGTGTTTCTTACAGCCTTATGTTGATGGCGTGCATTGTAGACGTGTTTCAAGTATACTGGTGATTCTTTCTCAAATTCAAGAGCCAATTGATTGACAGAACACTCTATTCTAACCCTAGACACGATATCAACCTTATATACTTTATTTTTGGCACCAGGTCTTTCCACGAGTTGAGTCATCCATTTATGATACCATGTATTCACATCTTCAACATCGCTCATTTTTCCGAGCGAGACTCTATCTTTACATTGCGGACAACTGCCATAAAAGCAGTCCAAAGAATCATTTCGACAGGTTATTGCAGTAACCATCCCATCTTCATTTTTATATTGTAACAATTTCATACTCGAGAGTCTCATCACTAGATACTTCATATTATCATGCACTCGACATAAACACGTGTTTCTTGCTGATACCATTTGAGTGACTATCCAGAACGATTTGAATCGATAGAAAAAGGTGCGAGAAATGACTACTCGTTCCTCTCTTTTGTATTCTTCGTACAGATTATCAAAACATATCTTTTTCTCTCAACAATTTGATTTTTCACTATAACATCATTAGCTCCTGGAGCGAGTGCCGAATTTTCGTCTTTTTCGGGGAAAACTACGAGATTCTCGATCATAATTTTACGCTCTTCGAAATATCTCCCATTTTGTCTACTCATACTCAATGACTGAAAATGAGAATTTTTTTTTGCATGTAATTACTCACTATTCTGGAAGTTTTCGTCGCTAATCTGTTCCTTCCCACTATTTCCCCGGAAACTGACTGTGCAAATAAAGCCTTCTGGCGTTCTTTTCTGAATTTCAACGCATTGACCGTCAGTTGTTCTTTCATAGTCACGTAATGTCTCAAACTATCATCCACACTCCTTTCATCCTGACTCTTTATCAACTCAACTTTGGGACGAATGCTGTCTTTATATATGAGTTGATTATTTGGTCTCATCGATCTTGAAGGACGGATCGACGAGACCAAATAATCAACTCATATATGAACCATCAAGGACGAAAAATCTACCAAATTACTCATGAATGCTGTCTTCGTCATGATTTAGAGAGAGGTTTTTCTCCAACCGTCAAAGTCTAAAATTTCCGTCTCCATTTAGAGATAGCTTGATTTTTCAATGTTATGATTTTTTGTGATTTCTTATTCTGTCGACGTGATCTCATTTCTACTATTCGAAAAGATGAATTTAACCGTTCAAATTGATGAGCTCACAAATTCCCGGATAATTCTCCATAGAAGATACATAGTTCAGATTGCTGACGAAAGATGCAGTATCAATATGATAAGATATTTTAGGTGGCCAAGTATCAGAAGAGTTCAGGTCACTTGAAACAGTTTGGGCATTATCATTTTCACTCACAGTTAGGCGTACGCGTTCAGTTATGTCGAGCGGGCTGTTACTTTCGGTTTCTGCAAAGACTGATTCATGTTCGAATTCCAATTGTACTTGCTGCGAATCGACGGAAGATCTTGAACTTTGCGTGAATTGAATATTGTGATTGTGCTGAGTAGTCTGCCTTAAATTCATCCGCTCACTTCCAATATTCTTCAACCTAGAAGCACAATCTAAAGTAAGTTTATCAAAGAATCTTCTATGTTGGGCGATTTTTACGTGTTTTTCATTTTTCCACAGAAAATAAGACTCGCGATCAAGATCGAGTCAAAACTTTCTTACCTTTCATTCATCCGAGAACCTCTGTGTTGATTATCGGCTCTCTTCCGGGCCAACTCCTCCTCTCTCTTGGTAGCAGTGGCTGATGCAAGGGGCGGCTCACTAGGGAATAGCCGTGGCCAATTCCGGCTAATATGGCTAGTTTTGCGGCAAATACGCGCTACTGCGAGAGACCCACCACAGGTGCAAGTAGACGGAAGTAGCCAAGAGTGGCTTCGCTGAGATTGGAAAGAGTAGCATTCGTGGGGCTATGTTCTACTCCAAACTACTTTACCGCCGCTGGAATCTACTTTTGGCTACTGTGCAGCTTGTGGTCCGGACCCAACAAGCGATCAACAGTAGTCAAATAGTGGCTCGAAGTAGGCATGAGTGGTTCGTACAGGGTGAGAGTAGTTGGAAGTAGTCGATATTAGCTGCTATTGGAACCGAGCGCAGGACAGCGCTACTTTCTCACCCTGTACGGACCACTCGCGGCTACTCCGAGCTACTATTTGACTTCTGTTGGTCGCTTGTTGGGTCCGCAACACAAGTTTACTGTAGCCAGAAGTAACTTTCAGAGGCGGTAAAGCAGTTTGGAGTAGAACATGGCTTCACAAATTCCCCTATTTCAAATCTCAGCTAGGCCACACTTGACTACTTCTGTCTACTTGCACCTGTGGTCGGTCACTTATACAGTCATCCCTCGTTAACACGAACACCTTTAACACGAATTCTCTCATTAACACGAACGAAATTCTTGTCCCGTTGAGAATGCACTGGCTCTCATGGACGTTTTTTGAGTTAACACGAATTTTCGTTAACACGAATTTCGAACGATTTTCCGGTCCCGTCTGACTCAAGATCTTGGTTAACACGAATTCAAATTTGTAAACAGAGTCAATGTCCGCGAGGAACAGCTCAGTACATCGCGATGAGTAAGCGCAAGCGGTCGTGTATTAATTTGAGCACCAAACTTGAGATACTAGATGAAGTTGATCGGTCTGTTAAGAAAAAGAGCGAAATAGCTGATAGTTTTGGAATTCCAAGATCTACATTATCAACGATCATATCACAGAAAGATGAGATTCGGAACGCCGCAGCATCAGGAATTGAGTTGCTAAAAGTAGAACGCTTTCGTGGTGCGGAAAATGATGAATTAGATGAGGAATTATTTGAATAGTTCTGCAGAGTGCGGGAAAAAAATATTCCAGCGACTGGCGGGTTAGTTCGAGAGAAAGCTTTAGAGATTGCGAGAAATTTAGGCATCGAAAATTTTAAAGCTTCGAGTGGTTGGCTGGAGAATTTTCAAAATCAAAAACTTATTTCATCCCAAGTTATCTGCGGTGAATTTCTAAAAGTGGACGAAAGAGAGGCGAACAACTGGAGGAAAGATTCTTCAGAAACTAGGAAGAAATTTGCTCCTCGAGATACTCTCAATATCGATGAAGGTGGGATACATTAAAATCTTTTTTCCAACAGTACACTCAATCTAATAAGAGGGAACAAGTGCCATGGTGGTGCCAAAATATAATACTAATAAAACTTACAAGGGGAGTCCGGAGTTTCCGGGTCCTGAAATCTCACCAAAATTTTTTACAGTTTCGTATCACCTAGAATATGAAGAATTCAGAGTAACTCCGTCAAATGGGCCCTGTGTCCGAAGTTACAGCCTATAACATTAGCATTGCCCATATAGGCCCATGTTAAACGGTGATATATATAGATCTACTAGCAATGTTGTCGTTCCTGGCTGTAGCTCAGAACAGAAGGCCCATTTGACAAAGTTGCTTACGAAACCGTGAGAAAATTTTGGTGAGATTTCAGGATCCGGAGACTCCGGATTCCCCTTGTTGGATAGAAATTGTAGTTGTCCAAATTCAATCAATACTACCTACAAAACAGCAGAGATATTCCGATCTGTTCTTCCAACACCATCTATCGCATATTACCCTGTTAACACGAATTAGTTCGTGTTAAGAAGTAACTGGAGCGTTCTGGTTAACCCGAACTTCTTGATAACACGAACAAAATTCCTGTCCCGTGAAATTCGTGTTAACAAGGGATGACTGTAGTAGCGCACATTTGCCGCAAAATTAGCCGTATTAGCCGGCATTGGCCACGGCAACTCCCTAGTAAGCCGCCCCTTGGGCTGATGTGATGATCGTTTTTCCCTCACCTTTCCCCTTTTTTTTCGAAGTTGGGTGCTAATTTGAAGTTCTTCCAACTTCTCGAATGTGTTTCTGTTTGAAAAAAGGTTCATAATCAATGAAACAATGACAATGTCGTGATATAATTTGTGTTACGTAATGCACGTGCTTAAGTGTATGGTGCAAGATAAAAATCGTCACTCATCCATTGTAGATTTATTTCATCAGCAGCAAAAGAATCCATTCACATGCGGAGCAGTGTATTCACTGCACGAGCCGAAACACGTGTGATAGCGAGAGATTAGCAAGCGAACTCTATAGTTATGACAACGAATATAGACCGTAATAGAAGAACAGGTCTTATGGAGAAGATTCAGCCAGATCGTGTAGTTCACTAAGTAGCCGGACAGGGGCGTTACTATCGACCGAGCTTTTAAGCTGCGGCGGCGGCAACTCGAATTTGGTCGGAACAGAATGCTCACCCGCCCTGCTTGCACACGATAATGATGTGTCATCTTATGACGCGAATTTCATCTAAATACCGTCACTGTAGTGTTTGTTGCATAAAAATCTGAATAAGCGATAACTTGTTGATCGTGCTCTGTCCCGCCAGCTTCGGCGATGCACAAGCAGCTGACGCGCACTTACTGTTTACATTATTTCGACTTCCCAAATACTTCCACATTTGTTCAATTTTTTGTAATAAAGGATGCTTTTTGTCAGTCAACAAATGCGAAGAGGCGTTATCAGGAAGTCAATTCTACACATCAAATCTCAATCCCCTCTAGGGGCCAGCACTTTATATACAACCTTTGTTCATACACGTGTAACTGTTGATTGGTGTAGTCGATACAGTATCGGACTAGCACCCGGTAGGTCGGGGTTCGATCCCGGGTATTTCATTATTATTTTTTTTTCCAGTGAACTCCCTAATTAACGATTGTTTGTCGTACCTTTGACGCTACTTCATTCTTATTTCTCCCCAACGTCCATGGAAATTTAACTTGTATTCAAACGATCGTATGTTCAATCAGAATTGAACATACGATCGTTTTTTTCGAATATAGCAAGTGTTAACTTTTTTTCAAAAAGTCGTTCGGGCAAAGTTGGAAGTTGCATTTTCTTTACTTAATTCGGAAATTGTTAAAATGAATATATTCAAACATCGTCATAAATTTTGTCTTTCAATCGGAAATTCAATGTCGAGGACCATTCTGTGCATGCGCTATGATAGGAATTTTATTCTTTCTCCGACGGCTCACACAGGAGTTCCCTTCCCACGGAACAATATTTTCAGAGCCTTGAGTCATCGAATTGATAAGTCGTGATTATACATAATGATTGAGAAACAAATTTCCTAGTTTTATGAATAATCCGTCACCTATATCAGTGTATTGGTGCATATAGTTTACTTAGCTAATGAATAATTGTCTCTGTTCAACTTAATCGATCACTCTAAATCATTATTTGTAATCACGTCCTACCAATTCCATCACTCAAGTCTCCGAAGGGAATTGTTCCGTGGAAACGGAATTCATGTGTCAGCAATCGGGGAAAGAATGAAATTCCTGTTACAGCGCACTGTACCTCGATATTGAATTTCCGATTGAAAGACCAACATTTGTGACGACAATTAAATATATTCATTTTAATAAGTTCCGAATTTAGTAAAGAAAATAAAACTTCCAACTTTGCCCGAACGACTTTTTGAAAACAATGTAACACTTGCTATATTCGGAAAAACGATCGTATGTTCAATTCTGATTGAATATCAAGGTAAATTTCCATGGACGTTGGGGAGAAATGAGAATAAAGTAGCGTCTAAGGTACGACTATTCGTAATGAATTACATCGTTAATTAGGGAGTTCACTGAAAAAAAAACAAAATAGAATTATCTGGGATCGAACCCCGACCTACCGAGGGCTATTCCGATACTGTATCGACTACACCAATCAACACTTACAAACGGATGAACAAAGGTTGTATATAAAGTGCTGGCCCCTAGAGGGGCTTGAGATTTGATGTTTGGAATTGACTTCCCAATAACAAAAACATCCCTCGCTACAAAAAATTCAGCGAATGGGAAAGGACCTGGGACGCTGAAATAATATACCGCGAAACAAGAGTTAAATGTAATAAAAAAGTCGGCGTCAGCGTCGGCACGGCAGCTTCTGCTTGTGCATCGCCAAGCTCTCGCGCATTCGCCGCCATGGCGTGACCCGAGTGGTCGCCACCTGGCGTTTGGGTCACAGTACTAACTGGGCTGTGACCCAAGCTCTGGCTGAAAAAAAATCCACGGGACCTGTGCTTCTATTACGGTCTATATTCGTTGGTTATGACGTAGCTTCAAGCAGAGCTTTTGTTTGTTTACATTGATGGCCCTCGACTCGTACTCTGCTAAATTCCCCACCATAGCCGTATATTAACTCTTTAGTGAACGGTATACTACAGTATTCCTCATTCCCCAACTTCGTTTTGGAAAAGAGAGATCTCATTTATCGAACGATTGTCGTAAAAAACGAGTATGGTGGCACAGCTGGGTGGATGAGCCGAGATTCATCTTTTCAAACGATGTTATAAAAAGATTTGATGGTTGCAATAGCTCAAATATAATCCACAGTTTCGTAGTATCCTATTTGAACGCATAGTCTTCCTCATTTTCATCGCATTCCACGCGGCATAGATGATAAATTAACCTCGTTCAAACAGATGGTACTCGCGGAGCGTCCAGAGTGTTAGTGGGAAACTTTTTTCTTCATATTTTGGGGGGAATTTGTAACATGTTCACAGTGTTTAGAGATCTGTGCCCTCCCTAACGTGCGCGTGCCTTCCAAAAAGCTGTGCACGGCGGGTCAGAACGGTGAAAAAGTGTTAGGTGCGTGATCATGAAAAGTACCAATTGGATATTTTTCGGGCTAGTCTCAAGATCATTTTCCAGAAAAAATTAAAATCATCGGTCGGGGATTTTAAAAATAATCGTCATTTTTGTGTTATTCATATTCACGCGTTTTGATACTTCAACGATCCTTTTCCAATCACTCGAGCTATGATCTTTCGAATCAGAATGACTCTCAGAGCTAAACAGACAACAACATTCCCACGTATATTCATCCATATCATTCGTTGGTCTGGCATAAACCCGCCAGAGATGAAGCTGTGGTGATATACATTGAGATTAGTGTTAGTGAGGAGGAATACCCATTTTGTTTTGATCAAAAGTCGTTCAAAACGAGCATTCAGTCAGGATTCAGTGTCATTCATACACCAATATGATCCATATTGGTTACATCACATTCAACAGTACACGTGTATGTGATGTCCATGCATGTTAGAGACTCACTGGCCTGCAAAATATGTAAAATACTCATGGAGATTCACGGTAGATATGAAAAAGACTAGACCTCTCTATTTCATCTTTCTTGAATGACTAGGTTTTATCATATCCACAAATTACCAGAGTTGATCTCGAATCCCTAAGGTTGAGAGTGATCTCGAAAGATTATTATCAGCGCCCAACAATTGTTGAGTTCGAATTTCAATTTCGGGAAGAGCCAACATTTGTCATAGCGAGCAGACTTTTGAGTCCATACATCACAGTGTTTCTCAAATGTCGACGGAGACTAAGATTCATATACAAGTTGATTATTTGGTCTCATCAATCTTGAATGACGTTGGGAACTAAATAAATTCCCAAAATTTCATGATAGAAATTTCATTGCTACGTTTCATCCACTAGGTCTCGTGGACCTCATCAGGCTTCAGGTTTGTTATTCTTTAGATCGTCATGATATGTTTTGAACGATCTTGTAACAGAGCACAGACATAACGTCTGGCTCCTGTTGATACAGGTAAATAGAATGAGTTGGGAATTTATTTAGTTCCCCACCGTCCTTCAAGATCGATGAGACCGAATAATCAACTTGTATATTAATCATCAAGGACGAAAAATCTACCAAATTACTTATGAGAATAAGATTCATCACGATCATCCCGAATGTCTCAATCGCAGACTACGAGTTGTTCGTGAGTTCAATGGATTACATTTGGAATTAATTATCTATTGATTGAACAGGAAGAGTGATATAATTTTGTTTCAGTAAGGTTGTAATCTCAGCCCTATCCGCTCTCATAACCTTTCCGAGTGAACCCCCCCCCCCCTCCTGTTGTGGCAAATTGGAAAGAGTGAGAATTACTCGAGCATGAGTGGAACTTTCACCCCAAAAGAGTTTCGGAGTTGTCACGTAGGAGGGGGGAGGTGGTAACTGGGGAAGGTCGAGAGAGCGCTTACAACAAAAGAAGGCGACGCATGAAAAGTTCTAATATCACAATTGGCGATCGGAGGACGTCATTGATGTTCAAACATGACAGTGGGATACGATTAATACCTTAGTGAATTCAAAAATAATGTATGATTTGTTCAAAGAGTATAGATCAGTTGTGGATTCACCTCTTGGGGTCTCTTTCCGATCAAACGAATGTTCGCCTAAATCTGTAATATGCATTGCTCTACGGGGATTTTGACATCACACACGCGTTCAAATGTACACGACTATTACATTTAGTGTTACAATCTGGGAATGGCTCTGAATCCTGTCTAAATGTTCGCATTGAATGGCTTTTCAGCAAGACAACGTAGGTATCCTACTCCACTAAATCTCAATGTATATCACCACAGCTTCATCTCTGGCGGGTTTACGCTAGACCAACGAATGATATAGATGGATAAATGTGGGAATGTTGTTGTCTGTTTTGATTTGAGAGTCATTCTGCGTTGAACGATCATAGCTCGAGTGATTGAAAAGGATCGTTGAAGTATCAAAACGCGTGAATTTGAATAACACAAAAATGACGATTATTTTAAAAATCCCCGACCGATGATTCTAATTCTTTCTGGAAAATTATCTAGAGATTAGCCCGAAACATATCCAATTGGTATTTTTCACGATCACGCACCTAACACTTTTTCGCCATTCCGATCCGCCGTGGTGAGAGTAGGCATGTTGTACGCACGTTCTCTTTTTCGTTATATCCAATTCCCTGGCTTTTCCGATGATTCAGAGATTTTTGGAACTTCACAACCGTGATTGAATAAACAAAAACTGAGTCGTCAATATGGGAGGAAAATCTTACGTAATCGCAACTAAAATGAAGAAATGATGGCTCAACTGATGATTGAAGACTTTCCGAATGATTTCACTCGACAGTGACCGATAGTACGGGGGAAAGTGGAAATTTATCATTATTTCAAATTCAATGAATCAATGAAAGAGAATCTAAACGAGCTCCACGCATCAATAATAATTTGAAAATGAGAATTATATCTCAATCTATCTCAACATGATAGAATCTAATTCAAGTGGTTCATTTGATCAAATTGAACAAACAACATCACGCCTAGTGATCAGCTACCAATGGAATAATCGAAAACAAAATCAATCAACAAAAAAATACGCTGCTGAAAGAGATTAGCAGAATGCTTCCTCTTAGCGAGATAATCTTGGATGATCACTCAGACTAATGATAAATTTGGAAAACTGATCAAATTCCAAAATCATGATTCGAATTCCCACAAAATAGTGTCATTTTCCCTGTGGTCCAGTCCATTTTATTCCCACCTCATATTATACACATATATAACATACAAAAACAATCGTTTGATTGAGGCGGAGTATTGATACAGTCGGTTTATAGATGATGGAAATGGAATTCTTCTAGGAAATTTTGATTGTTAGAAGGAAAATTGGATTCCAATCGGGTTCAAACCTAGTTGAATCAAATTCGGTTCCAACCAATTGATGTAGAATGCTGGGAAAGCATCTCTCTAGTTCATTAAAAGGTGGATAGTTAGTTGGAGAGAGAGATCTAAAACAAAATGAATTGTAGTTGGAATTTTTCCATCATGATTTAAGTTATTTTTACAAGATCCTCTTTTAGAGGAATTCAAATGACTCACACTAGGGTTTTTTGTGCGAGATATATCGTATGGTTAAGGCAAAATTCCAAGATAAAGATGATAAAAATGGAGTCTTTGGATAATTTTTGGTATGTTCGAGAATACATTGAATTTTGACTGTATTAAAACGAATTTTGGGAAAATCCGGTATCAACCAATCCATTCAGGATGACGGAAAAGTATCAACTTAGTTCATCAAAATTTGAATGGATTAGTTTGTGGGGGGGGGGGGGGATATGAGGAAAGTATGAATATCGAAAAATATATTCTTGTATATTTTCAGTTATTTTTTCGAGGAAGCTAGTTAGGGCGATTTGGGCTATCTAAAGTGAGGTTTTTTTAGCCAAGTCTGTAACTTGGTTGAAAGGGAATTTTGATACAATTGGTTCAAGTATGCTCAAATGGAGTTTTTGTTGGGAATTTTTGGTTTTTGTTGAAAATTGAGGTTTCTGGAGATGGAATGAAATTTCGGTATTAACCAATCAATAGATTGAGCCGAAAAAGCCATAGCCTAAGTAACCCAAATTGCCAAAAGATCCAGTTAGAAGGAGATATTTTACTATGAAAATGAACAATTTTAGCAATTTTACCTCAAAAAAACTCTAAATCAATTTCGATTGGGAGAGGAGAGTAGCCAAATCACTGGTCTCATCTTTGAGTGATTCCACACAACTCATAGGAAAGGGAAATTCAATAAAGTGGAATGAAGAAGAGGAAGCGTGGCGTCAAAAAGACAACACACATACACACACACACATACACAGGCAAAGAGATGGAGTGATGAGTCTCTGGGAGGTTTTAGAGGATTTTCGGAGGAGAAGTGTCACTTACAATCGTTAGATTCTGGCGAGAGGAACAAGATGGTTGAAGCATTTTTGTGTTAAGAAGAATTATCTCGAAGGAAATTCTGGATTGAATGGAATTATTAATCAAAAATCTGCTGGGTCAAAAACAAAGCTTTCTCTTTCGAGAAAGCAATATTGCACGAGACGAATTTTGGCAACTAACATAGCAGATAGGTGTAATTTTAGGAAACGACTAAACGTTACGAACTCAATCATTTGAACATTGTATGCTTCAAAATGACTCTCAGTTGGAAAAAATAGTAATGAAAAGTGGACAATAATCCTAATCCCTTCTATGCGTCGGTTTTGCGATGATTACACTTGGCAAATAAACTATCGTGACTCTAATAAAGCTCTCAGAATACTAATTACACAAATTTGGGGCCAAACGAACGTCATATGATTCGCAGGTGTTGCCAAACGAGGAAAAATTGTGCAGTGAAGTGTCGAGAGAATACCCGGTCATCTTTCATGATTCTTCTTGAAGTTCACTGGCTCCTTCTTCGGGTTGACCGGAGGGCTCCCTGCCCTCTTCACCAGGATCTACGGGCAACTTGATGATCTTGCAGAGTGCCCGAAGAAGTGTTGTGGTGGCGGTCCTGAGATCGATCACATGCACCAATCCATCGGCTCCTGGATGGACGGCACTGACCCTTGCCATGGTCCATTTTGTAAGTGGCGTGAGCTCGTCCTTCGCCAATAAGAGGTCTCCCACTCGAAGTTGTTCTTTTACTGCTAGCCATTCAGACCTCAGTTGATGATGATGCATGACTACCATACGCCATTGATTCCAAAAATCATCCCTCATGCGTTGCATGGCTCTCCACCTGCGCTGAGGAGACTGTATCACTTCTGCATCGTTATATGGTTCAGGTGAAGCAAGCATAGATCTACTAATGAGCAAATGTCCCGGAGTAAAGGCAACCAAATCAGTTACTCCAGGTGATAATGAGCAAAGTTGTCTAGAATTGAGGCATGCTCTTATTTGAGAACTGAAGGTTTGCAACATTTGGAAAGTGAACTTAGAGTCACCCACTACTCGTTTCAAGTGATGTTTGAATGAGCGCACCACCGCCTCCCATGAACCTCCAGAGTGAGGCGCGCAAGGTGATGAGAAGTGCCAACAGGATTTCCCTTTAGCTAATTCTTCGCTTAGTTCTATTAAATATGCCGATGTTTTGTCAAATATTTCCCGAAGCTCTCTCAGCATCTACGAAGTTTTTGATCGCGATAAATGTCTGTGAATTTACCTCGTCTTGCAGCGAAGTCATGGACGGTGGCTCAAGAGGCTGTGGTCTTAGCACCTCTTCCGGGAGAAAATAGTACAGATATTGGTCCTGCATAATCGATGCCACAAGCTTGAAAGGCATCCTTCGGTGTAACTCTATCTGCTGGGAATGAGGCCATTTGCTGCATAAGCGGTCTACCACCGTAGCGAGTACATTTTCCACAGTTACGATAAACTCTTTGAACTACATATTGCACTCGGGGCATCCATGCCCATCTATATAAATCACTTAACATAAGTCGACCCCCCCCCCCACCCATGTAACAAATCTCTGTGTAACTCCTCGACTAAACGCTGAACAAAGATGCTTCTACTAGACAGAATAATCGGATGTATTTCGTTGTGAGACAGGTTTGCATCTTGAAGGCATCCACCAATTCTCAAAACTCTACGAGCATCTAAAAGTAACAGTAATCTTCGTATGTCACTTTTCTTTGGCAAGTTTTTTCCTTCCTCTAACTCTGTGATTTCTTCAAGAAAGTGCTGCCTTTGAATGGACTTGAATAATCCAACTTTAGCAGAGTTCAATTCTATAGGACTGAGGGAGTATTTGCGACGATCTTCAGGATTGCGCGAAGCATGGAATTTCTATCGAAATATATAAGCGACCATGCGCACTATGTCAGGAAAAGAGGTGACATACGTTTGAAGGTGTTCAAACACTGGTGGCGATTCCACATGCACAATCGAATGAGCGAGCGCTCCGACGCACACGGGTTCTGATGGAACTTTAGGCCATTCATCTTTCGATTGAGCTATCCAATTAGGACCATACTACCAAATGTTCAAATTTGAAAGTTTCTTTGCAGTCAACCCCCGAGTTGCGCGATCAGCGCAATTTTCCTCTGAACAAACATGCCTCCATACAGCATCAGGAAGAGGGCTGCTAATCGTACTTACTGGATTGACCGCAAAAGTCTCCCATTTGGAGGGATGACCATCGAGCCAGTCGAGGACAACTTTCGAATCAGACCAGCAATACACAGCTGAAGGCCAAACGTCCAAGTTATTCATAACATGTTTCGCGAATTTAATCAATATAACCGCAGCACACAACTCAAGCTCAGGTATGGACAGCGTTCCCACCGGTGCGACTTTGGTTTTTGCCATAATCAAGTTTGAAGTTCCTCCTGGAATAACTAAAAGAACAGCGACGGCATAAGCCCTTTCCGACGCATCTGCGAATCCATGAAGTTCCCAATTCGATCTATTCAGAGTACCCAACCAGAGAAACACGCGAACTTGCGATGAAAGTTGAACTTGTGACCGTACCTTTAGCCATTCAGCGTATACTTCCTCAACGACAAGAGAATTCCAATGAATTTCTAAGTGCCACGTGTTGTGCAACAAAATTTTAGCTTGTATCAGAAACGGAGTTCACCAACCAAGAAGATCGAATAACCGTGCTACTCCTGGAAGTATTGTTCTTTTAGTAACCGTATCGAGAGCAGAAGGCATCGATATACGAAGAAAAATTCATCATTGTGCGGTGACCATTTTGATTCGAGTGTGGAGTCAACATCTTCGAGTTCTATCGAGGTATCACCTGAGTTTCCTGGAGAGAGCCCCCTCAGCGAATCCGAGTGATTTGCTGACCACTTCCCAAGTTCCATACATGCGCACGACATGAGAGAAATGAGCTGATCTCGAGATTCCAATGTGGCTGCAAGAGTATCCCCTCCCCTCAACAAATCATCCATGTATCGACGATATAGGATAATGAGAACAGCGATAGGAAACTGTTCTTTGTCAATTTCTGCCAAACGAAGGAGAAAACTAATATCCAGGTGAGGTGCACTGTTCCGTAAGTGACCATGAGTAATACATAATCGAGGATTTCCTCTTGCCCCAATGACCACCAGACAATCCCCTGCCAATCCACATCATCGGGATGGACCAAAATTTGTCCGAACATTTCCACGATGTCAGTACAGGAAAGAAGCTCCATAAGTATTTTGTGTGAACGGGAGGCGCACGACTGAGCGTCCTTCAAACGTACACTCGACGGACGACCTAAGCGATTCTTCACAATACTCCTCCTCAGCTGTGAGATGGCGATTAGCGGGGAGTTCTTCAATTTCCCAAAATTTAGTCAGTTAATCTCACAGAGAACTATCAACGTCGGCATGCAGAGATGGAACGACACGAGGGTTCACAGTTCTCACACCTCACTCCGGACCCCCTGCGAGAATCCAGCCCAATGCTGGGTTCTGAGCGGTAGAAATTCTCGATGGGCCCTTTACCAAACCTTCCCTACTTCACACTTCTGTGTCCAATAAATCACCATCTTTAGGAGGGATTGGAGGTTCCGGAACAGCGAAAAATCGGATCGCCGTCGAGGCCAAGAGGGAGTGAGGGAGGGCAATGTTGCCGAATCTCTAAGAATTTCGGATGTGCCAATCAGCGAGCATTAGCATCACGCGATTTAAAGCAGAGGAAAAGTCCATTGCTCTGCCTTGGCTCTCTCGTTGACGAAAGCTCTGGAAATATATCTGAATACAACCAACTTTCCCGAACAGGGGTGCCTTTGAACAATCCCTAGACGCTCGCAATCAATTGATTGATATCTTGAAGAGAGCAAAAATTCCTCTCGATAAGAGGGCTGCGAATGAACGGGTGGGAGTCCTTGCCAGAGATCTAGCTCGTCGTTGAAAGAGATAAAGTAGTTTTAACTCTCGAAATCAAGTGGTCGACAAATCTGGACGAATTTTTTTCCAGAGTCGAGATGCCGGCGAAAATTGTTGCTGTAACAAAGAGGACCATCTTGTCTGAAATTCCCAAGTTGTTCGATCCTTTGGGTTGGCTCGCTCCGTTTCTTGTCCAAGGTAAAATTTTATCACAGGAATTATGGCTGCAAAAATTGGACTGGGACTCACCCATCGAGGGAGACTTGTTGAATAGGTGGACCGAGCTTCGAGAGCAGACGCCGGAGTTGTAGTCAATGCGTGTCCCTAGGTGGTTGAGTATTCCGAGTTCTACGGTTTGGGAATCGCATGGATCCGCGGATGCGTCGATGTCTGCATATTCAGCTGCGATTCACTTGGTAGTTCCTGGAAGACCATCTCTCTTGTTGATGTCGAATAATTCGGGTAGCTCCAATAATAACGCAGTCCCTACCACGTCTTACCTTGGTGCAGCACTCTTGTACAATCGATGAAAAACGTAGAGTCTCAACTGCAGCATCGTGCATCAGCAATTTTCTGTTGGTCGGATTCAGAAGTAGCGCTTGATGAAATGAAAGATTCTGAGTTGTGTTGGTACGGGCCGCATTAGGTTTTTCGAGATTCTTCTCAATGGTCGTTGCGGTCTAGCTCCGAGTCGCAAGATAATTCGGAGGTTTGCGTGAATGTAGCTGTTTGTGAGGACAGAAACATGAATCCTGACGTATTGGAGCCACTGGAAGAATGGTCGTCGTTTTTGAAGCACATTTGAATTGTTGCATGCATCTATCTATGAAATTTCAATGCTACTCGAGAGAAATGTGTTCGGAATACTTCATTCTTACCGGTGATGGACGTCGTACTGCAAAATTTGCAATCTCCAGAGCCATACAGAGACGCTAGTATGCAGATGAAATTGACGATCTCGAGGACGAAAGCCTTTTACCTATCAAAAGCGAATTACGTCATCTTGCGCCGTTTTTGTGTCCTCAAGCAATCCTTAGAGTAGGTCGTCAGTTGCAAAATGCTGATTAATCGTATGCAGAGAGACATTTTATCATATGAACATCACAATGTTCATGACAACGGAAACATGCGATGAACGCTGTCACTTTTGTTCAACATCATGACAACGTTTTGTGGTGATGGGAAGGTTACCTCGGAAAACTCATTACGTTGTTTTGCGATGTATGCATGTAATGTCGTGGAAAACTCGTGAGGTCCGAGCGTAATGTTCGGGACGTATGTGATGACATTTTGTGGTGATGACTAACCATGAATTCTTGTCGCTTCGCGTAACTTTGCGATGGGAAGTTGTTATGATTATTTGTCGTGTTATCTATGCAATGGTTTAACGAGATCTTGTCACGTTTTTTCGTAGAATATGGGAAAATTGCCATGATACCTTATGATGTTCATAATCACCTCACAACAGCCTGTCATGGTCACATGTCACGCAACCCCACGTCACGGAAATCTGTCATGGTATCCAGTTATGTTTGTAAGTGAGGTTTCCTGAAGATGTAAAAATATTATGCTTCTCGACCATGTCAGCGGAAAATGTGTGACGACATCTCACGATGTCCGCCTTACCAACTCTGGATGTCATGTTCTACGATCGAGGGAAGTTGTGATGTTCCTTGAACGTTTCCTGGGGAATATGTCATGGCATCTCTTCTCCGATGTCATGTTCGCACAGAATTTTTCGATGAGAATCAGCGATGTTCTCTGAACATGCCTGAGGGAACCATGTCATAACTCACCGTAATTTTTGGGAACCATGCTTTTTTGTAATGGAAAAATGTCATGTTCCTCGGCCATGTTCTAGGAAGTTTTGTCATGACATATTGTGATATCCTGTGTGGACGGGATTTTTCGTGATGGGACGAAAATTACGGTAAGTTATGACATGTTCCCCTCAGACATGTTCAGAGAACATCGCTGATTCTCATCACAAAATTCTGTGCAAACATGACATCGGAGAAGAGATGCCATGACATGTTCCCCAGGAAACGCTCGAGGAACATCACAACTTCCCTCGATCGTAGAACATGACATCTGAAGTTGGTAAGGCGGACATCGTGAGACTGTCGTCACACGTTTTCCGATGACATGGTCGAGAAGCATAACATTTTTACAACTTCAGGAAACCTCACATACAAACATACCTGGATACCATGACAGATTTCCGTGACGTGGGGTTACGTGACATATGACAATGACAGGCTGTCGTGGGGTGATTCTGAACATCATAAGATATCATGGCAATTTTCCCTTATTCTACGAAAAAACGTGACAAGTTCTCGTTAAACCATTGCATAGATAACACGACAAATAATCATAACAACTTCCCATCGCAAAGTTACGCGAAGCGACAGGAATTCATGGTTAGTCATCACCACAAAATGTCATCACATACGTCCCGAACATTACGCTCGGACCTCACGAGTTTTCCACGACATTACATGCATACATCGCAAAACAACGTGATGAGTTTTCCGAGGAGACCCTCCCATCACCACAAAACGTTGTCATGATATTGGACGAACGTGACAACGTTCATCGCATGTTTTCGTTGTCATGGATATTGTGATGTTCATCACAAGTTTTTTTTTCAACAGGATATGCGCTGATAATATGATAAAATGTCTCTCTGCATACGATTGATCTTCATTTTGCAACTGACGACCTACTCTAAGGATTCCTTGACGACACAAAAACGGCGCAAGATGACGTAATTCGCTTTTGATAGGTGAAGGGCTTCCGTTCTCGAGATCGTTAATTTCATCTGCATACTAGCGTCTCTGTATGGCTCTGGGGATTGCGAATTTTGCAGCACGATGTCCATCACGGGCGAGAAATGGAGTATTCCGATCACATTTCTCTCGAGTAGCATTGGAATTTCATAGGTAGATGCATGCAACAATTCAAATGTGCTTCAAAAACGACGACCATTCTTCCAGTGGCTCCAATACGTCAAGATTCATGTTTTTGTCCTTACAAACAGCTACATTCACGAAGACCTCCAAATCATCTTGCGACTCGGAGCTAGAACGCAACGGCCATTGAGGAGGATCTCAAAAAACCTAATGCGGCCCGTACCACCACAACTCAGAATCTTTCATTTCTTCCAGCAGTTTTCCCCCGAGTTGCGAGGTCTGCGGGACATCCTTCAGTTGGAACGTGATTCCATTTTGCTAAAGGCAACGATTGTTGGATTTTGCTGACTGTATTTGCGACGAATGTTTCTCATTGAGATAGTAATCCGGCTATACAATCAAGCGCCACTTTTGAATCCGACCAACAGAAAATTGCTGATGCACGATGCTGCAGTTGAGACTCTACGTTTTTCATCGATTGTACAAGAGTGCTGCACCAAGGTAAGACGTGGTAGGGACTGCGTTATTATTGGAGCTACCCGAATTATTCGACATCAACAAGAGAGATGGTCTTCCAGGAACTACCAAGTGAATCGCAGCTGAATATGCAGACATGGACGCATCCACGGATCCATGCAATTCCCAAATCGTAGAGCCCGGAATACTCAACGACCTAGGGACACGCATTGACTACAACTCCGGCGTCTGCTCTCGAAGCTCGATCCACCTATTTAACAAGTCTCCCTCGATAGGTGACTCCCAGTCTAATTTTTGCATCCATAATTCCTGTGATAGAATTTTTCCTTGGACAAGAAACGGAGCGAGCCAACCCAAAGGATCGAACAACTTGGGAATTTCAGACAAGATGGTCCTCTTTGTTACAGCAACAACTTTCGCCGGCATCTCGACTCTGGGAAAAAATTCGTCCAAATTTGTCGACCACTTGATTTCGAGAGTTAAAACTACTTTATCTTTTTCAACGACCAGCTAGATCTCTGGCAAGGACTCCTACCCGTTCATTCGCAACCCTCTTATCGAGAGGAATTTTTGCTCTCTTCAAGATATCAATCAATTGATTGCGAGCGTCTAGGGATTGTTCAAAGGCACCCCTGTTCGGGAAAAATGGTTGTATTCAGATATATTTCCAGAGCTTTCGTGAACAAGAGAGCCAAGGCAGAGCAATGGACTTTTCCTCTGCTTTAAATCGCGTGATTTTAATGCTAGCTGATTAGCACATCCGAAATTCTTAGAGATTCGGCAACATTGCTCTTCCTCTCTCCCTCTCGGCCTCGACGGTGATCCGATTTTTTGCTGATCCGGAATCTCCCATCCCTCCTCAAGATGGTGGTTCATTGGACACAGGAGTGTGAAGTGGAATTCTTAGGGAAGGTGTGGTAAAGGGCCCATCGAGAATTTCTACCGCTCAGAACCCAGCATTGGGCTGGATTCTCGCTGGGGGTCCGGAGTCGGGTGTGGAAACTGTGAACCCTCGTGTCGTTTCATCTTTGCATGCCGACGTTGATAGTTCTCTGTGAGATTAACTAACTGAATTTTGGGAAATTGAAGAACTCCCCGCTAATCGCCATCTTACAGCTGAGGAGGAGTATTGTGAAGAATCGCTTAGGTCGTCCGTCGAGCGCACGTTTGAAAGACGCTCCGTCGTGCGCCTCCCATTCACACAAAATATTTATGGAGCTTCTTTCCTGTACTGACATCGTGGAAATGTTCGGACAAATTTTGGTACATCCCGATGATGTGGATTGGCAGGGGATTGTCTGGTGGTCATTGGGGCAAGAGGAAATCCTCGATTATGTATTACTCATGGTCACTTACGGAACAGTGCACCTCACCTGGATATTAGTTTTCTCCTTCGTTTGGCAGAAATTGACAAAGAACAGTTTCCTATCGCTGTTCTCATTATCCTATATCGTCAATACATGGATGATTTGTTGAGGGGAGGGGATACTCTTGCAACCACATTGGAATCTCGAGATCAGCTCATTTCTCTCATGTCGTGCGCATGTATGGAACTTGGGAAGTGGTCAGCAAATCACTCGGATTCGCTGAGGGGGCTCTCTCCAGGAAACTCAGGTGATACTTCGATAGAACTCGACGATAATGACTCCACACTCGAATCAAAATGGTCACCGCACAATGATGAATTTTTTTTCGTATATCGATGCCTTCTGCTCTCGATACGGTTTCTAAAAGAACAATACTTCCAGGAGTAGCTCGGTTATTCGATCTTCTTGGTTGGTGAACTCCGTTTCTGATACAAGCTGAAATTTTGTTGCAAAACACGTGGCACTTAGAAATTCATTGGAATTCTCTTGTCGTTAAGGAAGTACTCGCTGAATGGCTGAAAATACGGTCACAAGTTCAAATTTCATCGCAAGTTCGCGTGTTTCTCTGGTTAGGTACTCTGAATAGATCGAATTCGGAACTGCATGGATTCGCAGATGCGTCGGGAAGGGCTAATGCGGTCGCTGTTCTTTTAGTTATCCCAGGAGGAACTTCAAACTTGATTATGGCAAAAACCAAAGTCGCACCGGTGGAAACGCTGTCCATACCTGAGCTTGAGTTGTGTGCTGCGGTTATATTGATTAAATTCGCGAAACATGTTATGAATAACTTGGACGTTTGGCCTTCAGCTGTGTATTGCTGGTCTGATTCGAAAGTTGTCCTTGACTGGCTCGATGGTCATCCCTCCAAATGGGAGACTTTTGCGGTCAATCCAGTAAGTACGATTAGCAGCCCTCTTCCTGATGCTGTATGAAGGCATGTTTGTTCAGAGGAAAATTGCGCTGATCGCGCAACTCGGGGGTTGACTGCAAAGAAACTTTGCCAAAGAAGAGTGACATACGAAGATTACTGTTACTTTTAGATGCTCGTAGAGTTTTGCGAGTTGGTGGATGCCTTCAAGATGCAAACCTGTCTCACAACGAAATACATCCGATTATTCTGTCTAGTAGAAGCATCTTTGTTCAGCGTTTAGTCGAGGAGTTACACAGAGATTTGTTACATGGGTGGGGGGGGGGGGGTCAACTTATGTTGAGTGATTCATATAGATGGTCATGAATGCCCCGAGTGCAATATATAGTTCATAGAGTTTATCGTAATTGTGGAAAATGTACTCGCTACGGTGGTAGACCGCTCATACAGCAAATGGCCTCATTCCCAGCAGATAGAGTCACACCAAAGGATGCCTCTCAAGCTTGTGGCATCGATTATGCAGGACCAATATCTGTACTGTTCTCTCCCGGAAGAGGTGCTAAGACCACGGCCTCTTGAGCCACCGTCCATGACTTCGCTGCAAGACGAGGTAAATTCACAGACATTTATCGCGATCAAAAACTTCGTAGATGCTGAGAGAGCAATTATTTGACAAAACATCGGCATAGTTAATAGAACTAAGCGAAGAATTAGCTAAAGAGAAATCCTTTTGGCACTTCTCATCACCTCGCGCGCCTCACTCTGGAGGTTCATGGGAGGCGGTGGTGCGCTCATTCAAACATCACTTGAAACGAGTAGTGGGTGACTCTAAGTTCACTTTCGAAGAGTTGCAAGCCCTTAGTTCTTAAATAGGAGTATGCCTCAATTCTAGACCACTTCGCTCATTATCACCTGAAGTAACTGATTCGGTTGCCCTTACCTCGGGACATCTGCTCATTAGTAGATCTATGTCTGCTTCACCTGAACCATATAACGATGCAGAAGTAACACAGTCTCCTCAGCGCAGGTGGAGAGCCATACAACGCATGAGGGATGATTTTTGGGATCAATGGCGTATGGAAGTCATGCACCATCATCAACTGAGGTCTGAATGGCTAACAGTAAAAGAACAACTTCGAAAGGGAGACCTCTTATTTGCGAAGGACGAGCTTACGCCACTTACAAAATGGCCCATGGCAAGGGTCAGTGCCGTCCATCCAGGAGCCGATGGATTGGTGCATGTGATCGATCTTAGGACCGCCACCACAGCACTTCGTCGGGCACTTTGCAAGGTCATCAAGTTGCCCGTAGATCCTGGTGAAGAGGGCAGAGAGCCCTCCGGTCAACCCGAAGAAGGAGCCAGTGAACTTCAAGAAGAATCATGAAAGATGACCGGGTAATCTCGACACTCCACTGCACAATTTTTCCTCGTCTGGCGACACCCGCGAATCATATGACGTTCGTTTGGCCCCGAATTTGTGTAATTAGTATTCTTAGAGCTTTATTAGAGTCACGATAGTTTATTCGTCAGGTGTAATCATTGCAAAACCGACGCATAGAAGGGATTAGAATTATTGTCCACTTTTCACTACTATTTTTTCCAACTGAGAGTCATTTCGAAGCATACAATATTCAAATGATTGAGTTCTTAACGTTTAGTCGTGTCCTAAATTCGGACCTATCTGCTATGTTAGTTGCCAAAATTCGTCTCGTGCAATATTGCTTTCCGAAAGAGAAAGCTTTGTTTTTGACCCAGCAGATTTTTGATTAATAATTCCATTCAATCCAGAATTTCCTTCAAGATAATTCTTCTTAACACAAAAATGCTTCAACCATCTTGTTCCTCTCGCCAGAATCTAACGATTGTAAGTGACACTTTTCCTCCGAAAATCCTCTAAAACCTCCCAGGGACTCATCACTCCATCCCTTTGCCTGTGTATGTGTGTGTGTGTGTGTGTATGTGTTGTCTTTCTGACGCCACGCTTTCTCTTCTACATTCCACTTTATTGATTTTTCCTTCCCTATGAGTTGTGTGGAATCACTCAAAATTTGGACCAGTGATACAGCTACTCCCCTCTCCCAATCGAAATTGACTTAGAATTTTTTTGAGGTAAAATCGCTAAAATTGTTTTTTTTTCATAGTAAAATATCTGTTTCTAACTTGATCTTTCGGCAATTTGGGTCACTTAGGCTATGGGTTTTTCGGCTCGATCTATTGATTGGTTAATACCGAAATTTCGTTTAATCTCCAGAAACCTCAATTTTCAACAAAAAACGAAAATTTCCAACAAAAACTCCATTTTGAGCATACTTGAACTAATTGTATCAAAATTCCCTTTCAACCAAGTTACAGACTTTGCTAAAAAAACCTCACATCAGATAGCCCAAATCGCCCTAACCAGCTTCCTCGAAAAAATAACTCAAAATATACAAGAATATTTTTTTTGATATTCATACTTTCCTCATATCCCCCCCCCACAAACTAATCCATTCTTTGTTGATTCGAGCATAACCTCTTCAGTAATCAACTAAGTTCTCTCCTAGCGCATATTTCCTCTCTGAAGTACATTGTAAATCACTCAGACACCCCACGGGCGATGCTTATTCATTCATACTCATTCATAAATCGGCGTAAATACTGGATTTTGCGTTCTCAAAGAGAAAGCCTTGTATTGGTGCGGAGTTTTTCGCTAAAAATTCTTTAGTTTTCTTCAATTTTCACCGTTTCATACTCCTTCCCGACAAATGAGAGTCATTTTATCTTATTCTACTCGACGAGATCTATCGATTAGTACCACCTTACATTATCCCCAACCCACTCAATATCTGCTACAAATTATTCCAAACTGCCATGCGCATATGTCTGTATGTGTGTTAGTGTGTTCGTTGTCTTTTGATTACATAACAACCACTGCTAGCCCCTTCGTCCGATATTCATGGAATTTTGAGGGTTTATTCATAATTGACTCGTGATCATCTCTCCCGAATTTGAGCCCTACTGACGGATTAGTTGGACTTCCACATAAATTATTCCGCCAAAAATTCAACATGGTTTATTTTCAATGTTGGTCCAAACATCATATCATTAACCACCCTCCATTTAGAATATCCGGAGTCTCTCTCCGTATAATTTAATGCCATTTTCAAGCGATCGGTTGATACGGGATTTGCATTCATCCCCCTATTTTCCAAAAGTCGATTTTTCTATTCACCTCTTCCATGGCATTCGAAAACTCTTTGGCGTTTCCACCGATCGTCTTGAAATTTCGAGGGACTATTAAGCATTAGTGAACGGTGAGCCTGGTCCATTTTGAGCTCGTTTTGTCGATGAGTTCGTCACCTTCAACCATTTTTATGAGAAAAAATGCAGTTTTCCCTTTCAATTTTATACATCCCTCGCCATAAATCCTCAACCACCCAGTCAATAACGTCAATAACCAGCAAATTTCAACCACCTCTTCACCTTACTTGATCGAATAACTCTGTGCATTACAAGCTTCATACTCCCTCCAATACTTATCCCTCTCATCCTACATTCAACATCTCATTTTTCAAGTTACTGTCGAAACAAGAAATTATCAGGAATTTTCTCAAATATAGATCGAGCAAATGTATCTCTATCATCCATCATCACTTTTCGAGGGATTGGTTGATACTAAATTTCCATTTACCTCCCTCCCCCTCCCCCCTAATTTCCAAATACCGATTTTTCCGTTGACCTTTCCTATGGCATTCGAAAACTCTTTGGCGTTTCCGACGATCGTCTCGAAATTCTGAGGGACTATTAAGCATTGGTGAGCGGTGAGCCCAGTCTATTTTGAGAAGATTCAAGTGATAAGGCTTTGAGAAAGCATTCTGCTAATATCATTTAGCAGTGTATTTTTCTCATCCGCGATCTACCTTATCGATGAAATCACAAAATTCTCTACACGCTGGCTGCATGCAACTGCATGCACGCATCCGCAGAATCTAATGTGGACGCACCCACTAGTTCATCGTAACCGGACAAATCAGCAGGGCTGGAGTTGCAGGTGGTGCCCTGGACGCCTGGCGATAAAGTGCTTATTCGCTCTTATATACTAATCGAGGTCCTTTGCCGTCGATTGCGGGAAAGTAGCTTGGACTCACGTCCATCTATTGCGCATGTGAGGTATTACGTACCCCACAGCCAGTCCCCCCCTCCAAGCCATAGCGTTCAAGGGATGATTTTAATCATTAATTTTTTATTCTTGTTGCGCTCTCGTATCTTACATGACCGGCCAGCGTGTAGCTGCGGACTGCCGCATACCCTATAGTAACCGTTTTGCACGCCGCAGTGCCCAAGCACGGCTTATCGAGGTTATCTGCGTGTTCGTGTTTCACGGCGCTTGGTGCTGGTGATCTAATGTGAAGAGAGGGAAGTTTTTTCGCAGAGTATGCTGGTATACTCTGGACTGATTTGAATTTTTGAATTTATTTTTTATTTTGAGTTTTAGTCTTGACTCCGCATGAAGGTGCGTTCAATACTTGTAGAGGTCACCATTGCTGATGGCTTACCCACTACTAATGAATAATTCTACTGCGCTCGAGCAGAAGGCTCTTATGCATTTCGTCCCCCACCTGCAACCTGGTTCATCGTAACCGGACTCATCAGCAGGGCTGGAGTTGCAGGTGGTGCCCTGGACGCTTGGCGGTGAAGGGCTTATTCGCTCTTATATACTAATCGAGGTCTTTTGCCGTCGATTGCGGGAAAGAAGCTTGGACTCACGTCCATCTATTGCGCATGTGAGGTATTATGCACCCCACAACATCAGTCTTGTGGGTATTCTGGGTATGCCTTCAGGGGGCTACACGTTCCGCGCCTCTCTCGCAAGCGCACAGAAACGCACACATTCCATAAGGAACTCCTCTACCTCCGCACTCCGCGTCCAGGGCAACCATCTGCAACCTCAGCCCTGCTGATGAGTCCGGCTTACGATGTACCCAGTTGCAAGCGGTGGACGAAACGCATTCCGAGCCTTCCGCTCATTTATTCTAAGTGGTGGCATATACTAAAGCCCCTCATTGTTGACCCCGACGTGATGTGAACACGCATCGAATTTTCCTATACCCTTCCTACCGTGTTTCGGCCCTATATTCGAGATAGGTTTCATATTTCCAACCCCGAGAGATATGACCTATCGAATTTTTAATACGTAGAAATCTGTTCATCCAACCAATGTGAAGACAGATTTCCGAATTTCTTACTTGATCATCGGAGGGTTAGGATAAAGGAGCGTAACCAAGTCAATCCAAAGACGTTTCATTTTCAGGGATAGCTTATACTTGACGAGTGTCTTATATTTGAGGGTGTCTTAAATTCGAGATAGGTCTTATATTTCACTGGACCCTCGATAGGGGTGTCTTATATTTGACGAGGTCTCATATTCGAGCATGTCTTATGATAGGCGAAACACGGTACTTGTTCCAATACGATACGTGCTCACGTATCTGTGTGTTGAGTGACCACCCGCCTAGTCGTGTATCTCGTCAAGAGTTACACTAGTCGTTGACCGCGTCGTATGTATCCCAGCATCCTGGGGTTGAGTCACGATATGTGCGGAGAAAATGCTTTTTTCAAATGTCCAGATTTCCTGCGATTGCTCGAGGTTGCTGGGGGGAAGGGAGTCTTGTGTGGATTATCTGGGTATGCCTTCAGGGGGCTACCCGTTCCGCACCTCTCTCGCAAGAACACAGAAACGCACACATTCCATATGTGAGGAACTTCTCTACCTCCACACTCCGCGTCCAGGGCAACCGTCTGCAACCTCAGCCCTGCTGATGAGTCCAGGTTACAATGTACCCACAAGGGGACCCGCGAAGTGCGGGTCACCAAAGCTCACCAAATTTTCTTCACACTCTCGTACCACCTAGAATATGGAGAATCCAGAGTAACTCCGTCAAATAGCTCTCTGTTCAGAGTTACAAGAAAAAACGTTAGCATTGTCAGTATATCTATATATATGACTTTTCAACCTGGGCCTATATGGGCAATGTTAATCTCAGTGGCTGTATCTTTGGACAGAAGGCCCATTTGACGGAGTGACTCTGGATTTTTCATATTGAAGGTGGTACAAGACTGTGAAGAAAGTCTGGTGAGTTTTGGTGACCCGCACTTCGTGGGCCCCCCTTGCCAGTTGCAGGCGGTGGACGGAACGCATTCCGAGCCTTCCGCTCATTTATTCTAAGTGTTGGCATATACTAAAGCCCCGCAGTCTGTGGTAGGATCAGTCTGTGGGGAACAGCCACACTCAGACCCACGCAGCACCACCACCTTTCAGAAACGTTTCAGCAATGTTTCCGCCGAAACCTGGAAACGTTTTATACGAAGGTTTAGTAAACGTTGCAGATAGGTTTCTGAAACGTTTGCATGTCCGGCGTTTCTGGTGCCGAAATGGATGTTTCCGGAACGTTTCTGAGGAAACCTTCGAGCAAGAATTTCTGTGCATCCAGTAGCATGCAGAGTTGGTTTCCTGGGGGTTTCGATGGAAACGTTTCCCTAGTCACGCCAGGTGGATGCGATCCGGTAGTCGCTGTGCAGGGGTCGATTGACTCCATAGACGTTTCGTGAGAAACGTTTCCAAGCCTCTCCCGGCTGGAGCGATCCGGTAGTCGCAGTGCAGGGGCGAGCCCAGACCATTGACCTACAATCGGCCCTCAGATATCGAATTCGTGATAGATGACGATCAATTGTGCTGTGGGAGATAGGGATACTACACACACGACAGAAGATACAGCAGTGCATCAATTTTACGAGATACGTTTTTATTCAGGAGAATAAAGAACGAATTCCACGGGAATAGACCAAATAGGCTCCGAGATCGTAGCCCAGTAAGGTAACATGCTGAGAGAAACTGAATGTAATCTTTCTCGACTCTCTTCCATATCGAAAGATTTCTATCCAATATTACTTTTATGATCATTCTACCACAGTCTCAGCTAACCTCGATACAGTGTAGTGCATAAATGATGTTATGGACGTTATACATCATTATATCTCGAAGATGAGTTCATGTTTGAACCGATCTCTATTGATGGATCTCGACTATATACTCATCAACACTTGCATTCAGGAGCGACGCGATCCGAACACCGAAATATGCGCTTGCTGAGGCAAATTATTATCTGATCTAGGCACAAGAATAAAGGAATGTAGGGGCTCGAGCGAAATCGTAATTCTCATTCCTAGATCAGATAACAATTTGCCGGAGGAGGGATATATTCACATTTGCAAATCGTGTTGTTTCTGAACCCAGATATGGTACACATAATGCATGAATAGCAGTAAATTCCAACACAAATTATTTCTGCTATTGGACATCAAAGTCGAAACTGAACTTTAATGTTTATCATTGATTAACGATACGAATTTGCATCAGTCAAACTGAAGAATATTTCGAGTGATTTTTACGAACAGAAGAAATAAATGAGCTTTACATAGGAACAACTGATAAACTCTCCAGATCGATGTATTCATGATCATCAAGCACTGAATCTACTCAAACGTTGACCATGCCTCGGCCACCAATCCGTACACTAGTTCTAAACACGAATTCTGTCGAAGTCGAATCAATATTCCAATCATTCCCTAGTTGAGACAACAATCTATCCATATTTCTTCTGAAACGAATACCGTAATCGTACACAAGTAGTCCAATACCTTACAGTATTAGTGAATTATTCCATCATAAGCTGCCTGGATGGTAAACTCAGGGTCAAATCTCGGAGTGATGGATTTCTTACTGAGATCAGATAGAAAAATGCTCACTCAATTCTAGATACAACCTGTCGGGCTCGATAAATCCATCCCTCTGAAAGTTATTGAGATAGTATGGATTCCTTAGAACGATGAGAACTACGAAGTATACTTCAACAATTTTATATTGGCATGGAGACTAACCTTGTTAAAATAAACTGAGACAGATGTATCGAGTGCAGTCCATAGTTGTGTTCATTGACTTGATTGCATTTGGCCACTAAATTCGGAAGATCTCGTCATATAGCATGGAAGTAGATTAATTTCAACCACGAAAAATTGAACATGATGGATAAATATGTTCGGATCGAATTTTCAAGTGCGTTGTCATGGGAATGATATGGTCAGAATATGTTGAATATCGCAAGGATAACTGATCCCCACTGCATCGGTCTACGCTGCAGCGCGGACCATCGCCGTCTACGATAAGCCGTGTGGCAGCCAGACCGCTCGTATCAACCTTCAGAATCATATCTCTCTCTCGAGTATAATTTAAGCTGCCATTAAACCTATATATTCACATCACTCAGCCGTGATTCATTCGAATCACCCCTCCTTCCCACGTAACACGCTTTCTGGTGCTAGGTGTGGACGTGAAAAACCTGTGCAGGGAAATTTTTTCGCGAAAACAAAAAATAAAACACCATGGGAAAATTGTACAAGTGACGAGTGACACCAGCAACTGAAGAATTCTGACATCAAAACTCAGTGGCAGCAGTCATAGACTCAGAGACATCGCTTGAGAGAAGATCTGAATCATTCCAAATCCTGCCCGATAAACTGTGCCAGAAGATGCAATCAGAAGCACTGGGCATCATCATCGTGGGTTACTGCATTCTCCAAGAAGCATAAATACGACAACTTCTCATTATCAACATCATGGTACAAAGGAAAAAGACGAACTTCGATGGACTTCTCCAGCATCTAATTCAACGCATCGCAGCCCGCCAGCAGCTCCAACCATATCATCAAGTATTGTATTTTCGCCTTTGAAATGTTACAAGTCAGTTTTATGCACGCTAAAAGTTCATAATTTGCCGTATTTCTCAAGTTATGAAGCAAAGATTTCGATTGCGAATGATAGATTTACTGAAGTCTACTTGGAATGCATCAGTGAAAATGATGGATTTTGTTTACTACATTGGGAGAACCCGATTTTTATGGATTATTGCAGTGATTTGGAAGTATATTGCAAAGTTGCTGCAAGGCATCATATGTATATGCGTATTCCTAAATTAATATTATTGATAAGAAAGGCACAGAACCGATGTAATGATTCCGGCTGTGACCAAGTGAATTGATGTGTTTGATAATTATTGAGGAATACGCGGAACAATGAGCGCCTGATTGCTATTTCAAATCCTGTGAGCTAGTTAATAATTCATGGACTCCCATACAGATTAGACTGCATTCATTATTGAGACTTAGTAAACTGTTGAAAATGGATACAAATTCGCAATCGGTATCTGAACTTGGAGGAACGTCGCATTGACTGAAATATCTGTATAACGAAAATATCGATCGCAACCTTGAAATGCCGGAGAATGATAAAGAATCGTGGAAATGGTTGTATGAGCAGAACTTGATTGAGGATTTTTTAGCAGATTTACAACCATTCATACGAAGTGAGTTATCAAAAGTTAGCGTCAATATGGCAGAACGACCTCTAAAGACACTTGAAGCAACAATTAGAATCGCTGAAACTGTGGAAGGTGAGATGAAAGAATATGACTTTGCCAAAGCGATCTATTTGAAAAAATATTATCGAATCGCTTCTAAACGTGAATTCCTTGCACAACTTGATAAACTATCGAGTACAAAATCGCCAAATCATGTTGAAAAATTCCAGTCAAAAATTAAGAGCATGCGATTTTCAAGATTTCATCCATGTGGATCTGGCAAAGTACGAAATATGAGAAGCCGAGAAGATGAATGTACATTGGAGAAAATAAGTCCTATATATGAATTTAATTTGATTCAGAGACAATTGATTGGAAATTTTTGGAATAGTCTTGAGCCCCGAACGAAAGAGTTGTTGCCAAGAGAGTTACCCGGGACATTAGAGAAAGCTCATCGAGTCGCAAAGAATATTCAGCGTTATATAGTTGAATTAAACCGTCAAAGAACTCTGAATTCAAAGCAGTTAAAGAATAACGTTTCGGTTTCGAAGAGCCTCCACTTTTTACTTGAAAAATCTCTCAAATTCCAATCCCAGCGCCATGAAGAGGCTAGAAATTTGCAAATTAGTGAGCCCGAAGAGAATGTCATAGTTGAAGTATTCCAGAAAATTCGAGAAACAGGGCATATCAGAAGTGAGGAAATTTTTACTTGCAATGAAGTCATTCATGAGATACCGGGAGATTGCAGTTTTGATATTGTAACGCAAAATTTATGTGGAAGTTATTGCTCGAAATTCGTTGATGATTATCAAGTTCGAGTAGACAAAGAAGATGAATTCCAAATTTTTGAGATCCAAAACCATGAGATCACTGAGAACTTGAGTCGGGAAATCGTATCCGATGTTCTGTGCATGATCCCATTCTCGGAAATCAGTACGTCAGAGAGAAGTAGTAAAAATACTCTTTTGCTCCGTGGTCAGCAGAAAATGTACGAGAAAGAAATCGGCGACAGACATCCTATGCTGTATAATGAAAGCCACTCAAAATTTAATTCCTTCGTGAGTGTGAATGATGAGGATATGAATTTGATGAAAATTGCGAGTTGCGCAGTGAAGAATTTTCAAACACTTGAGATCTCTAGAAAATTTTTTTTGATGATCAATTCATCAATGGTGAGGAATCATATCAATTCTAAAACCAGGCCGCCTCGCGAGAAACCGCCTTGGTTAGTTGTCCACGAGAGGAATTCCCACCTCTCTTCTCTTTTGCAAGGGAGCATCGTGCTATTCCGAGTGGCATATTGTATTTTCGAGAAATCCCACGAAAGTTCATGGGTGGACGGTGAATAAGAATATTATTTGAGTATTCTACGGCCCATCAGGCCATATTCCATGTTCTTAATTTTCTAATGTAATCATCAAGAAGGAATTTATACAATCCTCCTGATTTTTTCATAGTGCTGTAGGTTGTATATATGTAATATTCGTGAAATTAATCAGTCAGTCGCTTTAGAACCACAAAAGCACAGTATTCAAACGAAATCAACTGTGAACAAAGAGGTTAATTTCAAAATTTTCCGAAGTAAAAGTTCAACCTGCGAAAAACAATCAGAATACTTATTGTAATGAGGTCGTGTATTGACGACCCAGTGCACTCGTCCTCAGCTGAAAACTCCCAGCTTACGGACGAGGCATTGAGGTCACTAGGAGCACACAGGGCCATAACCTACCATACAAAGTTACATTATGGCATGCACTTAGCTCGAGGTCGAGAAAACAGCCGAAATTCAAGTAAAATCATTAAAAAAAGTCAACTCCAGAGTTTCAGCAAAAAAGTTGCAAAAACGTAAAATTTCATTCCAATAGCGATCAGGTATCGTATATAACACTAAGAAGTACCTATTTTCATCACGTTGATTGATCGAAGAATTACAGATGAACAGAAATCTCAATTTGAGATATAAAAAGTTTTCATCAGAAATCATGTCAAATATGCGTATTTTGGCCTTCCAAATTCACACTGTGACACGAATTGCGAGTGAATGATCTTTGTAAACATTACTTAGCATGAATAATCTATATAGTTGATTATACCAATAGTCACAAACTTCATTAGAAGCTTGAAAAACGAAATCTCAAAATTTCAAACAGAAAATGCAGGTTTCCAACACGTAATACGGCCATATGCCAAAATTCAAATTTTTCACCTCATTTCCAAATTTACTCATAAAAGTGTTATAGATACCGAGAGTTGCATAATATCTTGAAGGAAAACTAACGCCAGAAACCTAAAACCGAATAGGAAATTTTTGAGATCGATAAATTATATAGTCAAAATCCTTGGCGTCAGCACCAAAGACGAGTGTGTACTTAATCATAGATGGAATAATTTTGACAGTATTACATTGAAAATTTGTATGAACACTCTTTAGAGTGTATACTATATAACCCAAAATCGACCAACATCGAAAAATTTTCTGTATCACCATTGTAGAGTGGAATTCAACATAGAACACAGTCTTTCATGCATAAACGAGAATACACCAAAAAATACCACAACTCGACCAATTCTCATCCGATTTGAACGCTCGAAAGCCTAAATTGAAGGTCTTTCCAACAGCTATCCGACTATATTATAGGAAAACTCCAGAATAATTGAAATTTTGAAATTGTTCAACGTTTAGGGAAATTGTTCATACAAAAAAAAACACTTGTTGGGAGATTCTTATTTCCTCCCTCTGTCAATTTGAGATATAGAATCTCATATAAGAATAACTACAGAACTAAGGAACATAGTTATAAAAAATTTATTGTTAATAATTTTCGAAAATTTCTTTGAACAATTTTTGATGAATTTGGACATTTCTGTAGAACATTTCTATACTTCTGACTATGCTATCGTGAAAAATAACATTTTGTGAGATTGGAAATTAAGGGAATGGAACTATTTGAGTTTAAACGATTGTAACGAGAGAGAGAGAGAGAGAGAGAGAGTTCGCGATAAGAAATTGTATACGCGACACACACAAACATTGACACGCTCGCTCTCACCAGATTTTACACATACAGTCATACGCAAGCACCATAGTATAACATATGATCTCAACCATATCTAAAGGCCATTCAAGAGGCCACAGCAATTATACATTATAATATACCGCATCAGGAGACGCGGATGACCCAGCTACGGACGATTCGTGTCACGTGGATAGAGGTGGCCTGATCTCACCTCTCCCCTTCGCGCCACGATGACGTTGCACCCGCAACGGCTACGCGGCCGCGCAACGTATGTTCGCGGTTCGCCGGCCATCGCGGATGCACCGTCAGCACTTCGACGGAGCAAAGTACATCCCCACTGCATCGGTCTACGCTGCAGCGCGGACCATCGTCGTCTACGATGAGCCGTGCGGCATCCAGACCGCTCGTATCAACCTTCAGAATCATATCTCTCTCTCGAGTATATTTCAGCTGCCATTAAACCTATATATTCACATTACTCAGCCGTGATTCATTCGAATCACCCCTCCTTCCCACGTAACACAATTATCGAACTCTTCAAAGCAGGGGTCGAAAAATTGCCGCTGGGATTTTTTGGAATATTTTTTCGCCGGAAAAAAATAGCAAATGATGAACTGACCCTGAAAATCAAGGAATCTAGGTATCTTTTGCAACTTGCGGGATTTGAAAAACACTACAGACACTATTCTATTCCGGTAACTCGTCGAATGCCTAGAAGCGAGTTCCATAAAATTGCCGCTGGAATGTTTTATGACCCTTTTTCACCGGAAAACCCTCGAAAATCGTAGAACGACCCCCGAAATCGATGAAATCTAGGTGTTTTTGGGACTTGCGGGGTTTTGAAAATAGTACAGATACCATCTCACGCAATCAACTGATCGAATGTTTCGAAGCGGGTGTCATGAAATTGCCGCTGGAATGTTTTATGACCCTTTTTCCCGGGAAAACACTCGAAAATCGTAGAACGACCCCCAAAATCATGAAATCTAGGTGTCATTTGAAACTTGCGGGATTCGGAAAAACCTACAAGCTCCATCTCACAAGATCAACTAATCGGATGCCTCAAAGCAAGTTTCATAAAATTGCCGCTGAAATGTTTCATGACCCTTTCCCACGGGAAAACACTCGAGAATCGTAGAACGACCCCCAAAAGCATGAAATTAAGGTGTCATTCGAGACTTGCGGGACCTGAAAAACACTACAGACACTATCCTATTTAGGTAACTCAATGAATGCTCCAAAGCAAGTTTCATAAAATTGTCGCTGAAATGTTTTATGATCCTTTCTCACCGTAAATCACTCGAAAATCGTAGAACGATCTCCAAAATCATGGAATCCAGGTGTCCATTCGCACTTGCGGGAGCTGGAGAACACTACAGACACTGTCGTACGTGATATATCAACAGAATCCCCCAATGCAGGGGTTGTGTTATTGTAACAGGAAATTTTGCAATATCTTCCCGACAAAAATTACTCCCGAACCGTACAGCGACCCCCAAAATTATGAGATCTGGATGTCTTTTTGGACTTGCGGGACGTGGAGAACACCATCGACACCATTCCACATATTATGTCAATCGAAAGCTCCAAGGCAGAGGTTGGAAAATAGCTGCTAAAATTTTCTAGACTATTTTCTTCGCCGGTATTCAACTCTGAATGGTGGAACAAATCCAGAATCATGGAATCTAGGTGTGTTTTTCGACTTGCGGGAGCTGGAGAACACTACAGACACCATCTCACACGATGAATATCCATGGAACGCTTCAATGCAGGGGTTGGAAGACAGCCACGCCAAATTTTAAGAATATTGTTTTGCCGGGAATAACCTCTCAATGGTGGAGCCACCTCCAAGATCATGGAATCTAGGTGCGTATTTGGACTTGCGGGAGCTGGAGAACCCTACAATCACTATCTCACATGATGAATATCCATCGAACGCTTCAATGCAGGGATGAAAAAATTGCTGCTGGAAGTTTGTGGATTTTTTTCGCCGAAAAATACTGGCGGATGGCACAGCGACCCCAGAATGATGGAATGGAGCTGTCATCTCAATTTTGCGGAAACTCAACAATACTGCGAAGACCATCTCACGTGTTCTGGATATCAAATGCTTCGAAGAAGGGATGACAAAATGGTCGCTGGAACTTTTTATGACAATTCATCTGACGAACTATTGTCAAGAAAACCATGAATCTCGTTACCGTTCAACAGACCTTTTGAATCGGATCAGAAAAGCCTCTTCCATACATGAACCGATCGTGGGATGATCGTTTTTTCATATGAGTAGATCCAGACAGGGGGGCGTGATCGTGTGTGTTTAAAGAAGACAACAGTGATTCTGTTCGTGAAAATGTCAAATATAATATGAAAATAAATCATCAACAGGCTTTGTTGAGTACAACTCCTCCTTTTCTGAGAAGGGAGACATCCCATTAATGTGGCTCAGGATCGACCTTCTTGGGTTGAGTTCATTTGTACACAAATTCTATTAACTTTACCGACACCAGCTACAGCACATGGGATATTTCCCATCAAAATTCCTGCTGGAATTTTTGAGAAAATCTTTTCCCTTCGAACAACTTAACTGACACCCACATGCAGATAGAATATCTCAGAATTCGCATAGAGTAGGGCTCAAAGAAGATGATTTTGCATTAATGTGGTCCAAAAAAAATTTTCCTCGAGAATCGCTTACCATAACTCGGGACTCACTGATCTTCGGCAAGGAAGTATCTTTAGCTGTACGCTCAGAGCTGAGTTTCTTTTGTCGAGCAAGAGCTTTAAAATTTTGGTGAGAAATGTATAGGTAATGCCATTAAAGCCATTCTTCTCCCCTCAAGATCAGTGGTGCCGTGGATATTGCGTTATAAACTTTGCGCGGATGGCTCCAGCCCTTTTCATCGTGGTAATTTAATCTTCTCAACACGACGACTGTGGTTGTAGGATCCAGAGATGCGTCAGGAAGGGGGCATCATTTCGTGGTTCCAGCGCTTTCCATCGTTCATTTCGAGATTTGCCTTTTTCCACTACTTCACCTCTCGAATCCATGATGCGTCATGGCTTCCTGGAACCACCGGGATTATCTCGAATGGGGCAGAATATCCCACTCACCAGTCATAGCGCAATATCCTCGAAATATATTATTGAAAGGAAAAAAAAGCCTTTGATGTCATTTTCTAAACATTTCATACCTCCTTACCAGGAGACAGTAAATCCCGACTAATGCTAAGCGGTTCCTGGGAAGAAAGACGTTTTCTCGATCCACTCTATCAAGCATCGTGAGATCATCGGAACATATGACACTAAAGGTCGAGACTCCAGAAAATGCACCGAACTTGGAAGTCTGTTACGAATACTTGAAGGAATCAACTCGTCATACTATAGAAAATCTGAAAGGAGAACTGGAGCGGTTCTACCAACTAGAATTCCCAGGACATTTGTACGGTATATGTGTCGAGAAGCATACTCGTACATTGAACCATCAATCTTACATAAGTCTTATCTTACATAATAATTCTATTCAATCTTACATAATAATTCTACGATTTTCGGGTGTTTTCCGGTGAAAACTGAACATGAAACACTCCAGCGGCATATTCATAATACCTACTGGAGAGCGTGCGATAGTTTGATCGCGTGAGATGGTGTTCGTAGTATTTCCAGAACCCCGCAAGTCTCAAAAGACACCTAGATTCCATGAATCCGGGGATCGTTCCATGATTTTCGAATGTTTCCTGGTGAAAACTGGCCATAAAACATTCCAGTGGCAATTTCATGACACCCGCTTTAAAGCATTCGATTAGTTGATTGCGTGAGATGGTATCTTTACTGTTTTCCAAACCCCGCGAGTCCCAAAAGACACCTAGATTCCATCGATTTCGGGGGTCGTTCTACGATTTTCGAGGGTTTTCCGGTGTAAAAGGGTCATAAAACATTCCAGCGGCAATTTTATGAAACTTGCTTTGAGGCACTCGATGAGTTACCCGAATAGAATAGTGTCTGTGGTGTTCTTCAAATCCCGCAAGTTCCGAAAGGCACCTAGATTCCATGATTTTCAGGGTCGTTTTCTCATTTCCGATCGTTTTTTGGCCAACAAGGGCCCGAAAACATCCCAGCGGCAATTTCATGACACCCGCTTTGAAGCATTTGATTAGTTGATCTCCTGAGATGGTGCCTGTAGGTTTTTCCGAATCTCGCAAGTCTCAAATGCCACCTAGATTTCATGATTTTGGGGGTTGTTCTACGATTTTCGAGTGTTTTCCCGTGAAAAAGGGTCATAAAACATTCCAGTGGCAATTTCATGACACCCACCTTAAAGCATTCGATTAGTTGATTGCGTGAGATGGTACCTTTACTGTTCTCAAAACCCCGCAAGTCCCAAAAACACCTAGATTTCATCGATTTCGGGGGTCGTTCTACGATTCTCGAGGGTTTTCCGGTGAAAAAGGGTCATAAAACATTCCAGCGGTAATTATATGAAACTTGCTTTGAGGCATTCGATGAGTTACCCGAATAGAAGAGTGTCTGTAGTGTTTATCGAATCCCGCAAGTTGCAAAAGATACCTAGATTCCTTGATTTTCAGGGTCAGTTCATCATTTGCCATTTTTTCCGACGAAAAAATATTCTGAAAAATCTTCTTGGCAGCATGGGACACAGGTAAGGAAACATCTCTGCTCTCTCAAGAAATCCCAAAATCATCTACCCGCTCCTTCCCCCGCTCTGCGCCCAATCGATTACACTCCTGCATTCCCCTATTTCGATGTGTCCAAATCACAAGTGCATATCGCGTTTGAATAGAAAATTCCCGGAATTTAGTAGTGAATGGCAAAACATTGCCTCCCCCCTCCAATAGAAAAAACCGTTAACCACGTCCTCATATCGCAGCTGACAGCAAATATCACGGATGCGCCCAGAGAAAGACGAGGGGCATTCAGGCGACTTTGCGATGATTTGCGAGACCATGAATATCACAAATTAATACGACAGCCAAGCAACCAATGACGTGATCACCCGGACATGTGAAAATTCCTTATCAATTATTTGCAACCGTCATACAAGTATCCAGTTACCCGGTAATCAGATTAACAGTATCGCAACAACGCAAGGAGAAGACGAGGGGCACTCGCCGACTTCCGACGGACGCGACCAGTATGGTGTCCGCGAACAGGGGGTCTATGAGCAATCGGAGAAAAACAAAGTCCGAGCACAGGATTCCCCGAGATCAGCTTTTCATTAAAGGACCAGAACTCGAAACTATCCACTATCCAGCACGACATTAGACAGATTATATCGAGACCATGCGAGAAAAAGACGAGGGGCACTCTCGACCGACGTGGGAATGTAGACCCTGCTTGCTTGAATTTCGTGGTATATCTCGCATCGGGTGGGAGCTGTGTTCAGAATGTATTGAGGGAAAATCTGCAAAAATCCATATCAATAGATCTCACTTTTCTCCACCCCAATCCGCTATTTGTTCAATTTCCCCCACCTTAGTTTATTCATGAGAAATTGTTGAACAACAGCTGACTTGTGAACGCAATATCTCAATCCAGGAATTGACTCCAGCCTCCGGAAATGTCTCAAATAATTCCCTCGTGGCGATTCCGAATTCCTCTACTGTTACAATTACTGGAGCGGGACTAGTTTATAAGTAATTGATCAAAAATATGTTCGATGCTTTCGGAGCCTCCACGGAGCGTGATTGCGGAGCGCATGCGCGGTAAGCACATGAGAGGCTTCGAGAGCCTCGGACATTTTCTTAATCCATTACTCATGAACTAATCACGCTCCAGTGATTGTAACAGTTGAGAAAATCGAAATCGCCGTGGAAGGATTATTTGAGACTCCTCCGGAGGCTGAGTCAATTCCTGGATTGAGATATCGCACTTACGAGTGAGCTGTTGTTCAACAGTTCTTTATAAATTAAATGAGGTGAAAGGAGTTTAACAAATAGCGGATTGGTGTGCCCCACTGGAATTGATTGGCCTCCTGGGCGGCCGCACGGGCGGTAGAATAAAGATGTCTAAACTGACGGGCGTCCGGGCGGCCACTTGCAAACGTTCTTTTTCTATCTTAATTTTCTAATTTCTGACCCGGAATTCGTTTGTTGAATGCCCCAGAGTGGAAATTTTGAACTGGAATTTGAGAATCTATCCAGTTTCGCCCCTGAAAGGGGAAGTTGGAAAATTCCTCGAGCAAATGTCCCGGAGAGGGCACTTTCGGAGAAATTTTGGGGAAACTTTCTAAAAATTCAATTTTTCATATTTTTGTTTTCCCGAAGTCGCGTTGAAATATTTAAAAATTTCATTTTCATATTTCCAACCTGCTGAAATTTGCACAAGAGTTTTCGGAAGTTCTTCAAGATGACAATGGGTAGAAATAAATCGACTGATGGCAGACAAAAAAGACAATCAGCGCACTTGCACAGTTGAAGGATGACCCGTTCATACAAATTTCTCAGTTTCGCGTAGATCGTCAGAAAAATTCAGAATCAACAGTTTGTGAGTGTCTGATGAATGTTCGATCAAATCAATATTCGAGTGTCGTTCGAGGGATCATAGGGCATAACAATGAAGAGCTAGTGCCGACCCATGACATCATCTCAATCTGTGTCCAGATCAACATCGAAAACAAGTATTATACCGTTGCGAAATTTATTGCATTTTTGATGGATTCAAAGTTGGATGGAAGAACCATAGTACGTAACTTGTGCAAGAAGAATTAGCTGAGAACAATTGGTGTAAATGCGTTCGAGATTGATATTTCATCAATTATCTCGCCCACGAATGAACATGTAAAAGTCATGAAGAATCGACTCCACCTTCACTTCTTCACCAACGAAAGGAATTTGAATGGATTTTGGGTTTTATGAGTAAACTGTGATCTCCTTCACGTATGCTGAACACCTGAAGCTTGGATAACTCATTGGAAATAATTAAAAATTCAAGTACTATCTTTCCGAATAGTATGAAAAGGCAATCAAACAGAGTTCTCCACCATGGACTACTCTCAAGGTAGAGGGAGGAATAAAATTCTGAGGTATCAGTGACAGATGAAAGAACAACTCTGGTCCAGGAATAATCCATCAAATAAATATTCTTTGGAAAATATGGATAACTTTGTGAGTATGCCTTCTCAACATAACTGAATAACATGCGGATTATCCAGACCTCCTCAAGTCTATTCAACTCGATAGGTCAGGAATCATCATCATGGGATCGAATAGAACTGGAAATCCCCAACGAGTCCCGAAAGCGATAGTGGGTGGATGTGCACGATACAATTCCTCGGTGGAGAACTCCTGCTTCTTCATAATGTTTATAGTTGTGTTGTTGATAATTTCACTCCTCTTGAGTAGTATATATGTGTTGCAGTTTAGCATTTATATTTTTTCATTACACAATGCTTTTTCCGTACTCCACTCTTAGAGCATTGATAGATGTGAATATGTACACAGCTCTTCTACATGATCAAGAGTATAAAACGAAAGTGAACGTTTGTATCCCACTCTACTTAGTCATCTACAAGATGAAGGAGTTTTCTTTGCAATCCTTTTCTCAAATTCAGTATGTTTCCAGCTTCGAATCCACCAATGATACTTTCGCGCATCTCTGGAAGGGAACAATTTTAGGAGAAATAAAGAATACGTAACCCTCCATTCCATTCATTGAATCATATGATTTATTGCCATGTCAAAGAGATCTGCGACCCAAACTTTCTCCAACATTGCTGATTTTGTACAAATTGGTACGGAATTCTCTCGAAAGAAATATCAAGTTTGATGGAAAGTGACTGAGAAATTCTCTGTGCCAAAATAACCCCTTTCTTATTAGAAGAATCGCATATCTCAGAACTTATTTTTATATAGTTTCAATCTTTACAGTTTAAGTTGATAAGTCCTGAAAATTGGATTATTTTACTCCTGAAAAACTTGGAAAAATCATGGAGATTGATCCAAGATTGTGAGTAGGAACCCTGGGAATTTATCTACTCAAAAACTATCCTGAGCCGTTTTTGCTACTTAATAAACCGCCTCACGGTGCAGATAATGCGTCCGATTTCATCTCCAATTAGAAGGGTGAGGTAATTCTTCCATCCTATTTAGAATTGCATGGAGCTCTCATTAATAATTTGAACTGCCGCGCGCAATCGCCATCTGGTTTTCGCAACTTCGCGCCTTTCTGCTATTCTCTTCCTTGCGCTCGTCACCTTCCACGACTTGCGTCGATTCTCATTGCGCGACCGTCGCACAGTGGGGCCAAGAAGTTCTTGAATAATTCGCCATTACGTGAATTTGCAACCAATCGACATATGTGCAAACAGAAGACTTCTGGATGAATGAAAACAACCTCCTGCGTCTGCGCATATGTCGATTGGTTGTTAATTCGCGTAAAGGAGAATTTTCCAAGATTTTCTTGGCCCCACTGTGCGTCGGCTCTCCGATCGAAAAGTTAGTCAAGCCCCTTGAATCAAACATCAAGCCTTGATCAACTGCCTCGAGCACTTCTTGTTCAAGATTGTGATGGCGCCTTGATCAAGCGTGGATGAAGCCTTGATCAAGATCCTGAAATTTGCTACGAGGTTAGGTCATCAAAACTTTTGTCTTTGAACAAGAGACGATTCACACACATCGACATCCTTGATAAGTTTGAGTATTTATCGTGATCTTGATCAAGGGTTGATCCGCGCTTGATCAAGGCGCCATCACCAATCTTGATTCAAGGGATCAAGCCCATTGATCAAGGCTGGATTGTAGCTTGAACAACTTTTCTGATCGGGTCCACCTTTTTACATCATCACAATCAATCATTTACTCATTTATGTTCAGAAGTGCAACTCCACAGTCGAACACCTTTCATCATTCACTCTCTCCATTTGTGACAATCCAGAACCTGACAAACGCGGCCAAGCTAGCCGCGCACCAGAACAACAACCAGGGGTAGGACCAAAGCGCAGCAGAGCACCACGAGAAGACTGAGAAGAAGCGAATCATTGCCAGAAAGAATCAGGTAGGACGACCAGGAAGCGGAGATTACCAGGAGGTGATACAAAACGACCAGGCATCTGCATAAGCGGAAAAAGTGAGTATCCCTAGTGAAATTTTCATCAGCAAGAGTGCAAGAATGAATTTATTTGTACGCCATTGGACATAGGTCCTTCCATAGATTGGAGATACTTGAATCATTGTCCTCTTGAAACAGAGGCCTTAGATTCTTCTACAATACGTAACCTAGCTAAGTACAGTCGAGGAATATAATTTCAGCACCCACAACCCCGAGGATTATGCATCCTTGAGACCTTTCGAAAACTCTTGTGCAATCTCAGCAGGATCGGAATATGAAGATTAAATTTGGAAACATTCCAACGTGACGTCGGGGAAACAAAAATATAACAAATTGAATTTTCAGAAATTTTCTCCGAAATGTTTTCAAGAGTACCCATTCTGGGACATTTCCTCGAGGAATTTCTAAAATTTCCACTCCGAATCTGAATGGATCCCTTAATCTCAATTTGGAATTCCCACTCTGGGGCATTGAAGAAACGGATTCCGGGTCCAGAACTAGAAAATGAAGATAGCAAAAGGAATTTTTGGAAGTGGCCGCTCGGACTGCCGACCGGGCGTCCGTCAGTTTAGACATTTTCATTCTACCGCCCGTGCGGGCGCCTGGTGGCCCGCCCGGCTGGTCGCTGGAGCGGACGTCCAGGTGGCTGACCGGACGGCCAATCATTTTCAGAGGGGTGGGGGAGAATGAGATCTATTGCCATGAATTTTCAGTAATGAATTTCCACTGCTTCAGTACAGGTAATTCGTATACGTATTCGTTGATATGAATTTGTATATATGCATTTGTATATCTATACACGATTCTTTGAAAGTTCTCTGAGATATCGAAAGGTTGGAAAACTTGATAGAGTGATCTTGTGAATTATTGATGAATATATTTATCCGATTGATATTAAAACACTTCAATTTCTCAGATTTTCAATATGAAATTTCAATGTCGGAAATTATATCTCTTTGAGTGATTCTACAATTTTGATCAGATGTAAAATTAGATAGATTTATTTAAGACAGAATATGAAAGAATTCTGCATACAAATGATTCAGGTTTTACGATTATATGTTTTCCTGGAAATCGCTATTTGAATATTGTGGCCACAAAATATAACTTTGAATCTAACTTACAATAATGTCGGTTCTTATAACTACTCAATAATCTGGTGAAGTCGTTGGTGAGACTGCAAGATTCTCGAGGCTGAGACGATAGTAAGCTAGTCGGACGAATCCTGGGGCGTATATAATGCTGGCCCTTAGCAGCTGGGTCTTGGGACGCCGGCTTTTTCCTTCGGCGGGATCGAGTCGCACTCGCGGTCGCTATCCAACAATTTTTAAGTACTTTTCTAAGGCACTTGAAACGAATGGCGAAATAGGCTCAAAACCTCTCGAGCGGAATGAATGAGGCTTCAAACTTGAAAGACTGATCGATGATTCAAAGAAGCACTCGGTTTTTATAAGCTCGGCCCGCTCGAGTTGATTGTGAAATTGTTCTACTTGGGAGGTGTAAGCAGCATGTGTAACAGGTGTTACATCTGTAACAGGAGTTACATATTAATGGATTTTGTCCGACTTGCTTGTACAGGAATGTTGGTCTCAGCATCGTTTTGCAATATTGAAAAGTCAGCTAATATATTGGATTGGGAATTCTGAGGCATCCCGTGAAGTGGGACGCCACATGGTATTGGTGAATTCGTGCATTCGCATGAAGGGGGAGGGGGGAACAGTGAACTGTGACAGGGCCACGCCAGTGCCGAGCATACGCTATTTGGCTCCGTTCTTGGGGCGCTCGGTGGCCACAACCAGTTGGCTCGTGGTCCTCTTCCGAGAAACATCTGTCGAGTAACCGGGGTCACTATTGAGCTACGAGTTCACAATAGTACGATTAACAAACAGTGGATAGACTTCAACGTGATCCGCGCGTCCTTGGTTCGCGACAGTGTTGCGGCAATCAAGTGATATCCTGTTGGATTGGTTCACCGCAAGATGGCTCCCTTCTACTGGATTGAGTTAGAGAACGGCTCGGTGCACTTAGTGCCCGGGATCTGGTTGAGGATGCTGGACCCAGAGCAAGTTCGGGTGGTAGTGGCTTGGCCAACACGATGGCTCCTACGAAGAAAAACACTTCCTTAGCCGCCGGCGAAGAGTAACACGTACGCTTGTTATTCGCGAAGAGTAACACAAGCGCGTACCACCGGCGAAAAGTATCACTTGGCGCATGTCGCCGACGAAAAGTATCACATAGCGCGTACCACCGACGAAGAGTATCACTTAGCATTTGACGCCGAGAGTATCACATAGAGCTTGTCAGCGACGAAGAGTATCACATAGCTCTCTGAAAACTCATCTGGCCGACGTGGCTTGGTAAGCTCTATGTGTTACTTTTCATCGGCAACAAGCGCCAAGTGATACTTTTCGCTGGTGGTACGCGCTATGTGTTACTTTTCGTCGGCGACAAGCCCAACTAATACTTTTCGCCGGAGGATGTCGCGCAAGTGTTACTCTTTGCCGACGTTTAGCGTATGTGTTACTCTTCGTAGGAGCTATCGAACAGATGTTCGAGCCGAGCAAAGGTGGAGCCTCCCTGCTGCAAGAGATGGATAGGAATGGATTCAAACTCAATCCGGATGAGTCCGATCCAATGCAAACGTGCCCGGCCTATCCGCCAACCCTGCTGCAAGAGATGGATAGGAATGTATAGAAAAGCCATCCGGATGAGTCCGAACCAATCCGGATCTACCAAGTCTATCCGCACGCGAGAAAAGTGGCATTGAGGTTCAATCGATTTGAATCCGCCGAGGGACCTAGTCCGGCTGAATGCGAGATTGAAGCATTAAACGAATCCGTCCGAATCCGCATCTATAGGACTTATGGGTAGATCACAGACGAATCCGAATCTATGAACAAAATCTCGATTCAATGTAATCCGGTCCAATCCAGTATTCACGAGGTTAGAGCCGAATACAACTCAATGACGAAACGGATGATTGAGTCGAATCCGTTCCAGTACACAATTAGGGAGAGACTCCGATCCCTGTGAATCCAAAAAGAATGCATCAACTTCCAACGCTTCAATCCGGGTCAATACCATTTAAATCCAACATTGGTGTATTGAATAGGAGTATTTCAATCCGAATGAATCCCATCTCAATCCGGCTACGTGCTCGATTGAATCCGCGATCCAATCCCCAGCCAAAGCCGGATTGGGGTAGAACCGCCATATGCCTATCCGCTTCAATCCGACTTCGGTGTATTGGATGATAGTATTCCAATTCGGATCAATACTACCCCAATCCGGACTTGGCCTCAACTGAATCCAGTCCAATCTGCAGCCAATGCCGAAGGAGGCGGGGGGCAGTCTTTCTGTCCGCTTCAATCCATTTTTTGGGTATTGGATAGACGTTTCTCAATCCGGATCAATACCACCCCAATCCGGGCTTGGCCTCAACTGAATCCAGTCCAATCCGCAGCCAATGCCGAATGACGTAGGAGAAGCAGTCTCCCTATCCGTTTCAATCAATGATTTGGGCATTGGGTGGAAGTGACCCAATCCGGATCAATACCACTCCAATCCGAGCTTTCCATCGATTGAATCCTGTCCAATCCGCATCCGATGCCGAATGGGGTCAAAGAAGCAGTCTTCCTATCCGCTTCAATCTAACTTTGTGGTATTGGATAGAAGTTCCTGGATCCGGATCAATACCACTCCAATCCGGGCTTGTCCTCGACTTAATCTTGTACAATCGGCATCGAATGCCGGATGGAGGCAGAGAAGTAGTCATTCTATCCGCTTCAATCCAACCTTCGGGTATTGGATAGACGTTTCCAAATCCGTATCGATACCCCCCTCCCCAATCCGGGCTTGTCCTCGACTGAATCCTGTCCAATCCGCATCCTATGCCGGATGGGATTGAAGAAGCAGTCTCCCTATCCGCTTCAATCCATAATTTGGGTATTGGATGGAAGTTACCCAATCCGGATCAATACCACTCCAATCCGAGCTTGTCCTCGACTGAATCCAGTCCAATCCGCATGCAAGGTCGAACGGAGGCAGAGTAGCAGTCTTTCTATCCGCTTCAATCCAACTTTTGGGTATTGGATGGAAGTATTCCCATCCGGATCAATACCACTTCAATCCGGCCTTGTCCTCAATTCAATACGATCCAATCCGCATCTAATGCCGAATGAATATGCAATCCAACTTTGGTGTATTCGATGAGAGTATTCCAATCCGGATCAATACCACTTCGATTCGGCCTAGTCCCCAACTCAATGCAATGCAATCCGCGTTCAATGCCGAATGGAGGTAAAGCAACAGTGTGCCTATTCGCTCCTGTCCAGCATTTGCGTATTGGAGGGGAGTATTCTCATCCGAATCAATCCCATTCTGATCCGGTCTTGGGCTCGGTTGAATCCAATCGAATCCACATCCAAAGCCAAATCGAGGGAGAACCGCGATGTTCCTATCCGCTTCAATCTAACTTCTGTGGATTGGGTGGTAATATTCCAATCCGGACTAATATTACTTCAATCCGACCTCATTCCCGAATCGAACTCACCTAATCCGCACCAATGCAGAATACACGTAGATGAACAGACCTCCTATCCACTTCAAACCAACTTTGGTGTATTGGTGGGAAGTACTCCTATCCAAATCAATCCCATTCTAATCCGGCCTCGTGCTCGAATCAAGGGGCAACTCACTGAATGGCAGCCGATTCTGCTGCCGGCCGCTGTTGGTCGCATGCGGTATGAATTATCCTGTCCAAGTGGCCCATAGCTGGACAGATATGTGCTAGTGTGCGTGCGGCAGCCGAGTTCGCTACCCGACGCTGCCAGGCACATGCGGGCACATGCCTGGCTGCTGTAGGCTGCTTGGAGAGGATTCGCAGCAGGAGAAATCATACCGCATGCGACCAACAGCGGCCAGCAGCAACATAGGCTACCATTCAGTGAGACGCCCCTCGGCTCGAATTAATCCAATCCAATCCACATCAAAAGCCAAATAAAGGGATAACCTCAATGTGCCTATCCGCTTCAATCCAACTTCTGTGTATTGGATGAGAGTATTCCAATCCGGATCGATACCACTCAAATCCGGCCTCGTCCCCAATTCAATCGTAGGCATCGAACCGGATATATTCGGATTGGATACCGTTACTATGTATAGAACCGGATAGGACCGGATTGAATAGCGAGGCCTGGATACGTTTCATAGACATTGATCCGGATAGGATCGGATGAAATGCCGAGGTCTGGATACAATTCACAGGCATCGGACCGAATATATTCGGATTGAATACCGGAATCGTCTATAGGGCCGGGGACCGGACTGGATCAGATTGAATGGCGGGCTGCTGAATACAGTTTCTTGGTATTGAACCGGGATGATTCAGAGAAGTTCATACTGGACCTGCATATAGAATCGGATAGATCCGGATTGAATAGCAAGGTCTGAATACGTTTCATAGACATTGATCCGGAGAGAATCGGATGGGATGCCTGGTCTGAACACAATTTACAGGCATCGAACCGAATAGATTTGGATTGGATACCGGAATCGTGTATAGGACCGGATTGGATCGGATTGGATGGCGGACTGCCGAATACAGTTTCTTGGTATTAAACCGGAATGATCCAAAGTAGTTCATACCGATCCTGTGTATGGAACCGGATAGGAAAGAAATGAATACCGTTACCGTGTATAGAAAGGGTGGGATTCGATTAAAGGGTGAGGACTGAACCTGATTCATAGGCATTGATCCGGATAGGATCGGATCGAATACCCGTGCCGTACATACGACCGGATAGGATCAAATTGAAAGCCGGGGTCTGAATACAACTTGTAGGCATCAAACCGGATATATTCGGATTGAACACGGGTACCGGGTATGGAACCAGATAGGAGCGGATTGAATGGCGGGGTCTGAATAAAGTTTATAGGCATTGATCCGGATAGGATCGAATGGAATCCCTGTACCGTATATACAACCGGAAAGGATCGGATTGAAACCCGGGGTCTGAATACGATTTGTAGGCATCAAACCGGATAGATTCGGATTGAATACCGTTACCGTGTATAGAACCGGATCGAACGGCGGGGTCTGGATACAATTCTTAGGCATTGATGCGGATAGGATCGGATTGAATACCTGGACCGTATATACAACCGGACAGGATCGGATTGGAAGCCGGGGTCTGAATACAATTCGTAGGCATCGAACCGGATGGATTCGGATTGAATACCGGTGTCGTGTATAGGACCGGATTGGATCAGATTAACAGGCGGGCTGTTGAATACAGTCTCTTGGTATTGAACCAGAATAATCCGAAGCGGTTCATACCAACCCTGTGTATAGAATCGGTTAGGAAAGAATTGAATATCGGTACCGTATATACAACCGGATAGGGTCGAATTGGAAGCCGGAGTCTGAATACAATTTATGGGCATGCAACCGGATAGATTTGGATTGAATACCGGTGTCGTGTATAGGACCGGATTGGATCAGATTGAAAGGCGGGCTGCTGAATACAGTTTCTTGGTATTGAACCGGAATGATCCGAAGCGGTTCATACCAACCCTGTGTATAGAACCGGTTAGGAAAGAATTGAATATCGGTACCGTATATACAACCGGATAGGGTCGGATTGGAGGCCGGGGTCTGAGTACAATTCGTAGGCATTGAACCGGGTGAATTCGGATTGAATACCGGTAGCGTGTATAGAACCGAGTAGAATCGGATTGAATGGCGGGGTCTGGATACATATCGTAGGCATTGAACCGGATAGGATAGGATCGAATACCGGTATCGTGTATAAAACCGGATAGGAGCGGGTTGGATGGCAGGGTCTGAATACAATTTGTGGGCATCGAACCGGATAGATTCGAATTGAATCCCGGTAGTGTGTATGGAACCGGATAGGATCAGATTGAATGGCGGGGTCTGAATACATATCGCAGGCATAAATTTGGATAGATTCGGATTGAATACCGGTATCGTATGTAGAACCGGATAGGAGCAGATTGAGTGGCGGGGTCTGAATAAAATGTATAGGCATTGATCCGGATAGGATCGAATGGAATCCCTGTACCGTATATACAACCGGATAGGATCGGATTGGGAACCGGGGTCTGAATACAATTTGTAGGCATCAAACCGGATAGATTTGGATTGAATACCGTTACCGTGTATAGAACCGAGTAGAATCGGATTGAATGGCGGGGTCTGGATACAATTCTTAGGCATTGATGCGGATAGGATCGGATTGGATACCTGGACCGTACATACAACCGGACAGGATCGGATTGAAAGCCGGGGTCTGAATACAATTCGTAGGCATCGAACCGGATGGATTCGGATTGAATACCGGTGTCGTGTATAGGACCGGATTGGATCAGATTAGAAGGCGGGCTGCTGAATACAGTCTCTTGGTATTGAACCAGGATAATCCGAAGCGGTTCATACCAACCCTGTGTATAGAACTGGTTAGGAAAGAATTGAATATCGGTACCGTATATACAACCGGATAGGGTCGAATTGGAAGCCGGGGTCTGAATACAATTTATGAGCATGCAACCGGATAGATTCGGATTGAATACCGATGTCGTGTATAGGACCGGATTGGATCAGATTGAAAGGCGGGCTGCTGAATACAGTTTCTTGGTATTGAACCGGAATGATCCGAAGCAGTTCATACCAACCCTGAGTATATAACCAGTTAAGAAAGAATTGAATATCGGTACCGTATATACAACCGGATAGGGTCGGATTGGAGGCCGGGGTCTGAATACAATTCGTAGGCATCGAACCGGATGGATTCGGATTGAATACCGGTAGCGTGTATAGAACCGAGTAGAATCGGATTGAATGGCGGGGTCTGAATACATATCGTAGGCATTGGACCGGATAGGATAGGATTGAATACCGGTATCGTGTATAAAACCGGATAGGAGCGGGTTGAATGGCAGGGTCTGAATACAATTTGTGGGCATCGAACCGGATAGATTCGAATTGAATCCCGGTAGTGTGTATAGAACCGGATAGGATCAGATTGAATGGCGGGGTCTGAATACATATCGCAGGCATAAAGCCGGATAGATTCGGATTGAATACCGGTATCGTACGTAGAACCGGATAGGAGCGGATTGCATGGCGGAGTCTGAATACAATTTATAGGCATTGATCCAGACAGATTCGGATTGAACACGGATACCGGGTATGGAACCGGATAGGAGCGGATTGAATGGCGGGGTCTGAATAAAATGTATAGGCATTGATCCGGATAGGATCGAATGGAATCCCTGTACCGTATATACAACCGGATTGGATCGGATTGGAACTCGGGGTCTGAATACAATTTGTAGGCATCAAACCGGATAGATTCGGATTGTATACCGTTACCGTGTATAGAACCGGATCGAATGGCGGGGTCTGGACACAATTCTTAGGCATTGATGCGGATAGGATCGGACTGGATACCTGGACCGTATATACAACCGGACAGGATCGGATTGAAAGCCGGGGTCTGAATACAATTCGTAGGCATCGAACCGGATGGATTCGGATTGAATACCGGTGTCGTATATAGGACCGGATTGGATCAGATTGAAAGGCGGGCTGCTGAATACAGTTTCTTGGTATTGAACCGGAATGATCCGAAGCAGTTCATACCAACCCTGTGTATAGAGCCGGTTAGGAAAGAATTGAATATCGGTACCGTATATACAACCGGATAGGGTCGGATTGGAAGCCGGGGTCTGAATACAATTTATGGGCATGAAACCGGATAGATTCGGATTGAATACCGATGTCGTGTATAGGACCGGATTGGATCAGATTGAAAGGCGGGCTGCTGAATACAGTTTCTTGGTATTGAACCGGAATGATCCGAAGCGGTTCATACCAACCCTGTGTATAGAACCGGTTAGGAAAGAATTGAATATCGGTACCGTATATACAACCGGATAGGGTCGGATTGGAGGCCGGGGTCTGAGTACAATTCGTAGGCATTGAACCGGGTGAATTCGGATTGAATACCGGTAGCGTGTATAGAACCGAGTAGAATCGGATTGAATGGCGGGGTCTGGATACATATCGTAGGCATTGAACCGGATAGGATAGGATCGAATACCGGTATCGTGTATAAAACCGGATAGGAGCGGGTTGAATGGCAGGGTCTAAATACAATTTATAGGCATTGAATCGGATAAGATCGGATTGAATACCGGTACCGTGTTTAGAGTTGGATAGGATAGGATCAAATGCCAGTAGGAGGTAGAGAACCAGATAGGACTGGATTGATCGGCCATGACTGAATACAATTAATAGGCATTGACCCCGAGTGGCCGAAGGGAGTTCATACCATTTCTGTGTATAGAACCGGATAGGATCTGATTGAATTCTTGGTGCAATAGTTGGAGGCAGGACTATCATTCCAACACCTGCCACTTGGTGGCGTTTCTCGTGCACTTTGAAGTACAGACGAGAAACACGTATATTTCTTCTCTCGCAAGTGAAGAACTATCTGCTCGATTCATATATAAGGAAGATCTCATTCGGAATTCTCAGTGCGTTAGTTATAAGTTGCGAGCGTAAGTCTTAAGATGCGATGAATTGTGAATGCGGAAATATGGTGTCCATTTGTATCATATGATATAGTCTGAGATGACTCTTCTGTCTAGTACTAAGCCCGAATCTGTTGAGGAGTGTGCTGAAAAGGGAGGGGATTGAGACAATCATCACCAGTCCGAATGAGTCCGATCAATTCAATCATCCGAATCATTCTTTTGTTGATTGGATTAGTTGGGGAATGCAGTTCCAATTTCAGGGATCGATTCGGATAGGACCGGATAGGATTGGGGTGGATGGCGGGGTCTGAATACAATTTGTAGGCATTGACCCGGATAGGTTCGGATTGAGTGCCAGGGTCTGGATACAATTTGTAGGTATTGATCCGGATAGGATCGGATTCAATACCGGTACCGTGTATAGAACCGGATAGAACCGGATTGAATGGCGGGGTCTGAATACATATCGTAGGCATTGAACCGGATGGGATCGGATTGAATACTGGTATCGTGTATAGAACCGGGTAGAATCGGATTGAATGGCGGGGTCTGAATACAATTTGTAGGCATTGAGCCGGATAGGTGAGGATTGAATGCCAGCGTCTGGATACAATTTATAGGTACTGATCCGGATAGGATTGAATTCAATACCGCTATCGTGTATAGAACCGGATAGGAGCGGATAGAATGGCGGGATCTGAATACAATTTGTGGGCATCGAACCGGATAGATTCGAATTGAATCCCGGTAGTGTGTATAGAACCGGATAGGATCAGATTGAATGGCGGGGTCTGAATACATATCGCAGGCATAAAGCCGGATAGATTCGGATTGAATACCGGTATCGTATGTAGAACCGGATAGGAGTGGATTGAGTGGCGGGGTCTGAATACAATTTATAGGCATTGATCTAGACAGATTCGGATTGAATACCGGTATCGTGTATAGAACCGGATAGGACCGGATTCAATGGCGGGATCTGAATACAATTTGTGAGCATCGATCCGGATAGGATCGGATTGAATACCGGTATCGCGTATAGAACCGGATAGGATCGGATTGAATGCCGGGGACTGAATACAATTTATAGGCATCAAACCGGATAGATTCGGATTGAATACCGTTACCGTGTATAGAACCGGATAGGATCGGATTGAGTGGCGAGGTCTGAATACAATTTGTGAGGATTGGATCGGATTCATCCGTTGTATTGTATACCAGTTTGGCGTATAGAACTGGATAGAACTGATCTATTTTTATACCGTTTCGATGGATAGACTTCCATTGGTCGGGAATACCCATTTTCTGAATTCGCGAGGATCCGTCTTCCTACCCGGCTCAATACAGAAAAACGTGTTTCACATATTGAATAAAACTGGATAGACTATAAGTTCAATCCGATCCTATCCATCTCTTGCAGCAGGGAAGGAGAAAATGAGTATTGAAGTTCTATCGAATCCTATCCATCTCAACTCCGATCGGAACGAATTCTGTATTTCCGCATTGGGGGACGACCCATTCAATCCAGATCAAAGCGGTTTTGCGGGTTATGTTTAACGAATCGGTTTGGATGACGGGAATGCGGACTAACGTGAATCCGGTTCAATCCGTCCAGAATGCTAGCTCATGGGAGTCCGTTTGAATGATGGGAAACGCGATCCAGATCAATCTGATTGGATCACGAATTGTGGAGGAGGAGCCCAATCTTTTTTAATTTGGATTTTGGAGATTCACACTTGACGCTCCAATCCGATCCGATACAACCCCTATAAGACGAAATTAAGTACCCAATCCAGTCCAATACGGATTGAATGATAATCATTAGAACGCCGGTTGTGAGCAACTCTATCCGCGGCAATTTGCAAAAACAATATCTGGAAAAAGCTACGCTATCCATATCAATACCATTTTGATCCAGGGCCCTCGAACATTCTATCCAATTCTATCCGCTTGAAACCGATTCACTTTCGAATGAATTATCAGTATTCCTATCCGTTCCAATCCCGAAAATCATCGTTGTTCCTCCGCTCGTCAATCCGGATCAATACTACTCCAATTCGGTGACTCCCAAGATCCTATCCGCTCCAATCCGCTTCGAATCTGACAGTAGAATTGATGATGGAGATCTTTATCCGCGGCAATGTGGGAAAACGTGATTGAACTGTAGCAAGCGAATCCAGTCCAGTACAATTCCAATCCGCAGGTCTCGGGAATCCAATCCGCCTCTATCCGGTCTGAATCCGTTGTGAAATCCACGAACATTACGTCTATCCGTTGCAATCCCGAAAATCATCATTGTTCTCCCGCTCGTCAATCCGGATCAATACTGCTCCAATCCGGTGACTACCGCGATCCTATCCGCTCCAATCCGCTTCGACACTGACGGTCGAATCAACGATAAAGATCTCTATCCGCGGCAATGTGGGAAAACGTGATTGAACTGTAGCAAGCGAATCCGGTTCAGTACAATTCCAATCCGCAGATCTCGGGAATGCAATCCGCCTCTATCCGTTCTGAATCCGTTGTGAAATCCACGAACACTACGTCTATCCGTTCCAATCCCGAATATCATCATTGTTCTCCCGCTCGTCAACCCGGATCAATACTACTCCAATTCGGTGACTCCCGCGATCCTATCCGCTTCAACCTTCTTCGAATCCGACTATCGGATTAACGATGAAGATCTCTATCCGTGGCAATATGGAGAAACGCTATTGGACCGTAACAAGCCAATCCGGTCCAGGACAATTCCAATCCGCCTCTATCCGTTCTGAATCCGTTGTGAAATCCACGAACAGGACGTCTATCCGTTCCAATCTCGAAAATGATCGTTGTTCCTCCACCTGACAATCCGGATCAACACTACTCCGATTCGGTGACTTCCGCGATCCTATCCGTTTCAATCCGCTCCGAATCTGACGGACGAATTAATGATAAAGATCTCTATCCGCGGCAATATGGAAAAACGCTACTAGACCGTAGCCAGCCAATCCGGATCAATACTGTCCTCTCCCAGTCCCCCGTGTTCACAAGAGGTCAATAAAATCGAAGAAGTTCTCTTATATCAGTATATTATCATAATTTCTATCCATCGAACAACATGATATGTACAAAAGAACGTGATTAGCATAAAACATCACCTCATCTTCTAAAGTTTCAAATCAGTATAAACTCTGCTACCTGTGGACTGTTTCTTCTTAACCGGATGGTTCCGTGAAAATATTCCTAGCCATGTACTACAGCTCCTCTTTCGTCCAAATTTCCCCCAATTCGAGCTAATGCTTGCAGTCAATCTACCGTAGGGAATTAAAAACTCACGTCAACTATTGCTTGCTGTTACGATTAAACGGTTCCGCACATGTCAGTTCGAAATGAATTCAATATCAATTAATGCCGTAGACACATTCCACCGCTACATATTGGGTCGTCATTCAAGCAGATAGAAGGAATCTTCGGTGGATGAGATGAATCAGGATTCCGATCCGTTACCATGAAAATGAATCCAGCAAAATCCACAATTCTTCCTGGGTCATGATTCGAATCCGGAAGGTAGCAATAGCTGTATAACGTTCATTGAACTTCGATATGGTTCGGTAACGTACAAACATACTGGGCTACTCCGACATCAACGAACAATGTTTTTCGTTCGATAAGTTCTATTCTCACCAAGTTGGTCTGACTTTCATCCCACCGTATCACTTTTCTCATGTGAGTTACGTGCTAAAAAGGGAGTTGCTCCTCTATCTGGACATGGCACAAGCGGAGATAACAATCACCAGCATGGCTTAATATATCGATCATCCGTGCATACTCTCCTGAACACAGTTTTACAAAAGTGTCATCTGTCTTCTCGACCAAAGTGTAACGAGTACTGTGCAGAACTAAATTCTTGTAAATACATTTAGAGTAGATCGTACATACTCCAAGGCCTTGCACATCTTCATCACCCTTGTTTTGGAAGTATACCACCCCACTAACATCATCTCGCACAGCTGTTTTTGCTAATTTATGCACGAACAGATCTTCACAAAACATCCTCGCCTCTGGGGACATATCGGGGTGTTGAGTGCAACCGGTACGAAAGTAGGTAAGTTGCAAGTACTTTTTTGATATTTGCTTATTCATATCTTTCGGACCACTGACCAACAATTTTAGAAAGTAGATATTACTTTCGAATGGGAAAGCTGAGTTTAATGCTGGAGGACCACTGCGACGGATAGATTCCGCCGCATGTTTCCAAGAATGTATGTTAAATGTAGGGTATTTCTTGTAAATCTTTTCGTAATCTCTTATGAATGTCATGGCATCTTTCTCGCCCTCGTCAACTTCCCCAGACTTGATTTCGTCTTTGAGGTATGTGTACAATGTTTTTGTTAACAGAGAATAATGACTGAACGCTTCTTCATTCAAAGTACCTTTCGAGCACGGAAGCGCATAACACAGGATCCACGCTCTCGCTTCAGATGCTTTCATCTTCGCCCCCGCTGTCAACTGACCTTCTCGTGGTAAGCGATGAATGTCCTGAGTGGGTTTTATTAGAAGTAGACGAGATTCAACTTCAGCCCATTCTCTGGGCATCAATCGAACTGGACAATTAGGATCCTTAAGATCTGCCACAACATACTGAGCGACGCCTATATCCATTCAGTGCATGTATTCATAGGGAAAAGACCAAACAGCATCAAGATGATCACATACATCCTCGTGTTCCTCGGACATGATGAAAGACCGACCCTTGGCGCCTCGTACGTGCTTTTTCTTTTTGAGTGTTCGTAACCTCGGATTACCTTCCAACATTTCTTCCAAGTGTCGAACATCCCTTACATGACTCTCATGTGTTCGCGGAGGTGACTCGTGAGAAGCAGGAAATCTAGTACTTCCTGATATCCAAATGCCTATTTGGTAACACCAACTGCAACCATACAGTGCGCTGTACAGCATTCTGTTCTGGAACATGGCTCTGGCAGGTGTGTCTAGATTGAAATTCAGAATTTTGAAACAAAAAGTGTAACTTTTGTTATTCACAGTGACAGTAATTCGCTCTCCATTCAATCGTTTGAGCTGATCGAGGAGAGTTTTCTTCATGTACAAATTTAGGACTTCAATACTAGGTTCTTTTGTTACAGTCATCAACATGCCAGTGAGTATGATATTTCTCCACCGGAGCTTGGGTGACAAATCATTAAGAAGCATTTGCGAAGGCCACCCGTGCATCACACCATTATTATTGAATGGCGCGCCATCAGCGTTCGCGTTACCAGATAAAATGGTCGTCGTTTCATCACGGTGTTGTATCATCATTTGTTTATTGAGAGATCCATCATGTACATCTTTGAAAGATGAACCGTCGATTTGAGATGGGTTTTTGCGAGATTCGATGTTCCGAATTATGTCATTCAAAAGTATTTCATTCGATAGAATCCTTTTTATTTGGTATTCCATGCTCACAGAGGTAAAATAATTTTGTGATTTCACCGATACAAGATTCGGTGATTGACAGGACTCTTCAGGGCAGCGAAAAGTTTCAGTAGGAATTTTCTTCTGAGCGTTGGTGGAATAGACAACAGCTTTGGAGCAAGACGTGCGATAATAGTGGTAGTCTAATTGGTCGTTATTCGTGGGCACATATTTGTCCATGAAGTATTCCGATAAACTGAGAGTCTCAAATTCTGGCCCTGCACATACTTTCATCATTTCTCCCATACGTAATTGGCCTTCTCTAGGAATTGCAAATCTCAGAGAACAAGCCTTGATCATAAGTATGACATCTCCAACAGTGATCCCTGAACTTTCGAACATGACTTTATGATACATTTCGTCCCCAAATATCTGGTCCTCGAATTGCCTAAAATCATTGCCGTCTGTTGTGATATCTGAGAGTGCATCAGTATCGGATCCATTACCACTCTGTAGGCTGCCTTGATATGATTGGCTGCTTGTACTACTTTCACTAGAGCTCTTCTCAGGGTTTATGGGACTGTTCTGAGAAGTGTCATCATCTGATGTGCCTCCATGAGATATTGTTTCGTCGACTTCCATTAAACACGGAGATGCGTCATTCTCATTCGTCGCACCTGGGACTGATTCCTGCAAAGATTGGGTATGATCAACAGAGTCGGGGTGAACGTCTTCTCCGTCAGTCTCGCGTGAAGTCGACGGCCGTGAAATCTGCGGGTAAGGCGGATTTCCCCTGTGAATTCGAACCGCATCCACCTTTCGTGCCGTTGTCGCTCGCGACGATGTCGAATTACCAGTTCCCTCTTTTTCTGGCACTGAAATACGTTTAAAAAAGTAATGTTCTGCCGAGAATGATCATCTCATCGGACAGAAATACCAAATTTGTGATAATTTACCTGATTTAGTTGATTTTTCTTTATTCTTCCTCCATACTGTAGTTCTACTGACGTTTTTCCCAGCCTTCTTGATCATCTCTTCCTGATCATCTTTTTGATAATTTTCGAGATTATAACGCTTAGGTAGATTGGAGGCATTTGGAATTCGGTTACGATCGGATGAAGCACGAGAGCTCATAATTGTGTTTGATGGCGATACCTGGAGAATCAATGAGATGGTCAACAATCAATGAGTATAAATGATAGCATCATTTTCTGAGCGGACCAAAGGTAGGTTTTCCATACTCAGTTATTTTGAAATTTATAATCAGATCGATGCAAACGAATGGTTGTACATGAAGTTACTCTACTCTTCTATGACAAAAAACGTATGTGAGAGGTAGGAGGGATTGGGGTGGCTAAGAACGATCCTGGAAGATTAAGAGATATCAATGGGACGAGAAAATCTATATAAATAAACAACAATCACTTGCTCCCTTAATTTAAGGTAGTTGCTCTGAAGGATTCATGATACGCTGCGAAAGGATATTTGAAAGCCTAATATTGAAATCCATGAAAACTTCTAGTCATCATTACTCTAACTAGACTTGAAACTCAACTCAATTCTCTTCCAAGAACATTTATTGCAAAAAACACATCACAGAGAATGCAGAAGTTGTATCAGGAAAAAGTTGATACAATAGACCGAAATCATGTAAGATCAAGCAGCGAAAATGATCTATCCCGCGGATTCCTCTGGCATTGAAATATATGCATATCTGGTCAAAATAAGCGAATATGTCTGGTCAAAATAAGCCAATACGTATTCCCTTGTTAAGCCCGAACTCGCTTCTTCTCGGAATTAAGTGGATTTAGTAAATCGTCGAAGCGAAGTGAGAATTTCCGAAGAATTAACGATCGGAGATAGCTAAAATCGCAATAATTGAGCAGCGAATCTATGCATCCCCAAGAATCTTGATAGATACCATACAGATGAGTGATATTACACCGAAATTCATCGCTAATGTGTGGTCTACTGGCACGCAATCAACACAGACCCGAAGGTTACTACGAGGTGATTGTGGCGAAGCAGATTCTGGCGTCGACGGATGAGTTTGATCGGTTATCGTACTTTCTGACAAATAGATGATTTAGTGGATACAATGACTCACATGTATATATGGAGATGTTTGATGATTTTTTTTTCTTTCGAGAATCAGTGCGGATTCTGAATACAGCGAATCATTTCATGAGCTGAAAATCAAGTTCGGATCAGTTCGAGGAGCTCATTCACGTACTGGCTAAGGCTTGGGACCGCGAAGCTCGTGATGAGCCTACGTTCCGGTACTATTCGTTTCGTTCTCATAAATACCACATATTCCGGTAGTAAAATGTACTTTTTGTATACTGAAAATGGGGAATATATGAAGGTTCCGACGAATTGTTTTGGTTCGAGTGTAGTTATGTGTATAGTAATGTGTGAACATGTCGGGGAAGCAGTGTTCCTGCGATGTTTTGAGGACATGCTGATAGTGATAGTTATCTCGCACAAGTCATGCTAGGCGTCGACCAAGGGGCTATTTAGGGGGGGGGGATAATTTGCCATCCACCACTAAATTCCGGGAATTTTGCATTCAAAAACGATATGCACTCGTGATTTGGACACATCAAAATAGGGGAATGCAGGAGTGTAATCGATTGGGCGCAGAGCGGGGGAAGGAGCGGGTAGATGATTTTGGGATTTCTTGAGAGAGCAGAGATGTTTCCTTACCTGTGTCCCATGCTGCCAAGATATCGATTCCAAATAGGGTGTCAGAATAGAAAGTTTTGAAGTCACAAACTTCGTATATGTAGTTGATGAATGAGTGATGTACAAAGCATACCAAAGCGCTAAATGCATTGAATTGTCTTGGCTCCATTTCACCGTAGATGAATACGATGATGCAGAGGCAGAGGTAGCAATGGTCCAAAAAGGCCATTCTTCGTGGCCAAGCTGTGCCGAGGAGGACGAAGGGAATGAAGGAATCGAGGTAGCAGCACTTACCGGTTCCAGTAGCGGAGACTCAGTGGACTCTGGATTAGGCTCGTCGCCGCATGGTCGCTCCAACGAGTGACAAGACATCGACCAACCCAGCCACAAAAAGAGGAAATTCTCGCTGAGTGAGGATGAACCTGCCGATGATGGTACGAATATGTGCATAACTTGATACCTTCCTCCATCCTCTAGAATTTCATGGCTTTGGATCTACCAAGTAACGACGTTCCTTGCAAAGCTTCAATTTTGAGTCTTCCGCAAACAAGTTGTGATATATAGTGATTTAGGTTGATTGAATTCCCACGGCCGCGGGTCATGGCAGCGAATTAATTGGAAACATCCATACTCACGAAATCGCGAGCTTCCTAATCCGACGCGTATGAATATATTGAACACAGTGTATCTGGGTATAAGATGATCGGTTATTACTGTTGCGTGGATGAGAATATTATGAAGTCCCGTTGTCGTGTCGGTAATGGAAGATTTTGAGATATTATTGTTAATGAGTATTCGATTCAACATTTTGCTTGAAACTAGTTTGACTTGAATGAGCAAGGATAAACTGTGTCGAAAGCTCCGACTGCAAAGCTGCGTCTGATTGTACGGCTGGCGTCGGACGATAGAAACAAGCATAGTGATGTAGTTGCAAATCTCGTGTTCAAGTTTCCGGCTGATATGCACGTTGAAATTATGTCCGAGGTGATATTGGAAGTGATGTCGGAGGCCAAGCGAGAAGCCGTCGATATTCAAGGTCAGTATCAAAGGTGAAAGCTCTCCACCTCTACCTGGATTTGCCCCCAGAACTTGTCCACGAAATGTCCAGACCGATTATTTCATGCGTAATCAAATACTTTACAGGCGATGACCATCCACCTTCCTTCGGCACTTGTGAATCGGCGTCGCGTGGGCTAAAAGTGTGCCATGAAAATTTTTGAAGCATCCAAAGCTGGGCTACGTATTACGGAATATCCTGATGGAAGCTTCACACGTCAAACAATCAACTGCCACGCTGATCAAGAAAAGATCTAAAAGTATTCAACCAGTTATCTTTGCGGTATTCAACATATTTTGACCGTGTCATTCGCATGACAACGCACTTGAGAATTCGATCCGAACATATTTATTCATCATGTTAAATTTTGTGTGGTTAAAATTAATCTATTCCGATGTGATATGACGAGATCTTCCGAATTTTGTGGCCAAATGCAATCAAGTCGATAGACACAACTATAGACTGCACTTGATACATCTGTCTCAGTTCAACTTAAGGGTGCGTCCTCAAATGATGCATGTGCATCCATATGCAGTGCACACTGCGCATACGCACTGCACATGTGCACATGTGCAGCTCATCGAAGTTGAGCGAAAATTGAAGGGCTCGCATCAGAGAACTTCTGATATGAATCGGGTTTTGTCTTTGCTGTGTTACCGGCTGATCCAAAGCAGATCTAGACGAGTTCCATCTTGTTTTGGCAAAAATTTGATGAGCTTCACATGTGCACGTGTGTAGTGCATATGCGCAGTGTGCACTGCATATGCATGCATATGCATCATTTGGGGACGCACCCTAACAATATTAGTCTCAGTGCCAATACAGAATTGTTCAAGTATAGTTCGTAGTTTGCATCGTGTCAGGGAATCCATACGATCTCAATAACTTTCAGAGGGATTCATTCATCGAGCCCGACAGGTTGTATCTAGAATTGAGTGAGCATTTTTCTATCTCATCTTAGTAAGAAATCCATCACTCCGAGATTTGGCCAGGAGTTTACCAACCAGGCAGCTTATGATCAAATAATTCACTAATATTGTAAGATATTAGACTATTTGTGTATAATTACGGTATTCGGTCAAGAAGAAATGGATAGATTATTGTCTAGACTGGAGAACGATTGGAATATCGATTCGAATTCGACAGAATTCGTGTTTAGAACTAGTGCACGGATTGGTGGCCGAGGCATGGTCAACGTAAGAGTAGATCTAGTGCTTGATGATCATAGATCCATCGATCTGGAGAGTTCATCCATTTTTTCTATGTAAAGCTCACTTATTTCTTCTGTTCGTAGAAATTTCTCGAAATATTCTTCAGTATGACTTATGCAAATTCGTATCGTTAATTCATGATAAACATTAAACTTCGGTTCCGACTGTGATGTCCAATAGCAGAAATGATTCGTGTTGCGATTCCCTGCTATTTATGGACTATGTATTGCATATCTGGGTCTAGAAACTCAACGGTTTGCAAATGTGAATATATCCCCCTCGGGAAAATTGTTATCTGATCTAGGAATGAGAATTACGAGTTCGAACGAGCCCCTCCATTCCTTCATTTTTGTGCCGAGATCAGATAATAACTCACCTCAGGAATCGCATATTTCGGTATTCGGATCGCGTCGCTCCTGAATGCAAGTGATAATGAGTATGTAGTCCAGATCCATCAATAGAGATCGATTCAAACACAAACACATCTTCGAGAGATAATGATGTAAAACGTCCATGACATTATTCATACACTACACTGCTCCAAGATTAGCTGAGACGGTGGTAGAATAATCATACAAGTAATATTGGACAGAAATCTTTTGATATGAAAGAGAGTCGAGGAATATTACTCTCAGTTTCTCTCAGCATGTTACCTTACTGTGCTACGAACTCGGAACGTATTTGGTCTATTCCCGTGGATTTCGTCCTTTATTCTCCTGAATATATTTGTATCTCGTAAAATTGATGCACTGCTGTTTCTTCTGTCGTGTATGTAGTATCCCTATCTCCCACAGCACAATTGATCGTCATCTATCACGAATTCAATATCTGAGGACCGATTGTGGGTCAATGGTCTGGGCTCGCCCCTGCACCAGAAATACCGGACATTTAAACGTTTCAGGAACCCATTTGCACTGTGTACGAAACCTTTTTATGTAGCGTTTCCAGGTTTCGGTACAAACATTGCTGAAACGTTTCTGAAACGTGGTGGTGCTGCGTGGGGGATTGATTGATTGATTGATATATGCGCGATATATGCGCGGGGACATATATATGCGCGATCCTGAGTGTATCTCAGCGGCGAGTGGCGATGAGCAACGACGATGCGTGCGTTCAACGACGAGACTGCAAAGTCTCGCTCTGCATCTCGAGCAAACAACTGCTCGCCTACCAAACATGTATGTATATTAGGGTGGTCCTTATTTCCCAAGTTTCACAGATCCTTTCTCCCCCCCCCCCCCTCTGGATACCTTCTTTGAGCCGAAAAAACACGGGGAAAATTTTCCCCGAGCCCCTAGAGAGTGATTTAATAGTGCCTCAAAGAGCATCTTGCTTTGAAACTCAAGTAAAAAATAACGCTTTTTGTGAAATTCCTGTCCCAATGTTCGAGCTCTTGAAACTTAGTGTTTCTTCGCGAATGTAAAAGTGGGGATACATGTTCCCACGTAAAATTTGGTGCTGCATCGAATTTCATCGTGACATTTGAACTAGGATGCCACCCAATACTCGTAAATTGCGTTTTCCGACGCGGAAAACACTTTTAGCGCGACTTTTTCATCTCATTCGAGTGTCTCAGGCGTCACTTAATGTAAAAAAAGACGCTGAATTGGAATTCATCGTTATTTCCTAGGTATAATGTGGCCCAACATGAAAAAAATGCGTTTTTCCACCGAGAAAGTACCTTGAGTGAGTCTTCCACGCCCGAATCGAGTGTCTCAGGCGTCATTCACTCCCTCAAGATTAATCTAAACCACCTATTTTCATGTAAAAAAAGACGCTGAATTGGAATCCATCGCTATTCCCTAGGTATAATGTCGCCTAACGTGAGAAAAATGCGTTTTTCCACCGAGAAAGTACCTTAAGTGAGTCTTCCACGCCCGAATCGAGTGTTTCAGGCGTCACTCACTCTCTCGGGATCAATACGAACGACCTAATTTCATGTAAAAAAACACGCTGAATTGGAATCCATCTCCAATTACCAGGTATAATGTCGCCCAACGTGAGAAAAATGTGTTTTTCCACCAAGGAAGTTAGGGTGCTCATCTTCCACGCGGGAATCGAGTGTCTCAGGCGTCACTTACTCTCTCGAGATTGATCCAAACGACCTGATTTTATGTAAAAATCTACGCGGAATCAAAATTCATCGTTATTTCTCGGGTACAACGACGCTTAACGTGGAAAAATCCGTTTTTCCTCCAGAATGCAACGAAATCGACGAAAGATGACGAATTCCTGGGTAAAATTCATAAAAAGTCTGGAATCAACCAAGTCAATCTGAGAGACAGGTCAAAGTCCCTACAAACCATTGTGATTCTTATAGAACTCAGTCATCATTCTCCACCAGAACATTTTGACACTCGACACAAATAGGGATATCATGAGTCAAAAGGATTTACACCTCAGGCATCTACTGGAAAAAAAAAAATTACGATATCTGATTCGGATGGGATAGTCGATACTCTTTATCACGCTTTGACTAGGGAGATGCATTTATTAACAAGAGTGGAGATATCGAGTGACTCAAGTTAACAACATAACACGAGTCCTCGACTCATAAAATTATGAAGATCTTTCCTCTTCGATCCTCATCTTTTTCAGAACGGTCATCTTACTTGCATCTGGATACTGTCTTTTATCCCTTGTTAAACTTAGCTGTATAGAATGTAACTGGGTTTTTGATCGTCTGTGCGCAAATGAGTAATTTGCACACTGTTTTTCGCTTTCCATTTGCTCACAGAAGATCAAAAAACATAGTATGATACTCGGGCGCAATGATTTTCTCTTTCTCATGACTATTTAGACCCTCACCTGCGGCTCGGGCCTAAAAAAATCACTCGAATTGCGAAAACCATCGTTTGCGCCCTTGTATCATAATATACTATTCTGGTATATTTTGGCTCTGGAAATCATGGTCACAGCAGAAGACTCTTTTGTATAGTCAGATTCGACATGGATTCAGACTTGAAAGTATACCAGAGAGTAATTTAGGGAAGCATTGTGACTCCAGAATCTCGATCGGTTCCAGAGGGACCTACTTATTCGCAACTCACTAAAATTTCATGATAGCTTGACGTTGCTCGTCGTTAACTGCCAAAACGACCGACGTGAATCGACGCTGACAAAAGGCTGGGAGCATTGCCTGGACTCTTGGAGCGGCCATAGGATCCCATTTTCACATAAAATGCTAGGATTGCGAAGCGTGTAAGGTTTGGTTCGATGACCGGCCGCAACGCACGAGCAAGGGGCGCTACAATCTTCGCGTGAGATAGGGACCTTACCCGTGAGGGTTGGGTTAGAGTAAGCCCGATTGATCTCTTTCTGGATTAGGCGGCCGGAGTGCATAGACGTTTTCGTACGAGATACTTTTATCTCGCGCTGATTGGAGGTGATTTCAACAGACGCCATTGACGAATCCGATTCAGCCTAGATCTTCATACGATAGTGAGCGCCTTCACGAATGGTTGTGAAGAGAGTTTGTCACGGATCCCGAAAATCCCATATGAGGCCGAGTGAGACAGTTTTTCGATTTTGGCAGGAACTCTCCCTTAGGTCTCTTTACAGGGGCCAATCTTACGGCTGAAATGATGGTGAACTCTGATTTGGCATGAATTTGGAACATTCTGACCATTCCTACGTGAGTCAGTGACTGCTGAGACCCTCGAATCGAACGAAAGAGACATTTTGGTCAATTCACATTAGTCTCGAGAGAGTGAGTGACGCCTGAGACACTCAATTCGGGGGTGGAAGATGCGCTTAGGATGCTTCCTGGGTGGAAAAACGCATTTGTTCCATGTTAGGCATCGTTGTTACTGAGAAATAATGATGAATTTCGATTCAACGTGGTTTGTAACATGGGATCAGGTCATTGAGACCAATCTCGAGGAAGTGAATGACGCCTGAGACACTCGATTCCCGCGTGATGGACGCGCTTAGGGTGCTTTCTCAGGGGAAAAACGGATTTTTCTCACGTTGAGCGTCGTTGTACCTGAGAAATAACGATGAATTTTGATTCAGCGTGGTTTTTTACATGAAATCAGGTCGTTAAGATCAATCTCGCGAAAGTGAGTGACGCCTGAGACACTCGATTCCCGCGTGAAAGATGAGCTTAGGTAGCTTCCTTGGTGGAAAAACACATTTTTCTCACGTTAGGCGACATTATACCTGGTAAATAACAATGGATTCCAATCCAGCGGGGTTTTTACACGAGATTAGGTGGTTTAGATTAATCTTGAGAGAGTGAGTGATGCCTGAGACACTCGATTCGGGCGTGAAAGACTCGCTTAAGGTACTTTCTCGGTGGAAAAGCGCGTTTTTTTCACGTTAGGCGACATTATACCTAGGGAATCAGGATGAATTTTAATTCAGCGTGTTTTTTTACATGAAATTAGGTCGTTCGTATTGATCTCGAGAGAGTGAGTGATGCCTGAGACACTCGATTCGGGCGTGAAAAACTCGCTTAAGGTGCTTTCTCGGTGGAAAAACGCATTTTCCTCACGCTGGGCGACATTATACCTAGGAAATAACGATGAATTCCAATTCAGCGTTTTTTTTTACATGAAAATAGGTGGTTTAGAATAATCTTGAGGGAGTAAGTGACGCCTGAGACACTCGAATGAGATGAAAAAGTCGCGCTAAAAGTGTTTTCCGCGTCGGAAAACGCAATTTACGAGTATTGGGTGGCATCCTAGTTCAAATGTCACGATGAAATTCGATTCAGCATCAAATTTTACGTGGGAACATGTATCCCCACTTTTACATTCGCGAAGAAACACTAAGCTTCAAGAGCTCGAATATTGGGACAGAAAGCGTTATTTTTTACTTGAGTTTCAAAGCAAGATACTCTTTGAGGCACTATTAAATCACTCTCTAGGGGCTCGGGGAAAATTTTCCCCGTGTTTTTTCGGCTCAAAGAAGGTATCCAGAGGGGGGGGGGGAGAAAGGATCTGTGAAACTTGGGAAATAAGGACCACCCTAATGTATATATTGTTATTTGGAGTCAATAAATTCAGAGACTAATTTAAAGTTACTTCTGGTCACTGTTTCTGTAAATCCTGAGCACGGTGCCGGCGTTCAAGCCGGCTAAATATTCCACCCCTGGGAGGGTCGTACCCCAACACTGCCGTCCAAATATAAAAGGGACGTAACTGCACCCTTGGTCAAAATTGAGTTATTGATATCGTTGGTTAGCTCGAGAGATTCCACATATCCATATCTAGTTCAAAAAATTCTTCAAAAACTTGAAGTGACCAAAAAATCAGTTCGAAACTGAAAAATTGTATGGCCGGCAATGCAAAGTCGCAAAGTTTCTCGCGATTTTCTCTGTTCCGACTCGGCTGCAGTTACGTCCCTTTATATTTGGACGGCAGAACAATGGTAAACCCGAGCTCACCAGAAGAGGCTGGCTCGCGCTCCAAAAGTCAACGCGGCCATCACATCAAACCGGAGCATCACGCTGACATCTTGTAGTCCTGTGACCGATGAACATAGAACATAGGAGTTATGTACGAGTTTTACAACGAACAAGTCAATTAGCAGCGGAATCATCATCGTCGCTGCAGCCAAGGGCATTACAAGGCAAGTCTCCAGGAAAGAAAATCATCACCTCAGCAACGGCGCTCGCAAAAATCGACGCCACGGAACAACTCGCTTCTCTGCGCAAGTACCAACCTGGTGCACACGCACAACATTCTCGTGCACCGACCCGAGGTTGTAACAGCAACAACAATAGGACAATATCATGAAATCGTGCCAAGTGAGTGTGATCAGCAAAAAATCGCACATCTCAACCGGCATAGAGCAGTGCTCCGCACGCTCGCAAAGCCCACCTGGGCATACGAGATGACTCACCGGCATCGGAGCCTGTGGCCATCGGCACTGGCGCCCACGACGACGATCTCCGAGTATCCAACGAGGTACAACGCCGCCGCACACCGCCCAGCTAGGATGAAACGGTTGTAAAAATTCAAGTCATATAATTTTGATTCAGGGAAGGGTGTTGAAGGTAAAATCTAAAGATATGAAAATCATGCCATATATTGGTCTGTTGGTACATGGGAGTCAAGTAATCAGTAGATATTAATAATGAATCTAGCTTGAGGACGGATCAGTAACCACACTCATACAGTACACCATACAAACTGCTATGTCAAGCATTAGATTCAATAGAGAATAAATGGTTTGCGCAAGTACAATAGATCAAACTGTAGAGTTATGTCGCGCGCGACTGATGTGCTCATCCGGTATATCGTAACTGCAGCGAGACTTTGTCGTAATCCAACACATAGGTAAAAACACGTAGAATTGGTATTATTGACTGGGATTCTCGGCAGCTCGCAGCTCCAGTAGAAGATGGATTAGGTAACACGCAGCTCCAGGATTTAGAATGCCGTTAAAGGTGTATCGGCTCTGTCGGAGCGGCCGCTCAAATTGAGCTGCTGTACCGTCTCAAGAGTCGAACTTGGCGCGATGTTGCGACTTTGGCTACGTGGTTGATAATGCACAAAGCTGCAGATCTGACAAATAGCCCAATTGGGCATATAGCGAAGCAAGTGAGCACGCCGTCCGGAGGCGATGCCGGCCGGGCGATTTCTGTCTCTTGGCGAGGCTTTTATTTCAGCCGGTAGCAGACACACACACACACATACACACACACATACATACTGATACATGCTTGTATACGCTCACATTAACATACCTAAATTATGGAGAGGGTCAGCGGCACTAGACGAGTGACCGTTACACGTTTCCTAAACGTACGCCATTCGGTTGCTTTGAAAACTTAGGAACCTATCATCGGGCGTTCCCGCGACGTACCATGAGAAACGTTTTTACGACGACTACGGTCGATCGAGGTTTTGGTAGCGTTGTCCTGAAACTTTTGCGTAGTGACCGAGGGTTCAACGACCGCTTTAAGGCAGTTGTCGTGAAACCAGTGGGAAACCAGTTTTCAATGTGGAATTCGTGGAAGCTGTATCTCAGGTTTCAATGACTGTTCCATTGCAGTTTTCGTGGAACCCAGTGGAAAATCAGAATGGAGCGCGGAACCCGTAACCTAGGAATCACCGACCGTTTCACTGCAGGGTGTCCACCGGTCCTCAAAGTCCTTAAGAGGTCCTTATTCGATTCGGAAAGTCCCCAAGTCCTTGGCAGGTCCTGAATTGCGGAGCTTAGGCCTTACGACTTTAAGACCCGTGTGCAAAAAATGATTCAATTACAATTTGCGCGGATGCCCATCAAAAAACATGTATTCCATGAACTTGGCAAACGAGAGCTCATTCAATCGGCTGATAGTTATGCTGATTATAACATAGATCGATATCACATTTTTCTAATTCGGAGCATGTACCTTTAAGACAGGGCCCCTCTAATGCAAGATTCCTTCAACGCGGCCTTGAAGGTACATGGTTTGGATCGATGTAATTTACTATCAATCTACGTCATAATAAGCAGCACATTCACTGAAATTAGCGCTCTATCAACAAATTCGCGTTACATATGATTCATTCAATACATCTTGACTACAGCTTTTCTCAAATTCAGATACAGCTTCAATTTTCGATCATCATATAACCCTCAGTGATTTTCCGAGCAATCACTGTTCATCCGGTTGATACTCTATAGGCCAGTGATTCTGGCACTTCAACTGTGCATAGTTGGCATAGGATGGTTATATTTCTTTTTCGATGCGCGACATCGTGTAGGACATGGTAATATAGTATCGAGCAATTTTTGGCCTGTGCAAAAAATGACAACCGTCGGATACTGCTCGATTTCGAATTTTTTTGCATTAGTTTGCTCGTGACTCTGTTGTCCTGATATTAAAATTGTTCTATGTGGTACCATGTCATAGTCAGTAGGATTCTTTGGATATTCGAAGAAGAACTTAACTCGCTATCTTGTATCTAAGTTGCTAGAATTAGCAATGAAGACAAAAAATGACAGAATCTTCTCTGAATTTTCATTTCCAGAAAATTCAACCGATTGATGTGTCACTGCTAGAACATATAATTCTCGTTAATTTCTATATGCAAGAGGAAATCAAGTCAATCCGTCAATTAGAAACCGAGCTATGAAATTTGTTTATCCAAAAATGTTCTTCTTCGCAATAGCTACCAAAATTTTTCTGCGTAACAAAGTTGTTCTAGGAAATCTGGTAGGTACGTGGAACCCCCTACTACAATATGCAATGTTGAAGCTGATCAACTTTTCAAAGCAAACCCATCCTGGAGCCATTTGTTCATGTGAATCAAAAAATTGACTTTTTTTCGCATGTGGGGCTGAGAATACGATAGGTATTGATTAGAGTGACACTTATTTCCCGACTTTTCTGGATCGGACGCTCCACCGACTTTCTTCCAAATTTATGATAAACATAGATGGAAGGGATTTTTCCAGATTTTTAGAGACAGTCTCTGTAGTGCCCATTTTTACCTACTTTTTTTATTTGAACGCGATTTTTCGCCTTTCTCGATGAATTGACTGCGCGACTCATCTATCTAGAAGGATTCCCAATCTCACTCGGCTAGATCACCAAAACATTTCTCAAGTAAAGTTAACGAGGAATACCATAAGAATATTCATTCCATGTACCAAGCCACCCCGGGTGCGACGATGCTATATTTTTCTCCATAGGAACCAATTCTTCTTGAAAAAATGGGGTATATCAGCCATCCAGCTCTCTGACTCGTTCCTAATCTAACTAGATAGTTCAGACAACATATTCTCCATGTACAATTTGATTATACGAACGATGGAATAGTAAGCGATTCGATGCTCAGAGCCATGCCAAGTCGAACGAGTTCATGACCTTTGGGAAGATACCGGGTTTTCTCCAAAACACAGCGTCATGTTAGCATCCCAATTTTCTGACTCGTTTTTTATCGAACAAAATAGTTCAGACAACATGTTTTCCACTTCAAATTTAACGATGAGAGGATGAGGAGATCGATTTGATGCTCACACCTGTTCCAAGTCGAATGAATTCATAATTCTTCGGAGGAAATCAGTTTTTTTCTCGAAACGTTGACATATAAACTTACCAGTCCACTGACTGTTTTCGGATAGTACGGGATGGTTGTGATTAGATGTTCTGAGGTTATCTAGAACAACAACAAAGGCTTGTCGGCAGCGTTTGAATTTAAATTGAAAATGTACAATTTGAGTGTGATGTAGCTAAAAGGTCATCACTTTGGTAATCGAAACATTTTATCTGAAACCTTCGATACAAAAAGCGATTAAATGCATGGAAAAAAAGTGATAATGCACGATTAACAAAGAAATCATAACGGCTTGTATTCTCAATAATTACATTTCATTTCAATCAATGTAGCAGCTAACGCTGCGGAGCTGGATCATAAGGCTGTGCTGATTCGATGCAACGAGTACATGATCTTGAGAGCCCAGATATGGGGCGGGAGCGGCTTTTTGACATTAACATCATCGCATAGCATGAGGCTCGCGCTTTGAATAGTTGATAAAAGGTGTCCGATAGTGCATGGCTGCAATCAAGTTATATGGAATGAATCAAAATTAATCTTCGATCACGTGAGACTAGTGTCTGACAAATATTTCGAGGATATGGAGATCGAATCTCATATTGCCGTATCTCGAGATCATATCGCGTAAGAGGCTGCGGGGTAGAGAGCAAGCGTCTATCGAAATCGAGCTCGAAAAGTCGAGTGGAGGGTGTTTTTGAGGTATTTCAAGGTCGTTGAACACGAATATGACATTGCCTTACCTCCTAATCGTGTTGCGTGGGTGGCTGCGGGGGCGGAGGCGCGAATTGACCGAGATCGAAGCTCGAGACTTGAGTAAGGGTGTTTTTGGGGTATTTTGGGGTCGCTAAGCACGAATTTGAGATCGTCCAGCCTCCAAGTCATGTTGCGTGGTCGGTTGGGGGGGGGGGGAGGGGGGTCAAGTAGAGGCACAAATTGACCAAGATTGGAGTTTGAGAGTTGAGTAGGGGTTATTTTTGGAGTATTTTGGCATCGCTAAGCACGTATTTGAGATTACACAGCTCCCGAATCGTGTTGAATGGGTGCCTGCAGGAGCAAGGACGCGTGTTGAACTAGATAAAACTGGAAGAACCGGCGGGGGGGGGGGATTCCTCTATATCTCGAGATCACTGGACACAAATCTCAGATCACGCAGCCTCAGAACCGTATTGGGTTGGCGGCTGTGATGGTGAATTCGATGTAGTTCCCTGACAATGATCATTTCCTGAGATAGAATCTGACCAGGATTGTAAGCCGAATTAAGGCATCGAGACCATACCACGAGCATACGCCAAGTATCTCCTTTAAGCGAGGGATCGAGTGATATCCTGTTTATCAAAATTCCGAATCGCTAGGTATGTAATCATAATTCTCGATCTTGGAATAGGCCACAAATAGTTTCAGGCGTGAATCTGCGAGAGAGTGGTGACTGCAAGGAGATTCGAGAGCTGAATCTCTATTCTGGCCAATTTTCCAGGCGGAGTCTCATCTCATCATGCGCGAAGCATTACCACTTCACAACGACCATGACCAGAGCGTGATGTGATAGCAGCGGGAGTGGGTCATGACTTAGGGAGTGTGATACTGAAATCTCAGCTCTGTAACCGGAAATCTTAAAAAGCAGTCGATTCTCATATAATGACGGGCGTAAATCAAACATACCACGAGCCTAAGCGAACTGTGTTTGTGGGATGGAGCACCGTGCAATATCCTAGGGATTCGAAGTCTGATCCTCTAGCTATGTGATCATAATCCTCAATGACGGAACGGACTACAAATCGTTGCGGGCGAGAATCTACGAGAGGGTGATGACTGCGAGGAGATTCAAGCGTTAGATCTCTATTTTGACTGTTTTCACAAGCGAAATCTGATCTCATGTACCGAGAGGCATGGTGACCATACAACCACCCAGAACTATTACATGATCCAATAGCCTAGGGATCAGGAGATGTCCCAGGACGTGCGATTATGAAATCTTAACTCTGTGATCATAAATCTCGAGGAGGAGCCTATTCTCATAGATTTACGGGCGTGAATCTACTCCTCGATAGTAACGGTTAGGAGATTTGAGTTTGTCCTTGCTGAATCTGGACATCCCCACGGGTTGAATCTGATTCCAAGTAGTGGGATGACTTTCGTTATTCGGTCACCTTACCACGAACCTAAGCATAGTGTGTTCAGTGGCCGAAAATTCGAGCAATATTCTGGGCGCGGGAACTACGATCCTCTAGCTATGTGATCACAATTATTGATCATGGAATGGACTACAAATCTTTTCGGGCGTGAATCTAGGAAAAGGTGTTGACTGCAAGGAGATTCCAGCATTAAATCTCTATCCTGGCCATCTTTAAAAGCAGAATCTGATCTCATGTATCGAGAAGCATGGTAACCATACCACGGCCCAGAACCAACACGTGATCCAATAGCCTAGGGATCGGGAGATAACCTCAGACGTCCGATTCTGAAATCCTAGCTATGTGGTCGAAAATCTCGAGAAGGATTCGATTCGAATACATTGGCGGACGTGAATCTACTACTCGATACTGACGGGTAGGAGATTCGAGTGTTCTTTTGCTGAATCTGGACATCCCTACGGATGAAATCTGATCCCAAGTCGTGGGAAGACTCACATTAAATTCACCTGATTATGCTAGTTCGGAGCGCTCGGAGCGCTCCTACCCCCGAACCTTTCTTTTGAAACGCAATGAGTAAGAGAGAGAGAGAGAGAGAGAGATTGATTGATTGATTAATGATTTATTATGCCATGGTCACGAGGACCGTATGGCAATAAGAACGAACAACTCCGATAGGTTTTTCGGTACAATTTGGGCATACATATGATTACTTCGTAGAAATTTACATAAAACTCTTCGACAAAACTACTTAGGCTAAATCGACGAATCAAAACTACTTATACTAAAATTAAAATTCACTTTACCTACGCATTGTGCAATAAGATTTAAATCAACGCACTACATACTCATGTACTTCCTTCTCATAGAAAAATGAGCTGATAGCAACTTTGAATGCTTCTATAGGTATAATCAAGCGAATCACATTAGGGACAGATTCCCAAACCAGCATTGCCTGCAATGAAAAAGCTTTTTTGTACGCCGTAGTACGCGTTACAGGGACGTGCATTCTCGTTGAATTGACTCGCTGCGATCGTCGTACCGCCTCGTCTAAAGGCTTGAACAATTCATGTAGGTATCCTGGCGTAGCGGTGGTAAAAATTTTATAGGTTTGCACACATAGGAAGTAGTCCCGTCTGCGCGCAAGGGGCATCCAATGCAAACGCTCATAGCAAGGTCTGAGTGACGCGTCGCGACGACAATGAAAGATGAACCGAACACAAGTATTAAGAAGTCGCTGCAATTTCGTTTCTAGATAGCCTGACAAATCATGATATACTAAACACGCGTAGTCGAAATGAGGCATTATGAGCGCATTGACAAGCATTTTCTTCACATCAGTCGACAGAAAATGACCACGGTATCGCAGCTTATGCAAAACCTCATGAACTTTCGAGCAAATACTTGCTACGTGGGCATTCCACGAGAGATCTTTTGAAAAAATCACTCCTAAATTTTTTATTGAATCGCGCAGTGGGATTGATTGCCCATCAACGATGATGGGTGGCAATGATTCCAATTCAATGCGCATATGATATTGTACCGAAGCAAAGAGCATCGCTACCGTTTTTGGAATGTTTAGACGCAGCTTGTTATCAATAGCCCATTGCACAATACTTGCTGAATCCTCATTGAGCTTTTCAATCATCTCTGGCAACTCATTGGGCTTGCCTTGAATATAGATTTGAAAGTCATCGGCAAAGAGCATACCCTTACAATGCTTAAGAACTCGTAATATGGGATTGATGCATATCAAGAAGATAATCGGTCCCGGATTCGAACCTTGGGGGAAACCCGACGAGCTAGGTTCAAATCTAGTCGTCGTCCCGTCCTTGTCAACTACTGCTTGCCGCCTGTTACTCAAATAGGAATGGAACCAGACTAACGTCGTGTCGGAAAAATTGATTTCTTTCATTCTCAGCAAGAGTGTCTCATGACTAACACTACTAAAAGCAGACTTGAAATCGAAGAGTACTTGAAGGGTTACCAATCCATTCTCAATGCCCAATCGAATATCCTCAGAAACTTTAAGTAATGCAGTTTGCGTACTGTGATTGGTACGGAATCCGGACTGAAATGGTGATAAAATTTGGTTACGTTCGAGATGGTCCACCATTTGATTGGTTATCAATGTGTCGAAAACTTTCGCAAAATGAGACAGATTCGAAATGGGTCTAGTATCCGAAGGCGATTGTGGACAAGGAACTTTACTCAAGGGAATCACAAGTGATTCCTTCCAAATTCCCGGATACTTGCTTGATCCAATTGATGAGTTGAACAAATTGACAAAAAATGGTATTAGCGACGGAAGAACTGATCGAAAATACTGGAGGGACAGAGGGACATACCGTCATTACTCTGGCCCTTAGATTTAGGCAAGCAATTACGCATCGATTCGTGAACTTGACTGCCATCAACAGGCTTCAATGCAAATTCTGGATAATCACAACTAATAACGGTGTCAATGATCAATTGTAGCGTAGTTTCAGAACAGTTTGGGTGCTGACTCGACATTTTGGAATAAAACTCATTGAGTTCATCGGCTAAAAAACAGTCTAACGGAGACTTGTTAGTATTTTTAGCGAAACCTAATTTTCGCAAGACTTTCCAGTAACCTGCTTTGTCAGATGCTTCCGACAGAGCCTTAATACAGTAATTATTTTTGGCCTCTCTCTTCTTATATTTTAATTATCGTCGCAGCATCTTGTATTCAACCCATAGACTTGGGTTACCAGATCTCTTTGCTTGCTTGTATTTTCGATCACGTGCTTTGCCTTGTTCTATGAGATCAGGAGTAACCCAAGGGGCTACTCGCTCACGGATACAACGTGTTGATATAGGAGCCGTCTGATCGAGCAACCCGATTACCACTTCCTGAAATTTCCGTAACGATTCGTCAACATCCGCACAGTTGCATAGCGACATGGTATTGCTAACGGTTTCTAGCGCCGTATTGAAGGTAGCCGGGTCAAAGTTACGGAAATCTCTCGATGTAATTGTGATGGATCTTTTCGCCATTGACGGGAATTTGTAATCGATGATGAGATAGTCATGGCCATTTATAAACGGCGCGCTAGATTTGGCATGACTGATCACTTTCTCGTCAGAGTCAGTAAGAATGATGTCGATCCAAGTGTCACTACTTTCCAGGTGATGGGTAGACTCGAACGGGACACAATGCAAGGAGTTCTCATAGATTAAGTCACGCAGATGTAAGGAGTAATAATCACGAGAAAGCAAGTCCGAATTTAGGTCGCCTGCTAAGATGACATTTGCATAAGAGTGAGAAAATTTCTGGAAATTGGCAAAAAATTGGGTCATGACGTTTCCTTTAGGACAGCGATAAATAGACGCAAACAGGACATTACGATTCTCCGGCATTCTCACATCTAGAATGAGGTACTCTGTCTCATTGATGCTAAAAATTTTCGAGGACTCAAGAACTTTACAATCAAGGCTGTCACGTACATAAAGGGCGACACCTCCGCCTTGAACAAAATCTCGCTTCCCAGTGGTCGAGCGAAGACCACGGTCATTGCGAACAAACACATAATTAGGTATCGCAAGAAGTTCATCAGGGTACTTTTCTGTTAACCAAGTTTCTGACAATGCCAAGATACCTAATTCTTCGTCATGTAAGAACGCAGAGATTTCATGAAAATGCTCTTTCAATGAGCTGACATTGAGCTGCGCAACGCGAAGCGACATACGCAGGGATTTGGTGCCCTTGGAATTGAAATTATGAGAAGGAAGTCATGACATATTCTCTAGATCAGACTCAGTAACGATCGGTATTACATTACTCCCATCTTCTTTACACACAAATACATTACCGTTCCGAGCCCAAACGTATTTGAAATTGCATTGTCCAGCACGCTCTTTTGCTTTAATGCGCAAGTTATGGATCATTTGAGGGAGCATCTCAAAAAGATTTACTTTACTCTTTGCTCCCTTATCATTATCTGTGGGCATAAAATCTTCAAACAGCAAAAGAGAGAGAGAGAAAGAGAGAGAGAGAGAGAGAGAGAGAGAGAGAGATCCCAGAGTTCGGAGCGCTCCGACCAGCATATTCGAATAAACCTGTTATCTGTCACCATACCTCGAGACTGAGCCGAGTGTGTTTGGTGGTCCAAAGATCGAGCAATTTTCTAGGGATTGAAACTACGATCCTCTAGCTATGCGATCACAATTCTTGATATTGGAATGGACTACGAATCTTTTCGGGCATGAATCTATGGAAGGGCGGTGACTGCAAGGAGATTTGAGAGCTGATTCACTATTCTGGCCGATTTCACAGGGAGTATGATCTGATCCTGCGAGAAGCATGACTACAATACAACGACCGTGGCCAGAGCACGATTCCAAAGCAGCTTGATCGAGTGGTGTTTTAGGGAGTGTGATCCTGAAATCTCAGCGTGTGATCAAAAATCTTGAGAAAGAGTCGGGTAGATTCTTGAGTTTTTTGCCACAGAGCTAAGATTTCAGAATTGCACGTCCTGAGATATCTTCCGACCCTTAGGCTATTGGATCACGTGGTGATTCTCGGCGTTGTTTAGGCATCGTGCCTCTCGGTACATCGAATCAGATCCTGCTTGTGAAGATGGCCAGAATAGAGATTTAACGGTCAAATCTCCTGGCAGTCACCACTCTCTCGCAGATTCACGCCTGAAACTATTTGTGGCCTATTCCGTGATCGAGAATTATGATTACATACCTAGCGATTCGGAATTTCGATAAACAGGATATCGCTCGATCCCTCGGTCAAACGACGAGATACTTGGCGTATGCTCGTGGTCTGGTCCCGATGCCTTAATTCGGCTTACAATCCTGGTCAGATTCTATCTCAGGAAATGATCATCGTCAGAAAACTACATCGAATTCACCATCACAGCCACCCACCCAATACGGTTCTGAGGCTGCGTGATCTGAGATTTGTGTCCAGTGATCTCGAGATATAGAGGAATCCCCCCCCCCCCCCCGCCGGTTCTTCCAGTTTTATCTAGTTCAACACGCGTCCTTGCTCCTGCAGGCACCCATTCAACACGATTCGGGAGCTGTGTAATCTCAAATACGTGCTTAGCGATGCCAAAATACTCCAAAAATAACCCCTACTCAACTCTCAAACTCCAATCTTGGTCAATTTATGCCTCTACTTGACCCCCCCCCCCCAACCGACCACGCAACATGACTTGGAGGCTGGACGATCTCAAATTCGTGCTTAGCGACCCCAAAATACCCCAAAAACACCCTTACTCAAGTCTCGAGATTCGATCTCGGTCAATTCGCGCTTCCGCCCCCGCAGCCACCCACGCAACACGATTAGGAGGTAAGGCAATGTCATATTCGTGTTCAACGACCTTGAAATACCTCAAAAACACCCTCCACTCGACTTTTCGAGCTCGATTTTGATAGACGCTTGCTCTCTACCCCGCAGCCTCTTACGCGATATGATCTCGAGATACGGCAATATGAGATTCGATCTCCATATCCTCGAAATATTTGGCAGACACTAGTCTCACGCGATCCAAGATTAATTTTGATTCATTCCATATAACTTGATTGCAGCCATGCACTATCGGACACCTTTTATCAACTATTCAAAGCGCGAGCCTCATGCTATGCGATGATGTTAATGTCAAAAAGCCGCTCCCGCCCCATATCTGGGCTCTCAAGATCATGTACTCGTTGCATCGAGTCAGCACAGCCTTATGATCCAGCTCCGCAGCGTTAGCTGCTACATTGATTGAAATGAAATGTAATTATTGAGAATACAAGCCGTTATGATTTCTTTGTCAATCGCGCATTATCACTTTTTTTCCATGCATTTAATCGCTTTTTGTATCGGAGGTTTCAGATCAAATGTTTTAATTACGAAAGTGATGACCTCTTAGCTACATAACACTCGAATTGTACATTTTCAATTCAAATTCGAACGCTGCAGACAAGCCTTTGTTGTTGTTATAGATAACCTCATAACCTCCCATTTATTGGTATTTATTTGATTTATACTGAAAAAACTAGCCATTTTCCGTCTTTGAGCCCATTGAACTTTTTGTTCAGCATTTTGTGCTTGACAACATATTTCTTCCTCGACAAAATTCACCGAAAGCCAAAATCCTATCTCTCGGAGCGGGGTCCTTTAACAGCACAATGATAACATGGATCAGGTCCGCAAAGAAGAAATTCCTAAAATTTCAGCGCACAAGACTCGCCCGGGTGTGATCCGAGAAATATTACGGTTCCTGGAAAAATAGTTGGAGTTGTGGCCGTCTGCTGTTTCGCGGCTTATGCTGGCTTATGCGGTACACAACACAACACGCGATACACCGAACATAACCTCTTCAGTGATCAACTAAATGCACTTCGAGCTACTGATATCAAGAGGCGCGATAGCGCCTCGCTGGCGAGGATGAGCAGACAAAAAATCGAGCGAGGTGCTGTGCCTTATATACTTTGAATTGGGGGTTTTCTAACCTCACACATTTTTCCCACCTTACTTATTTCAACCACCCGGTCGCACGAACATCTCCTGCCTCTCTATTCGGCGCTGTTTTAATACGGACTCACTATTAGTGTCATCAATTTTCCGATTCTGACCACTGGGACTTTTATTTCGCTTCGCCAATTTTCACCACCTCAAAAAAATTATCCATTTGATTTGTCTAGACCTCGAATGCAGCTTCGATTTGTTTAGACCCTCGAACGCACAGCTTCGATTCGAGAGTTGTCGACGAGCGAGTGAGAGTTAGAGAGAGAGAGAGAGGAGAGAGAGAAGATCCGTCTGCTTTGTTTACATCGCCATGCATCGCGGTGCCGCGCACTCGTATGAGTGCATGCATTATCTTGTTTGGACAAAATAGATGCAAAATGTGTATGTTTCCATGGAAAAAGCAGCTATTGAGAGTTAGGTATTCTTAAACGCGGTATATTGTGGAAACCTGTGCAAGATGTATTCTGGGATCCTTTGCCCCATCAGATTAGGAGTTTATAGATGCAACTTTGAAGTCTTGTATGTGATGCAGTACTAAATGTCTCCAGTAGAATCAAGGAGCGTTTGCCGAGTACATGAGAATATGGCTTTGAGGTTCAATAAGTCACTTCATCTGCGTTAATACTTGTGATATTGCTTTCCAGGTTATTTTTTCTAAACATTCAGTCAAAAGTTGGATAGGAAGTTTCAGTGATTGTTTATATGTTACTACATGCATACACTGAATAATCTAAATGAATAGAGATTGAGCGGTCATTATCTTACTCTTGGTCTATTGATATTACAATCCAGAGTCGATATCGCTGTGAGGACCAGACAATACATTTTATTATTTTGACTGCTTCTGAGCTGATTTTGAGTTTTATTTATTGGTGTCATCAAGTAAGAAGCTTGAGAGCTGGTATGTGACAATAAATATTATATTGGCAAGTGGTCAAGTGCATTTGATAGAACTACCACACACTTCCACAATCTTTCAGATCCAGATTAATAACTCTTTCATCGTCACAATCATACATGCAACTCATGGGTCCATTTAGTATTACTAAAAAGTTCTAGCAGAGTTATTGCTGCTCCAAGAAAGTTTGAAATCATGTGTTGTAATTCATGAGTTGAGATGTGATGTAAAGAAGATATTCAAGCGCTCCATGAGATGGAAATATGGGTTTCTGGACTTTATAGGAGTTGAAGCTTGAAATTCTGCTCACAACTTTTGACTATCAGGGAATCAAATATTTATATAGGGTAGCAAAACCTATGTCACTCAAATTTTCTTGTCACCAAAGTTGACTTGGAGCGGCTTTTGCTCCTCTTGTATTATTCCTCAATACTATTCCACTCCAAATATTGATATCATGTTTGTAACCAGGGATATGTTAATCTTCTGGTTCTAAAACATATCCTGAACAATGAGGAATCAGGAGATTCCTAATTACAATCATAACATCCCAACTTTCACTCTGAATGAGGAATGTCTAATATCGTTCAAGCATTGATGTTATGATTGTGATAAGGAAATTGTCTAAATTCTTATAAATGAGGTAAGTTCTAGAATAAGATAATGAGTAATGTCTCGTTCAAGAATATAGAATCAATACTTGGGTGGAATAATATTTGGGGATTTCTCAAGTATATCAAGAGCCGCTCCAAGTCAACTTGATCAAAAAGATGATCTGAGTGAAATAATTATTATTTATATTCTAGAGGGATATGTGATTAACAGATTCTCAAAAGCTGTGATCAGATGAGGAAGTTGATTTCTTCGTTTTGATTTTCATAAGAAAGAAATTAGATCCTCCCCCCTCCGTTCACTTTTTTCAAAAGCATAACTTGGCGAGTATGAGTTTGTTCCTCAAAATGTATTGATTTTTATCAGGTTTTCACAGTAAAAATGATGATTGATTCAAATCAGCTGTATTACATAGTTTCAACTCTTGAAAGAAATGGAATCAAAGGAACTATGTCGAGTATTTCTGTAAGTTTGAGTGACCAACCATTTTCCGGGCAAAATACTTATGGCATTGTTTCAACTCGTGAAAGGAATGAAATGAATAAGAAACCATGTCGAGAGTTTTTCGAACAAGTTTGATTGTATAAGGTGATGGATTTCGAAAATTTTGCACGGTCTTTCTTATTCGTTGATTATTAAAACCAGAACTTGAATGAGAAAAATTGAAGAAGTCAAGTATAGTTGATTAAAGAATCACGCTAATTATTCTCGAAACTGTAGATTTTTCTTTGAAAATATGGAGCGAATAATCACTCGTTGCTCTCTCATGTATTATATGAACTATCATATAAAAGCGACGAGTGATTATTCGCTCCACATTTTCAAAGAAAAATCTACAGTTTCGAGAATAATTAGCGTGATTCTTTAATTTTTAAAATAATTTTTAGATTATGAGTCCAATGACTTTTTTTAGTCTATTTAAAATATTTTTCAATGATTTTTATCAGCAAAATAAATGTTATAATTTAACTATATTCCTCTTAACATTGTAAAACGAAGAGCGACGAGTGATTTGCTCCACATTTTCAAAGGAAAATCTACAGTTTCGAGAATAATTAGCGTGATTCTTCAATCACCTTATACAATCAAACTTGTTCGAAAAACTCTCGACATGGTTTCTTATTCATTTCAATCCTTTCACGAGTTGAGACAATGCCATAAGTATTTTGCCGGGAAAATGGTTGGTCTCTCAAACTTACAGAAATACTCGACATAGTTCCTTTGATTTCATTCCTTTCAAGAGTTGAAACTATGTAATACAGCTGATTTGAATCAATCATCATTTTTACTGTGAAAACCTGATAAAAATCAATAAATTTTGAGGAACAAACTCATACTCGCCAAGTTATAGTTTTGAAAAAAGTGAATGGAGGGGGAAGGATTTTTTATACTTTGAGCATTGTGAACTAATTGAACATCCCACGAACGATGATAATTCACTCATAGTCATTCGTAAATCGGCATGAATACTGGATTTTGTTCCTGTCCGCGATCTACTTTATCGATAAAATCACCAAATTCTCTGCATGCTGACTGCATGCAACTGCATGCACGCATCCGCAGAATTTAATTTGGACCCACCCAGTGAGCCTGAAGTACTTCAGGCTCTCTACGATGAACCAGGTTGCAGGCGAGTTGCAGGTGAGGGACGAAACGCATATAAGAGCCTTGTGGGTATGCGTAAGCCATCAGCTGATGATCAGCATATGCCTACAATGTCCACAGGCCACCTAGCGCGAAGAAGAAGAAGCACAGACGTTGAACCTCGCGCCTCGCGTGATTGCTCGCAATCGTTTACCTCTAGAGTCCCGCAGTAATCCAAGGAGCCAACTCTAGTGAGATTTGGATTGAAAATTCTTCGTCAGCATCATATTCCTTCACGTAAATATCAGATGTAGACTTCGATATCGGTACCTGTGATACCTATGATGATATGATTTGTCTGTCTGCAATGTCTGTCTCATGAGGCATGTGATATCAGTGGGTGTCGGGAGTATAACATTTGGCCGAAAATATTGCATGACCACATGATGGTATCAGTGATTTTTCCAGCATCAGAGACTTGCTAGTCAATACCTAGATACTACTAAGATCATGAAGACTTGAGATAGAATCTAGATTTGACTCCCCATGCTTAAATATATCCATTGAATCTCATGTCATTGCCATAAGCCAGCTAACTGTCATGAAAGTAAAGCATCGAGACCCCTATCAGATTAGATATGTATCAGTATATCTGCCAACCTCTCTTGGTTGGAGGCTCAAATTATTTCGCACAAACCATAATAATGAGTACTTTGAACCACATTGATCTACACTTAAGAATATTACGTGGGAATGATTTTATTCTGATGAATTACTGCACTACCAATAGCTATACAAGTGTACATTATCAACCAATATCAATCGGAGCAACTTTGAAACATGAAGTGTAATTTTTTGTTACATCTTGAGTAACTTTTACAATCCCCCACTAAAATGCACTGTATCAGGGTTCTATTGGGAGTCCACCGTTGCAACTTTTGATTACGAAAGTGTTCATTCTGATGTGTCTGCCTAGAACTGAATGAGCTCTAAGAATTGTTCCAAAGTTGAAATCTTGTTGGGGTACTTTTGGAACAGTGAGGGTGAATATCTTCAACAGAAAATTGTTATACTGCCTTAATTTTTATTCTTTATAATAGGGTATTTGGTTTACTCCCTGCTGGAAATAGTCACGTCCATAGGGACACCTCTGGGGATGTCCCTGGGGACGTGACTATTTTCAGCAGGGTTATGCTTGTGATATCATTCAGACATCCACAAATCATTTAAATGTTCTTCTGACCATATTCTGTGTCTCTTAAAACTCATCAGTGAAGTGTCTCTAAGTGACCCTGGTTTCCTCAAATTGCCTTATACTCTTTGAACTTCTAGGTGTTTCCAGGTTGCCCTACTTTCCAGGAAGCATGTATTTTTTCATCTCAATACTCCATCTTAGCACTCAGTTGAGAAAGTGCAAAGTAACTCGAGAAAAAAGAAATTTATGTGCATTTAAGAATTGCATGAGGAATGAAGTTCAGAACTGTCTCAAGATATCAATGGGAGTCAATTTTAGAAACAAGGGAAACACTTTATTGATGATGATGCTTTTCTCACATGGTTGATCTATCAAGACCGTTAACCAGGGTGACTTTGAACACTTTTTGAAAATTTTGCTTGTAATTTCCCTGTAACTTATATGTCTTACATTATGATGGCATTGTATCTAGATTCCAATTGGAAGCTTATTGTCTTGGCTCTCGGTTGCCCCGCAGTAGAGTCCAATTGGGTGTTGTTGACAAAAGTTATGAGCATTTGGAAAGTGTTCAAAGTTAGACCCCTTAGTTGGGGTAACTTTGAACGCTAGATTAATTAAATGTAAAATCCTTAGTAACGGACATGGTAATGGTCTGTGTCTGTCTCTATGTGATAAGTTCGTATTCAGGAAAGTATTATAGACTCATTTAGGGTTTTCGGGAGTTGGACTGAAGACTCAAACAATGATGAATGAGTATTTTCAAGGAGTCATCTGAATTGTGATTACAATCTGCATTTGAATTAAAAAACTCGCTAATACAAAGTTCTAATCTAATCCAGAAATTTTCGATCCTCCATGTATAATAATTGAGAGAGTCAAGTAGACATTTTGAAAATCAAAGGATCCCAACCACAATCTCAAAATCGAGAATCATCGGAATACAAGAATTGATTCGCATGATCTAGAGTTAGCCCGATTTTCGAGTGACTACGGTTTTTTGAAGTGTTCAATGTTACCCCATTCGTTGAAAAAGGATGTATTTTTCCATTTAAGTGTTCAAAGTTACCATGGTCTGGAGAAAAAATACGCGTTTTTCAGTTTTTATCCTTCAAAATTGAGTCAAGGTGAAAATATTCTATTATAACGGTGGATTCTCCAGGATATCGTTGAAGGTCAATGAAATCTAGCGCCGGGGACTTGGATTCGCCCTGGAAGAGCTCAAACGAGACCAATTGTTTGAGATAAGTGATCCTGGCACCGAAATTGTCAGCTGCAGGAATTCCAAAAATAAGGATCGATACTTCAAAAACTCTTCCATACAAATCCACGCTGAGAAAAACTCCTCCAGCTTCCAATTCTCCAAGATTATTGATAAACACGCTGGAACCAAGCACCCCAGTACGCCTCTTCTACTGCACGTGGAGACATGTTCGTGGTATAGAAATACTCGCCTTAAAAAAATAAAATACCCGTATCCACGAAAATCTCTTGCTTCCTATTAGTTTTTCCACACCTGGGAATTGTTGTCCATTAACATGAAAGTCCAGATCATTCGCTGTCTTACACAACGTCCATGTGTGACTTACTCAAGACAGCTGGTGATCTGGACTTTCATGCTTGTGGAAAACAATTCGCAGTTTGGAAAAACTAATAGAAAGCAAGAGATTTCCAAGGACACAGGTATTTTCTTCTTCCAAAACAAGTATTTCTATACCACGAACATGTCTCCACGTGCAGTGGAAGGGACGTACTGGAGTGCTTGGTTTCAGCGTGTTTATCAATAATCTTGGAAAATTGGAGGCTGGAGGAGTTTTTCTAAGCGCGAATTTGTATGTAGGAGTTTTAAAAGTATCGAGTTCTTTTTTTGGAATTCCTGTAGCTGACAATTTCGGTGCCAAGATCACTTATCTAATTGTTTGGAGCAACTTTCTTTCGCTCCTAAATCATGCCATCCAAGAAGTTTGTTGAAAACTCTCCTATAGCTGAAAGAGACCCCCACACCGGTGCGAAATGTTGTACACGTATACCACTATCAAGCAAATTACTTCTAGAACCCTTGCGCATCCCTACTTTGCTGATTTCGAAAATTAAAAACTTGTACCTCGAGTGTTCAAAGTTACCCCGTCTGTTGAAAGTAACCCCGGTTGACGGTAATCCATTATTTTGATTGACACTCATAAGCAAGTTTCAACTCCAACTAAAATCTTTTCAATCGTTGACAAAGAGATATGAGCCTTTCATGATTTTGATAGCCAGGGTGTCTACCAGGCCTTCCATTCCAAATGTTCTTATTTGATTCGAAAAGTCCTTATGTCTTTAGAAAGTCCATATTTGCACGGCTCGGTTCTTACTAATTTAGGAGCTTAGGAGCAAGAAATACGATGTCTTGCAGAATAACTTTTCAAAGGAATTGAGATATATGACAGAAAAACATGCCATCAGAGTGGATACGCGCGTGTATTTCGTATACTACTAGAGATTTTTGTCCATCAGTGTAGAATTTTGAAAATTGGTGCCGACCCTATTGGTGAAGATTTTGAGAAGGATCTTGCGAGGAAAAGTTTTCAAGAGGGATTGAAAAAATTTAATAGGCTAAACAAGCGTTTTCATACATTTTTACTCGATTTCCTCGGAAGAATAGGTAGCTCGCATTAGCTCAGCAGTTTTATGATCAAAATCTGCTCTCGTAGCAACGCAGTAGCCGGAAAAAGCATTTGAAGTTCAGGAAACCATGAGTTTTTATTTGAAACCCTTGACGAAAACGACGAATATAGATCTGTATAGAAGAACAGGTCTAATAAAGCTCTCTGTCACCAGAGCTCGGGTTACAGCTTGTTTAGTCCCGTAACCCGACCGATAGGTGGCGATCCGTTCGGGTTTTTCTCGGCGTGTCCATGTGGACTGACACAAGCATAAAACAATGTTTTGAGTCACCCATGCGGTGTAACCCGACTCTGACCAGCGATGTTGCCGTAGGCCAGTAATTCTAGCTCAAAAATGACCCGTTCTCGACATGACTGCCATAGGACGGTTCTATTTTTTTGTGGGATGGGGGGGATGTGGGACATTGTGTAGGTCATAGTAACATAAAATCGAACAATTTTTGGCCTGTGCAAAAAAGTACAATCGTCAAACACTGCGCGTTTTTGCATTTTTTGCACCATTATGCTTGTGGCTCTGTTGTTTTGATATTTAGAGTGTTCTTTGTGGCACCATGTTGTAGATAATGGAATTCTCTGAATATTGGACGGAAAATTCATATTCCTATCTTGTACCTAAGTCACTAAAATTAGCAATAAAGGCAAAAATGACTGAATTTTCCTTGATTCGCCATTCCGAGAAAAGCAAGCGGATTGATGTGTGACTGCTAGAGCATATAGTCCTCGCCGACTTCTATATGAGAAAATCCCAGAAACTTTTGACTTTTTGCTCCTAAAAGTGAAAATACTGAAGAACGCTGTGTACATTAGGGTGGGCCGAAAGAGGGCTTTTTTCGAGAATCAATACGCCCTAGCGTGGAAATGTTGTGTTTGTACATATAGATGTGAAAAAAAATTCCTGGACGCTGAGAAATGAGATTTTAGGTCTCAGCAAGAGTCATCAAGCTTTCATCAAAATTAACACAGGTTTAAATGGGAATGTGCCTGAATCGGCACTTTTTTCTTGCTAACTTTGCTCGCATTTCTAGCGCATCCAAGCATTTTCCAACGCACTTCAGCTCATTTTGAAGCTTGTTCCAAATCCTACAGCTAAGGTGCGTCCAATTTCAAGTGACCAGAGGGAATCTATCCCAATTTTCCCAAAAAGTGATCATTATCAGAAATTCCAAAAATAGGGCGATTCTCCCTTCAAACTTTGCACTGGTGCATCTGAACATTCTCCAACGTATTTCAATCCATTCTCATGCTTGTCACAGAGAGTTGGGACGAGTGTTACGTCATTTTGTCGATTTTCCGCCATTTCCTCGCTCTTGAGCGGAGCTAGTATCTATCCACATTCACCAATCCACTCCAAATTCGGTGTCTACTTTCAGGACATCCAAACAAAGAAATTTTGACTGGTGAGGCCTCATTAGACGTCACACAGCCCAAATTATGGTGGAAAGACAGCAAAAGTCAAAAGTTTGTGGGATTTCCTCATATACATAGAAAAGATCAAGTTGATCCGTTCATAAACAACCGAGCCATACGATTTGTTTATTCAAAACTGTTGTTTTTTGCAATGGCTGCCAAAATTTTTTTAGCGTACCAAAGTTCTAAAAAATCTGGTAGGTACCTGAAACCCTCTACTATAATATGCGATGATGGAATTGGTCAATTTTTCAAAGCAAACCCGACCTGGAGCCATTTCATGGTGTCCACCGAACCTGGAATTCAGGGAAATCAGGGAGAACTCAGAGAATTCATTTTGCACCTGGAAATCAGAGAAAACTCAGGGAATTCTCACGTGGAACCTGAATATTTTTACAAATGTGTCAGTTGACTTGCTATTCATTCGCTCTGCAACGGCCGTCAATTTTTCGATTTGAATGGGAGCGATCTTTCAAATAAATAGTTTCACGTCGATTCCGCAAGGTTTCCTCCGTTCATTTTTCTTCCATTTTCTTTTTCCGTTCCATAGTGTCGAAAAAAGATAGATCCTGAGGTTCGTAGGCCCAACAAAATTTGTTTGCATCACCCTGGTTTATCTGAGTATATTCGATGTAAAATGACTCGACAAACACGAAGAAGTCAAATTCGAAGCTCTGCAAGGAACTCCAGCTTTATAAAAAATTATTTTCTACTGTTTTGAATTTTTAATGCACAAAAAAATTGTAGGGAAGCCATAACTTAGAAATGATGCTCCAACATTCTTCATGAGTAGATTACAACAATAACAACCGAAAACACGATTGAAGAAGAATTTTCCTGGGTATGTTAGAAAAGCTACACCAACACCGTAATTTAGGATTATTTTGAGTCTGGCAAGGACGGTTTTAAAAATGTTGGACAGATGATCAATTGATAGGTTTTTGAACCCTCTTTGGAATTCTGTGAGCTGAATCGCGATGGGCGAAAGCAGTCCAAAGCTATGCGCGAAATGCCGAGTCAATTTCCCAAATTTTGAATTTGTAGCAGGATCACTCGGATAGATCTGGGTAAAGCAAAAATAATCTTTAGGCAGTCAAAATTGTTCGAACCATCTTCTTTCAACATCATGAAACGGAAAAAAGCACATCGATGGGTGAAAAAATGGTCAGAGAAAACCTTGCAGAATTTACGTGGAATTACTCTCGAACAAGTGTGCATCATGTTCCGTTTATGCACCCCTTGGTCGCTGGTATTAGCTATTTCGACCCTTGTATGACTTGTGACCAAAAAGTTGCTCAGCAACGTTTATCCCGAGTTTTATCCCTAGCTCTGAGCATTTTCATTGACACGACGTTGATATCTTCTGAGGCAGAGAATGCCGAAAGATAGTTTGTTGACTTCATCAGCTTGACAAGCACAGGAGAGACATTGAAAATGACTGATTTGTGTTTGATTCATTTGGATTTTGAATCTAGAAATCTTACCTCGAGAGCACTGGAAAACCTGGAATACTCAGGGAATTTTTCGAAGGAGATTTGGTGGACACCATGCATTTGTTTATAAAATCGAAATATTGACTTCTTGTTCCGCATGTGGGGCTGAAAATACGATAGGTATTGATCCATTTTTTTCTGCATCATACTGAGCTATTTTTTCTTCTAAATTTTGGGGAAAAAACATTCCTCTACGACCTTTTGATCTGGAGATACCGATTTTTTTTAAAAATCGATATTGTTCAAACAATTCAAGATTAAGAGCTCAAGTTCAGGGTGACAGTAGAAGGAAGTCTGAAGTTCATTATAAAAAATATTTGGTATACATACCTCATCTCATCTCGTCTTCACAGCAAGTGAAAGTTGATGTCCAACTTCGTTTGGATGAAAAGAGCTGCAGGGAGACGTGGTGGGGGTACTCCCGCGACACACAGTCCCGAGTAGATAAAAGTCTTCATCGTCTTTAGTCTTTATCGTCATGGCTATTGCAAAAATGAAATTTGTTTATGATAAATTCTAATAACTTTTGCAAAAATGCAAATTTGAGCTAGCTTGATATGATTTCGCACGTGAAATGTGATTATAGAGAGAAAAGTACTCTCGCTATTTTATCGTAAAAGCATCTTATTCCGAGTTACAGTTGGGAAGGGATTCGAGTCTTCATTATCCGCTCTAGCAGCTGTATATCTGGGATTTGGTTCAATTTCTCAAATAATTAATAATGAAAGAATAAAAAAAGAAGTATATAGTAATCTCTATGAGCAGCAGTCGAACGTGTCATGCGGTGTACTCATTTGACTACGGCTCGAAAAGTAGAGTTCTCACGAAAAAATAACAAAAGTAATTTTCTCTTTAACATCAACAATTACGTACGAGATACTATCGAGATTGCACTATCTTGTATTTTTGTAAAATATATTCAAATTTTAATAAAATAATGCCTCGTTTGTATAATAGCTACGACAGTGATAGGACAATTAATTACATATGGTTCTAGACAACATCAATCTGCCCAACGCTTATACAAAAAGTTTTTGTTAAAACTGCGATCTCAATGTTATGAGTGAAAAAACGGTGACATTGGCTCAAGCTCATTTGTTAACACGAAGAATTTATCAGTTACTTCGAAGAGCAAGACCATACGTCAATAATCGTCAGTAATCAAGAAATCAAGAGATTAAACATTACACATATAATACAAACGGGAACATTCTTTTTTTCAAATTCACTTTGTGAGAGTACTTTTCCGACGACCTACTTGAACCAAACCCATGTTTTTTCATTTTCTGATGGTCCTCAACTCGTCTTCAAGATGCTCCTGCTCAAGATCATTCATTAATTCAGTGAATCGAAGATTGCATACAGTTTCCAGATTGAGTAAAGATAAATTGTTGACCCCAAAGCCTTCAAAATGTCCGTATAATGATCTCTGTAGTACCTGTAATAATGCAAGCGGCGATTGGGTGGCGAGTGTACGGCATGCCGAACGACTATTTTGGGAGTATACGGTAAGGGTGATGACAGACAAAGCGCTACGCCATGATTTTGCGCCACGCCACGACGCGCTACCGCACGCCACGACCCAAATATTTATTCCAGCGAACCCAACCATCGATGGATTTGATTTATTCTCGTAATCAACGACTGATACTGTAACAATAAATCCAATCCATCGATGGCCGGGTTCGCTGGAATGAATTTTGGACCTGTGGCGTGCGATAGCGCGTCGTGGCGTTGCGCAAAATTGTGGCGTAGCGGTTTATCTGTCATCGCCCTAAAGAGGCGGCAAACGTTCGGTAGACGCTTGCCGAACGTTTGCCGAGCGTGGCTCGCGGGTGGCGGAGCGTTAGCAAGCCGAACATATGCCGCGTGCGGTAACCGAACGTTTGCCGGCGTTCGGCCCCAACAAAGTTTGCTGTACAGCCGAAGACTTTTTCTACTCGGGGTGTGGCGGAACATCGGTTTTGGGCCATAAATTGTATCCGCGCGAATTTTTGACCAATTGACGTGATTCGAAAGAGATTCTCTTAATTTTCCAACCCTCCGCCTCTTCGAACTGCAACAATTTTGATTAAAACCGTTTCGGAGTCTGGGAAAGGCATCGAACGTTGCACTGTATTCGAGACGGGAATACGCTCTTTTCCTGGTCACCAGGACTGTATTTGGCAGCTTGACATCATCCAAACTGACCTATATGGTTCTTCGAATGTGTACACTACCCTCTAACACCTTCCTGAACCGTTTACTCGTTTGAGATGGGCCCAGAAATGGTGGAACACGAAACTATGTTGACATACATGCTTTCTGGTTCACTTTAAGGGAGAGTCGATTACCTCGGGAGTATTGAATGACTTGCAGGATCCGAAGAACACTACAGGTTCCATCTCACATGATCTAGTTATCGAATGCTTTGAGGCAGGAGTCGGAAAATTGCCGCTGAGATTTTTTAGAATTATATTTTTTCGCCGGAAAATAATGGTAAGTGGTAGAGCGGCACTCAAGATCATAACATCTAGGTATCTGTTCAAACTTGCAGGATTTGGAGAACACTACAAACATCATTCTATGTCATTAACTCATCCGATGCTTTAGAGCAGGTGTCATAAAATTGCCGAGAAAATCATTTAGGATCCTTTTTCCCCGGAATACACTCGAAAATTGTAGAACGACCCCCAGAGCCATGGAATCTAGGTGTCTTTTCGGTCTTGCGGGATCCTGAAAACACTACGGATACCATTTCACGTAATTAACTCATCAAATGCTTCAGAGCGCGTGTCATAAAATTGCCGCTGGGATGCTTTCGGGTCCTCTTTCTCCGGAAAATGCTCGCGAATGGTAAAACGACCCTCCAAATCATGAAGTCTAGGTGTCTTTCGAGACTTGCGGGATTCGGAGAAAAATACAGACACTATCTCACGTCATCAACCCATCGAATGCCTTAGATCAGTTGTCATAAAGTTGCCGCTGGAATGTTTTTGGATACTTTTTTTTTCCAGAATACACCCCCAAATAGTAGGTAGATCCCAAAACCCATCAAGGAGGTTCAGCTGGTAAAGAATTAAGGGAGTAACCTCGGTACATAGGTAGTCGAATGAGATCTAAGTCTTATGCTTGACTATTGCGGTGTTGAACGTGGCAACGTCGCACATGTATAGGTATAGCGCTAACGGGGGTACCGTCGATGAGTCTCGCATGGGTGTGTTGAGGCCTGCAGGTGAGGTTGGAGCACATCAGCGGCTCGGCCGGGGGTCCTTGTTGTTTACATGTGTAAGATTAGCAGATAAAGAAAAAATATGTCTGTCAAAGCAAAAACCTTTTATTGGAAAGGTAAAAAAGTGAGTGAAAAAGTCTATAAAGACAGGCAGAGGCGTACAGAACTTGCAGAACAAATTCGAGGAATGAGAGGAAGATTCTGCTCAGATAACCTCGAAGCGTGCACTAAGATAGTTGATACTGAAGATAAAGCTGAAAAACAGCAAGATTCTGGCCTAAAAAATTCTTCACCTACTAGAACGATTGGGGATGAAGTAATGAGTGAAAAGTTGCAAGAAAATTCTACATCGCTGGATACTGGTGTTATGGAAGGGCGTAGAATAGTTCATATGAAATTTCTTGGACAACAAATGTTTTGCTATGCATGCAAAAGTATCCTGTCATTGACTGATGTGATGGATGAAGTTCGCAGTGGCTTGGCCTCAATCATCCTTATAAAATGCAGATGTTGCGGAAGAGCAACCAGAGTCCAGACTGATAAAGAACACAAAGCCCTTTCTGGGCGGTATCATTTTGACTGTAACACAAAAGTAGCTCTGGGTGAGTATTCCTATTTATTGAAATATTGCAGTTCAATATTCATGACTCATTATCTTTAACTACTAAATGTTCATTATAGGCACTATAAATGGAGGCATAGGAAACAGACATCTAAATAAAGTACTCACAGCGCTTGACATACCTAAAATGCATTGGAATACATATAGAACGCATGAAAAAGAAGTGAGCAGAGGTCTGGAGCAAAGCGCTGAAGAATCTTGTATTGCTGCTGCTTATGAGGAGAGGATGCTGACTATTGAACATGCTGAGAAACTTTTAGATCTATTGTGAGTACACTGGAAAGGAGTGATTATGCGATCAATGAAAGAGTTTACATCAATGTGAAATAGTTTCATATGAACTCTTTAGGCCAAAGTGAAAATGAAATGGAATGAACATTGATCTTAGAAGTATGAAATTTCTTATGAGTATCTCTGAACAAAATGAATTGCGACAACTTGATTCTTTGAAACTACTTATAGATCTCTTGTTATATTTTAATCACTAATTTATTCACTGATTATTCTACTATATACCTAATTATCATCATGAGATTTTTACAATGATGAATGAGAATGAATTGAATGATTATTTACAGTGAATAATATATAAAATAGGTTCCATGTATAACCATGAAATTGACTAATCTTTCAAAAGAAGGAGAAATAAATCTACAAGATTATTCTGATTCACTAATATTAGTTTCATACAAAACATGCGGCCTGTTCCAATTATTCCTCTTCATAGCATAAATTTGAAATATTTCAGACCTCCAGGACTAGATATAACATTTATATTTCCTGACTTGAGTGAAGAGGATATCAAACATAAAAGGATCCCAGCTCATGCGATTGTAAGATTTGCAGCATCACTCGATATGGGTTGGTTCACCAGGGGTTCAAGCAGAAGTTATGATAGTATGTCAGGAACTGCCACCCTCATAGGATACTTCACAAAGAAAGTAGTTGGATATATAGTTTTGAATAGAAAATGTAATATGTGTGATCATGGTCATTCCAAAGAGGATCATGACTGTCGCTTGAATTTTGTTGGCAGTGCAAAAGCAATGGAACCAAAAGCTGCAGTATTATTGTCCAAAAGTAACGCTATTCTAGAAAAATGCAAACTTGAGTTAGGAATTGTCATAGCTGATAATGATAGCAGCTCTATATGTGCAATGAAAGAGGCATTAGGTTATCAGCTTGTAAAACAAGCTGACAAAAACCACACCTCAAAAGGTGTACTATCAAGTCTCTTTGAACTCAAAAAGAGAAAAAAGTACAAAGAGCTGACTAATATTGCTATCGAATACCTTAGGAAAAACTTTGACTACTGTGTATCACAAAATAAAGGTGATGCTAAACAAATGGCTGTTGCTATAGCAAATATACCTCTCCACTGCTTCAATCATCACAATGATTGTGGATCTTGGTGTGGCTATAAAATAGATCCTACTAATTATAAACACAAGGTTATAGGAGATGGTTTCTACGATGAAGACCTATTTCTTGATTTGAAACAGTTCTTCAGTGATTTGTCTGAAAAAACTCATCAGTTTTCTGCTGGTGTATCAAGTAACTCCAACGAGAGCACTAATGCTGTGATAGTTAGTAAGGCTCCCAAGAGTAGACTTTATGGAAAATCATTTTCTGGTGATGCAAGAGTTGCTTGTGCTATTAGTAAGAAGAATAATGGTGAGATATTTACTGCAGATGTTGCCAAAAAACTAACTTTATCTCCAGGGCGGAATGCTTTGAAATATAGCTCTAGGGTGGACACACATCATTATCGGAGGAAGAATAAAGCTGCAACACGTGCCTTCAAGCTATCAAGGATACTTTTAAAAAAAGCCAAGAAAGCTTTGAGACATAAAAATGAAGCTGTAGAAGGAACCACATATGAAAGAGATGTAGGACTCTTGACCAGTCTACATGAGACTATCCCTGTCAGACAAATTAGAGAAAACTTGGATCCAGTGATTGTCTATTTTGATCTAGAAACTGGTGGTCTTTCTAAGAGTGCAGATATATTACAAATTGCAGCTTAGTACAAAAACTACACTTTCCGAGTTTACGTCAGACCCTACCAAAAAATTTCTCCTGAAGCTAGTCAAGTTCATGGATTAGTTTTTGTGAATAATCAACTACAATTCAAAGGAAAGCCTGTAGAAACTGTATTACTCAGAGAAGCAATCCTTGCTTTGTATGAGTTCATCAGTAGTTTTCGAAGGAAATGTGTGCTAACTGCTCACAACTGTTCCTTTGACTATCCAAGACTGATGAATGCTATTGAAAAAGTATATACGAAAGAACACTATCAATCAGTAATAGCTGGATTCAGCGATACTTTACCTATTATAAGGAAAAAGACTGGGAAAAGGAAAGCAGGTGAGAATAAGCTGGAGAATTTGGCAAAAAAATTCAAAATTGACTGTGAAGGTGCTCATGATGCTCTCTCAGACGTCATAATGCTGCATGAAGTTATAAACAAGTTAGGAATCTCAAACCAAGAATTGAGGGACCGTATGTTGAGCTGGAGAGAAATTCAAGATAGGAAGATGATTGCAACAAAGCTACCAAGTGCTATGAGGAAACTTCAATCACTGGATTCTTGTGTATCTTATAATATGAGGAGGAAAGTGGCCATGGCAGATATAACATCAGATTTGATACTCGACGCTTACAAAGATCAAGGTCTGAAGGGGCTCGTTGGCTTATTGGGTGAAGATGAGAATGGTAAAGTTAGGGTGACCAAAGATAGTAAAGTTATCAGAAAACTGTTTCAATATTTACAAGAGAAATACAAGTGACCTGACTAGCAATTATATAATCTTTTGACTAATTTTAATTACCCGTATATCCCAAAGTTTGTTCAGTGTTGAGAATAATATTTCTCCTATATCACATTCCAAATTTTTGACCAAGTAATTTATGTGTAACTAAGAGTTTGAAATAAATATTTTGCATAGCACTCATTGGCAATCATTCAAAAAGCGAGCCTATCACCTCACATTTTCTCCATTATTTATTGTATCCACAATGCTTCAGAATGTGTGTACTTGAAAAATGGGGAGGTCAGCATTTACATCTTGCCATCATGAGCATCAAGCATTGATGACAGATTCCCATGCAACAGCAACAGCTGTTAGCAGACCGCTGCTCATCTGCTCATCCATGCTCATCTGACGCCGCTCGTCGCCCGCCGCGATAAGTTAGGAACCTACCTAACTCACGCGATGTTGCCGCGTTTCTCGGCGTGTGGATTTTTAGTCGAGAAAATGACTGAAATTTATTTATTACTCAAGTCATAGCTAATCAATGGTCATTCTGGAGCATGCGAAAAATTCCTTTTTTTTTGGAGCACCTGGTCGCTGAATGAGGGTAAAAACTGATCGGTCAGTCTTTCGCAATCTAGTGAAACGTGCGGTATCCCATAAGATTGCATGTTAAAACATCAATCCGGAAAAGGCTTGGGAATTTTTTCACAAGTAACCGAGAGCCCTGAAAATTTGACTGTGGCTTTCTGATACCCAAATCTACCTCTGTGCCAAATTTCGTCAAAATCTGATCGGTAGATCTTCTACCGAGGTTACTCCCTTAACAGAGAGATTTTGATGAAATTCCAAGTACTCGTTTATGATGCTGATGTGAGACTTATACTGAATTTTCGAGACATGGGGTTACCTGTGAGCCGAGAAATCAACGTTTGATTTTTCGCGAATTTAACACGGCGTCTTGTGGGAAATGCGTGCTCTCTGAGCCTGCTTCATCATTTTCGGGTTGACTTAACAGAGAGTTTTTGATAAGAGATTAACAAATGATAGACATAACACAAAGGAAACACTCAAGGGATCAAAAAGTTGAGTTGGTTACTTGTGAGTGTTGGAATATTGTAAAGTTTACGACAAATTCTAGTGTCGACTGGCACGTGTCAATAGCACGCTATAGCAATACACGGCGAACGTAGAACTTAGAGACGGACCGCTCGCGGCTTGCGGCTGTTACGTACTAAATCTAGGGAATCAGTACAGATTCGATATTTGAATTGAATAATGAATGAGAATGAGTTTAGCTCGAATGTCACAGTTTTCACAATGATTTCATGTTTGAATTTACCTTTCAGTTTGCCGACGCGAGTAGGGAGAAGGGTGAATGACTTATACACAGAGTTATGAATGAACTTTTTGAGCTGATATCGTTCAGAAATATCAAAGACTCGAGAAATAGATGAAGCGTGAAGCGCTTGACAAAATGATGTGATCTTGCCGAAGGCCAGTGTAGCTCTGATGGCGGGCCGCTTTGCTCGTCGATGCGGCGGTGGTGTGGGCGTCGGGCCCTTCCGATGGGCCTTGTTGCTGTCTCTCTCGCACTCGTGGCTGCTTGGCTAGCGAGAGCGTAGATCGATGTTTGAGAGGCAAATCTTCCTAGGTTTCAAAAAGGGGTGGCTTGTATTCAATTATTCTCAACTAATTACTCTGCCAGCTATGGTGACCATTTATATACGGTGATTTGAGTCGGGTGCCGTTCTTATACCATATTTGTCAGTTATCTACTTTATCAACATATCACTTCGTTACACTTCCACCCTTATGAAAAAAAATTGTTTACAATTTTTTCAGCAAACATTCCATATAATATATCTTATGTGAACGAGCTGAGCTAATTATTCTCGCGTTTCATAATTTTTCAAAGGAATACAAATTTATGTTTCCGAGTAATTGCATTTTCTCATTTCCCATCAAATTGACGCTTTTTGGGACTCTATGCAGAATTCTGAGCACTGTAGGATTATATCCTGATAGAATACGTTGTGTTCGACATTCCCTATTAAGCCTCATCACAAAAGACCCATTAGGAGCAAAGTTGTGGAGCTTTTACCGATTCTGCCAATCTCAAGTTTTGGCTCCAAACTCTAAATTTGCACAGCTCCGATGCAAAGTCGATCTGGGATAAACAGAAAAATACATGTCACCTCATTCTAGCTCTATAATTATTTACTTCATCGCGGAGAAAATCTCATCTTTTGACCTTATTTCATTGGACGATCTTGAGTGGAATAGCCCAGAAATAGTGTGGAATAAGTTTAAAACATATGTAAGTCGCAGCACGAGGAGGAAATATATATTCCAAGGGGAAAATAGGCAACGGTGCGCGGGAGCGCAAACAATACAATTGAGGGGGTGCATGGAAGAAGGGCCCAATTGTAAACTGACCATTCTGAGGAATACGATAAAAACTAACTGTATCTTGCCCGTGGCGTAATTCAATGCGCAGACGTGGCTCATTTCAAAGATTATGACATCCTCGAAATTACCGGACGGGAATTGGAAGGTTGCTGCCGATTTTGAGAGGTATATAGCCATTCGAAAAGATGCCCTTTTCCCAATACTGAGTCAATTTTTGGGACAATCATTCCACTAAAAGTTTAAAAACAATGCGAAATTGAGTTCAATGGCCTCCAAATTTCATCAGAATATCTATGGGTATGTGACATAAGATATCCGATTGCGATTTAACGTCTCAATGCATTTTCATCGATTCTGTACGTGAAAGATGGGTCCATTGAATGTGTGAAACTGAGGTCACTCAAAATTCACTGAGCAAGCATGGAGAGACATTTTTTGAAAGCCAAAGAACATGATTTAATAGCCAGAATTGGTAGAAAAGAGATATGGAGACCATGAGCATTCTTTGACAAATTTTTCGTAAAAAACCATGCCCCTTTTACCAACACTCCACCACTTAGGCCCTTCATCCCGATATCGATAGTGGAGTTAGGCCCTTTCGAACGAGTTTCTCCGTCGACTTAGGCCCTTTTTACCAATAACCCTGGACTTAGGCTCTTTTTACCAATACTCTTCCACTTGAGCCCTCTCTTCCTATACTGATCGAAAGGCTCTTCCGAAAAATCTTCGCGGCCTTGATTGCTTTCTAGGTACCTGTCACCGCGATAAGTCTCCTTCATATACTCACGTTCGTGCTGAGATTTGGTTGTCCGATTAGTCTTTCTTCAGGATTCTCATTGTTTCAATCTCTCGTTCGATTCTGAGAGTATCCCTCATGGTGAACGCAAGATTTTTTTCTCTGTCTCCGAAGACCAGTAATGTATGTTCGTTCGGATGTAGATCTTGTGGATATGCTAATGCGTAGGTCTCACACATCAACATTTACAGAATTTTTCTTTCATTACTCAAGTGAATTTTTGGAACGGAGTTCCTTTACGCTTGTCTGAGGAGTAAAATCGCGCGCGACCAGTTGACAGACACGGCCCCGTGGAACGAGATTCGATGCAACCCACCGTACGATGCAACGAAAAAGCGACACTTTCGCGATATAGGTATACTGCTAGCGCTAAGCAACCGCGCGCACTCATTCTCATCCATATCGCATAATCAGATGCCGAATGCCAAAATCCGTCTGCTATGGTCTACCGTCTGAATGCATGCAGCACTATTCGATTGTTGTTGATAGTATTGCTAGATATACAATGATGAAAGTGATATTTATGAGTTTTTCTGGACAGGATTCATAGTTTGCATCAATAAGATATTGCTTTTTTATCTCAAAGGTAGGAAGTTTCATTGTGACATCGTGAATCCAACGATTCAGCGAATCCCAACAAAAGTCTCTTCTTATTCAATCAGCTCTGATACATTCTGTGAACCTTAATTAAGTGTTGAGGATCCAGATTCCAATTTAGAAGCTTTTTATGTCCCCCACCACAACCTTCTAAACAGTCCACCCAAGGCCAAGGACTCGTCATTTTATTTCCACAATAGTGCTTATAATACTTGAAAAATTATGCATACTATCTCAATCACTCAGAGGCTTATTGGTGTGCATCTTTATCGGTATATCGTTATATGATGAGCATTCAAAAGCTTGAATTTCAGTTTGAAGTCGATTGAAGTTCTTAGACTTTATTGACAATCACACACATCTAATCGAGGCGAATTTTGGAATTCCGTTCCTTACGCGTTTCTCAAACGCACACGAATTTTCAATTTTCTATTTTACTGAAAGACATACAAAGTCTTGGTGGCTCCGTACAGTGCAAAAGGGAAGTCGATTGGATTCACGGTTCAGTAGAAATATCCAGGGAAATCCGAAAAAATTCAGTTTCCTCCGCCGAAAGAATGATTTAGTGAGGAATCCAACCTAATGAAACTGTGATTCGATTACTATATTTTGACTATACTCCTTGACTCACACGCAAAAATTGACGTAAGTTAAGGATGGGATCTAATGATCAATAATAAACGAACGTCATTTGAATCGGCATCCGAATTCTATCTGCATATTTGCTGGATAGAAAATGAAACAAACTTCGGATCACGCATTTTTGGAATTTAATAGGGAAGACAGATAGAACAGAGGTGTACTACTCGTTCGAAATGAAGAAAGAGTAAAATATCTATGCAAAGAGTTGAATTCCCATCATATAATATAGGAAGGAGCCTAACTCCCATCGTATAATCGACAAAAGGGCCTAACTTCCATCATATGATCGACAAAAGGGCCTAATTCCCATCATATAATCGACGAAAGGGCCTTACTCCCATCACACAATCGACAAAAGGGCCTAACTCCCATCGGATAGTCGACAGAAGGGCCTAATGGATGTTAGGCTTTTTTTATCGAATACGTAAAAGGGCCTAAGGGCCATTAGGCCCTCTTATCAGATACGTAGAAGGGCCTAATGGCTCTTAGGCCCTTTTCCCGATCTATGATATTTTCGAATTCTATGAAGAAACGAGTTTTATGGGGTGATAGATCATGGTTCAGAGGTTGAAAAAAGCGAGTGTCCGGAAAAAGGGCCTAAGCGCCATCAAGCCCTTCTTCCGAACACCCCTTCAGTTGTATCTAGAGCATTATATCTGCTCAGCGGTCAACGGATAACCGATTTGTGATCGATGGCTCTGGGCGAACGAGAATGAGATGAAAGAAACACGATAGGCCAGTAATTCTAGCTCTGAATTCGTGAGTTTTCGACATGAGTGCCAAAGGACGGTTCTATTTTTTTTTCGATGCGGGATACCCTATAGAACACCCCCCCCATAAAATGGAACAACCCCAGGGGTGCGCAAAAAATTACAACAACAAAATAGTGCGAAATTTTGTACTTTTCTGCGTTATTTCGCATCCCGGGGAGCCGTTATGATATTTGGATCATTTTTCATGGTACTATGTTGTAGGCGATGAAATTCTCTAAATTTTAAAAAAAAAACCATAGTAAAATTCTTTCCGTAACTCGAGATAATTAGCAACAAAGCTGGAAAATGCCAAAAATTTCCTTCATTTTTCATTTTGAGGGAAGCCAATGGATCGATGTGTACTTGCTGGGAATTGTAGTCCTCATAGAGTACTATATGTAAAAAAAAAATCAAAGCGATCCGTCAATAAATATTGACGCTATTCTGATTGTTTATCCCAAATTGTTGTTTTTTGCAATAGCCGTAAAAATTTTCCACGTGCACTAAAGTTGTCGCAAAAAATCAGAGAGCTTCCTGGAACCCTCAACTATAAGATGCGATCATAAAACCGGTCACTTTGTTACAAAAAATCGTCTCTGGAGCCAATTGTTTATAAAAATCGGAAATTGCCGATTTTATTTTGCACACAATCCCGCGAGTAATGGATATATGGAAAAATTTGTTCTTGGACGTTGTAGTACTAATTCTGCTCTAAATTTTAAAAAAAGAACATCACTCCACGACCTTTTGGACCGGAGACATCGATTTTTTTTAAAAAATCGATATTTTATAAACAATTGAATATTAAGGGCCGAAATTTGCGGGAAATGGTAGAAAAATGTTCAAAGTTTCGTATACAGAATGTTTGGTTCACATACCTTGACTTGCGTCCTTGTCCCAGCAGGTGAAAGTTAATGTTTCCTTTATCTCGCTTAAAAAAAGCTGCAGGGGTGAGGAGTGGGGGTACTCCCGCGGCAGCGTGGCGGGCCGACCAGAAACTGAGCCGCGCTCTTCAAATCCGAGCGCTCGGAATTTTTGACGATATCTCGGGTCCTACTGGACCGTTTTTGATCATTTTTTTTTTAATTTGGGGTAGCTTTCAGAAAAAAACACAATGGCGTATTAATTATAAGGATTTGAACGGCCATTTTGGGTGTATAAGGGGTACCGTGAAAATAAGAGGTTTTGGTCCAATTTTTCCCGTGTATCAACTAATGTTTCACACAGAAACATTCTGAATCTGTTGAACGTGGATAATCGATAAAGGAAAGCTCCTCGGAAAATTTGAAAATTGTGAAAACTTTTCCAAAAAAAAAAAAATCTTTATTGGAGAGCGGATAATCACCAAAAAAATAAGCATAGGGAACACCATATCAGTTTTCATTCTGGAAATCCGGAAATCGGGGTATATGCTATGGACTTTGATTCTTCATTACAAAGGACAAGAAAAAGCGAGGATTTCTGCCCTCGGTGGATTTTCATGAGAAATCAGAGACAGATAGATGAAAACGCGCTAATTACGACGACACCGCGGAAAAGTCGGACTAAATTCGCATTTCGTAGCACGATTCGTTAGAAAATCAGTATTTACTTGGTTAGGTTGACTGTCTGTGTTTACACTGGCAAGTCGTAGAACGCAAAAAATCGATAATTGCACATCAAGCCATCCGGTCCGCACTCTTGGTTTTGCATAGAATAGGAATCATTTATAAGGTAAGTACCCAACTTGCCCCCATCAAGCCATTTTCTTAATAACTCTGGCCCATCTCAATATTTTTCAACGTATCTTAACTCATTTTGAAGCTTGTCCTGAAGACCTTCAAAATTAGCTAAGATTCGTCCAATTTGGATGAAGTGGAGCCGAACTGTTTGAATTCTTCCAAATCATGATTTTTGAGAGTATACAAAAGTGTGTACCCAACTTGCCCCCATCATTCAAAACAATGTAAATCGGCGATGAAGTGAATAAAATCGCTTTGATCCGTTTTGATCACCGTGCAGCGACATTTGTAGCTTTTAGCTGGCTCAAGACATCGTTTCCGACCTATTTTGACGTGATAAACACGTTCTGAGTGGTAAAAAAAAAGCCATACTGCACGCCTTTCTGAGATAACCATATGGGGGCATGTTGGGTACACTCCGATGGTGGTCTTCTTGATTCTCAAATCATCTCCGTGTTTTGTACATAAAATCGCTCCAAATCAAAGTTTTGCAACTCTGAAGAACGGATTTCGAAGGTCTTGAGGTAAGGAATCGAATGCGCTAAGGTACATACGTCAAGATTGGTCGAATAAAAATAAGTTCGCACCGGTTTTAGTGAACGCGGTTTCCTCGGTGATTTTTTAGCCGTGCAAACACGAAAAATGGAAAACTCACTTTATATTTTCTGGAGAACGCAGAAATGATCCGGGGTCGATGAAAACTACGTATTTTCTCATATTTCAACATAACAAACGTAAAAAAAAATTGCGGGAAGGTCAACGAGCGCCCATTCCTGAGATCGGCATATGGGGGCAAGTTGGGTGCAGAGGCAAGTTGGGTACACTTACCTTAGTATCATTTGAGTGTTGCAGAGTATTCGTATTGAGGGCTGGGTAGTTACGCTACAGTACGAGTCTGAAACCAGACATCAAGCGGAGAATTTGGCTCAGCCCCCAGCAATTGGCAGTTGTATTTTGAATCATGACAAGTATGAATTTTTCACGCGAGATGATCGTTATGCTGGGTACCGTGTCGATTTATTCGTGGTATTTTCATTGTTAGCCGAAGGTGCTCATTACACGTATGCTGCACGATACGCAGTTTTTTCTAGAGTGATTCTTTTACGAATTTAGTCATAACATTGATGATGCAGTCCGAATTCATCAATTCGTTCGAACAATAAAACGAGCTAATTTAACTGATCTAGAGGTGATAAAAATATCAAGATTTTCTTAAAACTGCACAACCCCCAATACAAATACTCTGCGATTTGAGAGCACGGATCGGATATCTTGATGTGCTGTTATCGATTTTCGTGTTCCACAACTCTCTCGACAGTGTAAATAGATAGTCAACCTAACCAAGAGAATACTGATTTTCTAATGAATCGTGCTACAAAACGCGAATTTAGTCCGACTTTTCCAGGGTGTCATCGAAGTCAGCGCGTTTTCATCTATCTGTCTCTGATTTCTCATGAAAATCCACCGAGGGCAGAAATCCTCGCTTTTTCTTGTCCTTTGTAATGAAGAATCAAAGTCCATAGCATATACCCCGATTTCCGGATTTCCAGAATGAAAACTGATATGGTGTTCCCTATGCTTATTTTTTTGGTGATTATCCGCTCTCCAATAAAGATTTTTTTTTTTGGAAAAGTTTTCACAATTTTCAAATTTTCCGAGGAGCTTTCCCTTATCGATTATCCACGTTCAACAGATTTAGAATGTTTCTGTGTGAAACATTAGTTGATACACGGGAAAAATTGGACCAAAACCTCTTATTTTCACGGTACCCCTTATACACCCAAAATGGCCGTTCAAATCCTTATAATTAATACGCTATTGTGTTTTTTTCTGAAAGCTACCCCAAATTAAAAAAAAATGATCAAAAACGGTCCAGTAGGACCCGAGATATCGTCAAAAATTCCGAGCGCTCGGATTTGAAGAGCTCGGCTCAGTTTCTGGTCGGCCCGCCACGCTGCCGCGGGAGTACCCCCACTCCTCACCCCTGCAGCTTTTTTTCAAGCGAGATAAAGGAAACATTAACTTTCACCTGCTGGGACAAGGACGCAAGTCAAGGTATGTGAACCAAACATTCTGTATACGAAACTTTGAACATTTTTCTACCATTTCCCGCAAATTTCGGCCCTTAATATTCAATTGTTTATAAAATATCGATTTTTAAAAAAAAATCGGTATCTCCGGTCCAAAAGGTCGTGGAGTGATGTTCTTTTTTTTAAAATTTAGAGCAGAATTAGTACTACAACGTCCAAAAACGAATTTTTCCATATATCCATTACTCGCGGGATTGTGTGCAAAATAAAATCGGCAATTTCCGATTTTTATAAACAATTGGCTCCAGAGACGATTTTTTGTAACAAAGTGACCGGTTTTATGATTGCATCTTATAGTTGAGGGTTCCAGGAAGCTCTCTGATTTTTTGCGACAACTTTAGTGCACGTGGAAAATTTTTACGGCTATTGCAAAAAACAACAATTTGGGATAAACAATTAGAATAGCGTCAATATTTATTGACGGATCGCTTTGATTTTTTTTTTACATATAGTACTCTATGAGGACTACATTTTCCAGCAAGTACACATCGATCCATTGGCTTCCCTCAAAATGAAAAATGAAGGAAATTTTTGGCATTTTCCAGCTTTGTTGCTAATTATCTCGAGTTACGGAAAGAATTTTACTATGGTTTTTTTTTTAAAATTTAGAGAATTTCATCGCCTACAACATAGTACCATGAAAAATGATCCAAATATCATAACGGCTCCCCGGGATGCGAAATAACGCAAAAAAGTACAAAATTTCGCACTATTTTGTTGTTGTAATTTTTTGCGCACCCCTGGGGTTGTTCCATTTTATGGGGGGGGGGGGGGGGTGTTCTATAGGGTATCCCGCATCGAAAAAAAAATAGAACCGTCCTTTGGCACTCATGCACAGTTCGAAGTCTAGAATTACTGGCCTATCAGAACTATTCCGTAGGTTTGGTAAATATTCAAATTGTACATGTGTAAGTCTATGTGAAGGCGCAACATTGAGTGACTCTTTCACTCTTCATATTCTTATACAATGCAAGAATCAAACTACCTCGATTCAGAATCGAACATAATGCCCACTTTGAACGCATCTAGCGGTCAACCGAACATTAACTAATCACAACATTCGATTGGCATTCAGAAGAAAAAAATATGAAAATCGTACAAAAATTTGGAAATTCCAGAGTCGATTACTTTCGGAAAGAACTAAGTTTCAGACAATAAACAAAAATAACTGGGAAGAAAGTTTCTACCCAACTCCGGAGCCATATCACATCCGTAAAAATTGCGTAAACTTCTGCATAATCTCTCTATGTTCGCATAATCCAAAATCCATCGAGCCACAACCAATATTCAGCAAATAGGGAACTGACATAATTCCGGGAAATGTTTTATTTTGAGAGTTCGCGGCAAAATAGGTATAGGAAAAAAAGTTTGAAAATTCTACGACGCCTCTACAATTTTTAAATCATCATTGAAGCTTTGACAATTTGAATTGGCGCCATCCAATATGGCGACGGCTGCACACGTGCCACTAAATTCCCCAACTGTTGTGATGACATTTTTTATCAGAAATTCTCATCTGAATCACAATCGAGAGCTTATTTTACTCAAATAATAGAAGTATGCGGTAAAGAAACGCAGGTTCGCCTCAGAATCATCGTGGAAAACACATTGAAGTCACGTGACTCATGTGCAGTTGCCGCCATATTGAATGGCGCCAATTCAAAACCTGAAAAACTTCAGACTCAAATTTAAGTCAGTTTAACAACAGAAAATTCCCGAATTTCCGCATATTGCATTTATTTCAACGTAAACTTCCATAATATGATCATTTCCGAATGATTTTTGTAGTCATGTCATTTCTCTATTCTGGAAACACGATGTTACTTGGAGATCTGATGAATTGAGCAATAACTTATCTGCCTTACACACCTTGCGAAAAATATCTATAGGAACCAATCACATCCAACAAATTGAAAGAAACCAACTTGCAAAAAGAGGTCCAACCTTGCGGGTCCTGGACTCATTTCAAACGTTGAGAATCTTCTTATTCTGGTGGAAAATGGCGGTGTTTCGAAGGATTAAGCCCCACGGGCCTTCTGTCCCGAGGTATAGCCATGAAGATTCGCATTGTCAGTATATCTATATATGTGTCATTCTATCACGAGCCTCTTTGAGCAATGCTAATCTCCAGAGCTGTATCTCAGGATGGGAGGCCCATGGGGTCAAATCCCCTGAGATACCTCCATTTTCCTCCAAAACAAGATGATTCTCAAAGTTTGGGACGAATCCAGGACCCGCAATGTTTGATTCCACCTCGTAAGTGCACAATAGTGATTATCTTCTCAAAAAGATATTAGCAATAAGATTGCATTGTGATTCTAAGAATTGAAATTTCATTCACTACTCGATACATGATAATTCCTGCTTGAGAATAACTGTCTGAATGAGGCGAATATTTGCTTCAAAACACAAGTGATCAAACCTATACATCTCGAGTAGAAAATCTCTACGGAGCGCCGGCTCGAAACATACGCCCCGTATCCGGAGGGTAGCCGGGGAGTTTCTGGAAACTAGATGGGAAGGAAACGGAGGCAAACGGCTTGCGTGTACGCGCCGTTCACGGGGATCTTTACGGAACTGTACGCTTGTACGTTTCCGTAAACTTCCATGTACTCGCCGTAAACTGATTTTCATTAGAACCGCACGACCGTATACTCCCGTAATCTTCCGTACACTTCACGTATGTTTGATGATGATGTTTATGACGTGCTACCATAACCTTGTTCTTGGAGGAAAGATCAAAGAATTATAGCTGATATCGTTTTATATGGTTCCTCACATTATCAATACGAGTCATCAATATATATGGACCGTGAGAATACGATTTTTTGTGGCAGAGGCTCTTTTGTGCTAGGGCTTCACTCGAGATCGAGAAATTCTCGAATCTCGTCGAGCGAGATCGAGCGAGATCGAGTCCGGCCGTCCGAGAAAACTCGAGATCGCGAGAATGAAACGAGACGAGTACAGCCAAAATGATTCTCGAGTCGAGACGAGATGTAATGTTCGTTCTCGGCCATTCTCTCGAGACTATAGTGGAATGGAAAATTCATGACCTAACACGTTAGAATAACTAAACTTTCTGAACTCTGAAGTGAAGTAGTACTGATAAAAGAGTAATACACTCAGAATAATTCAGGAAGATGATCACTTTCCTTTGAAATGTTGTATTTCCATAACGACATCCGAATTCAAATGGGAATACACACTCCAAGACTCATGAGATCTTTCCAAAATGAGACATGACCAAGCTGACGTCAATATGATCATTTTCCATGCTATCATTTTGATCATCAGATGCTGCAACCTCACTGCCATTATCGGTGAAATACTTGGTGCGAAAGAGATCTTTGAATTTTTTTAGAGAATCTCTCTTCCACTCGGAACCCCAGCTGCTAGCATCAAACGAGTCTACTTTGTGCCTTGGGTCTAAAATTGAAGATACAAAATGAATCTAGTTGAATTCTCTGTTGTACTATAGGAATTTGCTCTCTTGCGGCTTGAAGTGCGAGGATGTAACGTTCATCGACAGCTTTCCTGGCAACCTTCCTGTCCAATTTCAAAATAGTTCTTTCGACTTTATCCAGGAGCATGTTGAAAGCAATCACAGCGGTCGGCAGCACGACCTTTTCTTCTTTTGAAATCATGTTCGTCACTTTATCGAACCATTCAAGATACTCCAAAACCTGTTTGATAAGAGACCATTGTGCATCACTTATCTTGAACTGCTCAATATCAGAGTTTCCACACAATATGTTGAGCGGGATATTCAATTTGTATGATTTCTCGAGCATGTTGTAGAAGAACGATCAAGATTCGACTGTTTCCCTTCTTACCAGCGTCAAATAATTCAAATTCACTCATTGAATCAATGCAATTCATTTTTCTCAAATATTCCCCGAGAAATTCTCGAATTTCGCCGAGCGAAATCGAGTTCAACTGATTCTGATCTCGGATCGAGATCGAGCTCGTACATCCAGTACTCGGAAAACGAGACGAGAGTGCCAATATTCCTCGGAATTCTTGCTCGAGTGAAGCCCTAGGCAGAGCGGTCGCCGTGCACGCTGAACAATTTTGTTTTCATTTGTTAACATACCTAAACACGATTGATAAAACAATTGTTGTCCAACGTTGGGATTAATTCGGGAAGGATTTACAGTGGAATAGCATTGAGAATGTGCTCATACACGGTCATTCAAAACTATAGGTAAGCCCGGAAAGTTGTTGAAGATCTTGCTTGCCCGGTTCCGATTGCGTACGTAAAAAAAGATTCAGGGCCTGGTCATTTTAGAAATCAACTTTGAACGTTGTCTCTTTTTTAAAACTCCAATCGTCTCGTCCGTCTCGCGCGCGCGTCTTCCGCGTCTCGCGCATGGCGTCTCCGACCGTCTTGCGAGAGCGTTGCGTGAGACGCGAGACGAGACGCTTATTGTTGTCATTTGGCGGGGTTACGTTTCGCGTATATTATCTGTTCGCTTCTTGTTTAATTTGACACAAATGGTACCTTTTCTTCCTCCGCCGAGGGTGAGTGGACGCGGCTGCTGCCTGTCACGTTTCACGGCATCAACTCTCAGCAGGGACAAGAAACTGGACAGCCATCGAGTGTGTTATTCTGTGGTCCACGTGTAGCGACCGAGTATGAGTATTGATAATTATACATTACTCACATAATCCATCGCACATCATGCAGCACCCACTGGCCAGCCGCTAGCAGCACAGCGCAAGCGACGTCATCCACTGGTCCATTGCGAACCAGCTGTCTGCAGAATATCAGGCAATGCGACACCGCGCGATGAGTAGCAGCCGACGCCCGACCGTCCTGGTTTGTTGTATTAGCAGTAGATAGCAGTAGACCATGAGAGCAGCAGGCGACGACGATGCATCGCATCAGCCATCATGCAGCATTGACTTTGCAGAAACCAGTGTCGCTTAATTATAATTATATTCTGCTTTCGTACTCTAGCTATCTCCAGATTATAGGTACTACGAATGATTTAACCCTACATCATTCCACTAGGCATTTTGTATCTCATGAATTTTGAATAATTATAATTTTGCATCTCGCTGCAGGTTCTCCTTTTGTAATTTTCTTGTAACAAAATTATAGAGTGTCAATTTCAAGTGTGAGAAAGAAATGTGTACAGATTACACCATTATCAGTAGAGCGATTTCAGCAACATCATCAATATCTGCATGAAGAAAAAAAATCAACGCGACGTAAATTTTGTGCTCTTCTCATCATAAATTATGTAGAAGACAGACCTACCTAGAGTATGAGCTATTGAATTTTGTAAACCTCTTGTTTCCCATAGCCGGTCTGTTCAATAGTGATCGATGCGAAGACTTGCTGCTCACACAATTTAAATTCTGTTTCAAAGAATATAATTCTTTTACAACATCCACGCAAGACTGGTTATTGTGAGTGTATGTTATCATGAGTACATTAATTTTGTAGTAAGTATACAGTACCCTCCAAAATTGATGGATAATGAATAGTCTCAGTCAACCAACGAAATCTTCAATGTGGTTTGTCGTATGGAAAATTTGAAGAGAGCATCTTGAAGATCATAAGAAAATCTATCGATTCATGTGTTTCAAACATTTTAAAAGTATTTTTCGGTTGGTCTCAGTCGACGTTGAAATTTCTAAAAATTTATCCATTAATCAATCACTTGTATTTTTGACGGATTTCATTCGATTTTGAGAATTTCTACGGGATGTTGTAGATCGTCTAAAAATCTACAAGTTTTGTTCTCCGTAAAATTTTCCTACGACCCTTCCTGCCGGAGCCACGAGTTTAGAGAGAAAAATTTGTATCACACAGGCTGCTTATAGAGATACCGAGCCTGGCACCTGTTTCATCCCCTCTCGCTCTATTCTGGTGCAAGATTGAATGGAAAAAATATCATGGCACATGATTTCGATGTGAAATGATCTCATCTTTCAGAATATTCCACCAGATCGAGTCTCAAGTGTGACCTATGGTAACAAAACATAAAAGTACTCTACTTAGACAATAAAACTTGAGAAATCGTTGTTACCTCAAATCTGAAACGAAATCTGAACAAATATCCTGAAAGATGAGATCATTTCACGTCGAAATCATGTGCTACGATATTTTTTCCATTCAATTTCGCACCAGAATAGAGCTAGAGAGAATGGAACCAGTGCCAGCGTCGATATCTCCGTAAGCACCCCATGTTATTACAGAATTTTTTTTCGGAGCTCGTGTGTCAGATAGGAAAGGTCGCACGAAAATCTCACAAGGAACCAAACTTGTAGATATTTGGACGATCTACAACATCCCGTAAGAATTTTTACAATCGAATGAGTCCCGTCAAAAATACGAGTGATTGTTCAATGGATAAATTTTTTGAAATTTCAACGTTGACTGAAAATGATGGTGATGATTGATGATTATTGATGGTCAATGATCCGAAATGAAACGTCGACGAGAGACTCCCTAGTTCCCTTTTGGTCCCATCATGGTTCCCTAATAGTGTCTAAAAGATACCAAATCAGTACAGTGACTAAATCTCAACGAAATCTGCCATTACACATGATTCAGCGAAGGCAAGCTTTCGTTGGCACTCACTCCTCGTCGGGGGGAGGGTGGTGAGAAATGGACGGTGACGCAAATGGGCGGTTGATGAGAGAATCCCGCTCAGAATCCACCCAGGTCGCCTTCTGGTCCAGTTATAGTCCCGGAATGGATCCAAAATAGTGAACTATTGGTCCCAGCGATAAATTTTACCGTAATCCATATTTGTACAACGCTGAACCAGTAAAGCTCTCATTTCCCTTGTCTCCTCGTTTGTGGCATTTCACAAAAGATTTCGCCACATTAAATTCAGGATGTGAATGGTGAAAGACAGTTGGGGGTCTGAAATGGGTCATCGACGAGATAATCTCACACAAAATCCAGAATAGTCACGTTTCAGTGCTGCGACGGTCCTGCAAGAGTGTCGAAATGGTACCACATTAGGGCTAATAAAGTAGCTTAACGAGATCTCTCATTACAAGTGACTTGACAAAGGCAAGCTCTTGTTTGCCGTTTCCCATTCTTGGTACCGTGGAGCTGGCCATTGTGACGCTTTGAAATCATGATACTGATGGTGAGAGACAGTTAGGAATCCGGAATTAAGCGCTTGGAGTTAGAGCTGATGCAGCATCCAGCCTAGTTCCTTTTCACCGCCATGATGGTCCCCTAAGGGTGCGTCCACAAATGATGCATATGCAGTGCGCACTGCGCATATGCACTGCACGCGTGCACGTGTGCAGCTTATCGGACTTGGGCAAATATCGGAGGGCTCAAATGTGAGAGTTTCTGCTTGACTCGGGTCGTGTCTTTGCTCCGTCACCGGCTGATTCAAAGTAGAACTTGACGGGTTTCGTGTGGTTTTGGCTGAAATTTAATGAGCTCCACATGTGCAAGTATGCAGTGTATATGCCCAGTGTGCACTGCATATGGGCTATTTCGGATCATTTCGACGAATGCCTGCACCAGGGGGGTCTTGAAAAAATCTATAAGAATTTTTCCGTTAGTACTATATTGATTTAGTAAGAAAATTTTTTTTTGGATTTTTTCTAAGGCCCCCGTAGGCCCTGCGGCCTATGAAAGGCCCTTCTCAGGCCCTTTTATTAGCCTATTTCTAGAAAATCATAACTCCGACTAGGATCAACATTTTTGGACGTACCTCGGCGCATTTTCTTCCTTAAGACTAGTACTTGTGAGAATAAAATTGTCCATGGTCGATACTTGAGCCTAGCAACTGCTAGGAGCTATTTGCTGAGGGCACATTTTAGCGATTTTTGGTCTTGCTTCAAAGTGATGTAGCTCCTACTAGACACGTGTTAATCGACTTCTACAAGTGGTCATTTTGAAGGTCTTGAAAAAACCTACAATTTGACCACTGGTACAAGTCGATTACTGTACTTTCTATGGGAGTTACTGTCGTCACAAGCTAAGCAAATTCGTAAAAATGCCAAACTTTGAGCTCAATTTAGAAAAAGAATTTTTTCTCCTTCGACCCCAAACCTGTGCGACTATGTTTTTCGATACAAATACTATCAATAAGAACAATAACCTGGGTGGGATATTGAATTGCCGATTTTATTCAGCCAATTTAAAACACCATTTTTTGACTCTTGCTCAAAATGACCTCAAAGGAATGGCTCGCATATGCTTCCATCTGAACTAATGTGCACCAATCTATGTGGGATTACTCCTCAGTGTACCCCCAAATATGTGTGGAATCTTACGGAGGCGAGCCTCGAGCTAGATGCGAGCAGGCTGTTCTATTTCGCGAGTTGAAAATGGGCATTATTTCGTTTATTTGGACGCAGGCGAGTGCGAGTGGGGTTTCACTCATTCTAGTTCACAAATGAGATAAGCGGCCGAAATAGGGATACAAACATGGTTTTCTGACTGACTCTTTGCCAAGTACTTTGGTGGTGGCAACTTCAGGATTACCCTCCTAGAACCCAGTATCATAGAGGATTTCGTGGTGTTTTGCGTGATTCTGGGCTATGGAAGACTTGAAAGACGCGTAAAAAACGTCTCGGTGTAGCTACTATACTCTCGTTCGCGGCAAATGATAGGTAATTACTGTATCAACAAAATCCAAGTACTTTGGTGTTGGCAACTTCAGGATTACGCTCCAAGAAATTAGTTTTGTACTCGAAGTCGTGATGGATAGCGTGGTTATCCACTGGAAAACACCCCTAAAAACGTCTCGGTGTATCCACCATACTTTAGTTTTCGGAAAATGAAAGGTTAACGTTGTATCAAGGAAAGTCGAGTACTTTGGTGGTGGCAACTTCAGGATTACGCTCCTAGAACCCAGTATCATATAGGATTTCGTGGCGTTTTGCGTGATTTTGGGCTACGGAACACTTGAAAGACGCGTGAAAAACGTCTCGGTGTATCCTTTTCACTCTAGTTCGCGGCAAATGATAGGTGATTACTGTATCAACAAATGCCAAGTACTTTTGTGGTAGCAACTTCAGGATTACGCACCTAGAGGCCAGTATCATAGCGGATTTTGTGGTGTTTTGCGTGATTCTGGGCTATGGAACACTTGAAAGACGCGTAAAAAACGTCCCGGTGTGTCCACTATACTGTAGTTCGCGGCAAATGATAGGTAATTACTGTATCAACAAATGCCGAGTACTTTGGTGGTGGCAACTTCAGGAATAAGCGGCCAAAATAGGGATACGAACATGGTTTTCTGACTAAAGATAATCATCTAAACACGTTCTCATGGTCACTTTGGCTTTCATTCAGCTTCTGAAGCCACTCCACCGAAAAACATGTAACTAAAGTGTTTGCTAGTGTGGGAGCAAGTATCAATATTTGAGAGCCAAATTAACCCCGAAATCGTGTTTAGATGATCATTTTGAGTCAGAAAACCATGTTCGTATGCCTATTTTTGCCGCTTATCTCATTTTTGAGCTAGAATGAGTGAAATCCCACTCGCACTCGCCTGCGTTCTAATAGACGAAATAATGCCCATTCTCAACTCGTGAAACAGAACAGCCTGCTCGCCTTCAGCTTGAGGCTCGCCTCCGGAAGGCTTCACAAATATTTGGGGTTACATTGGGGAGTTATCCCACACAGATGGGTGCACATTAGTTCAGATGGAAGCATATGCGAGCCATTCCTTTGAGGTCATTTTGAGCAAAAGGTCAAAAAAGGGTGTTTTAAGTTTGCTGAATAAAATCGGCAATTCAATATCCCACCCAGATTATTGTTCTAAACGGTAGTATCTGTATCGAAAAACATAGTCGCACAGATTTGGGATCGGAGGAAAGAACATGATTTTTCAAAATTGATTTCATAGTTTGTCATTTTTACGAATTTGCTTAGCTTGTAACGGCAGTAACTCCTTTAGAAAGTACAGTAATCGACTTTTACCAGTGGTCACATTGTAGGTGTTTTCAAGACCTTCAAAATGACTACTTGTAAAAGTCGATTATCTCATTTCTAGTGCTAGCTACATCACTTTGGAGCGAGCCCAAAATCCGCTAAAATGTGCCCTCAGCAAATAGCTCCTAGAAGTTGCTAGGCTCAAGTATCGACCATGGACAATTTTTTTCTCAAAAGTACTAGTCTTAAGGAAGGAAATGTGCCGAGGTACGTCCAAATGTTGATCCTAGTCGGAGTTATGTTTTTCTAGGAATAGCCTTAAATGAAGGACTTTTCATAGGCCGCAGGGCCCACGGGGGCCTTAGAAAAAATCCAAAATTTTTTTTTGTACTATATTAGTATAGTACTAACGGAAAATTAAATTTTATGGATTCTTTCCAGACCCCCCTGTTGCAGGCATTCCTCGAAATGCTCCGAAATGGCCCATATGCATGTTTGTGGACGCACCCTAAGAGTATGTCAATCGGTGCCACATCAGTACTTTTCTCGTTGGTCAAACTTCCGTTGATTCTCACCGTTCATTTATCGCCCTTCGCAGCGCGCTTTGGGATGTCAGAAATAATGGACCGTTCGGTAAGGGATAGCCATCGATCCAAAACAAGTTTTCAACGAGAGACTCTCGCGCGGTATTCATCCTGGTTCTATTTAGGTTCCATCTATCCCCTCAGAGTGTCAAAGCGATACCAAACTAGTACATAGATAATATCTCAACGAAATCTGCTATTTCATGGGATTCGACGATGGCAAGTTTTCGTTCGCACCCACTTCTCGTCGAGATCGTGTGAAATGCACGGTGATGCAGAATGGGCTATCGATGAGAGAATCCTGCCTCAGATGCAGCCTCGATTCTTCATGGTCCAGCAATGATCTCAGAATGGATCCAAACTGGAAACCTATTGGACCCAAGGCTTTTTTTGTTAGAAGGGAAAAAATCGAACGTAAATTAGGAGATCAAAATAATGTCAAGGGGCCATCAATTCTTGAATCTCAGTGTAAAAATATTTCAATTAACGTATCTAGGCTCAAGGTATCTTTCAAAACAAGAACGCCTTCTCGCCGTCATTAGGATATCTCACTTTTCTCAATTCCCATTCTGAGCATCAAATGCACTGTAAGAAATTTATTCAAAATATTCAACCAAAATTCGTGAATGAAAATTTCAACCAGTTGTTTCAATCAAAAATTCAATCATACTGGTTGTGTATTCAACCAAGTGGTCGAATATTCAACCAGCTGGACGACATTCTTGGGTAAGAAAAGATGTTCTGTCATATTATTTTAAACCTACGGAAAAAAACGTGAGGGGTGGTCGCACTTGCTTCTATTGATATGAAAGCTAGGTTAAGCAATGACTTCGTGATTCAGTATCCGGGTTGTCGATTGCTCGACTAGATCTGTCATATGGGTATAGATTATGGGCTTGCTTGGTTGAGCCACTAGCCTTAGCTGAGCGACCCCCCAATCCGGATACTGAATCGCGGAAACGTTGCTTAACCGGGATTTTCGTCAAAAAAGGCCCGCTCCATCACCGCTCATACTTTTATTCTGTAGTCTGATCACCACTATTCAAAAATCTCATTGGTCTCGTATTACATTGGGGCATTTCCACAACAGTTGCACGGACGTTCGCATGGTGTTTTTGATGAGGAAATAAACTTCAAATTTGCTCTAAATGAATTTCACGAGACTCTGATCCAAGAATACTACTCTTAGATACTTCAAAAACCCCGAGGAATTTCTTCAGAATTTTCCCGATGATAGGTTCGACGTGAAAAATCATTGAAAGTTGCTTGTCGCACGGACATTTCTCGAACATGGTTTTTGGTACATTGGACTTGTTCATCAACTATCTGCATATCTACGGACGATAAAATCTCGAATAGCTAAAAATATCAAAATATTATTGGAATAATAGCTCAAATAATTTCGATTATTTGATTATTTAAAAAATAACGATTCAAAATCTTATTTTCAAAAATAAAAAATAACACGTAAATAATTACTATTAAAATTATTGTAATAATTAATATAATATAATCATGAAATATAATTATATTTTCTATATGAAAAAAACGGCTGTTTAACGAGTCAGTTGATTTCATTTAATTCGACGACGTTTCGAAGACTGATTTGGCTCCCTCTTCAGGTCTAAAATACAATATCATGACAGTCAAACATATTGGATGGAGTATATACATGTATATGTATGTTTCCATTCATAAACGCATCAAGTGTGTTTCGGTGTATATATACTCTCTAACACTCATGATACACTTTTTATTACCTGTTAAATATCATAAAAGTTATTTAAACAGTCATTTTTCGGACTGTAGTCATGAATTACACATGTTTCTTCACAAATTGTCTCTGAGTTTACCTGTAAATTTTTATGAACTTGAATAATGAATTTGTAGAATGGACCTGTTTTTCAGTTGAACAAGTAATTTGAACATCATACCATGTACTTTCACACAAATTGAGTGGTATTCTAGCAAGGAATATTTTACTTTCATATTGACTATTGATATAACTGAACTCTTTCTTCACATATATTCACTTTTCTTGAATTTAACACTTAGTGATTTAACAAAACATTTTTGATGACACTGAATGATTGTTTTATGTTCATCTGGTGATTAGCCAGACATCAATACTGATCTATCGATCTATTGATTTACACCTAGCGACCTCTAACAATCTATCAGTGAAGTTGTCAACGTTGATAAATAGTAATCTATATGATCATGTGAGAAGGTTAATTTCAACAAGCATCACGATATTTGTTCTTTTTCACTTGTCTTAGAAGTGGTGCGTAAATGTGGTGTAAGTTTCTAGTATCATCTTTTTTATTTATAGGGTGCTCTTCCAATCTTATGTGAACCATTTCTGATACTAATCTTTCATACCAATTATGTTCATGGTCTAAAATTTTGGGGTTAGCAAAATCAAAAGTATGACTTCGACTTCTCATATGATCATTTACAACATAGTTTTCATCCATCTTTAAACTTCTTGACCCATGTTCATTAATTCTAGTACTCAAATCTCTTTTTGTTTCCCCCACATATGCGGCATTGCAATCATTGCATTCTAATTTATACACTACATCCGTCTGATCGCCTATACTTGTTCTATCCTTTCCCCTTTTTATAATATCACCCAAATTATTCTTGATTTTCGGGAATAATCTTACAGGAAGATCCCTCAGTTTTTTAGAAACTCTCTGATAAAAACCCTCAATGTAAGGGAGACCTATATTGATTGACAGCCTGGATTTCGAGTGATAGAAGCAAAATGGATAATATATTTTCTATAATTGATGAATTAGCATTTTGAAAAAATAATTGACCTCATAATATAATTTAATTAATTTTTATTAGAATTGAAGAAAATAATTTTTAATTAATTTTAATTTGACAAATTGATGGTATTTGATTTAACTCATTCTCTGAATTAAATTATTTTTTTAGCTATATTTAAACAAATTTCTTGTCCATTATTTAATTTTAAACATATTGGATCAAATAATTGCAATGAAGTATTAGGATAATTAAAAGGTACGGTTTTGTACAAATTATTATCGAATAAATACTTCTTATGTTCATTAATTAAAAAATTCTTTCCGAATAGATATGCTATAGAAGGGTCTATATATCATATTAATTGGTTAAGTATAAAATTAATTATATTTGAATCAATAGCAATAATGTAATTTACGATTATAAAAGTTAAAGAAGGAAAATTATAATCTAAATGGCTAAAAACAGAATTAATGTAATCATTAAAACTAATATTTTCTTTTAAGAATATCAAATATTCAATTATTCCATCAGCTTGTGGCTTTTGGAGTAATTGAGAAATATTAGGTTTAAAGAAAAAATTTCATTTACCTAAAACTTTATAACTTTGTCTAATAGAAAGGTCATCTGAAGGATAATCTTCAATAATTTCTTCAAAGTTATTAATTTTAGATAAATGAACTTTTTTTAAAATAAATTCATTAAAATATTTATAATTCATGAAATTAATATTTTCTAATTCTTTCAGTTCTTCAAGAACTTCAGAATTTAATTCATAAATTTCAAAAAATGTCTCTAAATTATTAAAATTAGAATCAGATGAATTACCAATTTTATTTAATTGATTATTTTCTGACTTATAAAATATAAAAATTCAGTCATAGATACTATGACTGTAAAGAATGACTCTAATGCAAGATAAATTGATTAAGTTGATTTTAAATTATTTTATTAAAAATTTAATTAATTTTAGAAATTAATTATAAGATATATTGATTTGATATTTAAGTCAATATCTTAAATAAAAGTTTTAATTTTTTAAATTGAAGATAATAAAGAAAAATATTTTGACTTATAAATTTTTTTCAAAAATATTTATTTATGAGTATATTTTGTACAAAAATCTTTGAAGTTCCAAGAAATAATTAATTTTATCATCTATATTTTTATTTTTTCTTCAATAATAAATTTAATTTTATATTTGTAGATTTCAAATCTATTAAACTAATCTGCCATGATGAATAATTTTTTATTTGTACTAATTTAATTGATTCTAAACAATGATGGTCTCTAGTAGGTTTATTTGAAGTAAATTCAATCGAATTATTTAAACATTTTATAAAAATTATAACACGTTTAACAATTAATCTTTCTCATAAAATAAAAAAAATAATATAGTACTAAATATTGAAATTATCGAACCAATTGATGAAATTAAATTTCACCTTGAGAAATTATCAGGATAATCAGAATATCGTCGAGGTATACCTCTTAATCCTAAAAAATGTTGAGGACAAAAAGTTAAATTTACTCCAATAAATATTATAATAAATTGAATTTTTAATCAATTTTTATTCATCGATAGTCCTGATATTAAAGGATACCAATAATTAAATCTTCTAAAAATTGCAAATACAGCACCTATAGATGATACATGATGAAAATGAGCAACGACATAATAAGTATCATGTGAAATAATGTCAATTGATGCATAAGACAAAATAATTTCAGTTGAACCCCCTATTGTAAATAAAAAAATAAATCCAAATAATCATAAACTTTTTGAGTTATATTTAATTTTAATACCTCTTATTGAAGCTGATCCTCTAAAAATTTTATTACCTGTTGGAATAGCAATAATTATAGTAGCAGAAGTGAGATATGCTCGTCTATCAACATCTATTCCTACAGTAAATATATGATGAGCTCATACAATAAAGTTCAAGTGATACGTTCCACTGAAATCCAGTGGAAATCTCACTAAAAGTTCAGTGAAAATTTCACTAGAAAAATCAGTGAAAATCTCACTAGAAATTTCACTAAAAATCAGTGGAAATTTCACTAAAAATTTAGTGAAAATTTCACAAAAATTTCAGTGAAAATTTCACTAAAAAATCAGTGAAAATTTCACTAAAATTTAGTGAAAATTCCACTGAAAATTCAGTGAAAATTTCATTAAAAAATCAGTGAAAATTTCACTGAAGAATCAGTGAAGATTCCGCTGAAAAATCAATGAAAATTTCACTAAAATTTCAGTGAAAATTTCACTGAGAAATCAGTGGAAATTCCACCAAAGATTCGGTGGAAATTTCACTAAAATTTAAGTGGAAATCGCTGGAGTTCCAGTAAAACTTTCATTGAAATTCCAGTGAAAATCGCAAAAGTTTCAGTGAAACTTTCACTGGAATTTCTGTGAAGATTCCTAGAGTTTCAGTGAAAGTCACTCAAGTTTTCACTGTCTATTAGATTCTAATGGTTGTCTGTTTGAGTAGGATTACATTTTATGATATGAATAACCATTTTGAAATTAGTGTATTGATTGAGTCAAACGAGAAGGGTAATAAGGGTATAGATATTGTTCATTGGTGGAGAGAGAAATATCCTTAGTGATCCTTTTTTCATATCTAGATGGAGATTATAAGTGGGATAGGATTCACAAGGTAAATAATCGTAAATTTCTCAATATCCTTCCAACGAATATACATTCTTATGTAGATATCGATTGATACATTAATTCACTTTCGATCCACAAAAGATTCTACAGGTACATTTAGTACAGCATCAGTATATATATCATACGATGTCATCAATTGAACCCAAAGAAAATCCACTCGTATTTTAATGTGAATACATGAATTTTATGAAATGGAATTCTCCTATTTAGAATTATAAGTTGTTGAAAATCACTGTTTAGTGAGTTCTAATGACCAGATTTGAATGATCGTTGGACCTTCATGAATACATCCAAATACTAGTTCTATATCATTTGGAAAATGATTCAATTCCATTTGTATGTCAATAATGAATTCGTAGTTCAACTTTAAAATTCATTCCTTCCATGATTACAGATTTAGCTCCGTCAGAATTTGAAAGGTGACAAGAAAATTACGAATTTTTTGATTGAATTCAAAAACCAAATGTGAATATTTCTGGTAATATTTGACTTCATCATTACAGGTTGACAAATATAGTTGATAATATGAAGGATGAAGAAACATGACTGCAATTTGATGAACTTTCACATGACAATCCATATTTTTTGAGAAATGTTTCTATTTCATCCTTAAAATCATGAAATTACTCTATCCACATGTAATTTACACTTTTTTCAAATGAATATTACTGATTGATTGTTGAGAGGTTGTTATTGAAATATCTGTACGTATGAGGTTGATATATTTCTTGAAATTTTAAACTACTTGAAATCATTTATAATTTTAGCGTAAAATTGTCAGATGTAGCATTAGAGTAATATTTGAAGTTCTATAGTTATTGATATCCACTAAAAAGTCATTTCTTATTTCCGTCGTGATTTAAACTCGTTGGAGTTTAAGATTTCATTATGTAATCTTGATATACAAATTTAATAAGATTCATTGTATGATATTATTTGAAATTTTCAGTTTGAGACTTTGAGTTCGAATTGATCATTATAATAATTAAGCGCCCAGCCAAAATTTGTCCGTCGACATTCCGCGTATCGAGTCGCCTATGCGGAGGGGGTGAAGTGTGATGAGTGGGTAGGTCGGTGATTGGGTGGCCGTATGGGACATGTGTCGGTTAGTTGGTGGGAACGAGGAAATGAGGAGGTACAGTTGCGAGGAGTCACGCTTATGAAGGGTTACATTCACGAGGAGTGACATTCATGAGGAGTCACGCCTAAGAGGAGTTACGGTCATGAGGAGTTACACTCACGAGGAGTTACGCCTGTTCGGAGTTACGCTTACGAGGAGTTACGCGTATGAGGAGTTACGTATAAGAGGAGTTACGATTATGAGTAGTTACGGTTGTGAGAAGTACGCTCCCACGTACGGATGAACCACGTATGTCAAATGGGTTTCCTGTGGAGTTACGTAGGTTCTTCCGTAACAAGGCAGTACGCTTATGGTATAATACCGTGTGAAGAGTTACGGAAGATTGTTCGATTCGGAGTTACGTGAAAGATTGTTCGATTCATTCACTGGTTGCGTCGTGTGCTATATTCTGGATAGTCTGTGAGGCTTTCCAATGTAATTACATAATCGAATCTCTTAAATAATTGAGTGCCAGACTACAAACTTTTTAAATAATCAAGCGCCAGTCTAAAAATTGCCTGTCCTAATCCCTCGTATAGGGTTGCCTATGTGGTATGACTGAATTATGATGGGTGGGCAGGTGAGTGGGTAGATGGGTGGGTGGGTCCGTGATCGTGTGGCCGTATGGGTCATGGGTAGGTTGGTGGGTTGGTGAGTGATGGCTCATGGATTATGGCAATGACACAGAAAAGCCGCGTGGAGGCACAAAAATAGTGTAAATTTTCTTGCGAAACTTAAATCGATTTGAGCTAACCAGGAGTGCACGAGATGTGGGTCTCTGGTTTCGGCGAACAGTCTCATTCAACCCCCAAAGACGATATCTGAAGGCATATAGTTGGATGCTCAAGCGCTGTAGAGTTACAGACTTTGGTATTTCCCACAAGGACTCATGCTCAGAAAACATGGTGAAAATAGGTCATTTATTGATGACATATTTTAAGCTCTATAGTGTGAGTATTCTCAAAGTCAAATATCTTTAAATACCATATTCCATTGGCTCTTGATGATTCGTGCGTTTTTCATTGATTGATACTACAAGTAATCTGTACGCATTCATTGCGTTTGTAAAGTGTAGGTGTTTCATACAAGGGACTGACTCATTTTTGGCAACGCTGGGGATGGAATGGGATGATAATTAGGACGTAGGTATATTTGAAATCCTCATTTTGTAACTCCAAAAAGTGAGCACCCAGTTTTTGCTTGCAACGCTTCGCAACGATTTCGTTAGGTTTACGATTAGGATATTTTACTTCAATGAATGTCACAGAGAGATGACTATTCAGAATCATTGAACCACAACACTTATATCTAGACCAAAATCAAATCAAAACTTGCAAAGCCAACAAGGCAGGATAGATTTAATTTGTTTAATCCGGTATAATAGGTGGTTGTATAAGGGTGATGGGTAGGGGGGTATGCAAGGATGAATGGGTGGATCAATGAGTGGGTTGATGGTTGTAGATGATAATGGGGACGGGGATGGGGATGGAAAGCAACGTGCTGAAATGGTTTAGTCCGATCTGGTTATGTCTGAATAGGCGTTATTGAGTCAGATTTGGTCTAACTGGTTCTTATGCGGTCTATTCCCTTCTGATTAGGTTAGGTTTAGCCCAGTTCGGTCGCCTTCGTTCTAAATGAGTTTAGCTAGATTTACATCAGTCTGGTTCGGGGTGATTAGGTCTCGTTAGGTGTAGTTCGATCTAATTTGGTCTAGTTCAGTCTAGTATTGTCAATTACGATCTAGTTTGGTCCAATTCAATATACTTCAATCTAGGTTGGTCTAGTTCGGTCTACTTCTGTCTAACTCGGTGTAGTCGGGTCTAGATTGGGCCAATTCGTTCTAATTCGATCCAGTTCGATCTAATTAAGTCTAGCTCGGGGTGATTAGTTCTCGTTCGGTCTAGTTCGGGCTAATTCGGCCTAGTTCAGTCTAGTATGGTCCATTACGGTCTTGTTCGGTCCTATTCCGTCTAGACCAAAGTAGGCCAAAGTAGACCGAACTAGACCGTAATAGACCATATAAGACTGAACTAGACCGAATCAAAGGTCAACTTATGCACACCGCACATTGATTTGAATAGACCTCGCTTTGATTAACCCTTTAGATATATGCCATGTAACGATAGGTTTTACAGCCTAATCGATTGAACAAAGAAATACCAGCTCAGCTAATTGAAAAGAAACTATAAAATATATATCTCCGCCATTAGCCAGCATGATTTAACCCGATACCAATTTTGTGGACTATTTTAACCTTTTTTTTAGACACCTTGAACTGATCAGCAATCGTTATTTCACAACTTTTATTATTGAACTATGAAAGCATTTCTGGGGCCTATGACTTATAAAGAACATTTACTAGCGGAACAAGCGGTAGCGAGTGAGGCAAAAACGCTAGTAGATATTATTGCGTAAATTATTCCTATAACACCAAATACTTCTTTTTTTATTCTTTCATTGTTAATTATTTGAGAAATTAAACCAAATCCTGGTAAAATTAAAATATACACTTCTGGATGCCCAAAAAATCAAAATAAATGTTGGTATAATACTGGGTCACCTCCTCCTGATGGATCAAAAAAAGAAGTATTAAAATTTCGATCAAATAATAATATAGTAATTGCTCCAGCTAATACTGGTAAAGATAAAATCAATAAAATAGTAGTAAAAATGATTGATCAAGAAAATAATGAGATATTTTCAGTTTCTGTAATTTTTATATTTATAATAGTACAAATAAAATTAATTGAACCTATAATTGGAGCGATTCTTGCAATATGTAAAGAAAAAATTGATAAGTCAACTGAAAATCTCCTATGAGATATATTTAAAGATAAAGGAGGGTAAACAGTTCATCCAGTACCAGTTCCTGTACCTACAAATATTCTAGAAATCAATGAAATTAATCTAGGTATTAAAAGTCAAAATCTTATATTATTCATTCGAGGAAATGTTATGTCTAGAGTTATCATTATTGAAGGTACTAAATAATTTCCAAGTCCTCCTATTAATACTGGTATAACAGAAAAAAAATTATTACAATGCATGCCTTGTTACAATAGAATTATAAATTTGATCATTTCCAATTAAAGATAATGGAGAACTTAATTCTGAACGAATTAATATTCTTAAAGATAATCCTAATACTCCGGCTCATATCCCGAAAATAAAATATAAAATACCAATAACTTTATGATTGGTGGCATTTAATCATATAGAATTTAATTTAAAAAAAATAAATTTTATTAATATTAAGTCCTTCCGTACAAAAATATTATTATCTAATTAAAGATAGGATCCAATCTGGCTTTCGCCGATTTTAACTCAAATTATGTAAAATTTCAATAGTCGAACAGACTAAAATTTTAAATATCTTCATTCAAATTAAATTTCAATTCAACATCGAGGTCGCAGACTTTTTTATCAATATGTACTATTTAAAAGAATTACGCTGTTATCCCTAAGGTAATTATTAATTAATTTTTAATAATCATGATGAATTTTTTTATTTTTATCATTTGATTCATATAATATAATAATATTAGATTTTTTTCATTTCATTATTTATGTTGAATATTTAAAAAATTTCATCTAATTTTTTTATTTCCCCAATGAATTATTTTAATGATTATTGAAATGATTATTTTTAAACTTCAAGCATTTCAATAATATTAATATATTAAATTCTATAGGGTCTTCTCGTCTTTTAATTAAATTTAAGAATTTTAACTTAAAATTAAATTTTATTTATTGATTGTGAGACAGTTTATATTTCATTAAATCTTTCATTCTAGACTTCATTAAACAGACAAATTATCATGCTACCTTTGCACAGTTATAGATACTGCGGCTATTTAATTTTTTAAGATCGTTGAGCATATTATATTTGAAATTTTTATCAATAAACAATGTTTTCATTAAACAGTTGAATATAAATTATTGCCTAATTCCTTACATTAATTTCCATATTCAAAATTAATATTAGATAAATAAATTATACTAATTTAATCATTATTTGAATATTTAAATCATTAAAACATTTAATTTTATAATTAATTGATCAAATTATTAAATCATTAATTTAGATGAATATATCAATTATTAAAAATTATTTGAATATAAATATTATTAATTTTAATTTTATAATAAAATTTAAAATTATATAAATATAAATTTGAAGTTTATCCCATAAATTTTTATTAATGAACATTTGAAATTGATTGATTTATTAGATAAATTGAAATTTTATTAATTAAATAAAATTCATTTATAAAATAACTAGATAAGATCAATATTGAAATTATATAAATTCTAATGAAAATAAATCTAATTTTTTAATCAATCCTGATACAAAAGGTAATAAATTTCATTTGAAAATAATTAAACATTATCTTTTACAATATTAAAGTTATTAATAATAATCAAACTTTTTTTTTAAACTTATAAAATTGATTTTTTATCATCATTTTAAATAAATTAAAACTATTAAATCATAAAATTTTATTTAAATAATTTTCAATCACTAAATACATTTTCCAATATATTTACCTTGTTACGACTTACTTTTTCTTAAGAAAAAATTGACGGGCTATTTGTACATATTTTAATATTATATTGAAATTAATTAATAAATTGATTTCACTCTTGAATCCTTTCTCATAAAATTAAATCAAATTTATTTAATCCATATTAATTTAAAAATAATGTAACTCATCGATTCTTCAATTAAAACTAAATATCATCTGAAATAAATTTTTAAATTATAAATTTTTAAGAAATTTATTCTCTAAAAAATCACTTCATAATGAATGTACATAAGTATCATAAATTAAAGTTTATTATTTCGTGTAACATCAAATTAAACGACAAGTTCCCCTAATAAATTCAAATACCGCCAGAATCTTGCATTTTTAATTTAAATTACTAATTTATTATCTTATATTTAATCTTATAATAATAGGGTATCTAATCCTAGTTTTCAATATAAAGTTATGATTTAAATTCTATGAAATTTATAATATAGTTATTGATTTTTCAATTTAATCTCAAAAATTTTAATTTAATTATTATTCAAGGACCCCGCCATAAACGATAGGATTTTGGCTTTCAGCGAAAATGACTGAATCTGCAATCAATCGATAGAGCTCGACGTGCTGAGCTAAAGTCTCCATAGCCGCTAAACCCGAAAAATTCTCGTTTTCGAGTGATTTAGTTGCAAAGTCGCCGATTTTACCGAGCCAAAATAGGGTTATGGCATCAATCGAACAATAACATACGTTCGAATTCGTTCGGTTCGCTTGGTATTTGCCAGCTCAATACCTTTGATGAAGCAAGAATCTTTGCATTACACGCGATTTGATAATCCTCTCAAAAGAATCGTTCACTGCCGCCATTCTCGCGGGATATTTTCAAAGTCCGCACAATCGAAACGCTTCGAAAGATTTTGATATTTCAAACGGTCTGCGGGACATAGTATATTATCAAGGCAAATGCAGATGACGAGTTTCATCATCAACGAGATACATACAATAGTTAGAGCTCACACCTCACGCAAGGGTGCGTTGAGAAGAGCGTTTTCCCGCTGGGTGGTTGAAAAATACGTCCAAGCTCTCAGTACAACTTTGAAACAAAATCATTGAATCTTTTTTTTCGAACTGTTTATCGTTTGAAGGTAACGAGATTTTCACCTTTCTAGTGTGCGGGGGCGGGAGGGCGGCCCTACAGACATTTGAAAAGATCTTATGGGATTTCAGAGAGATATTCATTTCGAATTTTGGGTGGTGATTGAATTCCGCGTCGTATCGCACTCGGCTCGAACATACGAAAATCGAATCAGGCCCAACTCTATATCGGCAAAGGTCACGTACCTTCGCTGAAAGAATGCGAAAAAGTTATACCTCTGACCCGTGTATCTCTGGTATGATGCGCGAGACAGAAAATACATAGGAAATAGCTTCAAAAGTGTTCGTGGTAAGCTACAAAATGCAATTGTGGAAAGGTCTGTACGACCAGTAGGCTCTGAAATGTCTAACTCTAGAAATCATCAGAGGTGTATTTACACTCTTGACCAGTAGTGTACATTCGAGAATATATCTATCGAAAATCAGAATGCAATATCTCTTGGTTATCAAACGACGATTACATTTTCTGTCAGATCGCACCTATTTTGAGAGAAAAGAATTCGATGCTTCACATGGTTACAATAACGGAGTACTTGATTGACTTCTCATTTCTGATATCATCTCGCTGAAACGAATATATTTTCGAAAATCAATAGGCGTCTACTCAAATAACCGTACAAGTCTCAATCCGCGATCCCGGAAAAGAAAATTAAAATGATCTTCGCAACCTTTACCGATATAAAGTTGGGCCTGATTCGATTTTCGTATGTTCGAGCCGAGTGCGATACGACGCGGAATTCAATCACCACCCAAAATTCGAAACGAATATCTCTCTGAAATCCCATAAGATCTTTTCAAATGTCTGTAGGCCCGCCCTCCTGCCCCCGCACACTAGAAAGGTGAAAATCTCGTTACCTTCAAACGATAAACAGTTCGAAAAAAAAGATTCAATGATTTTGTTTCAAAGTTGTACTGAGAGCTTAGACGTATTTTTCAACCACCCAGCGGGAAAACGCTCTTCTCAACGCACCCTTGCGTGAGGTGTGAGCTCTAAATATTGTATGTATCTCGTTGATGATGAAACTCGTCATCCGCATTCGCCTTGATAATATACTATGTCCCGCAGACCGTTTGGAATATCAAAATCTTTCGAAGTGTTTCGATTGTGCGGACTTTGAAAATATCCCGCGAGAATGGCGGCAGTGAAAGATTCTTTTGAGAGGATTATCAAATCGCGTGTAATGCAAAGATTCTTGCTTCATCAGAGGTATTGAGCTGGCAAATACCAAGCGAGCCGAACGAATTCGAACGTATGTTATTGTTCGATTGATGCCATAACCCTATTTTGGCTCGGTAAAATCGGCGACTTTGCAACCAAATCACTCGAAAACGAGAATTTTTCGGGTTTAGCGGCTATGGAGACTTCTGCTCAGCATGTCGAGCTCTATCGATTGATTGCCGATTCGGTCATTTTCGCTGAAAGCCAAAATCCTATCGTTTATGGCGGGGTCCTTTATATTTTAATTTTTAATAGAAAAATTAATTTATATGTCTTGTTTAACCGCTGTTGCTGGCACAGGATGAACTCATATTAATATTTAATTACTATTTTTTAATTTATTGAATAAATAATTCTATATATTAATTAATAAGAATTATTTAAATTTACTAAATTAATTAAATTTATATATATATATATATATATATATATATATATATTTTTAGTTATAGACATTTATGACGACCAATTTTACAAATATACCCACTTATGACGACATTTTCGGTTATGACGACCGGTCGTCATAACATTTACAAATATACCTACTTATGACGACCAAAATTTTCTTTACGTATACATGACTTATGACGACCGGAAACGGCTGTCTCAGAAAACTTCTGTTATCTCCTCGGCGGTCATCTCCCACGAGGGATGGTTAGTGTTTTGAACGCAAAACGGAGTCTCAGCACACGTCTGTCATCTCCTCGGCGGTCATCTCCCACGAGGGATGGTTTAGTGTTTGAACGCAAAACGGAGTCTGAGCACACGTCTGTCATCTCCTCGGCGGTCATCTCCCACGAGGGATGGTTTAGTGTTTGAACGCGAAACCACTGTCTAAGCAGAACAACTGTTATCTCCTCGGCGGTTATCTCCCACGAGGGATGGTTTAGTTTTTGAACGTAAAATCACTGTTTTAACCCCCGGTCGTCATAACATATTGATAAGTGTAACAACGGTATCTATACTGTCGGTCGTCATAAGTACTGTATAGATGAGTTTATATATATATATTAATAAATTTGATTAATTAATAAACTAAATTCATATTTATTATTTAGAAATTTCTAAAATCATTTTTGGATTATGAGTCCAATGACTTTTTTAGTCTATTTAGAATATTTTTCAATGATTTTTATCAGAAAAATAAATGTTATAATTTAACTATATTCCTCTTAACATTGTAAAACGAAGAGCGACGAGTGATTTGCTCCACATTTTCAAAGAAAAATCTACAGTTTCGAGAATAATTAGCGTGATTCTTCAATCAACTATACTTGACTTCTTCAATTTTTCCAATTCAAGTTCTGGTTTTAATAAACAACGAATAAAAAGACCGTGCAAGATTTCCGAAATCCATCACTTTATACAATCAAACTTGTTCGAAAAACTCTCGACATGGTTTCTTATTCATTTCATTCCTTTCACGAGTTGAAACAATGCCACAAGTATTTTGCCCGGAAAATGGTTGGTCTCTCAAACTTACAAAAATACTCGACATAGTTCCTTTGGTTTCATTCCTTTCAAGAGTTGAAACTATGTAATACAGCTGATTTGAATCAATCATCATTTTTACTGTGAAAACCTGATAAAAATCAATAAGTTTTGAGGAACAACTCATACTCGCCAAGTTGTACTTTTGAAACAAGTGAATGGAGGGGGGGAAGGATCTAATTTCTTCCTTATGAAAATCAGAACGAAGAAATTAACTTCCTTATCCGATCACAGCTTTTGAGAATCTGTTGATCACATATTCCTCTAGAATATAAACAATCATTTTACTCAGATCATCTCTTTGATCAAGTTGACTTGGAGCAGCTCTTGATTTACTTGAGAAATTCTTCAATATTATTCCAACCAAGTATCGAGTCTATATTTTTGAACGAGACATTGCTCTTTATCTTATTCTAGGACTCACCTCATTGATAAGAATTTAGAAAATTTCCTTATCACAATCATAAAATCAATGCTTGAGCAGTATTAGACATTCCTTATTCAGAGAAAAAGTTGGGATGTTATGATTGTGATTAGGAATCTCCTGATTCCTCATTGTTCAGGATATGTTTTAGAACCAGGAAATTAGCATATCCCTGGTTACAAACTTGATATCAATATTTGGAGTGAAATAGTATTAAGGAATAGTACAAGAGAAGCCAAAGCTGCTCCAAGTCAACTTTAGTCACAAGATAATTTGAGTGACATAGGTTTGGCTACCCTACATAAATATTTGATTCACTGATAGTCAAAAGTTGTGAGCAGACTTTCAAGCTTCAACCGCTATAGTGTCCAAAAATTTAAATTCCCATTTTATGGAGCGCTTAAATATCTTCTCCACGTCACATCTCAACTCATGAGTTACAACACATGATTTCAAACTTTCTTGGAACAGCAATAACTCTGCTAGAACTTTTTAGTAGTACTACATGGATCCATGATTTACATGTATGATTGTGACGAAGAAAGAGTTATTAATCTGTGATTGTGGAAGTGTGTGGTAGTTCTATCAAGAGCGCTTGGCCACTTGCCAATATTTCTTGTCACATACCAGCTCTCAAACTTCTTACTTGATGATACCAACGAATAGAACTCAAAAATTAGCTCAGAAGCAGTCAAAATAATAAAATGTATTATTTCATAATACTTGAGCGTAAAGTTAGTGCGTAAAGCACCAAAAAAGTGTGTAAAGCAGTGCTTTACGCATAGCGTGTGTAAAGCAAGTGCTTTACGCACGGTTGTGGTGCTTTACGCACGCTGGATTTTGCTTTACGCACGCTGTACTTTGCTTTACGCACGAGCTTCTAAATTCATGGGGATTCGTGTAGCTTCGACAAATTCAAAGTTCATCATACTAAAATTGGACACTGACGGGGAAAATTATGGTTCTTCTCGTATCAATAACGTGCCGTTCCCCCGTATGATGACGCAGAGGGCGACTTTCCTGCCGACCCCGATTCATTTTTTCCGAATCTCACCACAGAATTATACAATTTGAAGTAGACAATTGTTGATAACCCCACTGTGATTTAATAAACCTGTTCAATATTGTATCTTGTAACCACCAGAAAGTCCTTTTTCAAAGGTAGTCTCTCGTGAATGCATCTCTTCTGCGTCGATCAAATATAGTTGTTGAAAGATAATCAGGTAAGTGTACCCAACTTGCCCATATTGAGCCATTTTCTCAACAACCGTGGTTTATTTCACTCCTCTGGCTCATTTTATTATCTTAAATGTACCTATATCCACTCATTTTGAAGCTTGTTTCAAACTCTACAGGGTGAGCTGAGATTCGTTGAAAAATATTGAGATGGGCCAGAGTATTGGTAAGTAAACCAGGTTTGTTGAGAAAATGGCTCGATGAATGAAAGTTGAGTATACTCACCCTAGTATATTTCGCACCGAATTTATGAGGTTGCAGCTCGCTTCTGAGCGATTGATCAAGATATTAGATTAGAGTTATCAAGATTGCTGATACATCGATAGTCTTGCTGAAGAAATTTATGTCCAAACAAAATTCTTCCCAAAATTCGGTTGAAGCTTTCATTGGATGTAATGTGCACTCACATCAGAATTTTTTGTTCTAGTGGGGGGCTCCGCCCCCCACACCCCCCGCCGGGGGCTTCGCCCCCTGGACCCCGCTGCGCGCCCTCGAACAATTACCAGTAACCCTTGAGAACAACACCTCATCCGAGCGCGGCCTCGGTATACACTGTATTTTTCTGGCCCGAATGAGCCACGCCAAATGAAGAATCCCAGCACTCATTCGACCGTCATCATTATCACATGCTTGATAACATAACTCCCGGTCCAGGAAGATTAAAATCATCTTTAGATAATGCCAGCCCCTGCTGACTTAAGTTTGGACAAACTTGGATCCATAATATGCTTAAAACTTTCTTCAACCCTGCCTCACCCTGTACACCGGCTACTCGCAACGTCGAAAATACTCCTCTTCTTGTTTCAATATTGACTGGTCGAGACCTTGTGTAGTTTTACAATGCTTGTTTGATTGGCAATTTTCTGTATCTTGGGCTTGTTAATGGCGTGTTGCTAACTTTCCGCTCATTATTATGAAAAATACTATACGCAACTCTGGCGAAAGTCTTTCCGCCCTCGCGCAATGCTTTCCGCACTCATGTGATGCTTTTCGCACGTTTTTCGCCATCGTTGCGTATAGTACTAGTCTGGTCCTCTCAGCGATATCGACTCTTGATTGTGATAACAGTAGACCAAGAGTAAAATAATGCCCGCTCAATCTCTATTCATTTAGATTATTCAGTGTATGCATGTAATAACATATAATCAATTACTGAAACTTCCCATCCAACTTTTGACTGAATGTTTAGAAGAAAAAATATGGAAAGCAATATCACAAGTATTAACGCAGATGAAGTGACTTATTGGACCACAAAGCCATATTCTCATGTACTTGGCAAATGCTTACTGATTCTTCTGAAGACTGAAGACATTTAGTACTGCATCACATACAAGACTTCGAAGTTGCATCTATAAACTCCTAATCTGATGGGGTAAAGAATCCCAGCATACATCTTGCACAGGTTTTCACAATATACCGCGTTTGAGAATACCTCACTCTCAAACTCGTAATAGCTCCTTTTTCCATAAAAACACACACATTTTGCCTCTATTCTGTCCAAACAAGACAATGCATGCACTAATTGAGTGCGCGGCACCGCGATGCATGGCGATGTAAACAAAGCAGACGGATCTTCTCTCTGTTGCTCTCTCTCCTCTCTCTTCACTCGCTCGTCGACAGCTCTCGAATCGAAGTTGTACGTTCGAGGTCTAAACAAATCGAAGCTGCATTCGAGGTCTAAACAAATCGATCGGATAATTTTTTTGAGGTGGTGAAAGTTGGCGAAGCGAAATCAAAGTCCCAGCGGTCAGAATCGGAAAATTGATGACACCAACAGTGAGTCCGTATTGAAACAGCCCTGAATAGAGAGGCAGGAGATGTTTGTGCACCCGGGTGGTTGAAATAAGTGAGATGGGAAAAATGTGTGAGGTTAGAAAACCCCCAATTCAAAGTATATAAGGCACAGCGCCTCGCTCGATTCTCTGTCTGCTCATACTCGCCAGCGAGGCGCTATCGCGCCTCTTGATCTTTCTTCAATGTTATTAAATATTGATCAATTGAATCAATTTCCTGCTATTACAGAAAATGATATCAGAATTGATATGGAAAAATTCATAATTTTTGAATCTTGAATAAAAGTTCATTTGAAAATAAATAATTATCTTAATATTTTCAATATTAAATTTTAAAATTAAACTATTCAAATTGAGAATAATTTTTCAATGATTTTTATCAGCAAGATAACTATTATAATTTAACTATATTCCTCTTAACATTGTAAAACGAAAATAATGATTAATTAATTGAATAATTCAAATATATTATGATATAATTTTTTTTTATTATCATTGAAAAAAAATCATAGATATTAATGAATAAATTAAAAATATCAGATTTGAATAATTTAAATTATAATAACTTATAATTTTAATATTTAAATGAATAACTTTTTTGAAAAAATATTCAAACCAATTTTTATTAAAATTTTTGATATGAAATTTTCTATAATTTATAATATTTAAATAAAAGATTTTATTAAAATTATATAAAAAATATATTTTCCCTAAGAAATATATAATGATATTCTTATTTTTGTAATTTTTATTTATAATTCTAAATATAGTGTATATAATTAAATAAATAATGATAATTGCCATTTTTTCATTTATCAATGAAAATCTTTCTTCAATGTTATTAAATATTGATCAATTAAATAAATTCCCTGCTATTACAGAGGATAATATTGAAATTAATATGGAAAAATTCATAATTTTTGAATCTTGAATAAGAAAAATAGATAAAAATTCAAAATTTATATTAATTAAATAAAAATTCAATCGTAAAGAATGAAATAAAGTTAAAATTATTCAAATTGTGAATATTAAATGATTAATTAATGAAAAATTTATAGAAAATATTATTTCTAAAATTTTGTCTTTGGAATAAAATCCAGACATGAAAGGTAGCCCGCACAATGAAAATATAGAAATTAATATCATTAAAATTGTTGAGGGTATAAATTCTTTTATTATATTTATTTTACGAATATCTTGATATCTAATCGTAGATTGAATGATGATACCAGAACATATAAATATAAGAGATTTAAACAATGCTGAATAACTATATGAAATCAAGATAACATTAATATATTTATTGAATAAATTCATATTATTAATCCTAACTGTGATAAAGTAGAAAATGCAATAATTTTTTTTAAATCATATTCAAATATTGCAGGAAATCCAGCTATTATCATAGTAATAATCCTAATGAATATAATAATTTTTATCAAAAAATTAAATTTATTCATTAATCAATTAAACCGAATTAATAAATGAATTCCAGCTGTAACTAAAGTTGAAGAATGAACTAAAGAAGATACAGGGAGTAGGGGCTGCTATAGCAGCAGGTAATCATGAAGAAAATGGAAATTGAGCTCTTTTAGTAAAACATATAATTATCAATATGAATAAAATTATAAAATTTGATAAATCATAATTTATAAAATCTCATCATCCTACAATAAACATTATACTAATTAATATAATTGAAAATGTATCTCCAATTCAATTCAATAAAAAAGTTGATATACCTGAATTATAGCAAAAATTATTTTGATACTAAATAACTACAATGAAGGAAGTTAATCCTAATATATCTCATCCAATTATAATAGTTAAAATATTTGGTCTAATTACTATTATAATTATAGAATAAATAAATCTTAATAAATTAAAAAGTAATCGGACATTAAATTTATCTATATATATGTAGTCACGACAATAGAATATAATTATTGCAGAAATTAAAACGATAATGAAAATAAATATTATAGATATTCAATCTATATATATATATATATATATATATATATTTATATTGCAAGAATTGAATATTAAAATATTCCATTGTAAAAAATATAATTTTTAAAATTCAAATAAATTAATTGTGACGGTAGAGTAGATAATCTCAACCATCATCTCTCTCTTCTGTTCCTAATCAATGTAATCATATAACTTTCTTACAGAATGTAGCAGAGCATCCGAGGAGAGAGCAGTAAGTTAGACATGTAAGAGAGAGAGAGAGACAGTAAAATCACGCGTTAGTCGCAAAACCATCAACCTTTAGAATCGCCGCACCGCGCCCCTCGTGTCCAAGCTAATCAGCTGACCGGCATCGCGCGTTGCGCCAAATTCAGAATCTGTTCGCCCGTCTTGCTGAGCAGACCATGTTACCGCGATCGGAGCAATATCCCGCGCTTTCCGCAATTTCCTCGTGCCCGCGCCGCGCGTGCACCAGCTCCTGATCGAATACCCTGGCGACGTGCTCGAGAGGATGATCATTCGGCGGTCCAGATCAACCTTGCGTGCGACCGATTCCTGCGCCCTGGACATCGTCCGATCATAGACCAATTACAATGCGAGCGGCCGATAGAGAATATACATTTGTGAGTACAGCCTTGAATTGCTCCCGCTCTTTTTGGGCTTCACCCTTTGCTCTCTTCGTGCTCGCGTTCGATCTGCCTCATGTGCACCATGTCTTTATTATTTGGATAAACCTGTCTCTTCATTATCTTGAAATCATGATTAGTCATTTGGCGCGCTCTATACCCAATCTCTCTCGCGCGCGATAGCAGCAATATATATATCTATATAGATTTGCAGTAGTAGCAGCAGATGCAGAGTCCCAGTTACCATTATTATATACAAATTTGCTGGGCATTGCACACAGCCCAGCATGTGCGGCTAAATCAACTAGGCAAATCTAGCAGCCGTCACATTGGCGCCCAGACTAAAGGTCCTGATTAAAATTCAAAATTCAAATCATTAAAATCATATTACGTGCGCCACATTGGCGCCTAGACATGAAACTCCTAATATCAATCAAATTCATTCTTCTGCAAGCTCTCTGCAAATTTTTCTTCCTCCAAATTCGGAATTTATTCCAATTTCGTGCATCACATTGGTGCTCAGATAAAAGTTCCCGAAAATTCAATTAAAATCAGTTTGTGCGCGTCACATTGGCACCAGACAAAAGAAATCTAAAAATCATCAAATCATTTAAAAAGTTATCTCCTCTGTGCATTCAAATTCTTACGTTGCAAATTAGATTCTTGTTATATTGTGCGCGTCACGTCGGTGCACAGAGAAAAATTCACCAATATCTCATTGAAATTTTATCGCGTGCGTCACATTGGCGTTCGATCAAGAAATCCGAAAATCAATCCAATTCATCCTGTTGCTGCAAATCAAGAATTTTCCCTTTTCAAATCGAAATTCAAATATATTAGTCTGCTGCACCGAGAAAATTGGATATTAGAGTCGCCCGTGAGCGAATAAGATACATGTGTGTGAGTGTCGCGCGATCGGAATCTAAGCCCAGTTCGAAGTGGCGGAACGTAAACAAAGTCGCGGTCAGATGTTAGCTCGCATTTCGAACGATTTTATGTCCGAAAAATTTTATCATAGGAGTGAGAGAGATGGACAATCGAATCGTCCGATGTATAGCCTCTCATACTCATTAAAAGTATGACTGTAGTATTCATGCAGTAATGAATATGAACAATGTGTATTGCGATTGATGTGTGAATCAGTGAGTGCACGAGCCAATGCGTGGCATAAGTATAAGCATACGCGTATATATAGGTATAGTGTGTCGCGTATGTATTGAATAGAGTAACATTACAATCGTGCGTATATACAGTGATAGCACAGCATGCAGTGTATGAAAATAGTTATGACTTGATGTCAGCGGGTATCAAGAGTGTAAAAAATTTCCTCAAAATTCGCGAACCAAGTGCGAAAGAGTCTCCGGATGATATATATACGATCGTCCAAAATGAATTAAGAAATTTTCAAATTACTGACGCCTTGTGAAAGCGCACATTAGCTCATTTTCGTCCCATTTGGATTAGAGAAAATCCATCCAAAATTAATAACAATAATATCCACTCAATATAGCTTGTCTTTTGTGCAAAAATTCGAGTGTGAAATCAAATTATTTTTATTTCTGCATGAACAAAGTGGTCAGATCATGGACTCTCGTAGATATTATCGTCCGAAAAATCGTAAAATCCCCGTATGTATGAGGAAATGTATGCTAGTATGTGTATGGGATGGCATTCGAGTGAATACTCAATACACGTGCCGTTCAAATAAGGTCATCGACCGTTCCTGAAATCGAAATCGTACAATCTAAATGTACAAGTGTAACTCCATAAGTTACAGAATCAATGTTGACGAAATCGATAGTCAACTAAACGTGAAATAGAGCCAATTTCCAATCAAATTCGAATCAATCGTTCCGAAAATTTGAAAATTCCTCAATTTCTAGAATCAAATTATGAAAATGAGTTTATATTCAAAATCATCTTCTAAAATTTTTGCGATGAATTAAATCAATATCCTTCTTCGCAATTGTGAATCTTTCTGAAAAGACAAGCCGATTATTTAGTGTAGTCTGGTTGGTTATGCTTAGTTCGCAGACTGAAGACACCGTCCTCAATCTCTGTGTTCGAGATACAATCGACTCGAATTGAATATTTCTGGTCAATGTTTTGACAGTTGGGTGATCGATTGAGAGATTCAAAACAGTTTTTTTACAATTTTCATAGTCATTTTTCTTCCTGCCATGATGAATCCTAACATTTTAAATCCAGAGGATTTACCCTCATTATTGAAATATATTACAAGTCTTTCGGCTGAAGGATGGCAAATTATGCTCACGAAGCTTGAGCTAAGGAATGCAACATTGCCGCGTTTGTTGCGACGCCTCGCAGGCAATTATGAAATCAATGATTTTGTCGAAAATGAAAATTTCCATAGCGACGCTGCGCTTAGAAATCACCGAGATGCGATGCTCAATGAATGGGTTATGGACTTCAAGAGTCGATTATCTCGTAATCAAGAAAGTGAGACATCCGCGCGCGCGCAAATCACCACCACTAACCAGAAGAAGAAGGATGACCATGGATTCCACCAACCTGACAATTTTAGTCAAAGTTCGCTTATACCTTCCATTTCAACTTCGAATCGAGTTCCTGTAGATAATTTCGACAAATTGAGATTACATCCAAATTGTGCGAATAGTTGTACGTGCTCATTGTGTATGTACGAATCTGCAACAGGTACGCAAATCAATTTGACCCCCATTACGGAGCTTGATCACCTCCGGGGGAGGGGTGATCCGTATTGTCCAAATTTTTTTCCGGACGAGAGTCGAAATATTCAAATACCTCATTATAACTTTTCATCAAATTATGATTCATCAGAGCAAAGACCTTATTCGTCTGTATTGACGGAAATTCACACTGCTCAATCAAACGCAATTTTCGATTCATTGCCAGTCGTTGGACTTGACTATGTCGACCAATTTGGGCATGAATGGCGTGAGCCATGGTGGATACACTCGAATCATCATTTTGATTTCTCAAAATCCCAATCACAGTGCCAAATCACACCTAATTGTGCGCACAATTCAGTCGAAAATTCCATCTTTTGTCGGAAGAATTATGCAGTTGCAGTACTTCCGAATAATTTATTGGACATTATAATCGTCCGAATTCCCTTTGCTATCCTGAGCAAGAATAATAACAGAAAATCCACATATTTGGATGGACCAATCAATCCTCAATCCGATCATGGATCAGACTTCTATTTAACAAACCATCGAAGCCTATTATATCACTCAGCATCTAGCCAATCAGCCCATCACTCGTGCGGGCTGAATTGCAATTTTCAAATGTCAATTTGTGCAATAGATTCTCAATTTATGTCGAGAACGATCCCTGCGACCGATTTTTGGTAGCAAATTTGGCACACGCCCCTGAAAAAATTCCTGAGTCTTGCAAATTCACACTGACAAAGAGCAAGATGGTCCCTTCAAGCTCTTTATCTGTCAAATCAGCTGCTCAGAATTCATCCATCAAGGAGGCAATTTTTACATTTCATGACATGGCTGATAATGCTAGATCAGGAAGTAAACATTCTAATGGCTTGGATCCATCTGTAGTCCACATTTCAGAAATTAATCTCGCAAAAGCAAATGAGCACGTCATCGGACTTGATTTTTCACGTTCGTTTGATGAACACAATTATCTCGTTACTAAAATGATCGAGACGGACAGTAATGCTCATGATTGCATAGCGCAGAGAGGTCGTTTCTATCAAGTTATAAATTCAAGTATAACCTCAGCGCAAGGAGTATATCAGTCTCTGAGACAATTATCCTCAGAACTTTCATCAGCGCATCAATATCTATTATCGACATCAAAATCGATATTGCAAATTACAAAGACGTGCAACAAACTCGCGTATCATACGCAGGAAAGACACACAAAGATAGGTCAAAATTATTCGACCGTAACACATTCATAGGTTTGTCATCACAATGTATCACTGCACCGAATTATGTTTTCCACGAAGATTGAGATGTTCGATGAACGCATTTCTGAAAATTTTCTTCAATCGGACAGTAACTGTTCGTCCGAGTTAGAGTCAAGAAGGATTCATTTTTCTAGTCCATCTGAGAAATCGCAAATGACTCCAAGAGGACTTTTGAGGTCATTTCGACCGAGGCATGTCATTTTGACCGATCTAGAACGAGAGTCTGGCCCTGGAGGAGGAAAATTTCATCAAGACCAGACGCAGGAGCCATCAGTACGAGAGGATGACGTCCGTGTACCACAAACCGAAGCTGATATCGACATCATTCCTGCGGAAGATTCATCGATGGACGGCGACGGGAGTGTGCGCGCGAGTCTCACTCGGTGTGTGTTGTGTCCATTCGACTTCGCGCCGATCAGTACTAATTGCTGACAAGACTTTTTTCAGTGAAGTGTTAGATTTAAATTATAGTGCATCCAATGGACAAAAATTTAGTATTACAATCGAATGAGGATCGATAGCTAGGTCCATTGATTGATTATTATGATTTTCATTTATCATTTTTTAGTGAATTCAGATTTCTTATCATCTATATATGCATCTCCATCGATTTATTTCAAATCAGACCGTTGAAATCAATTATATAGGTTCCCGGTCGATCCGTAGAATGGATGAATGATATTAGTACATAAGAATTGCTATTTTGGTAGAATATTTTCAGGTCTACGACCGATCAGTAATTCGTATCTATTTATTCCTTGAAATTTCTCCACATTAGTCATCGATAATTAGTACGAAGACGTACGATTTGAGTATAGTTCTGATTCTTATCATCAAAATCTAAGTTTTGATACTGTTCTCTTTTTCCTGTATCGTTTTAATTAGTTATACCAGTGCAATTCTTCTCCCGCACAAATAAGATTATATTTATTTTTTGACAATGATAATTTCACCATTTTTTTAATGATCCGATTTGGATGATTATTCATGTTTTATCGTCATTATTGTAAATCAATCAATTTTTTTCGTTCTCAAAAATCAACCAAAAACTTATGTAGTCTATTCGTACGATTCAAGTACAATCTTTTGTAATCTGACGTTTGAGTGGATAGATGTTAGCGATAAGTCTAAATCTCCGTTCAAGAGAGCAATCGAGTGACTTTAATAGAATCACAATCATTCATTTAATTCATCCTTTCCTTCAGAAAATTCCTTTTCAATCTCATCTCTTACATTTTTTGTAAAGAATTAACAATTCCCTTTCTTCTGTTTCAATTTTCAAATCAGTCTACGTTGATTTCGGACAATTCCATTCCATCCATGGCCCAGATAGAGAGAGAATATTTCTCGAGCTGCTACGCCATCCGGCTAAACAGCGTCTGGGGGAGGGGTGTGACGGTTGAGTAGATAATCTCAACCATCATCTCTCTCTTCTGTTCCTAATCGATGTAATCATATAACTTTCTTACAGAATGTAGCAGAGCATCCGAGGAGAGAGCAGAAAGTTAGACATGTAAGAGAGAGAGAGACAGTAAAATCGCGCGTTAGTCGCGAAACCATCAACCTTTAGAATCGCCGCACCGCGCCCCTTGTGTCCAAGCTAATCATCTGACCGGCATCGCGCGTTGCGCCAAATTCAGACTCTGTTCGCCCGTCTTGCTGAGCAGATCATGTTGCCGCGATCGGAGCAATATCCCGCGCTTTCCGCGATTTCCTCGTGCCCGCGCCGCGTGTGCACCAGCTCCTGATCGAATACCCTGGCGACGTGCTCGAGAGGATGATCATCCGACGGTCCAGATCAACCTTGCGTGCGACCGATTCCTGCGCCCTGGACATCGTCCGATCATAGAACAATTACAATGCGAGCGGCCGATAGAGAATTTACATTTGTGAGTACAGCCTTGAATTGCTCTCTCTCTTTTTGGCTTTCACCCTTCGCTCTCTTCGTGCTCGCGTTCGATCTGCCTCATGTGCATCATGTCTTTATTATTTGAATAAACTTGTCTCTTTATTATCTTAAAATCATGATTAGTCATTTGGCGCGCTCCATACCCACTCTCTCTCGCGCGCGATAGCAGCAATATATATATCTATATAGATATGCAGTAGTAGCAGCAGATGCAGAGTTCCAGTTACAATTATTATATACAAATTTGCTGGGCATTGCACACAGCCCAGCGTGTGCGTCTAAATCAACTAGGCAAATCTAGCAGCCGTCACATAATCTATTGAATAAAAATAATAATCTTACTATTATTAAAAATATTCTTGCTAAATAAAATAAAATAATATATTTTAATTCAAAATATATATTTATTTATGTATCTATGATTTCACAAATCATAATTTCATATTAAAATATTTGAATTAAATTTTTTAAAAAATAAATTCATTTTCAATGACTTAATCTTCATGAATTTGAAAATAATCAATTAATAATTATTAATATATGATTATTCATATTAATCTGATATATTTCGATTAAAAAATTATTCATTCCGTGAATTAGATAAATAAATAAGTAAATCCTATAAATTGATGAAATAAATACATATACTGAATATCAAAAAAAATAAAATGTTCAGAGATCAATTTGAAATAATATTCATAATTATTAATTCTCTTAATAAATTTAAACTAAGAGGTGCTGATATATTAATAGTACAAAATAAAAATATTCATATTACTATTTGAGGAAGAAATAATATAATTCTTTTATGAATTAATATATTTCGACTTTTACTAGTTTCATAAATTAAATTTGATAGAAAAAATAATATAGGTGAACATAACCCATGAGAAAATAATATTAAAATTCCTCCTATTGATCCTAATCTTCATGATCTTATTGAACCAATTAATATTAAAGATATATGCACAATTGGAGAATAAGCAATTAATAATTCTATGTCATATTGTCGTAAACATAAAATTCTTAAGAATAATATTCCAATTGAATTCAATGAAATAAAAATGAAATCATAGTATAAAGAATAATTTAATATATCGATTCCCATTCAATTATAAATACATATTCAATATTTATTGAAATTAATATTTATCAAATAAATTAATATAATCGAAAATAAATTATTGTAAATAAAATATATTCAAATTTTTTCCATATCAAATATTAAATTAAAATTTAAAATTATTAAAATTATAATTAATTCTATCATATAATCAAATTTAATAAATTAATTGAATCATTTTCATAAATTCGAATTATTAAAATTAATAATGTTAAACCTGTGACTCTTCCACATTCTACAAGAACTAAATAATGTAATGAAAGTGATATACTTTTATTTATGGATAAAATCAATCTTAATATTATTAAAACTCTCAATATTACAAATTCTAAACTTATTAATGTTAATAAAACATATTTATATATGTATATGAATAAAAAAATTCTGATAATTAATATAATTAAATAAATAAAATTATTTATATAAATTCATACAATTATTAATTTAATTAAAATATTAATTTTGTGAATTAAGAATGAATAATTTTATAATTGATTTCAAAAGAATAAAATTATTTATTTCATTAATCTCCAAAATAAATATTTCAAAAATAAACTATTTCTCGTTAATGATAAAATTATATTTTATCTTTTTAATCTTTTTATTTCCGTGTTTTATTCTTTTAATTCATGTATTAATAATTTTAACAAATTCATCCTATTATTATTGGATTATTTTCAATAATTTTATCAATTTTTTCTTGTTTGAATATAAGAATTTCTATGAATAATCATTGATTCCCTTTTTTAACTTACTTAATTATTGTTAGAAGTTTAATAATTTTATTTATATATTTTATTAGATTTATTAGAAATAATGAATTATTTACTGAACTGAATTATATTTATATTATTCCAATTAAATCAATATTATTAATATCTTTATATTTAATATTAAGATTTCCAATTAAATTGAATTTTATTTGATTAAATAAATTTAATGAAATTTATAGAATGAATTTTGGAAGATATTCCAGGACAAGCGTTCTCGATATCTTAGCTCTGTGATCAATAATCCCAAGAAATGGTCGATTATCACAGAAACACGGGCGTGAATCTGTCACCCGATGGTGACGGGTCCGTGATTCGTTTGTTTTCACTTCTAATCTGGACATTTTCATGGGCCTGGTATGATCCCAAGCAGTGGGTTGACACCCATTTGTCGGTCGCGAGGCCACGGACCCAAGCCAAGTGTGTTCAGTGGTCGAAACATCGAACAGTATCCTAGGCATGGGAACTACAATTTTCTTGATATGTGATCACAGTACTCCATAACAGAATGGATCACGAAACTCCCAGGGTGTGAATCTACGGAAGGTTGGTGACTGTAAGTAGATTCCATCGTCCCATCTCTATTATGGCCATTCTTACCAGCAGGATTTGATATCCTGTACCGAAAAGTATCTGTCCGGCTCAGGATTTACGAGTGAATAGCCTACGAATTGGGAGATATTTCAGGGCGAGCGTCTTGATATCCTGGCTCTGTAATCAATAATCCCGAGAGATAGTCGATCATCATAGAGCCACGGGCGTGAATCTGTCACCCAATGGTGACGGGTCCGTGATTCGTTTGTTTTCACTTCTAATCTGGACATTTTCATGGGCCTGGTATGATCCCAAGCAGTGGGTTGACACCCATTTGTCGGTCGCGAGGCCACGGACCCAAGCCAAGTGTGTTCAGTGGTCGAAACATCGAACAGTATCCTTGGCGTGGGAACTACAATCTTCTTGATATGTGATCACAGTGCTCCATAACAGAATGGATGACGAAACTCCCAGGGTGTGAATCCACAGGAGGGTGGCGACTGCAAGGAGTTTCCATCGTCTCATCTCTATTATGGCCATTCTTACAAGCAGAATTTGATAGCTCTCATCGAAAAGTATCTGGCCGGCTCGAAATCTACACGTGAATAGCCTACGGATTGGAAGATATTTCAGGAAGATCGTCTCAATTTCTTGGCTCTGTGATTGATAATTCCGAGAAATAGTTGATTATCACAGAGTCACGGCCGTGAATCTGTCACCCGATGGTGACGGATAGGTGATTCGTTTGTTTTCACTCCCAATCTGGACATTTCTCGCGGCCTGGTATGATCCCAAGCAGTGGGATAACACCCATTTGTCGGTCGCCATGCCACGGACCTGAGCCAAGTGCCCATGGTTCCCATACACCGGGGGGGGGGGGAGGGGGGTAGCGCCTGCGAGGAGATTCCATTGGCTAATCCTCATTATGGCCATTCTTACGAGCAGAATTGGATATCTTCGATCGAGAAGTATCGGGCCGACTCAGAATCTACACGTCTATAGCCTACGGATTGGAAGATATTTTAGGACAAGCGTTCTTGATATCTCAGCTCTGTGATCAATAATCCCGAGAAATAGTCGATCATCATAAAGTCACGAGCATGAATCTGTCACCCAATGGTGACGGGTAGGTGATTCGTTTGTGTTTACTTTTTTTCTGGATATTCCACGGGCCTTGTGTGATTTCAAGATTCGGGATGGATACCGGCATCGGCTACCAGTACCACGAACCCAAGCCAAATGTGTTCAGTGCTCGAAATATCGAACATTATCCTAGGGATGGGGGCTACGATATTCCAGCTATGCGATCACTGTTCTCCTTAACACAATGGACTACAAATCGCCCCGGGTGTGAATCCATGGGAGGATGGCGATTGCACGGAGATTCCAGCATCGAATCTCTATTATGGCCATTTCTTCGAGCAGAAATTGATATCTTGTACCGAAAAGTTTTTCGCCGGCTCAGAATCTACACGTGGATAGCCTCGGGATTGGGAGGTATCCCAGATTTTGCCTTTTCGAGATCTTAGCTCTGTGATCAATAATCCTGAGAAATGTTTGATCCTTACACACTCACGAGCGTGAATTGATTAGCGTGAGAGAGAGCAATTCAAGGCTGTACTCACAAATGTATATTCTCTATCGGCCGCTCGCATTGTAATTGTTCTATGATCGGACGATGTCCAAAACGCTGGTATCGGTCGCACGCAAGGTTGATCTGGACCGCCGGATGATCGTCCTCTCGAGCACGTCGCCAGGGTATTCGATCAGGAGCTGGTGCACACGCGGCGCGGACACGAGGAAATTGCCGAAAGTGCGGGATATTGCTCCGATCGCGGCCACATGGTCTGCTCGGCAAGACGGGCGAACAGAGTCTGAATTCGGCGCAACGCGCGATGCCGGTCAGCTGATTAGCTTGGACACGAGGGGCGCGGTGCGGCAATGCTAAAGGTTCGATGACTATTCGCGACAAACGCGTGATTTCACTGTCTCTCCCTCTCTCTCTCTTACATGTATAACTTACGGCTCTCTCCTCGGATGCTCTGCTACATTCTGTAAGGAAGTTATATGATTACATTGATTAGGAACAGGAGAGAGAGATGATGGTTGAGATTATCTACTCAACCGTCACAGATGAATGATCAAAATTAAATCTCTTGGAATTTAGCGATATTTTCATTCAAATATTTACATGATTCATAAGAAGAAACTTTATTATTTTCAGCATTGGACTGTATGAATGAATGATCAAGAATATTTATTATTCATCTGAATGATATCATCATGAATATTTAGTATTTACAGGATTATTCAGGCTTTTTTGGAGCAAATAAGGCATACCTCATTCATTTACGAGATGCGATTGAGAGCATAAAGTAGTGAGAGAGTAGAGAATTTTATTTTGAAGTTTTTTTTCAGTGATTAAAATTCAAAGGCTTCGACCGCGACAATTTTTCCAAGTCTTTCAGCGGATTCAAGACTTTGCGGGGGGCTCTGTGACGGGGTAATTTGTCACACGCGAGTCGAAGCATAAATTCATATTCGAACAGACTATTAGCCACGAGAGAGGGGAGAGAGAGAAGAAAGAGAGCAAAGGGACAGCTGTCGTCGTCGATGACGAGCAGCTTGCCGCGAGGCGCGAGAGCGAACGGCTGATCTATCCGACGGATCGATAAAGTAACGCGACGCACGCGATATGGGTGTGAGTGTGTGTGTGCCGACCTTGGCCCCGGTCGACGGCCACGCGCGTGTGTGCAGCAGAGTGACTCCTCCGGGATCATGGCCGAGTAGCCGACCGGTCCGAGCCCAGGATCCAGGGCAAACACGCTGCCCATCCTCGGGATATGTCGGCCCGGGTGCGAGGCACCGGCTTGCGCCGTGCGAGACATGTGTGTGCAGGAATGGTGAGTCTCTCTCCCCCTAGTGCGCTCTCTCTCTCTCTCTCTCTCACGTGCGTTATATGTATTATTAACTCGCGTTACTAGACGCTTGAACGCTTATAGACTAATTGTATGAATCTTTCTTTTATTCATTTTTGTGTTAATAAATTATTCGTAGGTTACGGATAAGTAACCCACAGTAAACAGAAATTACCAAGTCCACTCCATTTACTCAATTCAATTCTACATATATATATATAGATCCATACTTGTACCAATAAAAGTATGAAGATGAATATATTCCAGAAAATCCCTCATCCCTTCAGGATGAGATGTAGCAGATATGGGTAATTAACGATAGGCTCGTTATCCTATCGCAAAGTTACTTCCTCGCACTCTCTTCGGACACTCGTGTAGGAATCTTCCTTCTCGCCCACATCGCTTGATGTACTATTTTGATCCAATCGAATGCTTTTCGACATCCGCCTGCCCACTCTCACGATTCATTCTTGATTTGATTATAGAGTGGATAAATAAGTCCTGCCCTATCTGTTAGAGATCTTCCGTAAAAATTTACAAGACTGAAGGAAGTTCCTAGTTCTGTCGAATTCTTTGGTTTGAAGCCTTTGTCATTGCATTTACTTTAGATTGGCACGATTCCAATCCGTCTTTGTCTGTAACAAAGCCTACTATTCCAATTTCATCTTTGGAGAAATCACATTCCTCAAGGTTCACCCGTAAGCCTGCGTCTTATTCTGGCACGAATTTTTGAATGTTTACAAGAGTATGGACATTTACGAATGTATAGCCTAGAATACGTATGATGCACGAACGTAACAATCAGCGTGGGTAGGCTGGCACGAATTTTTGAATGTTTACGAGAGAAAACATTCAAAAATTTGTGCCAGAATGTTCAAGTGCTCGGAATCAGTTTTTCCAGTGCAATGTATGTTTTCTATATAGATCTCTGTATGATCTATGACTTTGATGACTTCCTCTAGAATATTTTGTACCCCTGCGGGGTTTGAGGCTATACCTCCTCCTAAACGTGTATATTTGTGTAACCTCTGGTGTGAGATCATCGTGAGTGCATCTCTTGATTCATCGTCGAGTTCAAATTGAATCAAAGCGTGTGTTTAGTCGATTTGAGACAATATTTCCCCAATTCGTAATGGGTTGAAATTCTTCTCTCTTAACGGAATCGGATATCTTTTTATAATCAATTGTGGATTGACTGTCATTTTGAAGTTTTTACGAATTTTCACCTCACCATTCTTTTGAGAACTGGAATCATGGTTGTCGCCTATTCACTACAAGAAACTGTTTCTAGGTTCCCTAACTCCACTAATCTCATCATTCCTCTGGAGATTTCATTCGCTAATGCAAATGGAGCGTGGTATGGCTTTATTTGGATTGGTTGGGCATCGTCTTTGGAAACTTAATGCATCCTTCTCCCTTGGTAACACTCTTGCGTGTTTGAAAAAAAATCGGAAATTTTCCGAGCATCTTTTTCCCCACATCATCACTCTGTATTTTGAAAATTTCCGAAGAACTTATATTTTCGAGTAATTTTGATGTCCAAAGTCCAAAAGCTGCTAGCCATTGACGTCCCATGAGCATTGGTTCTTCACCTCTGATCACATAAATATCTAAAATTTTACACGTGTGATTCGAAACTATTTTTATACGCTTTTATTCCTCTTCACTTCAGTTATCTTCCGTTCATGCGTTTCCGGTACATGGCTAGTCAGCAGTAGGTGGTGGCGCAGGCGGCCGGTGCCTCGCTGTAAGAGCACTCTGTCTCTCCTTCTATACCCTAACCTAAAATTGCATCGCTGCTATATAGCAACGCCTGAGTTTCCCCAGGAAATTGAACTTGCCGTATCCTTCTGTCTATTTTGCCTAAAATTTTTATTGACACATAACTCAGATGGAGCTCCGTTAGGAATTGATCCAATAGATCAATCGAATCTTTATTCGATGATCATCGTTTCGTAATCTTTGTGAAATCCGGACAATCTCCTGGAGGTATATCTACTGTACTCATGAAGGCGGTGGATCTTGATTATGAACTCGTTTATACCCATTGATCTGACGTGCGTGGAATTGAGTCATGGGGACCAAATATTGCTTCTGGGGCTATTCCATTTGAGACCGTCCAATGGAGGAAGGTAAAAAAATTAGATTCCCTCCGCGATGGAGTATATGATTCTAGAGCTAAAATGAGGCGACACGTTTTTTTTTCTTAGTCCAGATCATTTTCGCATCGGGGCTATGCGAATTCCCAGATTGGAACCGGAAATTGAGATTGGCATTCTGAATTGGTAAAAGCTCCACAACTCGTCTCCTAATGCGTCTCCTGAGATGAGGCTTGATGGGGAATATCAAAAACAACGTATTCTATCGGAATAGAATCCTATGGTGCTCGAAATTCCGCACAGAGTCCCAAAGAGCGACAAGTTGATGAAAAACGGAAAGATACAATTACTCGAAAACAGATTCGTATGCATCCAAATTTTCATTTGAGAGTACTTTGAACGATGCCAAAGGTGATGCATTTGCTCCGGTAGGCACCAAAATTTCGTGTGAGGCACTAAAAAAATTCCCTGAGGAAAAAACGTCAATAACCAAATAATCATTGAAATTCGTTAAAATCTGTCGTGTAAAGGTTCATCTCCTTTGCCAAGAGTACCGTAATTCCATGGAAGTTCCCCAAAAATGATCAATTTCCGGATCTATCGCTAGATTAAGCTGTGACTACTCAAAAAGGGAAATTAGCGATAGATCCGGAAATTGATCATCTTGGGACACTTCCATGGGGTTACGATACTCTTAGCAAAGGAAATAGACATTTTTACAATAGTTACCGAATCTCAACAATATTTTGTTCTTGAATTCTTTCGCCTAGAAAATTTTTTTAGCGCCTCCCACAAATTTTTAGCGCTCACCGGAGCAAATGCATTATGTTTGGCATCGTTCAAAGTACTCCCAAAGAAATTTCTGGAGAAACGATGACGTTTATTGTGGATCGGTCAAGCACACAGTTCATTGCTAATGTCTACGTTTCGCCCATTAAGAATACATCGGCCTCATCGAGGCTCTAAACACAAGTTCTGGAAGTCAGGGCATCTCGTTTCAATGCTACATGGAATGATAAATTGAAATGAATTTCATATCCACCAAGTATAAAATGATATCACAATCTTGTTCTTTGAATGTAGATTCCATGAAAAATTCACTAGTATCAAAGATACAGGTCATGATGTTATATTACAAGCTTTATGTTCCTGGAAAAGAATTGTAATAATTAAGGCGATGCGGTCACCGTGCACGCTGAAAGTTATTCCCACTTTTCTCCGATATTCTTCCGATTGGGACTAGATGACGAGAAGACAAATACTTATTATCATCTAACTCGAGTTCGTCTTCTCGTCGTTTAGCTCAAATCGCAAAAGAATCGGATAAGAGTGAGAATTACAATGTGCCTATATTATAGGTTTGGAGGTACCTGCGATCAAGTTATTCCAATTCTTTTGCGATTTGAGCTAAACGACGAGAAGACGAACTCAAGTTACATGATAATAAGTATTCGCCTTCTCGTCGTCTAGTCCGAATCGCAAGAATCTCGGAGAGAATTGGGAATTACTTTCAGCATGCACGGTGCACGGTGACCGCATCGCCTTAAGGCCATGTGAAAGCTCTACTATTACCGGCCGAGTGGCCATTCGTTTGGGTCAGTAGTACCAAGGCAGCCCGGCAGGGGCGCCACAATAAATGACGCCGTCATACACTGTTGGTATAGTACGCGTCGCCGCGCATCGCAAAGCTGCTTGTTTTTCACATGCATGGAGGTATTGTATTATGCAAGTGAAAGACACACAGCTATATACATAAAGGCGCGCTGTATGTGTTGGATCCTATGGAATAATAGTAATCTACTTACGCTTTACTGTACAAACTGATGGTGGATCAGAAATTCTTGTTGCAGAGAACTGCTTGAATTTCTGATCTGGGCTCAGAAATTCTTGTTGCAGAGAACTGCTTGGATTTCTAATTTAAGCTCAGAAATTGTTGTTGCAGACAACTGCTTGAATCTCTGTTTTAAGCTCAGAAATTCTGGTTGCAGGGAACTGCTTGAATTTCTGTTTTGGGCTCAGAAGATATACTCGAAGGCTCGAAGGCATACTAGACAATACTGGATATTCAATGACTGATATAACAAGGATCTTGTTCGCATGCCTTATATACTCTCAAGTATATTTTCATGCGACAACCAGTAACATTTCTGCTCATGCTCATATTTTGTTTATACTAGCAAGTTTACTTTTTATGTGCATGACATTTTGGTTGAACTATCACTTCCACTCTTGAAAACACATTTTTGTACTATGTATGGGTATACATTTTTGTACTATGTGCTTTCATTTTGAATGGAGTGATTTTTGCAGAAGTAAAATCCTTGACAACTTTCTCCCCAAATAATTGACCACAAGTACACTGCTCTCTACATATTTCTTGTGCTATTTTGTGGATACTGTTGAGAGAAAAAATTCAAGATCTACACTGATTATTCAACATAACTGCTTCTCGTTGACCATAACTGATGCTCCCATGTTACCGCTGTACCTAAAAAAATTCATTATCATAGTATCACCACATACAATACTCCAAGGACTCAATTCTGATTCAAGACACAGATTAGACTCCATGCGGAACTCAATAGAATCTATCTATCCCCACCAAGACATGGTTCAAAATTTTGGATCAAGTATTCCATGAATAGTAACAATTATTGTTTAGAGAAATAGTAATCAAAACATTAAAATAGGAGCTAATACAATATATCCTTGAGGTGCATACAATCATGACATACCTTGGAATAAAGATGAAATCAGCCCTCTAAAATACAAGGGTCTTAACAAATATAAGTTGAAAGCTCATCGCAAATCCAAGAATTAACTTTGGCTGTGCAAGTGACTTGAGCGCACCAATTCCACCAAGTATCCTGAGATGTTCCAGTTGAAACCTAGAATAGAATGGTTAGATTGGTGAGAAATATCCTAAGGCCCACACTTGACAATAAAATTTTGAATTTCATCAATATATCCTAAGGATCATGGAATTGATTTTCTAACTTCTGAACTTTGAGTCACAAAAACTCCACAAGTAAGACAATTTCCAACCGATCTAAGCAAATGGATATGGAATCACTCCTCTGGAATACAAGTATCTAAGCAGATACCATTCGAAACTCATTACAACATCCAATCACTGACTTCTGCTCTTAAAGTCATCCGTGCGCACCAATTTGACCAGGTTACTTTGGGATACTCTAGTGAGAACCATAAATAGAATGAGAAATTGATAGAGAATGGATCAGAAACCAATACATGATAGAACGGTCCTAACATTTTATCAAGACATACCTGGACTCATGGAATTTACTATCTAACCTTCCAACTGGAGATCACAAATATTCCACAGTAAAGCCAGTTTTCAACGGACCTCAAAAAAAAAAAAACACTTGATATCACCTCCGTAAATTGTAGAGATTCTAGCAGACACAATTTGAATTCCATTCCAACATTCAATCATTTACTTTTGCCCTCAAAGTCATCCGGGCGCGCCATTCTGGACAGATAAATTAGGATAGAGTAGTTGGCACCTTAAATAGAATAGTGAGATTAGTAGAGAATGATTCAGAGGCCAATAAATAATGATAAGATCCTGAATGTTATCAAGACATACCTGGATTTATAAAATTTACCATGTAACCTTCCAACTTGAGATCACAATTATTCCACGGTTAAGCCAATTCTCAACGGATCCCAATAAAAACACTTGAAACCACCCCTGCAAGTTGTAGAGATCCTAGCAGACACCATTCAAAGTCCATTGCAACATTCAATCATTTAATTTTGCTAACAAAGTCATCCGGGCGCGCCATTTCGGGACAGAAAAATTGGGATAGTCTAGTTGGCACCTTAAATAGAATAGTAAGATTGAGAGAGATTGATTCAGGGGTCAATAAATAATAATAAGATCTTGGATTTTATCAAGACACATCTAGACTCACAAAATTTACCATGTAACTTTCCAACTTGAGATCACAAATATTCCACAGTAAAGCCAATTCTCAACGGACTAAGACAAAAACACTTGAGAGAACCTCTAAAAATTGTAGAGATTTTAGCAAACCCAATTCGGAGGTCACTGCAAATCCAATTATCTACTTTCTTTCTGAAAGTCATTCGGGCTCGCTGCTCAATCAAGTACTTGAAGATGATTAAATTGTAATCTTAAGCAGAACCCATTTCAGTAGTAAGATCATAATTTCTAGATCATATTGCATACAAAAAGTCTCAGTTTTAGTGTGATGTGTAGAAAAAATCTGGAAAACGAAAAGTCCTGACATGTAGTCTTATACAAAAACACAGCAGAAGCAGCTGCCTTATAACCTAGCGCATGAGAAAACTACAAAAAACACTGAGTTTGTACGAAACATGCTCAATTTGTGATGACAATAGGTACCACCAACGTTGATTATTTTACAGTGAAACTGTGTTTCCTATTCATACTGACCTGTAAAGAATCGGCTCGTCGTCAGCGGCCGACGACGTCATTGCTCGATGGAATCAGTAGCCGTTGCCCGATAAAGAAAAAAGAAGTAGAAAAAACCAAGATTTACGCGCACATTTCCCACCGGCCTCACACCATCACCGGCACCCGGAGCACTCGCGTTCACTAACTGTTGACCATCAGGACACCCGTGATGATGAGAGCACCGGGAGGCGGCAACTCGTTCACGCGGCCAATCACAATAACACACAATAATAAGCACAGCTGATGAGCATGAGATGCCGGGACAGGTATATAATACGTTCGCGTCGTCTGTCTGCGCGCTGCGCGATGACACGAAGCCTTGGTTTCGATCAGCTGATTGCGGGCCGGTAATTTGCTGCTTCTGATTCTCGGTCAATATCTATCGTTACCGGTAGAATTACGTAGAAGTGAATCCTTGTTTTGTACTTGGGGATCAGATCTACCATTTACAAAAAAATCGAGTTGATTCGAGCTGTTGTTCTCCTGGAATCGTGAGGACTGTAATACATGTTCATCGACACAATTATAGTCCTCACGATTTTCAAAAAGCGACATCACCGATCAATTCCTTTCTTGTTCTAGGTGATAGATCTGATCACAGAGTATAAAGTAAGGATATTACCCTTTCGAGAAATTACACAGTTTTTTAAAAAGAATTCAATTTAGCCGTATTTTGCTCAAATGGTAAGGTAGAGCTTCCACATGCCCTTAAGCTGCGGGCGAAATCCCGTCCGTCCGGATCCCCCCCGAGCAGGGCTGCCAACTTGACGGAAAAAATGAGTTGGGATTATGAGAGCGACAATAGACCTCATGTGTCGCGAGTATCTAAGTACTTATTATCTAAGTTTATCTTATCATCTAAGATCGTCTAAGATCATCTAGGATTATCTTAAAATCACATTTTGATTATCTTTTTATCTTTTAGTTATCTTATTGTTATCTTGAAGTTACTTCGTCGTTTTTTGATTATCTTTACTTCTTTCTCGGTTGTTTTTAATTCCTTGAGTGATTCTCTATACATTCTCATCTTCTAGGTATCATGTTGATGTAACTCATCTTACATGTGTTATGTAACTTATTAGAGATGGTATTTTTCATCATCATTTAGAGATGTATCATTCAATCGTGAGAAACTGATCTTTCTGGAATCTTTGAGTTAGTTCGTCGTTTTCCGAAGATTTTTCTCTTATCATTGATTATTCATTTGATTTTCCATGATATTTTCCAATTTCCAGCTAATATTTGAATGAAATCCTTCTCTTCACTTATCATGTAATTTTCAGAGCTGCTATTGTTTGACTATGAGAAATTGATGATATTCGATTGAAATTTCCAGTGATTTTACTATGAAAGTAGTTGATTGTTGGATATCATTCTAATTATGTATTGAATACTCATTAGAAAATTCGATAATTATCTGGAACGATGCGATTGATGAATATGAATAAAACCTCTATTGTTGCACTATGGATTTTGTTAGATTGTCTGTTATACTGATTCAATTGTGTTATTATGTTGTGTGTGGAGTGTTGATGAATTTGTTTTGGATTTTTTGCTTCGGTCACTCTCAGCGGAGTTAATCACTCTCGAGCCATGGCCTGGCGAGTCACCGCAACGTCATCATCAGTGTTGAATTGAAGTGTGATAGTTGTGATTGATGTGATCCATCGTTTGTTTTATGTTATCAATGTTGTTGTATGAGGGTCTTTCGGTGTTGTTTAGTGTAATTTCATTTTGCAACAATAGTTGTTAAGAAGTTCAATAATATTTCTGTTAATATATTATGGTCTAAGTGTGATAAGAGCAAGGAAAAATTTGATCCTAACGACGACCTTAATTGATTGCAAAATCATCTAAAAGCTATGACTAGGCGAATTTTCCTTCTATTCTGTTCATTTATTGTTTATTGAATGATGCAGTCAGAGTATGTTTGTCCGTAGCCCAGAATTTCACGATTCTAGAAGAATATACAAATTTATACATGAGTCATTTACTAACAGCGGATCTTGAAGGGTTCTGTGTAGAATGACTCGGAAATGTGAGGATTCAGTTGGGCGAAAGTTCTTTTATGGGATCCGTCAGTCAGCTAATAAGAACACCGAATCCTTGACAATACCTCAGCACTTTCGTGAGGCACCCTACCGCACGCAATAGCCAAGTATTGGATTCTTCGTATGTGGGAGTCACGTCAATTTATTATCAGGAAAAATTCTATTATGAAGTTAAGTTTACTCATTCTTGAAAACTCTGTCCTATCGTCATGGTTTTGATTCTGAATTGATTATAATTCTGCAATCGATTAAAATCGTCGAAATTGCAAAGTAAATGAATTGAATTTTGTTGAACCTTAGCAAAAATCATTATATCATGTTTTTAAGTAATTTCAAAATTATTAGAAATTTATTCTAATGAAACCTATGAAATCAAAGGAAAATTAAAGGATGTCCCGTCTCTGTTAATTTTTTATCAGATTATTGAATATACATATTCTTTTTTACAATCTATGAAAAGTTTCTATATTTTTTCAACAATACCATGAAGATAAATCCGCTATCACCTAGGTTAATATTCTTAAACTATTTGGAATCAGCTGGAGTCCATCTTCTATTTGAAAACGATGGCATCGCAATTGCTTCTTGGATTCCTGTTGAGACAGATTGTCCAATGGGTTGGCGGGATACAGTCCTCCTCGCCCTTGATGGTGCTGTAGAATGAAAAGATCATTATAGCGGATTATTTTTCTACTGTAATATAATTGAATTAGTTCGTGTGTATAAGTGTATAAATATATGAGTATTAGGGTGGGCCGAAAAACCGCTTTTTTCGATATCGATACGCTTGGGGTCGGAAAAGTTGGGTTTCAACTAGTACGTGTGGGAATTTTTTCGCTGAGCGCTGAGAAACCATATCTCCAGCTGCAGCAAGAGCCGTGAAGGTTCTCTCCAAATCAACACAGGTTTAAATGGGGAAGTACCTTTTTTGCTCATTTTTTCTTCACTATTTAGCACGTATTCCTAACGCATCTTGACATTTTTCGACGTACCTCAGCTCATTTTGAAGCTTGTTCCAGACACTTTAAAATGAGCTGAAGTACGTTCAATTTCGTGTCATCGAAGCCGAGCTATCTCAATTTTTCTGAAAGTTGAGTTTCAACGAGGAAAACGGAAAATGGCGATTTTGACCTTGTGAACCTTGCTGAACCATCTAAGCTCCGACTGGTTGGACAACACATGAAGTGTTATGTTCGAAAGTTCCCTCAGATTGTCTGCCACCGACCTCTCAGGCTATATCTGATATCATAGAAACCCCTCCTCTTTTCTCATACGGGCTTCGTAGTAGCACCATAGAGGTATTACAGATAGAGCAAACAAGGTATAGGACTGCCCGTGAGAGGCGCGGAATTGCTGCTGAAGTGAGACAGACGATTAGAAGCCGTGGGCCCTGGCCACGTGAGGTATACCTATATATGTTGCGCGGTACGCATCTGCGCGGCATTCAGCGGACGGCCTCCTATCCTCTGTCTCAATCTAGGAGCGATTCTCCTAAAAGTCGCTCTTCCGCCCTCTATCTGTAATACCTCTATGAGTAGCACCCCCCCCGCTAGCTAAGCGCGCCACCACCAGGTGGATGCCGGTTTCCAGTGAACCGTTACTGAAACTGATAACGGAGGCTTTCTCTCAAGTTTATGGTGAGGAAAATAGAAGAAACTATATATTATCAACGCTCCGATCTAGGCATTCGTTGCCGAAGTTCGATTCGAAGAAAGATTTCAATCCTCTGTGAGATGATTCCAAAATCTATTGAAAGTATGGAATATCTTTCGAAGAGGTAGGGGAATAATCGAAATTATAACATGAGAATAGAATCAAGATAATTATAAGATGAAAGAATCAGGAAAGACGAGAAGATGAAAATTACAAAATCACAAAATAAAATAGAAAATACAAAATCCAGAAAGAAAAATGAAAAATAAAAAAAAACAAAAAAAACGTAACTCTGCCATTGTCGACCTCGAGTCCGTACGAGAAAAGAGGAGGGATTGTTATGGTGATAGATACCGTCTGAGAGGTCTGTGGCAAATGATCAAGTTCCACATAGAACTAGCCTCTGCTTCCCAAGTCGGCGAAAACCGTGCTCTGGCTATCAGTCCTGGGACTCGATCATCTCAATTATTGTTGGATTTCTTGGGCGGACTTAGTGCATGTGACCTCAATTGGTGTTGGTGAGTGAGAATACAGAAGAAACTCCCAAACATTGCACTTTATGTGCTGTCCAATCAATCGGAGCTTCGATCGTACAGCAAGGTTCACAAGGTCAAAATTGCAATTTTTCGTTTTTTTCCGTTAAAACTCAACTTTTAGAAAAATTGAGATAGCTCAGCTTCAATGACACGAAATCAAATGTACTTTATTACATTTCAAAGTGTTTGAAACAAGCTTCAAAATAAGTTGAGGCACGTCGGAAAATGTCAAGATGCGTCAGAAATACGTGCTGAATAGTGAAGAAAAAATGAGCAAAAAAGGTACTTTCCCATTTGAATCTGTGTTAATTTGGAAAAAACCTTCACGGCTCTTGCTGCAACTGAAGATGTGATTTCTCAGCGCTCAGCGGAAAAATGTCCACATGTACTAGTTGAAACCCAACTTTTCCGACCCCAAGCGTATCGATTTCGAAAAAAGTGGTTTTTTGGCCCACCCTGATGAGTATGTGTTTGTCGGTGTGTGTATGTGTGTGTCTGCTAGAATTATGAGGAAGGTTGTGTATATAGATATTGAATATTGAGATTGTATGAGTATGTGCATGTATGGGTGGGTGGATGATAGCGAGTATGTGTTGGAAGAGTTATTACATTTCTGGTTATTGATATATATATACTATATCATTAATCATTTATTATTTAAAAGACTATCAGAATAACATACCTGTGCATCCCTTTAAAGTGTCCCTTGACAGTTTCACTGGCAAAGTCATTCTTTTTCGTCCCTTGAATGATCAGCTGCTTACGAATCATCTACTGATTTGTATTCTGAAAATAGATTACACGGAGTTATATTATTGTTCATGGAATGATTTAACTTGTTGGTGTTAGTGAATTCTGTGACAGTTATATTTGTATGTGAATAAATGAGTGTGAATGATTGTGAGTGTGTGTGTGTGTGTCTGTAACTGTGTGTTCATATGAGTGAGTATAAATGAGTGTATTGGATTAAACTTTTCATACTCATTAATCCATAATAATCAATCGATTCACTATTGTTTGGGGCACTAATAAAAAATTGACTCGTTTCAAATGGTTGATAAGTTTACTTACGAAAGAAGCCTCCCATGACGATGCAACGTCGTATTTTCATAAAATCTTCAAGAGAGAGTACGTTCCACTCTACAGCTGCCTGGCGGCGAGACCTACCTTGCCTGATGCTGGTTGACGGTATTTTCTCTGCCTTGGGCCATTTCGGAGCATTTCGACGAATGTCTGTACCAGGGGGATCTGGAAAGAATCCAGAGAAATTTTCTTCCGTTAGTACTATACTGAAATAGTACAAAAAATTCTTTCCGGATTTTCTCCAAGGCCCCAGTGAGCCCTAGGGCCTATGGAAGGTCCTCTTCAGGCCCCTCTCCAGCCTATCCCCAAAAAATCATAATTCTGCCAAGACTCAACATTTTCGGATGTATCTGGGCGCATTGTCTTCCTCAGAACTGATAATTCTGAGAAAAGAATAGTCCGAGGTCGATATTTGAGCCTAGCAACTTCTAGGAGCTATTTCCTAAGAGCACATTTTAGCGATTTTTGGGCTCGCTTGAGAGTGATGTAGCTCCCACCGGACTTGTGATAATTGACTTTTACAAGTAATTATTCTGAAGGTCTTGAGGAAACCTACAGTTTGACCACTGGTAAAAGTCGATTACTGTACTTTCTATAGGAGTTACACTCATTACAAGCTCACCGAATTCGTACGAATGCCTAACTTTGAGCTCAATTCAAAAAAATCGTTTTTCTTCCTTCGACCCCAAACCTGTGCGAATATGTTTTTCGATACAAATACTACCAATTAGGACAATAATCTGGGTGGGATATTAATTTTTCGATTCTACTCAGCCAATTTAAAACATCCTTTTTCGACTTATTGCTCAAAAAGGACTCACAGGTATGGCTCGCATATTCTCCCATCTGAACTAATTTGCATCAATCTGTGTGGGATTACTCTCCAATGCATCCCCAAATATGTGTGGAAACTTCCGGAGGCGAGCGTCCAGCTTAAATGCGAGCTGGAGGTTCTATTGTACGAACTGAAAATGGATATTATTTCATCTATTTGGACGCAGGCGACTCTTAGTAGGATTTTACTCATTCTAGTTCACAAATGAGATAAGCGGCTGAAATAGGGATACGAACATGCTTTCCTGACTCAAAATGATCATGTAAACACGATTCCAGGGTCAGTTTGGCTCCAAAATATTGATACTTACTCTCAGACTAAAAAACACTTGAGTTACATGTTTTTCGATGGAGTGGCTTCAGACGATGAATAAGAGCCGAATTGACCATGAGAACGTGTTGAGATGGTCATTTTGACAGAACACGATGGTACTAATACCACACTGATTTGTAGTGAGCTGCAGAATTGCGCTGACACAAGGTGCGCCGCGGCGCACGGACAATTTAAAATATTTGGAAATTGCTGTAATTACGAAGTTAATCGATGGAATGATCTGAGAATTTTCATACGCACCTTGGATATCATTGCTTCCACGCTGTGAAGGGATTGTGTTAGATAAAGGCACCAAAAATTCAAAAATACGCTACTAAATGTCATCAGCAAAATGCTTCCTCAAAGCATTATCGGTTGAATTTTCTCTTTCTCGATGGTGACTACCAATTCAATAACAATTCTCTTTCTTTTCTTCCTCATGTCGTTCGGAAACTTTCCAATGGTTCTGGCGATCATGTGACATTCTTAATGGTTCTCCAACGTTCTTCTGTATTGAGTCTTGTTCATTTTGCCCATTAGTTTGTCACCCTCACGGAGAGAAAATCACCATGAACTATTCCTTGTCTCATATTTCTGTTATATTTCTTCCAATTAAATCTATATCGGCATACTACAGTTCTTCCGAGTCAATTTACTATCTCATTCTTGCATGAATTTTCTTCGGAACTGGATGGTTGAGGATTTATGGCAAGAGATGTGATAAAGTTGAAAGGAGGAATAGGATTTTTCCTGTTGAAAATTATTGAAGGTGACGGACTCATCGACGGAATGAGTTTAAAATAAACTCTGCTCACCGCTCAAAAATTTTTCATAGTGCCTCAAGATTCCAAGACGATCGGTGGAAACGCCTGAGAGTTTGTGAATGCCACAGAAGAGGTAAATAGAAAAAATCAATATTCGGAAGTTAGGAGGGGGGGGGGAGGGGTAAATCAAAATTCGGTACCAACTGTTGGAGTATGAGCTCTTGAGCAGGTCAAATTAGGCAGTGGAAACGTTTCGATGCTTTTCTGGATTCGGGAGGTGAAATTATAACACACCAGATTCAGAGAAATGAATCTTTAATTACTAAAAAGTGTGGTACACTGGTCAAATAGAAACTAGTCGCGTAAAAAGAGAGTGAATATAAAAGGGGCACCAGCGCGAGCGCAAAGCGCGTGTAATTAGACTGAGTGTGGACAATCAAAGCTGTCCTGGCGCAACTGACTGGTGCTAGCCCGTAAGGGGAGCGCGAGAGAGCAGAGAACAGAGAGACGTTAAGATCGCCTGTTCGACCATTTGAATATCATTGGTGCGACATGAACACCTGATTTGGCAATAGTTTGGTCTCTCTTCAGTCAACTACTACTCACGTACTCGAATACGATGATATTCGAACATGCCGCCCACTTTGATCGTTCTAACGGTCAAGATGACACAAAAACTTGATCAAACTGCGAGTCGACATCAAAACAAACTGGAGAGATTATAGGACAATTCAGACTTCCGAATTGGCTAGCAATTACAATAATGACCTTATTCAACATATGAAAAGAAACTGATCTTGATCTCTCAAACAAAATTGATCAAAGTCAATGAATTTTGATGATTAGGCGTTATGAGCTAGAAACCAAACCATCCTGGAAACGAGATTCTCTCGATATACTTAGACACAGGAACGCAAGGTAGCGAAAATTCAAAATATCATTTCATGATGACAAGGAAAGTACATTGCACTCCAGAAAATAATCTAAATCACTCAAATAATTCGCGGTGGAGGCTGCTAACGTAGGTCCTCAGGTATCTCACCGTTCTACACTACGCCACAGCACTGATATATCATATTACGCGTGACTTTGATGGTAATTCAATTTATCCGACAATGGACTCGAGGCCCCAAATGACTTCGAACGGAACAGAATTCGCGGGTGACCCGGATCGAGGAAAGAAGTGTACTGTGGTGTCGAAACGCACGCGAGAAAGATAAGATTCATTCATTATTAATCGAAGGTCTTCTTTTTGAATCTTGATAGGCATCCTTCACCTCAGGTTCCGTCGGCAAGCGAATGAGTTTTACAATGGCCCGTTTGAACTCAGAAGTAGCCGTCCTCACAGTGACGACTCGAGTCAATCCATCAGCTCCAGGGTGTAGATGGGTCACTCTGGCTAGTGGCCATTTGGTTGGTGGACTGAGCTCATCCTTCAGCAGTACAATGTCACCAATTTTGATGAGGTCCAGATTTCTAAGCCATTTGGTCCTTTGCTGCATCTGATTAAGCACCTCTTTGCGCCATCGGTCCCAAAATCGGTTGCGCACACGCACTAGAATATCCCACCTGCAACTCGAATTAGTTGTCAGGTCTACATCTCCAAGGGGCTCTGGCACTGCAGTCATCGAACGCCCGATCAAAAAATGACCGGGAGTGAGTGGTACCAAGTCGGTAGCCTCACTACTGATAGGACACAAGGGTCGTGAATTTAAGCAGGCCTCGATCTGAGAACATACAGTTGAAAGCTCTATGTAAGTCAAAATTCGATCGCCGACTGCCCGTCGCAGATGATGTTTGAAGCTACGTATGGCAGCTTCCCAAAGACCACCAAAATGGGGAGACCGAGGTGGAATAAAATGAAAGGTGACTCCTTCTGGAGCGAGGTCTTTAGCAATCTCAGCGGAAACTGACGAAAACTTAATGAACATTTTCTACAGTTCCTTGTGTTGCCATAAGTTACAGTGAGCAGGACATACACAAGGACATCTGGACTGTCTAAAGTCCTCCAGACTATTCGCTACCAATCTACATCATCAGGATGCACTAATATTTGTCTGAACATTTTGGCGATATCCGTCACAAAGACGAATTTATAAAATCTCCAACGATTCATCACATGAGTAAGATCATTGAGCAAATTCGGTCCTTTCAGGAGGCAGTTATTAAGGGTTTCACCATTACCTGTTTTTTGTGACGCGTTGAATACCACACGAATTTTATCATTATGGAAAACGGTATGGTGTGGGATATAACAGCAGTCGAGGTGTCGCTCTGCATCAGGCGTAATCCTGATGTCGCCCAGGGTCTGGTTGTCGGACATGAATTTGATGTAGGCGGCAACCAGCTCTGGATCCCGTCGTCTACGTCGCTCTGATCGGTAGAGGCACGCCATTGCAATGTTCCGCGAATCTGTGGAAGATATATCATCAATTTTGTGCGAGGGAGGTAATTGAACGATGACCCTCTCCTCCGGTGAGCGGGTGACAGTTTCAGTAAACTGCTGCTCACAATATTCATCATCAGGCGACAGTATACGCTTGCAGGGAATTCGGTCAAGCTCCCAGAATTTTTGAACCGCACTAGACAACGAGGGGGTTAAAGCAAAATGACAGAGGGTTGTTGCGATCACCGAACTAGAAGACCCCTGATTAGCCGCAACCGGTCCCGTAAGGATCCACCCAAATACGGTCTCCTGAGCAATTGGTGTATTTACTGGCCCTTTAATCATCCCGTCGATTGGAATCTGACCATAAATATCCGCGCTCAACAAGCAATCAATTTCTTGAGGCGTATCGAAAGTAGGATCAGCCAACGTCAGATGTTTGAGATGAGGCCACTCATGCACATCAATGGGAATATTAAGTAACCTGCGAGTCAAGTCGGGCAAAACGAACGCATTAAAACGGCAACTGACTTTCGAATCGCGAGGAGACGATACATATAACGTTACTTTCTCGCGTGCAACAACAGTGATTCCACCGCCAAGCGTGCCCACTCCGAGATTCACTTTTTTGCGTGGCAACGACAAAATAGTAGCGACCCGTCATGATACAAATGAATTCCCCGCGCAGGGGTCAATCAAAGCGCGAGCTGTGAGACTTTTATCCACTTTCGACTTCAACACCACAAAAGCCGTAGCAAGCAAACGCGTCCGCTCGATTGTGGTAGAGTGCACCTGCACGGTCATCGCCTGTGCCTCCGTTGCTGGGGTATTTTCACTATCCCCAGACCCATGACCTGCATCCGAAGGGGGCTTGTCATAGAGCAAGAGTGTATCATGACGACTCTTACTTTCCTTGCATTTGAGACGGAATAAGCGACACTTCTCAGCAAAATGACCCACTCTCAAACACTGCATGCAACAATGGTTAGATTCACAAAATTCTCTCCGCTCAGACACACTCTTTTGGGCGAATTCTTCACATTGAGGCAACGTATGTGGACCCTTGCAAAGCACACACACAGGCTCTGATCTACTGTCCGACTCAGTGTTAGTCACATGAGCTGTGACAGACCTATTCTTCTGGGACGATTGATTTCTAGACGTAATTTTCGCAGCAGAATCCGAACTATTATTATGATTCGAGGATGTCTGAGATTGCACATGAGCAGCATCCCACGCTCGCACACGAGTTCCTAGAAACGACTTCAAGCCCTCGTATGTAGAAAATCCCACGTTAGATTCTTGATTCCGCTCCCAACTTTCTTTAGTTGAGACATCTAACTCGCGAGCAATGCAATGCACGAGCCAACAATCCCACTGAACTACTGGACACTCCAAATCTTTGAGCCTCTGCACATGCTCTTCAGCAGAATTCAACAGGTCACTCATTTTTTGCGGGTTTTTTCCTTTGACTGAATTTAAATTTATAAGTCCTTTAAGAAGTAAGAACAATCTGAGCCGACGATTATCATAACGCTTGCAGAGCCGCTCCCACGGCTTATCAAAACTAGTATCCAATAACGGCACACTACTGATCATCCGAGCGGCATTGCTTTTGACTACGCGCTTGAGATGGGACAATTTTCTAACCGGAGCAATATTTTTCTTGTCAATGACAAGGGATTTGAACTGTTGCTTCCAAGATTCCCAGTCTTATTGCTTTCCGGGAAGTTCGAGGATCTCAGCTCGGGGAATCTCCTGCATGTCCACTGTAGCCCGCAAAAAATCATCCCAATTCATGCCTCTGGTAGGCTGAAGCGTTGCCCTAGCCTCCGGTGTGGCAGCAGCCGGCTCAACAGGAAGCATGTCCGTGAGTGTCGATTTAGCGAGAGTGTAATTCAATTGGACGTCCGAATACACGTCCTCTTGAAAGTACGCTTCGTCTTCCATATATTTCCTATACGGGATCAACTCACGATGACGTTCCCCAAATTCAACCCAATAATCTTCTAAAAGCGTCGGGCGATTTTTCAAAACCGTTGGCGTCAGATTTTCAGCCCCTAGTTTTTTCGTATTTTTGACAAAATTTTGAATCAGTTTACCCTTATTGTCCTGTTTTGAAACAAGGGACCGGCCCTGAGAATGCCATTCCTTAGCCCTAGCAGCGTCAATTTCCTCTGGTGTCGGGTCAGGCATAATTTAAATCTCTACTCGCACAGCAAGTAAAGTGACGAAGACACCAATGTACCTAAACGCCGAATTTCAACACAACTGGCTGCAATACTATCCACTTTTAATTTACGGATAGTTACAAATTGCCCGACCGAGCACGACAATTAATGCAACTCTAACTGTTGGCAAATCTACACAACCCAACTGGACTTTCCAGAATGTAACTTTGAGTTACAACGGATGACTGTAAGACTCCTTAAACGATTCAATCCGAAATACGCTGCTAAAAGAATTTAGCAGAATGCTTTCTCATTGCCACAGAAGATGTCAGCTAATCTCATATTATTCACTTGAAAATTCGAATACATTAATTTGTTATATTGATCAATTCTCCTCATAAAATTTTTATTAAAATATTCATTCATCCAAAATATCAATAAAATCGAATAATAAACTTCATGAAATAATCAATCCACTGTATAATGAATTATTTCTCAATCATTTTCATATAATCTTACAAAATTTTCATGTTTACTAAGGAGACTCTTCAAAAATTGCAGTCAATAATATTTTCATCAAATGATTCCGCAGTATTATTTCATCAGTACAATAATTCCTCATTGACGGATCTCTAGCAAAACAGATTGTTACTGCGTATGCTGTCGCTAACAGACCGCAAGAACTATAATCAATCTGTTTGTGCTTCTTGAATACTACGAAATCATCTTCTAGTGAAGGATACCTCTTTTTATGAAATCCCTCTCTTTATCATGCAAATCTTTCAAACTGTGGATGTCACAATACAGGCTGTCATAAATGAATATAAATGGTGCTTTATAATGTAAGCACCTCCAATGCTTGAAATCATTCGAGTAGAGAATTTAGATATCTTCACAATAAGTTTCATCAATCATTCCACGTAACTGTGTCAATAACGTGTCTATAGGTTCGAAATTGGGATAATTTTCTTTCAAAACCTTCAGAAATGCATTGATTGATTCATCTCCTAAACATGATCCAGAACAAAATATATTCATTCGAATTTCATTAAACTGACTTTCTGTAATTTCAATTTCCAGTAAGTGGGACAGAGTGATAGGAACGTAAAGGTCTTTATCCATTTTCATTAACGCGAGAAATCGATTGTATGACTGGCCGAGCCTGAGTTAGGTCCAGTCATATCCAGATTAAATCTGGTTTATCAATTTGGATTCGGTTATGCTGCATATTATCAAAAGAGAGAGAAAGGGGTGTCGATTGATAACAAATAAATGTACGTTTATGTACCGAAGCTTTAATGAAAATAAAGTGAAAACGATTCAAACATATTTACAAGGGATATTTACAAGTGGTCATTAGACCGATAAAGTAAGCGCGAAAGCTCGAGCACGAGGTCGGGAGGGCACGATGAGGAAGACATTCTACTGATAGGCACCAGAGAGAGAAAGAGAGATCGGGCTGGCACTTACAGATGTTGTCGATGTTGCTTGTCGAAGGGACGAGATGTCTACGATGTCCAGACGCAGGTAGATTTGCCCCGAAGATGGGCCGACGAGGGTGCCGAGCGCGGGCCACGAGACTCCAAGCACGGGCCGAAGGTATGCCGAAGCGCAGGGCCAAGCGATGCCAGGACGGTCCGAAAACTATAGACCACCAGGTTGGTCGAGGATCTGCTTTCAATGGGTTTGACGCACACGCGAAAACCCGGAAAAGTTGCTCCAAAAGAGCGGCCACGAGGCAACGAGGTAATATTCGGCGCGAATAAAATATACGGCGGAGCGCAACGTGCTCGCTTTACTCCGGTCTCGCTAGGAATGCCGTGGAATGCCGCACGCCGGCGATGTGCGCGACTTCGATGCGCGCGGAGGGGAAAGACGGGGGGCGCGGGGGGTCGAGCTTCTGCAGCTGCTGCTGCTGGCGACGGCCCGCGAGCGCTATACATATATGCCAACTCTCTCTCTCTCTCTCTTACCTTCGGCTGTCCACTCCTTCTCTCTTGCCGTCGCTGTAATATAAATGTGATGTAATAATATAATATTCATTATTATATTTGGCCTAGGAGAGAGGGAGACGGTAGGTATATTATACCGTCACACCCCTCCCCCAGACGCTGGGTAGCCATCGGCGTACCAGCTCGGAACTACCCTCTCTCAGTCTGGGCCAAATAAATAAAATTGACCATTGTAGTCATGATATGAAAATAAGAATTATAGTAATGAAATCATGGTTGGGTTTCTGAAATAAAAGATTGCAATTTATGAAAGTAGATGTAATTCCTCAAAAATTCGAAGGGGAAACTTAATATTATGTCATACGACCGTTCGTCCATACTATTCATTTGATCATTTTGATCATTGATCACTGGAGAGCGTTCATTTCACTGCACTGTTCATAGCACTTAGGCCCACAGGAAATTTCACTTATTGGCCATCACTGATGCACTTGGTCTCTTGAATCGACCACTAGGCACTTATTGAGCATACTGTACATACATAATACGAATCATACTCATGGACAATTGTCCCATAGCCCATACTTCAGCATACGACCATACGTCACTCAATCCATACTTTTACAAACGAATAGTATTTGAATTTATGAACAACTAAAATTTTGTTTGATTGACTATTTTGTCACATGATTATTTGGTCGCAGACCTTGCACATTCAGTGCGATTTGTCAAAAAGAAAAACTAGTCGAGAAAAAAAAATTGTCAAAAGACATTTGAGACTTTTATACATTATCAAAAATTTTCAAAAAAGAAAAAACCTATAACATGATCAAATTTGGTCAAATGAACGTAACGAGTGATGAATAAAAAAGTGATTAAAGAGGTATTCACTACAAAAATTCAAAATTTCGGTCATAGACCTCAACTTAACTTTATGAAATTGGTCAACGGACCGTCAAACTTATAAAGAGAAAATGAAAATTGGTCATGTGACCGTAACTTAATTCTAAGAAATTGGTCAAAGGACCTATGAACTGACAAAACAAATGAGAATTTGGTCAGTTGACCGTTATAAAAGGTAAAAATCAAAGAAAAGCGATATAGATCGGTCAAGAGACCTCTTCTTCGGGTAAAACCCATATCTTCGGTCTCCAGACCATCTTCATTTTCGGTCAAAGACCTATTGCTTCTTCTGGTTCTTCTCCACCAGATAATGATCGTCGTAATTTGGACAATCTCTTGGACTGCGGACACCACGTTCGCCACATACTGAGCAGTGGCCAAAATCGTTGTAGTGCCCATCCCGAAGTCTCTCTTGGCGGCGCTGCATGCGCTCCTGTTGGTTCTTTTTGAAGTAATCTTGAACTTTGGCTTGTTCAAGCTCCTCCTGGGCTTTTTTCGCCGCTTGCTCGGCCTTTTTCAGGTTTTCCAGGGCCACCCGTGCTGCCGCTTCTCTTTTCGCAATCTCTCGGTTGCGTTCTTCCCGGATCTCACGTGCAGTAAGGTAGTCCAAGTTTTCTTGTTCGACTTCTTCTGCGTATTCGAGCAAGTGTCGGAAAGGGGCCAAATTCCGCGCATATTTGATTTCGAGATTCTTGCTCATCTCAATGAGATCCCCGCCGGTTTTATTGACAGCCCTAACATCGGCGCGGTGCTGAAGCACGAGAGCGAGCAGAGCCCTGCCATCTTCTTCGAGCTGTTGCTCTGGTGACAATTCAACTGCCTCTTCTTGAATTACCGGTCGAGGTTCTTCCGGTTCCTCCTGTGAATTAGCGATCAAAGGCTCGGCTGGTGGGCCAGTTGGGTCCGGGCTATCCTCAGCACCTTGGACCGTTGGCACATTTTGGTTACCAATACTGGGAGTGGAGTGCTCCTCTAGGATCTGCATCTCTTCCAGTATTGCTGCCATTTGTTCCGGAGTCTTGCCGGTTTCTTCTTGATGATCCATTTTCTGAAAAGATTAGTCTTATGTTGTTTTTGTTATCTCAATTTTCTACGGACAGGTGTCCACTACTCAGAAAAAAGAGATGTCTACAGGCATTCTAGGCAAAATAGTATAAGTCGAAAGATAGAATTACTATTTTGCCAAGCGACTACTAGATCTAGTGCGCATAGGGGATAAGTTTGACGCATTCAAGATCTTCTTCTTAGTGGATCCTTTTGGTCGACCACGCGGTCGTTTCGGTATGGGTTCGGTCGTCTGCGCCGGAGCTATGTCGACCGTATCATGGTCTCGTTCATGACGAATCGAGGGCACGAAACTGACGCGTTTTTTGGTTACCACGATTTTGGTTTTCCTTGGTCGGCCTCTTTTCTTGGTAATTTTTGGAGTGTTTGTCTTTGACGCAACGTTTTTAGCGGGTCTGAGCACTCGACATGGTCCTTGATTGAACGAATTGTCGTCTGACGGACCGATTATTGACCGTTCAATTTCTGGTTCGTTTAGGGGCTCTTCACCATCGATGTAGGGTTTCAGGTCTTGAACATGCGCTTTCCCGATGCTTTGGCCCGATTCATCGGCCAGTTCGTAAGCATTTGAACCGAGTCGAGCTAGGATGGTAAATTTGCCATCGAATTTAGGCGCAAGTTTGCCTGTGATACCCTGAGCCTGTGATGATAAGACTCTGTTACGCTTCCAGACAGCATCTCCTACTGCATATTGGACATCACGTCGCTTTTTGTTGTAATATTGAGCTTGATGCTCGTGAGCTTTTTGTGAATTGGTCGCTGCGACCATGTGCAAGTCAGGCAGTTTGAGCATATGTGCTTGCCAATCATTTACTGCTTGCACCAGCTCTTTTTCAGCATACGTGAGTTCTTGTTGACGTTTGAAATTTTTAGGTGGAACTGGATTACGTCCATAGTTCATAAAAGCTGGACTGAGGTGAGTCGAGTGTTGGACGCTTGAGTTGTACGCGAACTGAAGTTCCGTCACATGTTCGTCCCAGCGACTATGTTTGTCCTCTAAATATGCGATTATGGACGTTTTGATTGTTCTTATGTGTCGTTCTGCTGGATTACAATGGGCGGCGTAAGGTGGTATTGTCATATGTACAATACCCCGCTCATCCAGGTATTTGTCAATTACTTTGTTAGAGTATTCAGGACCGTTATCCGACAGGAATATTTCCGGAGTACCATAACGTAAGATTATTTTTGAATCTAGTGCTTTACGCACAGTCAGTGCATTCGCTTTGCGAACTGGCACACATTCCATCCATTTTGTAAATAAGTCAATAAAGCTAATCATATATTCATTGCCGTGAACACTGCGAGGGAATACGCAAGTGTCGGCTGCTACAACTTGCCATGGTCTTGTGATGGACCGTTTGCCCATGAGGCCTGCTGGTGCAAGTTGTTGCACTTTACATTGTTGACAAATAGTGCATTTTCTTACAAAATTTGCAACGTCTTGGTATAAATTTGGCCAGAAGTAATAAAGTATGGCATGTTGATGTGTTTTAAATCGACCATAGTGGCCTGCTGTTACTTCTTCATGGCATTCTTTTAAAATTTTCAAACGATTTTCTTGCGGGATTACCAATTTCCACGCATCGTTATCAAGTCCAAGATCATCAAGAATTTCGTCGGGTTTGTAATGATACAGATTTCCACCCACGATCTTCCAATTTGGAAATTCTTTTGGTCGATTTTGGACCTCGTTGAATTTCTCAATGTACCATGCATCTTGCGTGGATTTTTCTACACTAATAGTCGCAAGACCAGATGCCTCGGGCAATTCTTCGTCTTCGTATAACCTAGACAAGCAGTCTGGCACGATATTTTTATTTCCTGGTCGATGTTGTATGGTGAAGTCATGGCTTTGTAATTCAAGAGCCCAGCGGGCTAGACGTCCTGTGGGATTCCGTAGGTTAAATAACCAACGCAGACTACTGTGGTCAGTTATGACTTTGAATGGATATCCCTCAATATATGGTCGGAATTTTCTTATTGCCCATAAAACAGCTAAACATTCTCGTTCTGTACAGGAGAAGTTTCTTTCTTGGGGCGTGAGCACTCTGCTAGCGAACTCTAGAGGGCGCTCTTCCCCATCTACTATTTGTACAAGCAGGGCTCCTAGGCCCGTATTCGACGCGTCGGTTTGGATCTGAAATTCAAGGTTGTGATCAGGCCGATTCAAGACTGGAGCTGTTGCAAGCATGATTTTTATTTGCTCAAAGGCATTTTGTTCCTCATCAGTCCATAAGAAAGGCGTCCCCTTCTTGGTTAGGCGAGTGAGCGGTTCGGCAGTCGTGGCAAAGTCATTTAGGAATTTTCTATACCACGACGCCATGCCTAAGAAGCGCTGCAATTTTTTCAAAGTCTTCGGAGCTGGATATTCCACGATTGGCTTGATCTTCTCTGGATCCGGTCGAAAGCCGTCACGATTGACTAGGACTCCGAGGTACCTAACTTCGTCCTTGCAAAAGTGACTTTTTTCACGATTAATTGTTAGACCGGCATCTTTGATTCTCTTCAAAATTAGCTCTAGTACTTCTAGATGTTTTTCAAACGTCTCAGTTACTATGATGATGTCGTCTAAATAACTGAACGCGAATGGCTCTAATTCAGGACCGATTAAATCGTCCATTAGGGCCTGGTAGGTCGCAGGACCATTACAGACCCCATACGGTAGTTTTGTGAACTCGAACAAACCTAATCCGGGTACTGTAAATGCCGTAAATTGTTCTGAGCCTTTTTTAAGTGGGATAGACCGGTATGCGGAGCTCATGTCTATAGTGCTGATATATTTAGCATTTTGGAGCTTCCGTAGAATTGCATCCATTTGCGGTATAGGATATGCATTTTTGCGTGACACATTATTCAATTTTCTGTAGTCAACACAAAAGCGATATTCGCCATTCGATTTCCTAACCATAACTACGGGGCTAGACCATGCGCTTGTCGATTTCCTGATCACTCCGAGTTCGAGCATTTTCCGGACTTGATCATGCATTTCGTCCTCGATCCGTTTGGATACGGGGTAGTATTTTTGTTTGATCGGTCGACAAGATTCGACGACGATCTCATGTTCAATCCGGTCCGTGCAACCAATACTTGGACCATGTACTACAATATTTCTATCTAGTACGTCATCTAACAATTTGCGCTGCTTATCGGTGAGATCTTCAATGCCGACTGATGCGAGGTTTGCTGTATTTAAATCGTCCTGAGTCGCGAACTCAACAGTAAAAGGGTCAGATGGGCCCTTCTCGCCTTTCACTGTCATCGTACTTTCTTCAGGCACGAGAATTGCATTGAAAGAATACGCGAAGTCTGCTCCCAAAATTAGATCGCAGGCTAACTTTTCATAAATGAACATTGCGATTTCTTTCTTCACGCCAGCAACCTCTATAGGTAATTTGGTTTGCGCTACCGGTCGCGCTAATTCACCAGTTGCTAAACGGCAGTGTGGGCCTCGATAGGGCGACACACGAGCTCCAATTGCAGCAGCAATTTGTAGACCGATTGGTCCGACAGATGTTCTTGATGCGCCAGTGTCGTAGAGAGCACGTACACAGGCATTTCCTAAGTTTGTTTTGAGCCACCAGCGAGGATGATCGCCCAGTGGCTTCTCATTGTCATAATCAGATGGTGGACTCTTGTAGTCCGTCGAATATAGTCCTGGTTTCGTGGCTGGCTGTTGGTCACTGACCAACCCATTACCAGAGGCCATATCCTCTAGAGAGGCGGTAGAGGCCTTACCTAGTCGCCTCCTCCTCCTTTTTTTTGACATTCAGGACAGTCATTTTTTGTGTATCCAGGCCAAGAGCAGTTCCAGCAGAATCTGCTTTTTGGACCAGGACCAGGTTCTTTGTCCTTATTATGGTCGCTTTTAATGACCGGTTTAGGTCTGAAGATTGTATTTGATTTAGGTTTGTCACCATCTGACTTATTTTGTTGCTGGCTTGTTGCGGGTTTATTCGCCGATGCGTTCGAAGTTTGTGGCTTGAATGATTTGAGTTTCTGATCAAACATTTTTGCCATAGCATCTGTCCTTGCGCAATTGTAATTGGAGCATTTGTGCTCGAATTCACTTTAGGCGCTGGCGATGTAACAGGCGCAGTCAATGATTTTAATTCTTTTTGAATTAATTCTCTTATGAGTTTGGTAGTTTCAACCAGAGGTTCGACTGAAGTGGCTGCCAGATGAGGTTGTGACTTATTATCTTCAGTTTTCTTTGATTCAGGTGGCTTGTATGCCAGTTCAGGTAAAAGAGACTGATCTGGATTTGGTGGTGGTCGATAGAATTTATTATTATCTCTAATATGCTCTGCTTCTCTAGTGAGCGTAAATAGGTCGTCCACCGATTTAACTTTATCCCGTGGGACCCATTGTTGAATCGTCGGGTGTAAATTGCGATACAGAAGTTCTAATTGTTGATCATCGCTCCACGGTGTATCAAATTTGTCAAGTATTGTCAGTAGACAAACGATATAGTCTCTGGCACGCTCTTCTTTTCCTTGCGTACGAGACTCTGCTTCTCTGATGAGTCGCTGTTGGAAGTGTTTGTCATGACCAAAACACACGCGAGCATTCATCTTAAATGCAGCCCAATTGGTCCATTTGGACCGTGACTGTCTAAACCAACGCAAAGCTGGACCGGCGAGTAACTCGGTCAGTGCGTTCATAAGGTCTTCATCCGCAATATTGGATAAGGTTTTACATTCATCCACTCGCTGCAAAAATTCTTCGATGCTGCCATCTTTTTGATCTCCAGAAAAAGTCAATTTCCATTGACGTACTATTTTTCCGATGTCAACAGGTTGGCTGCGAGTTGAAGTATTTCTTCCGTAGGTGTCGTTGAGACCATTGTGCGCAGCTTGCGATGTAGGTACAAAATTGGTCACATTTGTTGTTTGCATGGCCGTTTGGTCAGATTGTCGAGTTTGATTTTCATTTGTATTGAAGTACCGAAGATCGTATGTGTCCTGCAAATTCACGTTTCTTGCTCGTGGTGTATTATTTGTGATCGTCGGTGCACTCATTGGTAATGCCGTGCTTTGACTCACTGGTACGCGCGTACTGCTCGCGAATTCGCGGGCATCCAATTCGCGCGATTTTTCAAACCATTGTGCTTCAAGAGCTCGAGCACGCTTGTGTGTTTCTTCGAGCTCACGGCGCGATACCTCAAGCTCATGGTTTTTCTTGGTCCAACTTGCTTGTAGAGCATCGACCTGCCTCTGTGTATCGGTCAGACGCTTCATTTGATTTGCGATCATTCGCGGGATATATTGTACCGAGCTATCTTCACATAGCCATGGAACTATATCAAGGTCGGTTGGACTACCAGTGGTGCTAAAAATTGGCACATTATTTGTTGCTGTTGTGGTTGCTACGGTTGGCCTATTAATTGCACCTGTGTATGTTGAGGTTGGCTCTGTTACGGTTGTTACTGTCGTAGAGCCGCTTACCAGTAGCACCGGTATTTCAGAAGTATTGTGCTCTTCCAATCTTGATGATGAGGCCAAGCCTCCGGCTGCCAATGCGTTGTCGTTGACGTCGTCGTTGATGTGGTCTTTGCGGACCGATCTATACGCTGTTTGTACTAAGTCATTACGCAGTCTAATTCTATGTTCACGCAAAGTTTCATCATTTTCGAAATCATCGTTTTGAACAAAGTCTGATTCGGTATAATCGCCCATAAGGTAACGCATAAGCCTTTGCATCTTGACAGGTTCATCACCATCCTCACGGAGTTCAAGTTTGCGAAAAGTCTCTAAGTATTCGTCTGGTGGTAAGGTAACTAACCAGGTGGTTAAGTCTGCTTCGCAGCTAAAAGTTTCATTTTGATTTGCCATGATTTCTAAAAAAGTGGCAAAAGTTTCAAGGTTCATCAATATATTTCGACAGTTGCGTCAAAAATTAATGAAAAGTATTGAAATTCATTCAAAAACTTTCAAAAAAGCGAAAAATTATATTTTGCAAATTTTGTTTATCACAAAATTTATTGCAAAATTATTGCGAAAAAATTTTTAATTATGCTCAATTATTCGCAAACTTGGGCTCCGAGCTATATCTATAGCTATCGCGGTCAAATTTTGACTTGGAGAGTGAAAAAAGTCAAAAACAGGTATTTTCAAAATTTCTCAAAAATCGATTTTGATTTTACTTTAGATGGCTTCATTCACCCCAACATCGGGTGTTATATGCAAAGAAAACTCGACTTTTGTCGCAAATTGTTTAAATAATTGACAAAAACAATATTCAGAATTACAGGACGCATGTATGTCAATATCATATACGGACTATGTTCTGGTTCGCACGCAGTTTCCGTAACGCAACGCTTGACTATACGCAGTCCGCACTATATCTATATATCATTACTGAGAATTCAAGTATATGTATATATATATACCTGAAAATGTCAATGTATAGCTATATATATTGATCGAAAATAGATCCGGTCGATGGCACAATAATTCATCAATAACACGGTTGGTCAAGCTAAATTTTCATTATTTTTGACCAAAATTGTCAATTTGTTGCTAATTATTGTCATTAACAATTTTAATTTGCAATGCACAAAAGTGCCTGAGTCACCATTAAATTACTGTCAACTGTAAGAATTTTATACAGCACAAGCGAAAATATTGGTCAAAGACCTTGAAATGACTCAATTTTAGCTTTAATTATTGTTAAATAAGCAAATAGTGCAATAATTATGGTGCACACATCGACCGTAATTTATTTACGAATTTTTATAGCCCTCGGGATATTTTAAAATTTTTCCGAACGTCAAATCATGGAAGAAACGCTTCAGCGTAATTCGCATTGTCCCGTATATCTATATATATACGCTGGTTTTCGCTCGCAATAACGCTGTATGCATACATATGCATACGTTACACACATACATTGTTGCACATCGAGCCTAAAGTTCGATGACGGTTCGATCGAATATTTACGGTCGCGTGAAATAATATTTGAAATATTATATTATACCGCATGTGTCTCTCTCGCACGCATATAGAACGCACGTTCGAAAGATTCGATCTCGATCGATGCGAGCGGCGGTCAACGCGCGATGTTTTCAATGCCCATATATGGCATATAAGCGCGCGGGCCGTTGCGAGCCTCTCCTGTCGAGGCGCCGGGAAGTCGTGAAAATTTGCTGAGCATTCGTTTGCTCCGAAAAATTTAAAGAAAATAATGGCCGTCAAGACCAATCGTCGCAAAGCGTCGCATGAAAATCCAACCGCACTTGGATTTTATACACTCTCGATGTACACTTATTTACTCTAATCACACGCACACACTACACACTCACTCGTGCTCGAATTTGCGTGCCTCTTTAATTTAGATAATAGAAAACAGCACCTTTTGTTGGGCGCCATATGACTGGCCGAGCCTGAGTTAGGTCCAGTCATATCCAGATTAAATCTGGTTTATCAATTTGGATTCGGTTATGCTGCATATTATCAAAAGAGAGAGAAAGGGGTGTCGATTGATAACAAATAAATGTACGTTTAAGTACCGAAGCTTTAATGAAAATAAAGTGAAAACGATTCAAACATATTTACAAGGGATATTTACAAGTGGTCATTAGACCGATAAAGTAAGCGCGAAAGCTCGAGCACGAGGTCGGGAGGGCACGATGAGGAAGACATTCTACTGATAGGCACCAGAGAGAGAAAGAGAGATCGGGCTGGCACTTACAGATGTTGTCGATGTTGCTTGTCGAAGGGACGAGATGTCTACGATGTCCAGACGCAGGTAGATTTGCCCCGAAGATGGGCCGACGAGGGTGCCGAGCGCGGGCCACGAGACTCCAAGCACGGGCCGAAGGTATGCCGAAGCGCAGGGCCAAGCGATGCCAGGACGGTCCGAAAACTATAGACCACCAGGTTGGTCGAGGATCTGCTTTCAATGGGTTTGACGCACACGCGAAAACCCGGAAAAGTTGCTCCAAAAGAGCGGCCACGAGGCAACGAGGTAATATTCGGCGCGAATAAAATATACGGCGGAGCGCAACGTGCTCGCTTTACTCCGGTCTCGCTAGGAATGCCGTGGAATGCCGCACGCCGGCGATGTGCGCGACTTCGATGCGCGCGGAGGGGAAAGACGGGGGGCGCGGGGGGTCGAGCTTCTGCAGCTGCTGCTGCTAGCGACGGCCCGCGAGCGCTATACATATATGCCAACTCTCTCTCTCTCTCTCTTACCTTCGGCTGTCCACTCCTTCTCTCTTGCCGTCGCTGTAATATAAATGTGATGTAATAATATAATATTCATTATTATATTTGGCCTAGGAGAGAGGGAGACGGTAGGTATATTATACCGTCACAATTGATGATAGAGAATTTTGGTAAACAGGTGATTATGTTAGGGAAGGAACAAATCAACTGTCGGTGAATTTGAAAATTGGGATAAAATGTATTATTTGGAACGCAGAATTTCGAGATCGATTCGACAAAATCTTTTGAGACTTTGTACGTGTATTTTGGAGACTGTGATGATGATGCCAGTGAATTTTGAGCATGATCGCATGGATATTTTTTGACATGTGAATTTTTTAATGAGAAATTTGGAATTCTTCGGAAAGAAGCAAATCTTAAGTAATTTAGATGTTTCTCGACATGCTGGATCGATTGGTTGATACGGAATTTTGTTGAATTGTGATTATAAAGGTTTTATAGCCCAACGGAAGAGAGGTGTGTAAAAGATAGAATAAAATGAGTTACAATCAAAATTCCGTATTAACCAATCAATTCAGCACGTCGAGAAACGCGTGAATCAACAGCATCAGATTTTTTGAGGAGGAAGGAGAGAATATTTTTAGTTTTTAAGGTGAAAAAAAATTATAAATTAATGAAGAAAAATTCATAAGTATGAAAGTAATCATCGGGGGGTTCTTAAAATCTAGCATTCCCATCTAGAGACGCCTCCGAACATGGCATAAAAATTTCAGGACGATCGATCAAACCAGTGAGGAGTTTTGCTGAGCGATAGAAAACAACATACATACATTCACACACACAGACACGGACAGAGGGCTCGAAAGACGGGGTTGTAGTAATTTTGTGAGGGCTTATAACGAAAAACTGTTACCTACATTCGATAGATCTTGGCGAAAGGAAGAGGACTGTACCAATTTCACGTATTCAAGAGGTTCACTGGAGGAGAAAAAAATTTTTTTAGAAATAATTTGACGAAAATTCCGCTGGCACCAAATGAATGCTTTCTCTTTTGAGAAAGCGAAAAACTGCTAGCGCCAAGGGCTTCACACCACGAAGGCAAAAAATCTAGACCCAATGCGTCATGCATGAAATGCTGCAATCGGAGCCAATCACACACAAGATTCGTGAGAGGATCCTTCCCAACGAGCGCAATAATATGCCAAAATGAAAGCAAGCGAAGCCATGCAGTGCAGCACTAGTGTACGCTCGCCGAGCCTATTTGGTAGAGCGCCTCACATATATATGTGAGCTCTATCGCTCACGTCGGTCAGCCGACTCATTGAAATCATCAGCTGACGAGAATCGTACAGCTGTGCGCTACTACCCACACATCCATATTTGTATGTGATGATATAATGCTCGACGTCCCGCGCACTATAGCTCGATTGCACGAGCGAAAAAGTAAGCAGAGCGAGAGAGAGATGGCAAGTGGAATATAGGTATGAAGAATTACCATCTGCAGCCGCGCGTAATAACGCGCGCGGCTTACCCTCTCCTCTTATGCTGCACCTGCTGATAGGTGATGTTTCTGCAGGGGGCGGGACAGCTGGTATTGGCGCCGGCAACGATGGCTACTGCATGGCGCCCTGCTGATGAGCTTCCGCCGGTGAATGCGCGCCCGCCAAGCACCACGAAAATTCACCGCGTGGTTTTGTGCTGCACCGGAATGCGCGTCCTGGGTGACCTTGCCGATAACTCACTGCACCACTTTTGACCGCGTGCGCTCGAGTATTTAGCGAACTTGAGCAGCGGGTGCCCACTTCACTCGCGACACTTTGTAGCTCATTTACTGAGCTCCACTTACACTCCCGGAATCCACGAAGCTCGATTGCGCTCTAGCTACCAAAATATTGGAGCATGAGCTCTTGAGCTGGTCAAATTGGGCAGTGGAAACGTTTTGATGCTTTTCTAGATTTGGGAGGTGGAAGTATCACACACTAGATTCAGAGGAATGAATCTTCAATTACTAAAACAGTGTGGTACACTGGTCAAATAGAAACTAGTCGCGTAAAACGAGAGTGAATATAAAAGGAGCACCGGCGCGAGCGCAAAGCTCGCGTAATTAGACTGAGTGTGGACAATCAAAGCTGTCCGCACGGCGATCCTGGCGCAACTGACTAGTGCTAGCCCGTAAGGAGAGCGCGAGAGAGCAGAGAGACAGAGAGATGTTAAGATCGCCTGTTCGACCATCTGAATATGATTGGTGCGACATGAACACCTGATTTGGGAATAGTTCGGTCTCTCTTCATTTAACTACTCGCTCGCTCTTGACTCACGAACTCGAATACGATGATATTCGAACACCAACCAATCACTTGAAACGTGATGATGAATGATGAAATTACATTTGCTAGATCTATATTTGAGAAAATTTGTGATAATATCTTGTTTCGAAAGTAGTTTGAATAATGATATATCAATTATAGGATGAGTGGGATGAGCATTGCAGTGATTATGAAGCTTGAAGTGCACGGGGATGTTAGGTGAAGTAAGAGGAAGAAGTTGTTCAAATTCGTTCGTGATTGAGTTGATTGTTGAGGATTTATGGTGAAAAATGTAATAAAAGTGAAAGGAGAGATAGGATTTTCCCTCATGAAAAGTATCGAGGGTGACAAACTAATCGATGGAGTGAGCTCAAAATAGACTGTGCTCACTGCTTCCTAATGTTCAACAGTTCCTCAAAATTTTAAGATGATCGGTGGAAACGCCAAAGAGTTTCCGAATGCCATAGAAGAGGTGAATAGAGAAATCGACATTTGGATTATAGGGGGGTAAATTAAAATTCTGTATCAACCGATCGCTCAAAAATGGCATTAAATGATACGGAAAGAGACTCTAGATTTTTCATTTGGACGAAGGCTGATATAATGTTTGGACCAACATTGAAAAGAAACAGTGTTCAATTTTTGGAGAAAAAATTTAGAAACACTATGTCTACCGAGCGAGAGTGAATACACCAGTACGGAATATGTATTTCAGAGGGACGAATCACCAGCCGGGCGGTACTTTTGACAAGAAATTTTTTACTGTGCACACGATCGAAATTACGATCGAAAATTTTTTCGAGTGGCACTCCAATTTGAATGTCTAGTGAAATAACATTTGTCCGGAACCACCCGTATGAATGGCTTATCAATTTCAGACAAGCTTCAGCAGTTCTGAATTCCTCTAGCAATGGTCCCAGAAATTAAATTTTCAAGGGTTTTGCTGAGGTGCAGAAAGTGGCTACGTCGAGACAATTGATATTACCACAAATTCTTGTTACGACACGATAAGCAAAAGCACCCGGTTTTGGATGAAATGGTCCGTCTCCTGAATTCTTGTCGTTCCTGGATTAGTCCATAGTCTCTAGAATATTATTCAGATTCCGGTCCATGAAACAATTATCCAAGGTACCCTCTATGTTCAGTTAACAATCAATCATGTTCTCTAGAATCACTTGATATCGAATCATACAGAGGTTAAATCCCCCACCTTTGATCGAAATTGTTGTTCGCACGATTTCCCAATATTATTTGAGGATTTAATTCGTTTATCCTGTTTCCCACCCAGATAACAATGTCAGGACCTCCGCGGAAGAAGTCGAAATCCTCCAGTCTCAACAACCAGATTGAAGATGCAAGAAGACAAGTGAGTTACACCTTACATTTCGATATTTAAATATGACGTACTGTATGCTAACTCCACGTCCAGTTCTATTCCTTTCCCAACTCTGTCTGAAGATTTGTTTGAATCAATGGGTTTCGAATTCGAATGACTGCATGATCATTCCCATAACTATGTGCCTTCACCACTGTGTTCCTCACAGTTCAAATTGGGGATGTAAGTAATGACGGCAGTGAAATTGAGATTTTCGAGGAATGGTCAAGTTAGGAGTCTCAACCTTCCTGTCACGAAAACTGATTATGAGCTCCTTGCGGCAAAATCTCGAATCTTCATCGTTGCTGGAAAGATACTGACAATAAGCCTGGTAAGAAAAAGTCGGCCTACCTGTGATGTGAATTTGAAGGCCGAGCTAAAGTCTCGTAGAATCATCCGATGGGCTCCAATACTTGTATGCCTACACTGTAGGAGATATTTTTGTGTCAACCCCATTCCGTGTTGGTCGGATTCCCATTCAGGTTTGGGTTATGGGTTATGGGAATCCGACCAACACGGAATGGGGTTGATACAGAAATGTCTCCTACAGTGTAGGCATACAAGTATTGGAGTCCATCGGATAATTCTACGAGACTTTAGCTCGGCCTTGAAATTCACATCAGAGGTAGGCCGACTTTTTCTTACCAGGCTTATTGTCAGTATCTCTCCAGCAACGATGAAGATTCGAGATTTTCCCTCAAGGAGCTCATAATCAGTTTTCGTGTTAGAACACTGGGATTCCACAATACGGTGTTGGGAAGTCACGATGCAGTCTGGGCAGGCTCGCGCCAATGGTTGTGTATACTAGCTCCCGGGAATCTGGGCTCCTAGGTATTTTTGTTTGTGCCAGTGATTTTATAACATCCTTGGGAACCCTTCTCATCAATATTGAGAAGATTATCATGCAAATAGATGATGTCGGGAGTCGGTCCCTGGATGCGATTCAAAATAATTCAATCGCATCCAGGAACCTGTGTGACGATGGTCTGGGTACCCATGCGTGTTCGGAGATACGAGGGAGTTCGATAACGAGTCAGCCAACTCGATCATGGGTCCCGAAACAAGGGAGAATCCTGCCTAGAGCCAAATTCTGCGTGGTTTCGACGTGACTGTGGGTTGTAGGAGATTCCAATGGATTCAGAACTGCGGGAAATCCAGATCCAGTGTTCACGGACCATCGAGAATGCACAAAGAATCTATCATCAGTCAACACCCTCGGGCGAGAGGCCCAATACGGAGCAAACTCCTGCTTTTAGCCAATATACGCGCAAATAAGATGTCACTGTGGGGTGTAGGAAGTTCCAAAAACCTCGGATCGAGAATTGAGTCACCGTCAAGGATGCCCAAAGAATTTCGAACCAATTTCGAAGTGCCAATCTCAATTTTTGACTCCAAATTGAAAATTCGCATAGCTCTGATGCAAAGTCGATCTGGGTTAAACAAAAAACACGTGTCACCTCATTTTAGCTCTAGAATCATATATTCTATCCCGGAGGGAATCTAATTCTTTGACCTCACTTCGTTGGACGGACTCACCTGGGATCGCCCGAGAGAATTCTGCCCGGAGCCACCATCCGCGCAGTTGAGACGTCACTGTGGGTCGTAGGAAAATCGAATAGATCTAAGAGCCGTGGATCGGGAGGTCATTAATCGGCGAAGATACCCGAAAAATTCATCACCAATCAGCACTCTTGGCCAAGTGGCCCGGAACATGGCAAAATCCTGCTTCGAGCCATTATTCGCGCGGATGAGACGTCACTGTGGATTGTAGGGAGATCGATTAGACCCGATACTCCACAGAGCCTTGGATCAGAAGTTCCTGGAACGGCGTAGATGGGCAGAGAATTCATTACCAGTGAGCAGACTCGGCCTTGGGGCCCAAAACAGGGAAAGGTCCCACTTTGAGCGATTGATCACTCGGTTAACACGTCATGTGGGTCGAAGAGTGTTCAGATGGATCCAGAACCGCACAGAATTCTGAATCAAATATCTATGAACCATCGAGGATGTCCAGAATATCCATTACCAGTCAACTTCCTTGGCCATGAGGCACAAAACAGTGCAAAATCTTCCTGCAGCCATTATTTGCGTAAAGGAGACGTCACGGTGGGGTGTGGGGAATTTCAATGGACCCGAAACTCTACAGAACCTGAGATTGAGTGCTCATAAGCCATCGAGGACGCCCGAAGGTTCGATCAACAGTCAGCCCCCTCAGCCATGAGGCCTAAGACGAGGCAGAATCCTGCTGAGAGCCATGATCTTCGCAGTTGAGACGTCACTGTGGGATGCGGGGAATTTCAATTGATCCGAAACTCCACAGAACCTCAGATCGGGTACATATGAGCCATCGAGGATGCCCATAGAATTGATTACCGGTGAGCACCCTCGGCCATGAGGTCCAAAACAGAGAAAGATTCTGCTTTAAGCGATTGATCGCGCAGCTGAGGCGTCACTGTGGGTTGTAGAAAGTTCCGATGGATCCAGAACTGTAAAGAATTCTGTATCAGATGTTTATGAACCATCAAGGATGCCCAGAATAATCATGACCAGTCAGTTTTCCAGGCCATGAGGCCCAAGACAGGACAGAATCCCGCTGAGAGCCATTATCCGCGAAACTAAGACGTCACTGTGGGATGCAGGGAATTCCAATGGATCCGAAACTCTACAGACCCTCAGATCAGGTGCATAAGAGGAAATCTACCAATCCTTTGACTTCTAGACTATCCGAGAAAAGATTGTTTGTCCTCCTTGTCGCTCTTGAAAGCAAATCCATATTGTTTTGATACCTCTGCAATGTGAAGAAAGAGTTGTGCCCACCATTTTTGGAAGATGTTATTCCTCTGAGAACAATGAGGTGAAATGAGTCTATTACAATTTTGTCACTATTAGAGGCTTTTCACACGTATGGATCGTGAATAGTGCAGTATGATGGTTGATAAAGATGTTGTTGCACCCGTATAATCGAATTCCATTCCCAGAATTGAGCCTTTCCCGTTATACTCATCAAGTTCCACTTCTCCTATGTCCACAGAGTTGTCGGAGGTATATGCAATTTTTGCTTTTCCAAAGCTTTCCCACCTGAATCATGATAAGCTTGCAGTGTGAAAATGATGTGAGAACTATATACAAAGTCGACAGCTATATTTTCGACCTATTACGTGCATCTTTTTCGTCCGGAAAAATCAGTTTTCAGGGGCTGAACTTCCTCCCTACAATAACAACCGTTATAGCCACTTCATTGAAGTGCATGGTAATTGATGAATTATGATGATACGTCAAAGTGGAATGGGCAAATGAGATTTGGGAGCGACATCTGCTCATTATTCGAGTAACAAGGGTTTAAGTCTTTTTTTGAAGCAGTGGGCGCGACAAATTTTTCAAGTCCAACGTGACAGATCTTCGGCTAGAATGATGTGTCGCTGCCAAACGAAGAAGCATTTCCATTGCCTCTTCTTACTCTTCAAATCCCCACCACCCGATTCATCCTAGCTCGAATGTTATTTTTCTACATACGAAAAAGTGGAGGAAGTGAGTATTTTCCAGAAAGTGTGTTTCATTCCTCATGGAAGCTCTGTGCTGACCACGGACTTGAGTCGCTATTAGAACAAATCTTTTATGATTATCTTAGGGTTAAAGAGTTAAATGGAAGTTTTCAGGATATTTAGGGCAGTGTTACAGTACCTTCCAAAATTAATGGATCATGCATGGTCTCACTAAATTTATGATAACTTCGAATCCCTCCATCGTATGGAAATTTTAAAGAAACTATCTTGAAGATCACAAAAAAATCTATCGATTCATGTGTTTCAAATATTTTCCAAGTGCTTTTTAAGTGCCCGTAATCGACATTGAAAATCTAGAAAAATTCTTCTTCAGTGGATCACCTACAACTTTGACGGGAAAGGTCGGATCACAAAAATTCTTACGGGATCTTGTAGATCGTTTAGAAATCTAGAAATTTGGTCACTTGTAAAATTTTTGTACGACCCTTCCCGTCTGACTTACGAGCTCCGAAAGAAAACTTTGTATTAACATGGGGTGCTTATGGAGATCCCGAAGCTGGTACCTCTTTCATTTCGTCTTGCTCTATTCTAGTGCAAAAATTCATCAGAAAAATATTACGCTACACGATTTTGACGTAAAATGATCTCATCTTTCAGGAAAATGTATCAGATTTTGTCTCAAATTTGAGATGACAACAATTTTCCAAGTTTTGTTATGAAAATTGATTTATTCCATGTTTTGGCCGTCCATATTATATTTGAGACAAAATCTGATAAAATATCCTGAAAGATGAGATCATTTTACGTCAAAATCATGTCGCGTGATATTTTTTTGATGAGTTTTTGCACTAGAATAGAGCAAGACGAAACGAAATAGGTACCAGCCTTGGGATCTCCATAAGCACCGTATGTTAATCCAAAGTTTTCTTTCGGAGCTCGTAAGTCAGACGGGAGGGGTCGTACAAAAATTTCACAAGAAATCAAATTCCTAGATTCTTTAACGATCTACAAGAACCCATAAGAATTTTTGTGATCCGACCGTTCCCGTCAAAGTTGTAGGTGATCCACTGACGAAGAATTTTTTTAGATTCTCGATGTCGATTACGGGCACTTAAAAAGTACTTGAAAAATATTTGAAACACATGGATCGATAGATTTTTTTTGTGATCTTCAAGATCCTTCTTCTAAAATTTCCATACGATGAAGGGATTCGAAGTTATCATGAATTTAGTGAGACCATGCATGATCCATTAATTTTGGAAGGTAGTGTATTTCCTCCAGAGGCCGGAGAGTTTCGAAAGACGCGCCAGTTACACTGAGAAAGTACGAAATTTGATGATTCTTCAATTTGTACCAAGAGTACTACGCAAGTGTCGTGAAATATCGATAGAGTACCATCCTGGAAACTGTAGAAACCATCTGAAGAACATCCCCAGGGTGTGAAAGTCCAGATCTCATTGGAATACTGTATGGTACACTAGAAGTGAAAGGTTCTGTAGATGTCTTCATATGAGCCATCGAGGATGCTCGAAGAATTAATCACCAGTCAGCACCCTCGGCCATGAGGCCCAAAACAGGGGGAGATCCTGCTTTGAGCGATTATCCGCGCGGTTGAGACGTCACTGTCGGTTGTAGGAAAATCTGATGATTTCAGAAGTGCACAGAACTCTGCATGGAGTCTTCATGTACCATCAAAGATGTCCGAAGAATCCATTTCCAGTCAGCACTCTCGGCCAAGTGGTCCGAAACACGGCAAAATCCTGGTTCTAGCCATTACTCGTGCGGATGAGACGTCACTGCGGGTTGTAGGAAGATCGATTGGATCCGACATCCTACAGAGCCTCAGATCTAGTATTCATGAATCGGTGGAGGTACCTCAAGAATTCATTTTCCAGTCAGCACCCTGAGCTATGGGATCCAAAACAGGGGAGAATCCTGCCTAGAGCCGTTATCCGCGCACTCGAGACGTCACTGTGGGTTGTAGGGAATTCCAACGGATCCAAAACTCTACAGGACCTCAGATGGAGTGCTCATGAGCCATCAAGGATGCCCTAGGATTCGTTACCAGTCAGCGACCTTGGCTACGGGGCCCATAACAAAGGAAAATCCTACATAGAGCCAATATTCGCGCGATTCATACGTAAGTGTGGGGTGAAAGAAGTGCCAATGGATCGAGAAGTGCACCGCTGACTGGTGATGAATCCCTTGGGCATCCACAATGGTCCATGAACTCTCGATCCATAGTCTTGTAAAGTTCACAATCCATGAGAACTCTTTTAACCGATATCGACATCTTAACTACGCATATAATGGCTTTGATCAGGATTTTGCTCTATTGGCCTCATGGAGGAGGATGCTGACTGATTATAAATTCTCCAAACAACCTCGATGGTTCACGTACTTTTGGTCGAGAGTCCTGTAGAGTTCTGGATCCATCGGACTCTGCTATAACCCATAGTGACGTCTTAACTGCTTGGATAATGGCTCAGAGCAGGTATCTTCCCTGTCATGGGGCCCATAGCCGAGGTTGCTGACTGCTAACAGATTTTTTGGACAACCTCGTTGGTTCATGAACACTCGATCTGGATCTCGGTGCAGTTCTGGATCCATTGCAACTTCATCCGACTCACAGTAACGTTTGGACCGGCTGTAAACAGGATTAGGCCTGTTTTGGGGTCCATAGCCGCGGGTGCTGAGTGGTGATGAATTCTTTCAGCACCTCTGCCAAATTATGAACACTTGATCTAGGGCTCTGTAGAGTTTTGGATTCACTTGACCTTCCGACAACCCACGTCTTACTTGTTCAGATGATGGCACTAGTCAGGATTCTCTCCTGACTTGGGCTCCGCAGCCGAGGTTGCTGACGGAGAATAAAGTCCCGGGCATCCTCGATGGTTCATGATCAATCAGTCCGGATTTCTGTACACTTCTGGATCCATGGAAACTATGTACAACCCACATCCACGTTTGAACCACGCGATTACTGGCTCTCAGCAGGATTTTGCCCTGTTCTGGGTCTCATAGGCGAGGTTGCTGACTAGTGCTAAATTTTCTAGGCATCTCCGCCGATTCAGAAACTCTCACTTCGAGGCTCTGTAGAGTTTTGGATTTATCCGGTCTTCCCACGACTCACAGTGACGTCTCAACTGCGCGGATGATGGCTCTAGCCGGGTTCTGTCTCCAGTTCTGGACCCCTCATCCGAGGATGCTGACTGGTAACGAATTCTCTGGGCATTCTCGGTGGTCCATAAACACTTGATTTAGAGTTCTGCGTAGCTCTGAATCAATCGAAAATCCGCGCAACCCACAGTGACGTCTCTACGACGCGGATGATGGCTCACAGCAGGTATCTCCCCTGTTTTGGGCCCTAGCGCCGAGGGTGCTGACTGGTCATTGATCCTTTGTGCATCCACTAAGGTCCATGAACACTCGATCTAGATTTCCGTGCGATTTCGGATACATCGGATCCTCCTACAGTCCACAACGACGCTTAATTCCACGAATAAAGGCTCGAAGCAGGATTACGCCCGGTGTTGGTTCATATAGCCGAGGGTGCCTACTGGAAATGGATCTTTTGAGCATATACGCCGATTGATGAATACTTGATCTGAAGCTCTGGAAGATTTTTCATCCATATGACCTCCCTACAACCCACAGTTACGTCTTACTCACGTGGATCATGGCTCTAGCAGGATCCTCTCCTGTTTTGGGCCCCATGGCCGAGGGTTCTGACTAGTAATGAGTTCTTTAGGCATCTCGCGATGGTCCATAATGGTTCAATCTAGAGTTATGTCCAGTTCCGGCCCCATTGGAACTTCGCAAAACCCACATTCACATTCAAACCGCGCAGATATTCAATTGTCACTAAGCAAAATTTTGCGTTGTTCCGGGCTTCATGACTGGTTACCTTCACGGACCAAGGGACGATGTTTAGATCAGAGGAAATCCAACGATTTGATTTCGTGAAGATGTGTCCGTGTGGAATGTTGGATCATGAGATACCTTTACGAGCTACGATCAACTCACATGTACAGTAGCTCGGCAACATACATTTGTAATCAGTCGTATTCAGAGTTGAAGTTCTCGATCTCTATGTGAGGCAAGGCATCATACAAAGCTGTTGCAACTCGTAAATGTATTCGGTCGCAGTCATTGATATCGTAAGTATTATGCGTGATTCCTGTACATATCTCATCCTTGGGGATTATGTAATTGAGAGGATGAGATCAACTCACATGTACAGTAGCTCGGCAACATACATTTGTAATCAGTCGTATTCAGAGTTGAAGTTCTCGATCTCTATGTGAGGCAAGGCATCATACAAAGCTGTTGCAACTCGTAAATGTATTCGGTCGCAGTCATTGATATCGTAAGTATTATGCGTGATTCCTGTACATATCTTATCCTTGGGGATTATGTAATTGAGAGGATGAGTTTCTTCAATTGGTTGAAAGTGATTTGATTTTTCTAGGAGTTTTGAAATGGTGAAATTTTGGAATTCCTCGGAGACTACTTGCGAATCTCAAATACTGAATTGATGGGACAGAGAAAGTTATTCTACAATCATTTGATGTTGTGGAAATTCTTTTCTCTCGTTGTTCGGGTACACTGGAAGTTCCCCAAGAATTTCCAAATAGGATCCTCTATGATTTGGAATTTCTACATATTTTCATGAGTTGCAACACATCATTCCCAATCTCTGTTGGTATTTATACCTTGTCAGTTCCACACACGATCATTTCGTAGAGATCTTTACAGGATGACATTTGGAAATTCTCAACGATTTCCCGGGATGCTTGATTCTAAGATTTGGGGCTCAAAGAGGACGTTCATACGTAGTTATATGACATTTGAGGGGATTATCATGTTCATCGAGAATATTTCACTAACCTGTTGTTCCTCATGAAATCGTTTGTTCATCCTCGGCAAGTCCTTGTCAATATTTGATTCGGATCATAAATAATGAAACAACGAAGGATGGAGTAGGATGTGTGATGGGATATGAGATATATGTAATGATTTGGATTGGTTAATTGACAGTCAATGATACATATATACAATCATTCTTTGAAGTTCCTTGAAACTCATTCTATCTTGTTAAAAATGTGATATGATTAGAACTATAACAAATATTCCGAGGGACGTCGCATGGCCTTCATGTGGCTCCGGTGAGATCTGGAAATTCTTCAACATCTTCATCAGGTTTCTTACAATTTGTTCAATCGATTGATGTGAATTTGAAGTACAAAATATGGCGTTTATCACAATGGGCCTCATCGTCGAGGCACACGCGTCTACCATTATGTGTGCTGTTGACCAAAATCTCATCAAATGGGTCTGCCCGTAGAGCCGTTCATACACAAAAATTTACGCGATTCCATCCGCGTAATGGACGAGTCAGTTATGAATATATATTCGAAAGTAAAATATAGAACAGTTGTATGATAGATTGTTTATACAGTAGAACCTCGGTTAACGGACACCTCGAAATAGCGGACACCTCGTATACCGGACACCTTTTCTGCCCTAGATTTAGACCAATCCCATGTTAATTCACCTCGATATACCGGACACTTGAATTTCGTGCCTGATTTGAAAAGTATCTGTCATGAGAACCGTGACTACCACCAAGACTTGTCAAATCAATTTCAGTATTGGATGCAATTTTCTGGATAAAAGATGCAATTCGTGAGATAAGACCTGAAACTGTTGTTCCGTAGGAAACCTTGAATTGAGTTTTTTCTGATAAAATATCAGTTTCACATTCGACAATATATTCGTTGAAGGATATGTAAGGAGCGTCATAGACATCTGTGCATCTGTTAGTGCACAAATCTTGCATTTCGGCGAAGGTCACGGAACCGGGATCAGTCATGTCGTAAATTTCAATTGCGGCGCAGATGTGCGCCTTTTCCTTCTTTAGAGCAAATTTTCCAACCCTCCATATATAAAGTTTCACTGCTTTAATCATTATGTGGCAAATCTGGCAACAATTTACATTTCCTCCCAGTAAAGTCGTTACTTTGAGTTTTTATTACAACCGTCTGAGTACGTTGCAGTGGAAGATATTGACCATGAGCCTTTCCGGCTCCATCCCTGCTTATTTTTGCCTGATTGGCTAGATTTTTTAACCAATAGAAATTGAGCATTTTTTAGTCGACGACGCTCCTAAGCCACTTGTGTCAAGCGATCTTCGACACTTCGAGCGATGCAGCCGCCGAGCATGCAACACTAGCTCGGGCTCATCGGCTTTTTTTTAACTCTTAGTAAGCATTACATACATTTTGTATCACTTTGTAATCGAAAGTAATCCTGCAGTATCTCATTGATTAAACATTTCACTAGAAAGAATCACAAGTTTATTGATTCACACACCAAGCAGCTGCATTGGATAATCACTCCAGTGCAGCAGAGATTGCGAAAAATATCGCACCTCAATTCATGGTCCTTCGTGCCGGATACGCAGTGACCGGGATACAGTGACTGCTGCAGGAAAGTGAAAAAGTGGTTACAGTTAAAGTGATTTAGTGCTACATCCCCGTGCATCGAAGTGCAAATTTGCTGATGCGCGAGATTTCTTGAGGCTGATCAATTTCAAGGAGGCGTTCGACAGATCAATACATCTCCACATCGGCCCAGCCATCACTTGTGAAATTCACATAGAGCAACTGCATACATTTGGAGAGACTCCAACGAGAGTTCATCCAGCCATCTCAACAACAGCCAGTCTCCAGAACGACGAGCCCAGCCTACTTCATAAAAGGTCAGACTTGTATCGCCAATTTTTCCTTTGACTGTCGCTTACCTTATTATTGCTTCTAACGAAATGGCAGACTTAAGTTCGTTGAAACGAGTTCGCGGCACAATGAAAGCCCACACTACTAATTTCAAAAAGTATCTTGATAGTGTAGAGATTGACGGGACAGAGGTCGCGGCATCGCTTAACGTTTCATCTGCTGAATTGAGAGTTCGCATTGAGAGTTACAAAACTCAGTTTTCAAATTTTGATACGGTCCAGGATCAAATCGAAGAAAAAGGCGATAAAGATTCTGAGCGATTTGTTATTTATGATGATTATTTGGATTGCCTCGGGAGAGCTGAGACCCTTCTGGTAAAACTTCAAAGAGATGAATCAGCCACTTATAGGAATGAACAGCTTCCGGTATCCATAGCTAATAGTAGCAATCGACGTAATAATGTAGATGAGTTCGACAATGACTCGCGCCGCGCGGCTATGAAACGCTGCGTAAAGTTACCTGAAGCTTCACTACCTAAATTTTATGGCCAGTACGAGGAATGGCTCTCTTTCAAAGATTCTTTCATTTCCATGATAGACAACGAAGAGGGTTTGACAAATGTACAAAAGTTACACTACCTCGAGTCGGTCGTGAAAGGTGAGGCTGCTAAGAAAATTAAGAACATTAAAATCACCGATGACAATTATAGGCGCGCGTGGGATATTTTACAGAAAGCCTACGAAGATAAGCGTTTGATCGTCGCGAGACATTTAACTTTATTGCTCTGCTTACCCGTCCAAGATTGCGAGTCAGCTGATGGGCTCACTAAGCTCGCGGATGATACTCAGCAACATGTTGAATCGCTAGCCACGCTCGGAATTGAGGTTAATGATGAAATTCTTGTGCAGAATTTGGAATTGAAATTACATCGATCCACTGCTGAAGAATGGGAAGAAACATTGGAGCGTGGTGTTATGCCTAAACTAGATGCAATGATCGAGTTCTTCTATAAGTGTGCTTCCAGACTATCAAAGTTCGAGGGTAGCAATGACGATAAGCCTCACGCGGGGAGCTCTAATGCTAAGAACTCCAACGCAAAAGCGAAGAATTAAGGAGGCAAATCGGCAAAGTCTTTCGCCACGGTTGCACGCGAGAGAAAATCATGCTCACTGTGCCCGGAACAATCACATTACCTCTTTCGTTGCGGAAAATTCCGCGAGCTACCCATACCTCGGCGGGTAGAATTAGCACGGGAAGCTTCGGCATGTATGAATTGTTTGAAATATCATGCTGGAGAGTGTAGCTATACAAAGTGTCAAATCTGCAATGAGCCGCACAACGTCCTCCTTCATGAGCAAAAATGACTAGCAGCACCTGCAGGTGATGACGCGTATTTTATTTCATTGGCAGCCCGTGTTTCGTCAAGTGAGTTATTGACGAGTGCGGTCATTTATACTTTGAGTAATGATGGTGAGATGATCTCGGTTCGTGCTCTACTTGACACGTGCTCTTCTACAAATTTCATGACAGAAGCTCTCGCCATAAAACTCGAACTGCCTAGAAAGAAATACCGCGTACCTGTAGGTGTCTTGGGCGATTTGTCAGCAACAACGAGGCATGCCGTTACGGCAGTGGTGCAATCACGCTTGAATAGCCACAAAATGACGCTGGATTTTCTCACCGTTCGAACTATCTCAGGTATGGTTCCAGATGAGATGATCCCAAGGGATAAGATTCCGATCCCAAAAAATTTGCCACTAGCTGATCCAGAGTTTTTCAAACCCGCTCCTATTGATATGATTATCGCATCTGGTCCCACTTTATCTCTATCCAGTATTGGTCATCTCCACATACAAAGAGAAGGGATCGACTTGCACTTACACAAAACTCGCGTAGGTTGGGTTATTGGGGGAAAAGCTAATCATGAGTCCCTCACGCGTGCTATTTGTAACTTCATTGATCTGCATCGTGATTTTCCAAAATTTTGGGCAATGGAAGAAGGCCCATCTGAGGTCCAGCTATCCGCTGAAGAGATAAGATGTGAAGATCATTATCGGGCAAATACTAGCCGAGATGATCGAGGGACTTACACCGTCGGTTTACCCTTCCGAGATAATATTAGTGATCTCGGCGAGTCTCTTACTCAAGCGATCAGAAGATTCAATAGCCTATTCAACAAGCTCCTCAAAAATTCGCAAATGCATTTGCAGTACTCTAGCTGCATTGAAGAGTATCTCAAACTAGGCTTTGTCAAGCAACTCGGGTTTCTTGATGAAATTTCAGCCCAAAATTTACGTGATGGATATTATCTACCGCATCATGGAGTTTTTAAAGAAACTAGTACGACCACAAAATTACGCATCGTATTCGATGGTTCCGCTAAAAGTACATCAGGATTGTCTTTAAATGATACGCTCATGGTCGGGCCTACTCTCCAAGATGACCTCGTGATTCATCTTCTCAAATTTCGCTTTCATGAGTACGTGATTGTTGCCGATATAGAGAAAATGTATCTGCAGATTCTCGTGAAAGAGGAGCAACGAAAGTTTTCGAGATTCCTGTGGAAGACAGAGAATAGAATCGTGGTAATGGAATCACAAGTCATAACCTTTGGGCTTGGCCCATCTTCGTTCCTTGCCATACGAACAATAATTCAGTTAGCAGATGACGAAGGGCATGATTTTCCCATTGCTGCGGAAGTAGTTCGTAAACGGTCGTATGTAGGAAACGTAGCTACAACGACTGATTCAATCCAAAAGGGCCGTGAAACTGTGCGGCAGTTGATAAGCCTGGTGAAACGCGGTGGTTTCAATTTACGACAATGGGCATCGAACGACCCTCGTATTCTAGAGGGTTTGGCTGAAAATCAAATTGATAAAAATTTTCAGTTTGACACTGATAGTGCGCTGGAAACGCTTGGCCTATCATGGACGCCACGAAGTGATCAGATAAAATACGTGGTCAATGAATTGAAATCGGACGCGATGATCACCAAAAGAGTCATTCTCTCTGAGATTACAAAAATTTTCGACCCTCTTGGATTGTTAGGCCCGGTCGTTTTCTACGCCAAGTGCCTTATCCAAACTCTATGGAGGCTGAAACTTGATTGGGACGAATCAGTCCCCGCACAAGTGCGCACTTTGTGGTTGAAGTTTTATCAGCAGCTACCTCTATTGCAAAAATTGTCATATGATCGAAATATCATCATTCCTAAGGCAAAAAGGATCCACCTTCACGGTTTCTCTGATGCCAGCGATAAAGGGTATGGAGCATGTGTTTACATAAAATCCTTTGATGAACAAGGCAACACGCAGTGCCGCCTATTATGTGCACGATCCCGCGTTGCGCCTTTGAAAGGTTAAAATGTGAATGGAACAACCTCTCGCCTCGAACTGTGTGGTGCCTTGATTTTGGCCAAATTGATCGATCAATTGGAACATACGCTCGAGATAGAATTGGATCAAATTTTCTGTTGGACTGATTCAACTACGGTGCTCCATTGGCTCCTCAAACCTCTGGGCTCATTGCTCGGGAACGATTTATGGGGGGAGGGCCCCACATGGCTGCTCAGCGATGAAGCGGAGTGGCCGAGGTTGGTTTTGCCTGCGGTTGACCTTCTACCTGAAATTCGCCAGCCGCGATGTATGGCCGTAACAGTGGACCCAAATTTCAAGTTAATGGGACACTTTTCATCTTACAGGAAGCTCAGGCGCGTGATTGCGTATTGTCTGAGGTTCAAATATATAAAGAATCGCGGAAAACCGCTTTCCCCTGATGAGTTGAACTATGCGGAAATTGTCATATTGAGACTCAGTCAAGCCTCTTTGCATGGCGTGAGAATCGATGATATGACCAATACCATCAAGAAGGCGAGTAAAAAAATGATTGCACTCAATCCGTTTACCGACAAGGACGGTCTTCTTAGAGTAGGTGGTCGTTTGAAAAATGCTTATGTGCCTTGGGAGCAGCAGCATCCCATTCTATTGCCGACGTCAAATTTTGTGACTGAACTCATTATCAAAGATCACCACTTGGACAATCATCATGCTGGTATTCAGAGCACTCTTTATTTGATGCGGCTGAAATTCTGGTTCATTGACGGACGAAATCAAGTCCGTAAAGTAGTACGGAAATGCGTGCAGTGTTTCAGGGCTGATCCTCCCGAAGTAAATTATCCAATGGGGAACCTACCAAACGTGCGCGTAGCGCAAGCTCGACCATTCAGCAATGTAGGCGTGGATTATTGCGGACCTTTCTATATTAAAGAGAAAAAATTCCGCAATAAGCTCTCTATCAAGATTTACATCGCCATTTTTGTGTGCATGGTAACAAAGGCTATTCATTCAGAAGTAGGGGGAGATCTCACGACCGATGGGTTTCTCGCGGCTTTGAAACGATTCATCGCTAGGCGTGGCAAACCGCTTAATATTCATTGTGACAACGCCAAAAATTTCGTAGGGGCTCGAAATACGCTCGGAGATCTTTATCGACTTTTTCACGATGAGAATCATAGGTCAAAAGTAGTTCATTTTGCCAGTGAGCAAGAGATCCAATGGCATTTCAATCCTCCTTTGGCGCCACATTTCGGTGGTCTGTGGGAAGCTGGCGTGAAAAGCTTCAAGCACCATTTGCGTAGAGTCGCGACCGGGCCGCTGTTGACTTTTGAAGAATTCAACACCTTGGCTATTGAGATAGAAGCAATACTCAACTCCCGACCACTTAGCCCTATGTCTCCTGATCCTAATGACCTCATTCCATTGACTCCTGGCCATCTCCTCATTGGCGATGCATTAAGAAGCGTGCCTAATCAAAACTTCAATGGCCTCGCAACAAATCGTCTACCAGCGTGGGAGCACATTGAGAAAGTTCGTCAGGATTTCTGGAGAGGATGGCACAAAGAATATCTCCATGCACTGAATATCCGACCTAGAAGAGCGAGAGAGCCTCACCGAATCCGAATTGGAACAATGGTGCTTTTGAAGGAAGATAATCTACCTCCCATGCAATGGGTACTAGGCCGGGTGATAGCCGTTTATCCAGGCAATGATGGTATCATCCGCACCGTCAAGGTCAACACCTCCAAGGGAGAATTTGTACGTTGCGTGAAGCAACTGGCGCCACTCCCCATCGAAGCTGAAGAAGGAGCATAATTTTGATTCATCTGAAGCAATTTGATTGATTTTTGATTTTATCCATGATTATAATATCTTGCATTTATTTTCAGTCTAACTGTATTTACAGGCTGACTTATGTAACCATGTGTGAACCTTATATCATGAGTGATTTATTTCAACCATTTACTGATACCTATTTATGATTCCATTTACTATGTTTACTTTTGATAGATATCCTCTCAAAAGGGGGGAGTATGTTCCGTAGGAAACCTTGAATTGAGTTTTTTCTGAAAAATATCAGTTTCAATTCGACAATATATTCGTTGAAGGATATGTAAGGAGCGTCATAGACATCTGTGCATCTGTTAGTGCACAAATCTTGCATTTCGGCGAAGGTCACGGAACCGGGATCAGTCATGTCGTAAATTTCAATTGCGGCGCAGATGTGCGCCTTTTCCTTCTTTAGAGCAAATTTTCCAACCCTCCATATATAAAGTTTCACTGCTTTAATCATTATGTGGCAAATCTGGCAACAATTTACATTTCCTCCCAGTAAAGTCGTTACTTTGAGTTTTTATTACAACCGTCTGAGTACGTTGCAGTGGAAGATATTGACCATGAGCCTTTCCGGCTCCATCCCTGCTTATTTTTGCCTGATTGGCTAGACTTTTTAACCAATAGAAATTGAGCATTTTTTAGTCGACGACGCTCCTAAGCCACTTGTGTCAAGCGATCTTCGACACTTCGAGCGATGCAGCCGCCGAGCATGCAACACTAGCTCGGGCTCATCGGCTTTTTTTTAACTTTTAGTAAGCATTACATACATTTTGTGTCACTTTGTAATCGAAAGTAATCCTGCAGTATCTCATTGATTAAACATTTTACTAGAAAGAATCACAAGTTTATTGATTCACACACCAAGCAGCTGCATTGGATAATCACTCCAGTGCAGCAGAGATTGCGAAAAATATCGCACCTCAATTCAACTGTGACTCATTGTTTTATGAAAGCTGGATTCTCCCTCCACACTTCTGGCGAGCTCCCTCTCAACACTTCGATACACCAAGATATCAATGAATTGAGTGCTTGCTTGTCTGGTTTTAGATGTACTGCTGAAAGTTATGTAAACATCGACAATGTCTTACCTATAGAAAGCGTTGCAATTGACATACGAGAAATTATTGAAGAGGATAGGTTAGTAGCTTGTGAGCAGAATTCTGAGGACGAGGATGAGATGTTAGAGTGTGACGAGGAAACGCCAATCTCTCACGCTGAAGTTGAAAAATGCTTCTCTACACTAAAGAAATACTTTGCTCAAAATAATTCAATTGCATGTTTGTCAAAAATTTCTGAAGCCCAGATAGAGCATCAAAAAGCAATTTCAAGTAAAAAAATGAAGCAAACGTTGATGGATGACTTTTTATCGAAAAAGAACTGATATTATTGAATGAATATAATTAATGAATTTGATTGATGTTATTGATGTTATTGTCTATTGGATATTAGAATTTCGATATCATTTTTTTATGGAATAATCTAAACTCGTGAAATGTATTTTATTTTTTATAATATCCTTGTAAAATGTATGATTGACTTGCACTTTTATGTTGAATGACAATTCAGAGTTATAATATATGGAATTATGATTTAGATGAATATTTTTACATGCTATGAACTTACAAAATTTCCCTCGCAAGACCCAAGATAGGTGACCCTCGGAATAGCAGACACCTCGCAATACCGGACACTTCCATGGTGCTCCGAAGTGTCCGGTGTTGCGAGGTTCTACTATAATAGGGAAGAAAAGAAAGAAAATGACGTTGAATTAATTTTGAACCCTCAGCAAAATGATTTATCATAATCATTAATTCAAAAGGAGTGTGTTAAGAAGAAAATCTCGAATATCAAGATATGACTCACCGCTCTATCTTCTTAACATTGCTGTTGAATAATTTGTATCTTGACGAATGATGAGAGATGATGCCCACAGTCTTTTTCCGTGTCTTGATTCTCCTCCTATTGGGATTTTCCTTGTGTTGACATTTTTCCCATCTTCTGGACACCTGTAACATATAATGTGAATAACAATGATTGTGTGTGTCTTTAGATATGATGTAAGGAACTGGAAATGAATTATTAATTTAGGAAGAGTGTATTGAAAGAAAATCTAACTATGAAAATATTAATCACCGCCATCTCCTCAATATTCTTGTTCACGATCCTATAAGGAAGGTCTGCTGACTCAGTGGGAAAGATGTGAAACAAGCGTGATGCCCACCGCCCTTACTATCCCCTCTCTCTCCGTCCAATATGGCGACCCCTACTGGGACAGCGGGATATCCCTTCATGTAGGAGTCGTCTACTCGCGCTCGTGTGAAGCCGCGTGACCGCGCTGGAAAAATTCTCTACTATTTGCAGCGTGCAAAAATGATATCAATCACTCGCGGCATGTTATCTGATAACATGCCGCAAGTAATTACTTCCAAATACTGGGTTCCATAACCCGAATCCCAAGGACCCCTCCCCCCCCGGGGGGGGGGGCTCGGGATTTGCGGGTGTCGCGATTTATATACGTCTTCTGATACGGTTTTAGTGAATGCTGGGGTAGCCAAGTGGTTAGCGTGTCCGCCTTTTATTTTGTCGGCGCAGGTTCAATCGCCGGCCAGATCATGTTATCAGATAACATGCCGCGAGTGATTGATATCATTTTTGCACGCTGCGAATAGTGAGGAATTTTATGCGACAATTGACACGAGTTCAGTCGAAATGCGATTGAAGGTGCCTGAATCTAGATAAGAATTCCATATCCTGCCGACTTACAAACTATTCCATGACATTCTGGAATGGGAGCTACATCTCAACCTGAATCTGGATTCTGGGGATCGGTGCAAAGAAATCTAAAATTCATTCTGAACGGAAATTGACACGAGTTCGGTTGAAATTCGATTGGAAATGTCTGATTCTAGATGAGAGTTCGATATGCTGCCAACTCGGTAACTGTTCCATGATACTCGGAGATTAATGAGCCACATTTAAGGCTGAATTTCGATCATGAATATCGGTGCCAGGGGATCGCGCATGCACTCCATGCAAAATTTGACGTGACTTCGATTAGAAAATTATCAAAGATGCTGGATTTGAGATGGGATTCCGATATGCTGCCAACGCAGGAACTATTCTATAACACTCTGGGATGAGTGAGGTAAAATTTGAACTGAATCCCGATTCCGGAATCTAGTGCCAAGATATCTAAGACGCGATTCATGCAAAAGTTGACACGACTTCGATTCAAATATGATCAAGAATGGTGGATTCTGGATGGGATTTCGATATGCTGCCAACTTAGAAACTATTCCATAATATTCTGGGATGAGTGAGCTACATTTTGAACTGGATCTCGATTCCGGAATCTGGTGCCAAGAAATCTGAAACGCGATTCATGCAAAACTTGACACGACTCCGATGCAAAAATTATTGAAAATGCTGAATTTGAGATGAGATTCCGATATGCTGCCAACTTAGGAACTATTTCATTTTATTCTGTGATGAGTAAGCTATATTGTGAATTGGATGTAGATCCCGGAATCTGGTGCCAAGAAATTTGAGACGCGATCCTTGCAAAATTTGACACTAGTACGGTCCAAATATGACTGGAAATGGTGGATTCTGGATGAGATAACGATATGCTGCCAGCTTAGAAACTATTTCATAACATTCTGGGATGAGTGAGGTACATCTTGAACTGAATCCCGATCCCGGGATCTGGTGCCGAGACATTTAGGACGCGGTTCATGCAAAATTGGACACGATTTCGATTCAAATATGATTGGAAATGCTGAATTCTAGATGAGATTCCGATATGCTGCCAACTTAGAAACTATTCCATAATATTCTGGGATGAGTGAGCTAAATTTTGAACTGTATCCCGTTTTCGGAATCTGGTGCCAAGAAATCTGAGACGCGATTCATGCAAAACTTGACACTACTTTGATACAAAAATTGTTAAAAATGCTGGATTCTAGATGAGATTCCGATATGCTGCCAATTTAGAAACTATTTCATTTTATCCTGTAATGAGTGAGCTTCATTTTGAACTGGATCCCTATCCCGGAATCTGGTGCCAAGAAAATCAAGACGCGATTCGTGCAAAATTTGACACGGGTACAGTCCAAGTATGACTAAAAATAGTGGATTCCAGATGAGAATCCGATATGCTGCCAGCTTAGAAACTATTTCATAACATTCTGGGATGAGTGAGCTACACTTTGAACTGGATCTCGATTCCGGAATCTGGTGCCAAGAAATCTGAAACGCGATTCATGCAAAACTTGGCACGACTCCGATGCAAAAATTATTGAAAATGCTGAATTTTGAGATGAGATTCCGATATGCTGCCAACTTAGGAACTATTTCATTTCATTCTGTGATGAGTAAGCTATATTTTGAATTGGATGTATATCCCGGAATCTGGTGCCAAGAAATTTAAGACGCGATTCATGCAAAATTTGACACTAGTACGGTCCAAATATGACTGGAAATGGTGGATTCTAGATGAGATCACGATATGCTGCCAGCTTAGAAACTATTTCATAACATTCTGGGATGAGTCAGGTACATCTTGAACTGAATCCCGAACCCGGGATCTGGTGCCGAGACATTTAAGACGCGGTTCATGCGAAATTGGACACGATTTCGATTCCAATATGATTGGGAACGCTGAATTCTAGATGAGATTCCGAATTGCTGCCAACTTAGAAACTATTCCATAACATTCTGGGATGAGTGAGCTCAATTTTGAACTGGATCTCGATTCCGGAATCTGGTGCCAAGGAATTGAAGACGCGATTCATACAGAACTTGACACTACTTTGATTAAAAAATTGTTAAAAATGCTGGATTCTAGATGAGATTCCGATATGCTGCCAATTTAGAAACTATTTCATTTCATTCTGTAATGAGTGAGCTTCATTTTGAACTGGATCCCTATCCCGGAATCTGGTGCCAAGGAAATCAAGACGCGATTCGTGCAAAATTTGACACGGGTACAGTCCAAGTATGACTAAAAATAGTGGATCCTAGATGAGAATCCGATATGCTGCCAGCTTAGAAACTATTTCATAACATTCTGAGATGAGGGAGCTACATTTTGAACTGGATCTCGATTCCGGAATCTGGTGCCAAGGAATTGAAGACGCGATTCATACAGAACTTGACACGTCTTCGATTCAAATATGAATGGAGATGGTGGATCCTAGATGAGATTTCGATATGCTGCCGACTCCGAAACTATTCCATAACATTCTGGGTTGATTGAGCTACATTTTGAATTGGATGTATATCCCGGAATCTGGTGCCAAGAAATTTGAGACGCGATTCATGCAAAATTTGACACTAGTACTTTCCAGATATGACTGGGAATGGTGGATTCCAGATGAGATCACGATATGCTGCCAGCTCAGAAACTATTTCATAACATTCTGGGATGAGTGATGTACATCTTGAACTGAATCCCGATCCCGGGATCTGGTGCCGAGACATTTAAGACGCGGTTCATGCAAAATTGGACACGATTTCGTTCCAATATGATTGGAAACGCTGAATTCTAGATGAGATTCCGATATGCTGCCGACTTAGGAACTATTCCATAACATTCTGGGATGAGTGAGCTAAATTTTGAACTGTATTTCGTTTTCGGAATCTGGTGCCAAGAAATCTGAGACGCGATTCATGCGAAACTAGACACTACTTTGATTCAAAAATTGTTAAAAATGCTGGATTCTAGATGAGATTCCGATATGCTGCCAATCTAGGAACTATTTCATTTTATCCTGTAATGAGTGAGCTTCATTTTGAACTGGATCCCTATCCCGGAATCTGGTGCCAAGAAAATCAAGACGCGATTCGTGCAAAATTTGACACGGGTACAGTCCAAGTATGACTCAATATAGTGGATTCTAGAACAGAATCCGATATGCTGCCAGCTTAGAAACTATTTCATAACATTCTGGGATGAGTGAGCTACACTTTGAACTGGATCTCGATTCCGGAATCTGGTGCCAAGAAATCTGAAACGCGATTCATGCAAAACTTGACACGACTCCGATGCAAAAATTATTGAAAATGCTGAATTTGAGATGAGATTCCGATATGCTGCCAACTTAGGAACTATTTCATTTTATTCTGTGATGATCGAGCTATATTCTGAATTGGATGTATATCCCGGAATCTGGTGCCAAGAAATTTAAGACGCGATTCATGCAAAATTTGACACTAGTACGGTCCAGATATGACTGGAAATGGTCGATTCTAGATGAGATCACGATATGCTGCCAGCTTAGAAACTATTCCATAACATTCTGGGATGAGTGAGGTACATCTTGAACTGAATCCCGATCCCGGGATCTGGTGCCGAGACATTTAAGACGCGGTTCATGCAAAATTGGACACGATTTCGATTCCAATATGATTGGAAACGCTGGATTCCAGATGAGATTCCGATATGCTGCCAACTTAGAAACTATTCCATAACATTCTGGGATGAGTGAGCTAAGTTTTGAACTGTATCCCGTTTTCGGAATCTGGTGCCAAGAAATCTGGGACGCGATTTATGCAAAATTCGACACTACTTTGATTCAAAAATTGTTAAAAATGCTGGATTCTAGATGAGATTCCGATATGCTGCCAATCTAGGAACTATTTCATTTTATCCTGTAATGAGTGAGCTTCATTTTGAACTGGATCCCTATCCCGGAATCTGGTGCCAAGAAAATCAAGACGCGATTCGTGCAAAATTTGACACGGGTACAGTCCAAGTATGACTCAATATAGTGGATTCTAGAACAGAATCCGATATGCTGCCAGCTTAGAAACTATTTCATAACATTCTGGGATGAGTGAGCTACACTTTGAACTGGATCTCGATTCCGGAATCTGGTGCCAAGAAATCTGAAACGCGATTCATGCAAAACTTGACACGACTCCGATGCAAAAATTATTGAAAATGCTGAATTTGAGATGAGATTCCGATATGCTGCCAACTTAGGAACTATTTCATTTTATTCTGTGATGATCGAGCTATATTCTGAATTGGATGTATATCCCGGAATCTGGTGCCAAGAAATTTAAGACGCGATTCATGCAAAATTTGACACTAGTACGGTCCAGATATGACTGGAAATGGTCGATTCTAGATGAGATCACGATATCCTGCCAGCTTAGAAACTATTCCATAACATTCTGGGATGAGTGAGGTACATCTTGAACTGAATCCCGATCCCGGGATCTGGTGCCGAGACATTTAAGACGCGGTTCATGCAAAATTGGACACGATTTCGATTCCAATATGATTGGAAATGCTGGATTCCAGATGAGATTCCTATATGCTGCCAACTTAGAAACTATTCCATAACATTCTGGGATGAGTGAGCTAAGTTTTGAACTGTATCCCGTTTTCGGAATCTGGTGCCAAGAAATCTGGGACGCGATTTATGCAAAATTCGACACTACTTTGATTCAAAAATTGTTGAAAATGCTGGATTCTAGATGAGATTCCGATATGCTGCCAATTTAGAAACTATTCCATTTTATTCTGTAATGAGTGAGCTTCATTTTGAACTGGATCCCTATCCCGAAATCTGGTGCCAAGAAATTCGAAACGCGATTCGTGCAAAATCTGGCACCGGTACAGTCCCAGTTTCACTTCGATAAATCCTAGTCCGTAAACAGTTATGTAGGAAATGATTTGCACCAACTAAGGAGTACTATTAGGAATCGAAGGATAGAAAATCGGACGATAATCATCCATTTGTAACATAATGCGATGAATGACAAGTTTCAAATTTTGCATGAATCGCGTCTCAGATTTCTTGGCACCAGATTCCGGAATCGGGATTCAGTGAAAAATGTAGCTCACTCATCCCAGAATGTTATGGAATAGTTTCCAAGTCGGCAACATATCGAAATCTCATCTAGAATCCACCATTTTCAATCATATTTGAATCGAAGTCTTGTCAAGTTTTGCATGAATCGTGTCTTGAATTTCTTGGCACCAGATTCCGAAATCGAGCTTCAGTTCAAAATGTAGCTTACTCAACCCAGAATGTTATGAAATAGTTTTGTACACGACAATTAGATTGTTAGAGTCGTAACTGAGTCAATTAGGTTTATTCAATAAAACTGGACTAGTTAAGATTCAAGTACAAAAAATGTAATCAAATTCCTAGGTTAACAGAATGATAGGTTATTGACTCGATCAATGAATAGACAAAAGTGAGCCAGCGAGGATCGCTTGCCTGATTCGCCAACTTCAACTCGTTGGTCCCGGAAAAATAATTGAAAGGTGGCAAACTGTTCCGACCTCTGTGGCCAACGCCCACGGACGAACACAAGTTCACCCGCTGCGTGGTCCCTCTTGTGACTTGTATGTCAAAAACGAGGGATGTATGCCCCCGGTGACCCCCTCGCACTATACTTGTGGGGACTCAAGAGTGCCGGATAATCCGCTTCACTCGAATTCATGAGCTATCGAGATGAAACAAAATGGATTTTCTTCGTAATTTCCTAAGCTACAAGATGTGCCTACCTGTTTTCTACTTAAATGCGAAAGGGTGGAGGGGGGAGGAGTTGAATGGAAAAAGAAATATTAACACGGATTTTACCGAAAAATGAACTTGGGGTATCCGGGGCATGAGTCCTACTGCCACATGGGAAACACTTGATAGACATTCTTTGCGCGCATACCTAGAGTTTCAGCCCAACCCCGGGTCCGGGAACAAGTGCTGGGATCTCTGAAGATGAATTTTCGTGATAATGGAGTGCCAAAATGTAGGAATTTCACCAAAATCACGGTTTTGAGGTAGTTTGCGGTTCTGCTGCCATGTTGAGAATACTTGTGGTGTATTACGTCATTGACTAACAAGATTTTAAGCTCAATCCCACGTCTAGGAATTGGTGCTGACAGCTTTGAGAGCTATTATTAGCTCGAACTGTCCCTTGGGCACTGCCCACATCGCTATAAGACAGTTTCTAGGTAGCATTTTGATATGCTGCCAAGTCGGAAACGGTTTAGTCATATTCTGGATATGGTTAACAGAAGTTCAAGCCCAACCCCGATGCAAGAAATTGGTGCCAGAAATTTCTAGATCGATTTTATGAAAAAATTGACCCTATTTCGGTACGAATCTGATTGAAGATGATTCATTTTTGACGAGATTTTGACTTGCTGCCGAATTTGCGAAGATTCTATCACATTTCGATTTGGATGAACGAAATTTCTAACTCAATCCCGAGTCTTGGAATACGTGCTGGGATCCTGGACACCAACTTTTGTTCATAATCAAATGCCAAACTGTGAGAATTTCACCAAAATCACGGGTTCGAGGTAGTTTGCGGTTCTGCTGCCATGTTGAGAATACTTGTGGTGCATTACGTCATTGACTAACAAGATTTTAAGCTCAATCCCACGTCTCGGGATTGGTGCTGACAGCTTTGAGATCTACTATTAGCTCGAACTGTCCTTTGAGCACTGCCAACATCGCTATATGGCAGTTTCTAGGTAGGATTTTGATATGCTGCCAAGTCGGGAACAAATTAGTCATATTCTGGATAAGGTTAACAGAAGTTCAAGCCCAACCCCGATGCAAGGAATTGGTGCCAGAAATTTCTGGATCGGTTTTATGCAAAAATTGACCCTAATTCAGTTCAAATCTGATCCAAGATGGTTCATTTTTGACGAGATTTTGACTTGCTGCCAAGTTTGCGAAAATTCTATCACATCTTGATTTGGATGAACAAATTCTCTAACTCAACCCCGAGTCATGAGATACGTGCTGGGATCCTGGACACCAACTTTTGTTCATAATCGAATGCCAAACTGTGAGAATTTCACCAAAATCACGGTTTTGAGGTAGTTTGCGGTTCTGCTGCCATGTTGAGAATACTTGTGGTGTAATACGTCATTGACTACCAAGATTTCAAGCTCAATCCCACGTCTAGGAATTGGTGCTGACAGCTTTGAGATCTATGATTAGCTCGAACTGTCCCTTTGGCACTGCCAACATCGCTATATGACAGTTTCTAGGTGGGATTTTGATATGCTGCCAAGTCGGAAACAGTTTCGTCATATTCTGGAAATTGTTAGCAGAAGTTCGAGCCCAACCCCGATGCAAGGAATTGGTTCCAGAAATTTCTAGATGAAGTTTATGCGAGAATTGACACGGGTTCGGTCGAAATCCGATTGAAAATGACTGATTCTAGATAAGAATTCCATATGCTGCCAACTTGCAAACTATTCTATGACCTTCCGAAATGAGTCAGCTCCATTTCAAGCTGAATCTCGATTCTGGGGATCGGTGCCAAGAAATCTAAGATTCATTCTAAGCGGAAATTTACACGAGTTCGGTCGAAATTCGATTGGAAATGCCCGATTCCAGATGAGGATTCGATGTGCTGCCAACTTAAAAACTATTACAGGACATCCTGGGATGAGTAAACTACATTTTGAGCTAAATTCCGATCCTGGATATCGGTGCCAGGGGCTCGCGCATGCACTCCATGCAAAATTTGACGCGTCTTTGATTGAAAAATTATTGAAAATGCTGGATTCTAAATGAGAATATTCCGATATGCTGCCAACTTAGATACTACTTCATAGCATTCTGGGATGAGTGAGCTATATTTTGAACTGTATCTCCATCCCGAAGTCTGGTGCCAAGAAATCTGAGACGCGAATCATGCAAAATTTGACACGATCTCGATTCAAACATGATCAAGAATGGTGGATTCTAGATGAGATTCCGATATGCTGCCAACTTAAAAAACGATCCCAGATCTTTCTGGGATGAGTGAGCTACATTTGAAACTGAACCTCTATCACGGGATCTGGTGCCAAGAAATTTAAGACGCGATTCATGCTAAAATGACACGATTTTGATCCAAATATGATTGAAAATGGTGGATTCCCGATAAGATTCCAACATGCTGCCAACTTAGAAACTATTTCATAACATTCTGGGATAAGTGAGCAACATTTTGAAATCAATCCCGATTCCGGAATCGGGTGCCAAGAAATCTGAGACGCGATTTGTGCAAAATTTGACACGATTTCGATTTAAATATGATTGTAAATGGTGGGTTCTAGATGAGATCCCGATATGCTGCCAACTTAAAAACTATTCCATAACATTTTGGGATGAGTGAGCTACATTTTGAACTGAATCCCGATTCCGGAATCGGGTGTCAAGGAATCTGAGACGCGATTCATACAAAATTTGACGCGACTTCGATTAAAATTGATTGAAAATGCCGGATTCTAGATGAGATTCCGATATGCTGCCAACTTAGAAACTATTTCATTTCATGCTGTGATGAGTGAGCGATATTTTGAACCGGGTCTCCATCCCGAAATCTGGTGCCAAGAAATTTAAGACGCGATTCATGCAAAACTTGACACGATTTCGATTGAAAAATTTTCGAAAATGCTAGATTTTGGATGAAATTCCGATATACTGTCAACTTAGGGGAACTATTCCATTTCATATTGTTATGAGTGAGCAATATTTTGAACTGAATGTCGATTATGGGGATAGGGCTGAAAATTATCACATGTATATTATGAGAAAATTTGGATAAGCTCAGTCCAAATCCGGTTGGAAACGCTTGATCCAAGATCGATATGCTGCCCAAACTATCATATGACATTCTGTGTGGGGTGAGCTACATTTTTACCTGAAATCCCATTCGGAAATTGGTGCCAGATAATCCCGGATTCATCCTTCTTGATGAATGACATGATATCAGTTAAGACATGATCGAGATTGTTCCTCTCTGGATGGAAATCAGGTATGCGGACAACTTGGAAACTATCTCATGACAACCTGGGACAAGTTAGCCCAATTCGGAGCCTAATCTTGATCCTCGGAATCCGCGCAAACAAATTTAAAACCAATTTTTAGCGGAAAATCACATGAGATCCGTTCAAATCTGATCGAAAATGTTACTGTTAGATTTGTGTTCTATTTGCTGCAAACTGGAAAATAGTCCGTCCAGTCTCTCTGATGAATAAAAGAGATCAAAATTATGAGGGAACATGCATATCCCACAACTCGGGTTCCTCCTTATTCCCAGTTTCACTTTAAAATATCCCAGTCCGTGAATAGTTATGTATAAAAGGGATGAGATGCGCCAAGAATGAAGTACTATTAGGAATCGAAGGATAGAAAATCGGACGATAGTCATCCATTTGTAACATAGTACTTCATTCTTGGCGCATCTCATCTCTTTTGTACATAACTGTTCGTGGACTGGGATTTATTAAAGTGAAACTGGGAATAAGGAGGAACCCGAGTTGTGAAATATGCATGTTCCCTCATAATTCTGATCTTGTTCATTCATCAGAGAGACTGAACGGACTATTTTTTAGTTTGCAGCAAATAGAACACAAATCTAACAGTAACATTTTCGATCAGATTTGAACGGATCTCATGTGATTTTTTGCTAAAAATTGGTTTTAAATTTTTTTGCACGGATTCCGAGGATCAAGATTAGGCTCCGAATTGGGCTAACTTGTCCCAGGTTGTCATGAGATGGTTTCCAAGTTGTCCGCATACCTGATTTCCATCCAGAGAGGAACAATCTCGATCATGTCTCAACTGATATCATGTCATTCATCAAGAAGGATGAATCCGGGATTATCTGGCACCAATTTCCATATGGGATTTCAGCTGAAAATGTAGCTCACCCCACACAGAATGTCATATGATAGTTTGGGCAGCATATCGATCTTGGATCAAGCGTTTCCAACCGGATTTGGACTGAGCTTATCTAAATTTTCTCATAATATACATGTGATAATTTTCAGCCCTATCCCCATAATCGACATTCAGTTCAAAATATTGCTCACTCATCGCAATATTAAATGGAATAGTTCCTAAGTTGACAGTATATCGGAATCTCATCCAAAATCTAGCATTTTCAATAATTCTTAAATCGAAGTCGTGTCAAATTTTGCATGAATCGCGTCTTAAATTTCTTGGCACCAGATTCCGGGATGGAGACCCGGTTCGAAATATCGCTCACTCATCACAGCATGGAATGAAATAGTTTCTAAGTTGGCAGCATGTCGTGTTCTCATCTAGAATCCACCATTTACAATCATATATAAATCGAAATCGTGTCAAATTTTGCACGAATCGCGGCTCAGATATCTTGGCACCCGATTCCGGAATCGGGATTCACTCCAAAATGTTGCTCACTCATCCCAGAATGTTATGGAACAGTTCCTAAGTCGGCAGCATATCAAAATCTCATCTAGAATCCACCATTTTCAATGATATTTGGATCGAAATCGTGTGAAATTTTGGCATGAACCGCGTCTTAAATTCCTTGGCACTAGATTCCGTGATAGAGATTTAGTTCAAAATGTAACTCACTCATCCAAGAATGTTATGGTATAGTTTCTAAGTTGGCAGCATATCGGGATCTCATCTAGAATCCGTCATTTTCAATAATTTTTGAATCGAAGTCGCGTCAAATTTTGCATGAATCGCGTCTCAGATTCCTTGGCACCCGATTCCGGAATCGGGATTCAGTTCAAAATACAGCTCACTCATCCCAGAATGTTATGGAATAGTTTCTAAGTAGGCAGCATATCAAAATCTCATCTAGAATCCACCATTTTCAATCATATTTAAATCGAAATCGTGTCAAATTTTGGCATAAATCGCGTCTCAAATTTCTTGGCACCAGATTCCGGGATAGAGATTCAGTTCAAAATGTTGCCCACTCATCCCAGAATGTTATGAAAAAGTTCCTAAGTTGGCAGCATATCGAAATCTCATCTAGAATCCAGCATTTTCAATAATTTTTGAATCGAAGTCGCGTCAAATTTTGCATGAATCGCATCTCAGATTTCTTGGCACCCGATTCCGGAATCGGGATTCAGTTCAAAATATAGCTCACTCATCCCAGAATGTTATGAGTTAGTTTCTAAGTAGGCAGCATATCAAAATCTCATCTAGAATCCGGCATTTTCAATCATATTCAAATCGAAATCGTGTCAAATTTTGGTATAAATCGCGTCTCAAATTTCTTGGCACCAGATTCCGTGATAGAGATTCAGTTCAAAATGTTGCTCACTCATCCCAGAATGTTATGAAATAGTTCCTAAGTTGGCAGCATATCGAAATCTCATCTAGAATCCGTCATTTTCAATAATTTTTGAATCGAAGTCGCGTCAAATTTTGCATGAATCGCGTCTCAGATTTCTTGGCACCCGATTCCGGAATCGGGATTCAGTTCAAAATATAGCTCACTCATCCCAGAATGTTATGGAACAGTTTCTAAGTAGGCAGCATATCAAAATCTCATCTACAATCCACCATTTTCAATCATATTTAAATCGGAATCGTGTCAAATTTTGGCATAAATCGCGTCTCAAATTTCTTGGCACCAGATTCCGTGATAGAGATTCAGTTCAAAATGTTGCTCACTCATCCCAGAATGTTATGGAATAGTTCCTAAGTTGGCAGCATATCGAAATCTCATCTAGATTCCAGCATTTCCAACAATTTCTCAATCGAAGTCGCGTCAAATTTTGCATGAATCGCGTCTCAGATTTCTTGGCACCCGATTCCGTGATAGAGATTCAGTTCAAAATGTAGCTCACTCATCCCAGAATGTTATGGAATAGTTTCTAAGTTCGCAGCATATCAAAATCTCATCTAGAATCCACCATTTTCAATCATATCTAAATCGAAATCGTGTCAAATTTTGGCATAAACCGCGTCTCAAATTTCTTGGCAACAGATTCCGTGATAGAGATTCAGTTCAAAATGTAGCTCACTCATCCAAGAATGTTATGGAATAGTTTCTAATTCGGCAGCATATCGGATACTCGTCTAGCATCCAGCATTTTCGAAAATTTTTTAATCGAAGTCGCGTCAAACTTTGGAAGAATCGCGTCTCAGATTTCTCGGCACCAGACTCCGGGATTGAGATACAGTTCAAAATATAGCTCACTCATCCCAGAATGTCATGAAGTAGTTTCTAAGTTGGCAGAATATTGGATTATCATCTAGAATCCAGCAATTCCAATAATTTTTTAATCGAAGTCGCGTCAAATTTTGCATGAATCGCGTCTCAGATTTCTTGGCACTCGATTCCGGAATCGGGATTCACTTCAAAATGTTGCTCACTCATCCCAGAATGTTATGAAATAGTTCCTAAGTTGGCAGCATATCGGAATCTCTTTTAGAATCCAGCATCTCCAATAATTTTTCAATCAAAGTCGCGTCAAATTTTGCATCGAAAGCATGCGCGATCCCCTGGCAACGATATCCGGGATCGGAATTTAGCTCAAAATGTAGTTTACTCATCCCAGAATGTCATGTAATAGTTTTTAGGTTGGCAGCATATCGAATTCTCATCTGGAATCGGGCATTTCCAAAAGAATTCCAACCGAACTCGTGTAAATTTCCGCTTAGAATGAATCTTAGATTCCTTGCACCGATCCCCAGAATCAAGATTCAGGTTAAAATGGAGCTCACTCATTCTAGAAGGTCATAGAATAGTTTGCAAGTTGGCAGCATATGGAATTCTTATCTAGAATCAGGCATTTTCAATCGAAATTCGACCGAACCCGTGTCAATTCTCGCCGAAACTTGATCTAGAAATTCCTGGCACCAATCCCTTGCGACGGGGTTGGGCTCGAACTTCTGCTAACAATTTCCAGAATATGACGAAACTGTTTCCGACTTGGCAGCATATCAAAATCCTAACTAGAAACTGTCATTTAGCAATGTTGGCAGTGCCCAAAGGACAGTTCGAGCTAATAGTAGATCTCAAAGCTGTCAGCACCAATCCCTAGACATGGGATTGAGCTTAAAATCTTGTTAGTCAATGACGTAATGCACCACAAGTATTCTCAACATGGCAGCAGAATCGCAAACTACCTCAAAACCGTGATTTTGGTGAAATTCTCACAGTTTGGCATTCGATTATGAACAAAAGTTGGTGTCCAGGATCCCAGCACGTATTCCAAGACTCGGGATTGAGTTAGAAAATTCGTCCATCCAAATCAAAATGTGATAAAATCTTCGCAAATTCGGCAGCAAGTCAAAATCTCGTCAAAAATGAATCATCTTCAATCAGATTCGTACCGAAATAGGGTCAATTTTTTCATAAAATCGATCTAGAAATTTCTGGCACCAATTCCTTGCATCGGGGTTGGGCTTGAACTTCTGTTAACCATATCCAGAATATGACTAAACTGTTTCCGACTTGGCAGCATATCAAAATCCTACCTAGAAACTGTCATATAGCGATGTTGGCAGTGCCCAAGGGACAGTTCGAGCTAATAATAGATCTTAAAGCTGTCAGCACCAATTCCTAGACGTGGGATTGAGCTTAAAATCTTGTTAGTCAATGACGTAATACACTACAAGTATTCTCAACATGGCAGCAGAACCGCAAACTACCTCAAAACCGTGATTTTGGTGAAATTCCTACATTTTGGCACTCCATCATGACGAAAATTCATCCTCAGAGATCCCAGCACTTGTTCCCGGACCCGGGGTTGGGCTGAAACTCTAGGTATGCGCGCAAAGAATGTCTATCAAGTGTTTCCCAAGTGGCAGTAGGACTCATGCCCCGGACACCCCAAGTTCATTTTTCGGTAAAATCCGTGTTAATATTTTCTTTTCCATTCAACTCTTCCCCCCTCCACCCTTTCGCATTTAAGTAAAAAACAGGTAGGCACATCTTGTAGCTTTGGAAATTACGAAGGAAATCCATTTTGTTTCATCTCGATAGCTCATGAATTCGAGTGAAGCGGATTTTCCGGCACTCTTGAGTCCCCACAAGTATAGTGCGCCGTCTCGATACGTTTTCTGCGATGCGGAGGTTGGTTTGGATGTACTCCTTCATTGTGGACACAACATGATGGCCATAACGATCTCGTATGTGTTCGAAAAAACTCATGGTTTCTTGGATGTTGGTTGTAGTCTTTATTCGATCGTAGACTTGGTGCAGAATGGAATTTTGAAATTTGTAATCGTCCTCAAAGTTCTGATTTTGAAATGTGAGAAATCTTAAATTCGATCGTAGAGGACTAATATCTGTGTGAATCAACAAAGGTCTCGACAGAGTGATAAAATTGGGTAAAGACTTTCTGAAAAAGTTTGAAAATCCAAATGTAGTGTATATGATAAATTGTAGAAACTGTCCGGCTAGCTATGTAGGAGAGATAAAAAGAGCCCTAGATGTGAGAATTGGCGAACATATCAGTTCCAAAAAACTCCTAATTCAGTAGTTTCACTTGATCGAATAAATTTGAGCCACGATTTTGATTGGAAGAACACCACAATTTTAGATAAAGAGCCAAATTTCCATAAAAGAACACTTTCTGAGATGATTTTTATAAACTCAGACACTAATAACATCAATTTGTAAGATGATATCTCACATCTAAATCGGGTCTACAGATCTATCCTGCGATAGCCAGCTCAGTTTATATTATCTACATATATCTACAATCAGCTGTGACCCTCTTCCCACTTCTTTCCTTCTTCCCTTGTCACTCCTCTTCAATCACATGATACCTTCTCCTCTCTTTTCCTTCCTACATACATACAATATCGCAAGAAACCGTCCTCTGCTAATACTCCAAAGATTGACGAAAGATGCATCTCACATCATCGTGAGCTTATGCGTTTTTAGAAAATATTTTCAATAATGTGAATCTCGTATACGCCTTCTAGGTATGTGGAAGTTTGGTTTACCATTGTGGTAGTGATAATTGGTGTTCATGTATAAAAAAATCTTGTATGTATTGTGTCTTTGCTCACAGCCTGATGAGGTCTGCAAAACATGCAGACGAAACGTCGCAATATAGTTAAATTTGCAATTTTACTGTGTCTATTCATTCACACAGATATTAGTCCTCTACGATCGAATTTAAGATTTCTCACATTTCAAAATGAAAGAACATTTGTTCTGCCAATTGGGGATAGAATTTGATTGTCGAGAACAAGTTGGAAGGCCCGACGTAACTAATTTACGTCGGTAACCTCAAATATGCTCTAGTCAGTTTTATCGATGAAACGGAACTGCTCGTAGGATTTTTTATAAAAACCATGAGAATCTTTCATTCTCAAGATTCCAGTCTCCTCATATGAAGGAGTATCAAAATACATATATCGATTCAGAATTCATACTATCAGCAATAAAACTGAAACTACCTGGAAGAATGTCAGATAAATTCTGAACAGATGATCTTTTTTTATCCGCCACGATGTCGGGGAAATTTCCATCTCTGACCAATTCATGATGCCGAAAAAATGCGAAATCGGGCCAAGATGAAATTTCCATGGCATTCTCAATGAACAATTCATAATCATACAATGCCAATGATCGCCTACTTAGAGAAAGATTTCTGCATGTATATAAGACTTCTCTAAGTAGGAGGGTGAGGCATTCATTCTCTCTAATTTCATATATTTTTCATCATAAACATTCATTCACCATCTCCATCACCTCATCAGCTCACGTCCTACCAACACTCATTTTCATCTTCATCATTCATTCATCATCTTCAACGCGCACATTTACTCAACATCATTTTCATTCTCATTCAACATTTCAGAATCATACATTGCCAATTTTCTCTCATTCCGTCTATCAAAAATATCATCATTCATCATTCACTCATTACTACTTCATCAATCATTCATCAATAATTCATCAACCATTTATCAAACATGTCATTAAATACCTCATTAATCATCCATTTTTTAAGGGTCGATTCGAAGAATATATATTCATTTCAAAGGTCAATTGATTCGAGAGATGCAACGATCGAATGAAAAACTTCCTTATGAGAGTTTCCACGGAACTTTTAACTTTTGTGTTACTGCAGTGTTCCAGAAGTATTTTGAACTATTCGGAGTGCGCCTGAGTGGCATTTTGTAGTATTTGGCATCATTCAATATGGACTACATTGTTTTTTGTTGAAACGCATCCCGATTGGTCAATAGCAGACCGCAAAAGATGATTTTTGGGTAGTTTACAAACGTACCAACGCGATTTTTTGAATTGATAAGGCTGTAACTAAAATACCTATGCCTCAACTACTTCGGTGGAATGATATATCTATCTACTAATCTCATATTTTGAGAAAATCTTTGATTCAGAGCTGTGCGCTGATTTGGCTATGATATTAGCTCTCATTCATCGATGTTACCGAGTTTTGTGGGAAAACTTTTTTTGGCTATTGTTTACGAAATTGATGAAATACCTTGTGCGAAACGGAGAATTTAGCAATGAGTTTTTGAAGTTGAAAAGAAGACGAATCGAATCCCGTTTGGTTTGTGAGTGTGCGTTGATCCGGACAAATTTCATAGAGCTTCAAAGTTCATAAAGTTATCGCGCCACTGGCTTTCAAAATGGTCATTTTTTGATGTCATACTCAGGAGACGCGAAGCACAGGGTTGAGACCTTGTGCTCTTTTTTCTTCATCACAAAGAGGATATAACCGCACTATTTTTAGTTGCAATTGTCGATCGGTATTTCTGTGAGAAGCTGAGGAGAAATATTTGAATCCGGATGGTAAGCTAAATAAGCCTCTAAATATGATGGTATCGCGATTTTCTTGGTTTTTACATAGTATACGGCTAAAATATGAACAAAATAACACTACAGTGTATTCTAGAAATTGAAATGAGACTCATAGCTCTTGACTTGATTTTGGGAATTCATATCGAATTTCGGAGAAATCGATGATGAAATTCATCTCAAGGTCAAGTCAGGCAAAATATAATCCGTATCGATCGTCTAGACAATGTTTTGAATCGAATCTATTCGATTGAAGTTGATTCACGAATGTTTCAAGTGTGAAATCCCGTACATGTCGTTCTGAACCAGATACCTCGGCTTGGAAGAGAGTGGCACCACTTTTTTCACATGTTTTCGAGGTCTAAGAATCACATGAAACCCATTGCAAACGTGTGCGTTGAGAAAAATTTTTTTCTGTTTCAGAGGGTCAATAGTTAAAAGTTCCATGGAAACCCTCTTATACATTCCTTACATCTGCCACCAATTGATCTTTGTTGTAAATATATATTGGGAGGATTGATCTTGTAGATTCAGACGACCGACAGATCCTCGCGAGCCAAAACTATGGGGCTTGACTCTCAATCTGCGCCTTTGCAACACTCCAGTACGTATGGTGGCGACTCTAAGGATTGAGAGTCATCCATTCATAGAAAATGAGGCGATCGAGGATGACGTACAGATAGACAGATAGACGATTTTTGAGGATTTACGGTAGCATATTCTGCTCTAAGAATATCGGATTTCCTAACTCCCCAATAAAACACAACGTCTCATCAAGTTTATCGAAAATTAATGTATATATATATATATATATATATATACTCAAATGCACTAAACAATTTCACTCACCTTGCTATACTACTTATTCACACGAGAAACTTGAATAAAATCAAACAGACATATTCATCAACTCAATTGGCAATATGCTCACTTCACCTGATTCAAAACTTATTAATCATCCTGATCTAAAACCAATTACATTTTACCTGACTTGAAACTGATTCTATATTCTAAAAGAATTGGTGACTGAAAAACTTTTATTTTATAAATACTAATGATAAACTGTTTGGAATGTGGCACATCTCATTACTCTTTACCTCCTATAATTGTAGTTGTCAATGATCAATTACTTGAATTGTCAATTCATACCACACATTCCACGCTTCTCCATCTTTCATGATTCACCTCATCGTTCATTTAAATTCTACCCATTCATCACTTTAATTTCACACATTCACTTAATATCAACACTAATGATCGCCTGCTAAGAAATATGTCGGTGGCACCCATAAGTCACCTTCCGTTACAAGAATTACACTTACAAGGAGAGGTCATGGTCTGTGGGTCGTGAATTCGGCTGAAACTCTGGGAGTCGTCTCCTTTTGGCACCAAAAGATGATATCCAAAACCGCTAACTTGAATGCTGAAACGTTTCAGAGCTATGGTCAATCACATTAGCATTGTTAGTATACCTATATACATCAACTCTCAACATGGGCCTATATGGGCAACGCTAATGTCATAGGCTGTAGCTCCAAAACGTTTCAGCATTCAAGTAAGCGGTTTCGGATATCATCTTCTGGTGCCAAAATGAGACGATTCCCAGAGTTTCAACCGAATCCACGATCCACAGACCATGACCTCTCCTTGTTAGCCTCATCATTAAATAGGAAGATGATGTGATATATATAATTCATATCTCACATTCTCAATTCATATATACATATCTTATCATCATTCTCATTCATTAATCCTTCTCATCTCACTCATTCAATGACCAATAACGCCAATGATCGCCTTCTTAGATATGAATCCCTGGGCGCACATAATTCACCTTCGGATGCAGCAGTTGCACCCAGATTCATCTGTAAGTAGGAGGGTGAGGTAAACCATTCTCATCACTTCATTTTCTCTCATTCCATCAGTCAAAAACATCATCATTCATCATTCGTCATTCATTCATCACTACTTCATCAATCATTCATCAAACATACATTTTCCTCAACTCAATGTTTCATTTTCATCATCACCATTCATTCATCATATTTAATACGCACATTCACTCATCATCATTTTCATTTCCATTAAATAATTCATACTCATACAATTCATGTCAATGATCGCCTACTTAGAGAATAATTTTTGCATGCATATAAGACTTCTCTAAGTAGGAGGGTGAGGCATTCATCATTATCACTCATTCATAATCTTCATCATCGTCATCATTTTATCAGCACTCAATCATCTTCATCACTTCATTTTCTCTCATTTCATCAGTCAAACACATCATCATACATCATTCACTCATCACTACTTCATCAATCATTCATCAAACATACATTTTCATCATCACCATTCATTCATCATATTCAATACGCACATTCATTCACCATCATTTTCATTCTCATTAAACAATTCATAGTCATACAATGTCAATGATCGCCTACTTAGAGAACAATTTTTGCATGCATATAAGACTTCTCTAAGTAGGAGGGTGAGGCATTCATCATCATCATTCATTCATAATCTTCATCATCGTCATCATTTCATCAGCACTCAGTCATCGTCGTCACTTCATTTTCTCTCATTCCATCAGTCAAACATATCATCATTCATCATTCACTCATCAATAATTCATCAACCATTAATCAAACATGTCATTTTTCAAGGGTCAATTCGAAGAATATATATTCATTTCAAAGGTCAATTGATTCGAAAGATGCAACGAACGTATAAAAAACATTCTCCCTTATACGTTCCTCACATCTGCGATCAATTGATCTTTGTTGTAAATATATATTGGGAGAATTGATCTTGTAGATTCAGACGACCGACAGATCTTCGTGAGCCGAAACTATGGGGCTTGACTCTCAGTCTGCGCCTTTGCAACATTCCGGTACGCATGGTGGCGACTCTAAGGATTGAGAGTCATTCATTCATAGAAAATGAGGCGATCGAGGATGACGTACAGATAGACAGACAGACGAGTCCCATAAATCATCATTCATTGTAACGGATGCGACGAACTAGACAAAAACCACACTTACACGATCACCATATCATAGATAATGATAGATAATACATAAAAAATCTTGGAAATAAAGAATGAATTAAGAATAAAATAGTCATATATAAAAATTGGACGTAGGAAATGTTTTCAGATTGGAAATTGGACTAACAAGGTCTAAATAAGAATCAAATAAGGTTTGTATATTTGTATGTATGCGTGAATACATCGAGCGGGCAAAAATCTAGTAAAGTAAGGTCTAAATAAGGTATAAGGTCTGTATGTATATTTGTATGCATGCGTGAATACAATGAGAGGGCAAAAATCTAGTGAAGTAAGGTCTAGATAAGGTTCAAATAGGGTCTGTATATTCGTATGTATGCGTGAATACATTGACAGAGCAAAAATTTAGTGAATTACGGTATAAATAAGGTTTAAATAAGGTCTGTATATATACGTATATACATGCAGATAGCAAAAATCTGGTACCGCTAGACGCTGCAGGCAGATTATATTATTAATTATTTAAAGGCCACTCAAGAGGCCACAGCTGATGGATATTATATAGGTGATCGCGACGAGAAAGATGCAAATCTCCAGCCAGGCACGGATGTGACGTATTGAGTCTCGAGCCTGGACCCCGCGCCTCTCCTCGTCAGTGAGTACACCGTCACCGGTTCCGGCGTAGCTTTGAACTTTCCCGACAAAGAGCGATGTCGCGTCGCGAACTCATTGTCGTGGACGTTAGACCCTCCGCATCAGACCGCTCTGACCAACCTAACTATCCACACATTCTCTCTCAACCATCAATTACCCCTCTTACATGAGAGTCATTCTTCAATCCAATCACTCGTGTTCATTCTGGTGACTCTCTTCTCACGTTGCAGAGACATCAGAATTATCAACACCACCAACGGAGTTCCGTCTGAGCCGTCGATGCGTGTAGACGTTTTATGATCGGATCGCGCGGAACAGTGTGAGTACAAGCCATGAGAGCGAGTTATTCCATCGAATCGTTTTGCTCGAAGTAAGTGTTCACTTGGTGTAAATGTAAGTGCAACGTTTCAGCACGCAAACTGCGGTTGCAGTCCGTGTTGCTTTGAAACGAATTTGCCATCGCTTCGCCAGCCAGTATGGCATCTTCAACAGTTCCTACGCTCTCAAACACTGCGAATAGTTCCTACGCAAGTGCAACTTCTTCAGCTCCCCGACCCAAGAAAGAACAAGCAATAATTATTGATGCTATCGAAGGACTCACAGATGATGAATATATCGACGGACTAGAAACTGTGATGAAGGTGCAAGATATCAGATACATGTCCAGAATTTCTGGTAATCGAATGTGTGTATATGTGAACAGTGAACAAGTGGTAAAAGAGCTGATCAATGAAAAAATTTGCGTGAAGACTATCTCTCAGCCACCAGGCCTCTAATCGAAAAAAAAACCGTCGTGTAGTCATTCTCAATGTTCATCAAGCATACCAAACGAAGTGGTCATCAAGGCTTTGAAAGATGAAGGTATAAACTCAGTCATATTCTATCGTTCCGTCGACAAACGTACATAAAAGAAGAAGAGGAAAACTTGCTCCCACTGTCAGCTCAAGTATCACGACAATACAAACTACTGGCTTCACTTCACAACAGATTCGACGAATTGCTACCATTGTCAACAGAGCGGACACATTGCTAGAATGTGCCCCAGCAAAATCGGTTCCACACCAGACAATTTCCCACTCCTCGCACCTGCGGGTCAATTGAGCGACAATATGGAAACATGAGATGGCCAGGCTGTAATGAAATCAGCTGTCTCAATGATACCCGCTCAGAAGAGACCCAATGATGCCACGTCATCTTCGGATGGTCTGGCGGATGAAACCATTAACGAAGGAGTTGAGAATAGCGAGGACTTGATGATTCTCGACACTGAGCTTCAAGTTTCTTAGAAAAATGCAAGCTCTTCCAAGCACGTCTTAAAGAAACACAAAAATGAAAGTGGGCAGTATCATACTCTGAAAGTTTGAGAGAGTCTTGCGCAGTCTTCTGCAGTGATTAGTCCAGACAAATCCCAAGAATTTGTGTTAAGATCTGTGGGATGCAAGGATATTGGAGGTCTGCTCCAAGAAGACACAACTGATATTGATGCCATGATCTCTATGGTTGAATCATCATATTTAACAGCCACCGAGAAAAGTGAGAAATCAACTCTTCCAAGATTCAAGAAAAAGTTGAATCGATTGAAAAAAGGAGAGTCGGATTCTGATTGTTATGCCCCATCTAACACCAAAAGACATGCAAGTCAAGGCGCAGGATCGAGGAGCCGCTCACTGCGTTGTGCATCGAATCCATCCATCATCTATGAATAATGCATTCAACCGTAACTTGGAAATACTCTTTTGGAATGCGCGAAGTATCATTCCAAAAAAATGAGCTAGTGAGAATACTTAAAGTCTTGGACATTTTCATTTGTGTAGAAAGCTGGTTGACTGAGGAAATTGAGCATTTCTACTTTGCTGGATTTAAGTCATTCAGAGAAGATCGCCAGCACTCCAGAGGTGGTGGAACCCTCATCCTGATCAAGAACAACTTAGCCCTCAAAAAGATCAACGACCTGCAGTGTTCATCACCATCAACCGAGATTGCTGGTATCACTTTCACCGACCTCAAGAATCAACTAGATATTATTTGCGACGGAGTCGCCGAAATCACCGTCGCCACCGTCCGCTGCTGCGCCGGGCCATCGCACCTAGAGCATGTAATAATGCAGAATAATATTTTTGCCGAGGTGGATGCCGTGAGCGGAGCAGCAGCGGGAGTCAGCAGAATATCAGAGTCAGGAAGAGGGAGGAGAGTCGGTATGGCAGGTTACGCCAAGAGTGGGCGCGGCGTGGCAGCACTTACTGGACGTTGGAGTCGGAAGCAGAAGATCATGCGGCAACGAGGCGGGCTCGCGCGGGAAGTGGGGAGAGAGAGACAGAGGATGAGTAGCGTCGGGAGAGTGAGAGAGAGAGAGAGATAGGGTTTTGCGCACGGCACGCTCGTTTGGGCAGAGTTGCAGTGGAATGAGAGAGACGGAGCCGGTTATGTGAGGGAGATCATGCGAGTGAGAGAGACAGAGACAATTGGTAATATTAATTGCACGTGGCCTGACGTGATGGTGGAGTTGCTGTGAGATACGTGATTATTACGGGTAGTGCGCATGTCACACGGGTGGAGGCACGATTCAGTAACGTAGGTAAAATGCGGGGCTCTCGGGTGGAGTGTCGGCGCGGGATTTATATGAAATTTCAGCATCATGATTCAGTGTCTTTCGTATCTCGCGGGTTGATTTCCCGGAAATTAGTTTGATTAATGAGGGCTCTGTGATCGCGTTGGGTGATCGAGGAAGAAGAAGAAGACGAGGGAAGTCGGCCATTCTTGGAAGTGACTCTGTGAAGTGCGGATCAGTCAGTTTTCGCGAATTCCAGGAACCATCTTGTATTCCATTTTTCCCGACGAATCCCATTTATATCACAAGGAGATCCAGGAAAATAAAGGAAAATAGCATGGGCGGATTAAACGGGGAAAGTTGGTTAGTGATCGACGGTGAGTGTGACTGCCTTGTTCTTTGAAATACTCTCCTCTCTCTCTCTCTCTCTCTCTCTCTCTCTCTCTCTCTCTCTCTCTCTCTGGCCCCGATCCACCATCTTTTCCCTGCGACAAAGACATAGACTGAGACATCTCGCCCTTGGTTGGGCTCGAGATCTTCTAGGGTGACTTCCCAGGAATCCGCGCGACCCGGTGAGCCATCAGAATTGGGAAATTGAGTGCGCGTGTGAAACTTCGATTGTATTAGTGAAAAAGGAGTACGGAAGCCAATATGGCTCCAGTGGCCCATGAGGCGAAGTGAATAGTTGGACACATTTTATAGATGCTTGGTGCGCACTTTCATTACCTCTCCGGTTGTAAATTTATTGGTCGCGTTTTTGAGGGCTGTAACAATATATGTTAGTATAGTTCGAAATGAACTTCCTTGTCGTTATTATTTCATGAAAATCAATATTCGTTCCCTCCCTCTTTCCCAGCAGCACGGTAGAAGCGCAGGTGAGATTCCAGGCATTCGTTCCCTCAATTTGGCTGGGGAATTTGGATCTTCGGTGAAAAATAAATTAGTTGGACGTAGAGTCAAATCTCACGTTACAAATGGCGATCCTGCCAGGATCCAATGAGTGCGGAATCTTGCTTGCGCGGGAGTGCTGAGCGGGAACGAGGTGGTGAGAGGGGAGCAGAGACTTAGACGGAGCCGCAGACATAGACGGAGCCGGCGCTGGGGGGTGATATGAGTATAGGGGCGAGATGGTACACTCGCATTTCAGGCTCCTGATACGGTACACGTTGCTCACCGGGTCCGGACCTTAATAGCGGACTCCAATAATCCTGCTATGCCCCAAATGACCTCGTTGAATGGAATATTGATGAATTTGGATGAGTGAGATGAATATTGAGTGTCGGGAAATAGTTTTGACGCATTTTGATGAATTTTTTTTGGGTAGTGGAGCTAAGGCGGCTCGAAGAAAATTTGTTTTTTTTGCTTTAATTTTTTTAATTCGTTCATAATAAGAGTGAGTGAATAACAGTTGGTGTAGACGGGTGGTGGAGTTAGGGGCAATTTTTTTTTTCTTTCGCCCGGAATTGTTTTTCTCTAGTTGCTTTATGGTTTTTTTTGGAATTTAGGGATGCCTGAGTAGGAAAAGAGTGGTGTGAGTGACATTGTAGGATCCGATCCTCACAGTTCACGTGTGTCGCAGTGCTGGAGGTACTGTGACAAGCTGTAGCACCGAACTCAAGAGATATCCTCTCGATTTGAGATCCTTCTGTCCCATCGATCACACCCGGGTTTACTGAATAAATCCAAACATCCATCTAGTGATTTTGTACCTCTGGTGTTGTCGGGTGGAATAAGGATTAGTTCGTGGCTAACGGGGAGGTTAGAATCGAGGGACTTTGTACGGTAGTGTGGATTTTGAGATTAGGTGAGACGGTGACGTGGACTAAGACAGCGTTGAGGTCGGATCTCGGTGAAGTGTATGAGCCGATGGTGGCTACACATACACCGAGAGGCCGAGAGATCCTCCGCTCATGGGGTTATGGGTCTCAAGTTTAGGCATAGAAGTGGGCAGTTGACAGAAGAAGAACGACATTAAGTAGACCTGGTTAATGGAGACCGGGCACGTAGGAAAATAGCTAGGTTGATTGTTGCATTGCCACCAGAGAAATTGGCAGATGAACTAGATAGGTTAGGGTGTAATCCAGCTGGGAGTAACGCAGAGTGTAGGAGTAGGCTGATTCGTTTTGAGATTCGACGAATATAACCAGGAGTACAGGTCAGGTGGGATCCGATGACGAATGAAAAACCTCTAGAAAGCGTACCACGTCAAAGAAGAACGAATAGTGTGGCAGACCTGATATCATTTGAGGACGAACTGCCGGGGGAATTGGAAGAAAGTACGGGGGAGAAATCGTCCGACGATACAGGGTCAAGCGAGAGTGAGAAAATAGGTCAGGAAAATTCCGTAGAGATGGATGGGACCACTGGTATTACAGACGGAGACGGTCAGAAGGGTGCTGACCAGAGTGGGAACAACCAGAATAAAAACACGAGTACACCGGGTCCCAGTGAGGGCCTACAGCCCTCCCCTCTCGTCATGGATTCGGGAGTGAGTGAAGTGCAGACTAGGACCCCCGCATCGGTGTCGAATTCACAGTCAAGGCCAGTGACATCTGGAGAAATGGGGTATTATTTACCCCAAGGTTACGTACCAGTGTCATGGGAGATGATGAGAGTGATGAAGCAGAACATGGCCATATGGGCAACCATGGTGGCTACTGTAGACGAGAACGCCGGGGGATTCGCAATGCCACAGTCACAAGCAAACGCGAGACCAGGATTAACCACGATCCACGAGGACGATGATGCTGATGATAGCGCGTCCGGGTCGAGCAGCGATGCAGTGGTAGAGAATTGGAGAAATGAGACTAGTAGAACCCAAGACAAAGCGGTGCAAACTAGTTCGGAGACGGAGACGAGTACAACGAGTTCGATAGCAAGCCAGCGGTGTCCGAAGAAGAATCGCCAGGCAAATAAGAGAGCGGCGAGCAAGTCAAAGGACGAGGTGGCTCAGAAGAGAACCCAAGAAAGACCCATTGGAGAGACAGGCCATAGAAACAAGGAAACTGCGGAGCGGCAGAGAGTTAAGAAAAAGTTACAGATGAACGATGAACAGGTGGTCCAACCAAACCCACCCAAGACACCAGGAAATAATTCGGGTGAAGAAGGGAAGGAAGCAGCGATTAGACACGCGGTTCATAATCAAAAACCTAGGGAAAGTCGGGGGATTACCCAGGAGGAGAAGAAGAAGCGCTACAGTTCGTCGTCGGATCGATCCGATGACTGGAGCAGTGAGCGCAGGCATAGACGGAGACGGAGAAGGGGTCGCAAGGGTAAGAAGCGTGATGAGACGAGTAGCAGTGACAGTAGCGACAGTTCCAGTAGTAGCAGTGAGACGAATTCGACAGATAGTAGTAGCAGTGAGTCGGATCAGGAGAAGAAAATGAGCAAAAGGAAGTCGCAAAAGAGTAAAAATTCTGATAACACACTGAAATGCGTGAAACTCCTCCAGAGTTGGAAGTTGAGTTTCTCGGGATTGGAGAAGGAGTGCCCAGAAGAATTTCTGGCCAGCTTGGAAGATTGTAAAGGGCAGCTAAGGATGGCAAACGATGAATTGTTGGCAGCGATTCCAGCTGTGTTGTCGGGAAAGGCACGAGTGTGGTTTCGAACCCAGCGAAGAGAAATCACGAGCTGGAAAAAGTTTGTCAGAGCATTTAGGCACCAATACATTGGAGTCTGGGACGAGGACGACCTCATGGACGAATTGCGGCAAAGAACTCAAGCTAAGGGTGAGAAGATTGCTCAGTACCTAACTTGCATTAAGCAAATAGTGCAACTGTTCAGGAATCCACCAAGCAGGAAGTGGGTGGTGAAGAAAGTAAAACGGAATTTGTTACCAGAACTAAGGCTATACATTTCCGAGAAAAGTATCTATGACCTAAATGACATAGAGCATTATGGTCGAAAATGGGAGAGACAAAAAGAACTGGACGAGCGCTACATAGCACCACCACCAAGAGAAAAAGCAAGAGTCAAAAGTGCTGCATATGGGGAGGAAAAGCCAGCTCAGAAAACCATTCAATCAGCTGCAACCGAGAAAACGGAAAAAGCAGGCCAGAAAAATGACGGAGACGCACCCGAGAAACCTCCCAACGAGGGGGACAAGACGGAGACGAGGAAAAGTAGAAGAAGAAAAAAGAAGAAGGACAAAGAGAAGAAGGAGCAAGAAGCTGCTGAGGCGGCGGCGTTGCTGCGTTGTTTGGTCAATGTGCGGTTTCCACGTCGGTTCACTATCGAGTGTAACACCAAGACTCACGACCGTGTCACTGGACGGAATGAACTTCCAAATTATGAAGATATAATTTTTTCGGTCTTTGCGAGTTAAAGTCAGCAAATATTGCTGACGTTTTTGGCATCAATCGAGAATGGATTTTACTCAACTCTCGATCAATGCACCTTTAGAGCCTCGTATGATTCCGAGGATGCATCTAAAGGATTTTGATGGAGAGGAATGAAAAGTAAAGATGAGGAATGAGAAAGTTTATGAAAAAATTTGGATTCTACGCTGATGTTATGTGTGTTTCGCCCTTCTCTCATTGCTCGGGCTCTTCAAAGTGGTGGAAGAGCAATGAAAGTTTACCACTGACACGCGGCTCAAGTGGCCGAATTTACGAGGCTCTAAAGGTGCATTGATCGAGAGTTGAGTAAAAATCCATTCTCGATTGATGCCAAAAACGTCAGCAATATCTGCTGACTTTAACTCGCAAAGACCGAAAAAATTATATCTTCATAATTTGAAATTCCCGCGAGTGATAAATACGATATCCGATCATATCGATCGAGTGTCAAAATTAATTACATATGGAATGAACTTCCCATCCTGTATCTCAACCCCTGGCAAGTCCATTCTCTTCAGATCTATGATATTCCTCTCAGAACTGAAGAAGATTGCCTTGGTCTTGCCAGCGTTGAGACGCAGGCCGGAACTTCTGGCCCATTCAGCAATTAGTCGTCCTACTTCCCCCAGCCGAGTGATGCCTTCCTTGATCTTAGTTTTCTCGACTTGGAGATAAATTTGAAGATCATCCGCATAGAATAGATGATATACCGACTTTCCATCTAGCAAACCAGGTAAGTCATTAACATATAAGCTGAAGAGTAAAGGTCCGAGAACGGATCCCTGTGGAACAACCAGATTGGTTTCGAGCCAATCAGAACTACCGGATTTTGAAGTGACTATTTGGGTGCGGCCTTGTAAGTATGATTTTATCCACAGGAGTGCCGATCTTGAGAATCCAAGGTTTCGGAGCTTCCTCAACAGCTTCGATGGTGTTATTGTGTCGAAAGCTTTGCTGAAGTCGAATAGTAGGAGTAAGGTGATCTTCTTCCTATCAATGCCTACTCTGATGTCATCCGTCAACTTTAGTGAAGCTGTCTGGGTGCTGTGGTATTGCCTGAAACCAGTCTGGAGGCGATCAAGAAGTTTCTCTACTTTTAACTACTCCGTGATTTGGTCATGTGCAATTTTTCCCAGAACCTTGGAAAGGAAGCACAGCAGCGCTATAGAACGGAAGTCCGAGACCGTTGATAGAGCTGCAGTCTTCTTCAATGCAATCAGCTGCGCTTGCTTCCAAGCCTCGGGGAAAACGCTATGAGCGAAAGAGGAATTGAGAATATATACAATAAGATCACCAATTGCCGGAAGAGCCTTCGCGATCACGCTCTGGGGGATCCCATCCACCCCGCGGGCCTGCGAGGAGAAATGTTTAATAGCAAGGACTACATTGTTGAAGTTGTGGGCTTAAATTTAAACCCCTCCTCCAGTGCAGAGTTAATATCGTCCATTGCTTCATTGATATTTTCGTGAGGCGAAACATAATCCCCCGCGAAGTGAGCGTTCAAGTCATCCGGTGTGAAACCGTGAAGTTTTTCCTCTTTGCTCTTGGGCAAGAGGCCGAGATTGCGCATCTCCTTCCAGATGTTCTTGTTCTGATCAAGAGCGTCTGAAAGATGGTTTTGAAGGAAGGAATTACGCTCTTGCTCAATGCGCAGGTCGACCTCTTCGCTAAGCCGAAAGTACTCATTTTAAAGCTCAGGACACTTGTGCTGGTTGCGTTGCATGCGCCCCCAGCGCCTGCGCGTCGCGTTTCGCCTATTCATGAGCACCCTCAACTCAGGACCAATCCAAGGAGCATCATTTTTACGCGGGTTTATAGTTTCTTCCGGTGCTAGTTCATCTAAAACGATCTTTAAATTTTCATTCAAGCAGTGAATTGCGTCTTCCAAACTGGTTTCGGCATTTTTAAGAGCTGTCCAGTCACACCGAAGCAGACGGTCATTCAATATCTCCGGAGTGATGTTACGAAAATCTCTATACTTGGAGGAATATTTTGGCGGAGTAGGGGTGAAGACGTTGATGGTGACGTCAATGACCGAGTGCCCCCCCCCCCCCCCCGAAACTTCTCAGGTGTCTGATCTGAAAGTCAGTTATGGTGTCCTTGTCATCTTCATAAATGTGATCAATCCATGTATGAGATACATTGGGGTTGTGTTGATGAGTCGGGCCATGCTGCACTATCTGCAAGGCAAATTCTTCTGTCAGTGCAGTCAGTGTCTTGGTTTCAGGATGAGCAGTATCCAACAAGTCAGCGTTTAGATCACCCATAATGATTTTGTGACTGTAATCTCCACACAGCCGGCGTAACGAGCCAAGCAGCCCATCATCCTTATGCATGGCGATTTTTTGGGGTCTATAGATTACCGCGACTAGTATTGGTGGTGAGTTGCCTTGCTGTACGCTACAGAAAAGAAATTCAGGCACGCCAGGTTTCCCCGGCCCAAAAGTATTCGACGAAACTAACTTCTCGACTTTGAAGTCATTGCGCACATACAAGTCAACTCCTCCACCCTCTCTGTTGCGATCTTGTCGCAACAACGAAACCTGGAATCTGAACGAGACTGTCATCCACATACTCATCTAGCTTCGACCCGGCCACCCCAAATAGATGATAGGAGGGATCGTTAGCGACGAGCAAGCGTAGATGCTCAATCTTATCTGTCAGGGAGTTAAGGTTGATGAATCCCACTTTCAAGAAACCTCCACCCCCTCGTCGCTCCTCAGCAGCCGTATTCAGTCAGGGAGCCTCCGCTGATTCTGCTGCCGAAACTCGGTTCTGCTCCGGAACGGCTGTGCAGCTCTGGGTATTGTTCGAGGACGCACAAATACGTTTTGGAACACTTCGACAGGCCGTTTGAATGACCTGCAGATCAGCGAGAGACTCGAACGTATGCGCTCGCTCACAATTTTTCCGCCTGACCCAGAAACGTCCACCGCTGTGCCAGACGTATCTTAGACCCAAACCGCGTGCAACCGATCTCAAACGTGTGTATTGCTTGTACTTCTCACGGGGGAGCATTTCATTTATAAAGATTTCACGGTTCGGCACATGAGCTTTCGCATCTGAGTCAAGTAGATCAGGCTGGATGTTATTAGCCGTGAAATAATTATTGGCGATTGAACGTTCAGCCCGAATCACTTTCCCGACTAAATGGCTACTGGAGAGTTGGACTACGCATGATGGTAGAGTGCGTGAGACGGCAGCTGAGGCTCGTGAAGATGGATCCAAATCACGATTACTTGCAGGAGGCCTCTCCTCAGACGCATGCCTTGGATGCAGGACATGAACATCGACAATGTCTGCCCTCTCCAGCGAGGGAAGAATGGACTTGAGCACTGCGTAGGAAATACAAGATATTTGTGCCGGTGAGGCCATAGAATTTTTTTTCAAAACACCATTAATAATCAATTTACAGCGATCAAGCCCATCACTTCCATGTCCCCATCCTTGCTTTCCATCATGTGGATGGGGGGACTCTTTCATCCTAGGTGGATTAATAAGAATCGAGGATTAATGTGTCGATTCGGCATCGCAATTCTCATAATTTTTTAAATTATAATTTTTCGGAGTACTCTGGAAGCCTTCAAGCAGCTCAGTAAGAGTGGAAATCTGGCCCTTCAAATTGGAATTCTGCTCCAAAAGAAGCTGGCGATCCAAGCAGAGCTCCTCCAGCCGGGAGTTCTGCTTCTCTATGAGTCCCTCGAGAGAAGATACACGTGCTAACAGGTAATCATCCACCTCTTCCACCGCTGGCGTGAGAGATGGAGGGGGAATGGCAACGTTGCGTCGACTCACGAGGGATTTTATTTCGTCAAGCTGGTTCTGGAGCAAGGCATATTGGTCGTAAAATAGGTCTAGAGTACTCTGTGCTATAAGTACCCATTTTAGCTCCGGAGAAGGTAACGGCGTCGAAGTGGGTGATGCTGCAGGATGTTCCAAGATGTTGGAGCTGTCTCTCTCCTCCATCCCAGTGGGGCCGTCCTCAGGTGGTGTAGGAAGCAGCAACTGGGAGGCAGTGTTGAGCCGCTCTTGTGTTTGCTGCTTAGAATATTCGCGGGCTCCACTTTGCTGGAGTCGTGGATGGTGGCGCCACGTGATGGAGTTGAGACATCAGCTTGCGGAATGCCCCCCGCTAGCGCGAGCTGTGGACTGCCGGTGGAATGAGAGGTCTTGGTGATGGGGAGCTTCGCGCTACGTCGCGCGCTGGTATATTGCGGAGCGGGGAGAGACAATCCAGACGCAGCATGCGTGCTGAGCCGCGTGTGTGAGTTGGGCTGGTTACTCACACGTCTCTGCGAGTTCGTATTATCCTTCTCTCTCTCTCTGGCCGTCTGCATGCTGAGACGAGCGGCAGAAGTCGTCTGCTTCACTGCTTTTGATGGTAATTTTGCGATTGAAATTTCGCTCACCTGCAGACAGCTCGTGCATGTCACTGCTCCTCGGGATAACTTTGAGCATTTGACATGTGCAGATCTTTTGCATATGCTGCATTCTCTACTGCCCGTGCGTAAGGTGCCGTTGCAGGCACAGCAGGTGTTATCATTCATCGTGCAGCAGACAGCGAGACAGGCCAGCGGAGCAGACGACCTCCGAGCATGCGCCGAGAGCTCACTTTCGGCGCCAAGCACTGCCAACACGATGTTGTTGTAGGAGTTGCAGAATTGGAATTATTCCTCCCAGGCTCGATCAGGAGCCATGCAGTAATGCTTCAGTGGTACGAGCCTGCAGGAGGGAGCCCAATCTGCAAAAGAGTGCCACTCGGGATGACGTTTTGATGGTTAAAACGATATTCTAACACAGAGCGATGTTGAATGCGTGTGGAAGCACTTACCGCGCCGGAGAGAGCCATTGAGACAGATACCTGGGGATCGGATCATTTCCCGATCTGGATTGAACTCAATATTCAAAAATATCTATATAGAAGATTGGGTTTCAGAATCAATCCAATTAGAACTGATTGGAATTTTGTAACGAATATTTTGGAAGACAGTTATCATGAATTTTTCACCCACGAGTTTGACTCTCCATCTACTAGTGAAAAATATGATGAATTCGCAAGTATTCTATCTGATGCAATTTTCCAAAGTACTCCTAATGAAAAAATAGTTGACGATTCCATACATTTTAATCCGGTCCCATGATGGGATTTAGATTGCGATTAAGCCAAACGCCTACGTAAAGCTGCTCTCAAAAAATATGAAACTACTAAGAGAAACAGTGATTGGATTCGATACAAAAAACAACGCGCTCTGGCATATCGCACATTTAAGGTGAGGCCGTAGTTCGCTATAACCTCCAAATCCATTCGGAGGATACGTCGAATTTTACTCAACCGAATGACTTGGGATTTTACATGCATCTACAGAATGCATGTCTAAAAGGGGCTACGAAGCCAAGTGTGTCAATTTCCTACGAGAAAGTATCCAGACGAGGTTTGCTCGAGACCTCGTATGTTACCACTCATTAGCAGACGACATTAGTGTATACCTTCTCTGTATACTTTTTCGTAGGAGATTGACACATTTGGCTTCGTAGCCCCCTTCAGACATGCTTCCTGTAGATGCATGTAAAATCCCAAGTTTCTTGGTCTAGTAAAATTCGACTTGTCCTCCGAACGGATTCAGGGCTTCATTCAATATGGCGACTGACTACGGCCTCGCCTTAAGGAAGAAAGGGCAGATCATTATAGAAAATTCATGGAAACTGTCGACATAGGATCGAACCAAAAACACGTACGGAACACTTGTAGAATTTTGAAACACAAATGGTCGAAAGTTAGACCCTCTCATACGACCGAACACTTGCAGCGCAAAGATAAAGTTGATATCGCCTTAGACGGAATCAGTCCACCTTTTTGCTCCACTTATCCTGACAGTCATCCACAGAGTGTTGGAGATGAGACTCTAAGCGCGCCTTTTACGTTCGCAGAATTCAAGCATGCACTTCGAGACAAAAAAAACCGAGTCTACCTTTGGGGTAGATGGATTTGATTATGAATGTATACAGAACTTATCGATCAATTATAAGCTCATTCTTGTAGATATATCCAACGGAATGTACACGACAGGCATCTACCCTGAGCAATGAAAAGACTCTTACATTCACTTTATTGATGAAGCACGTGGTTCTGGCGTTCGTCCAATCGCTTCAACTTCTTGTTTGAGTAAACTTTCTGAAACATTGGCCAAAAAGAGATTACGAAGCTTTGTTGAGAGTAATAATATTATGCCAAAGGAACAGACGGGATTTCGGAAGGGACAGAGTACAGTGGATAATCTAAGTAAACTCACATTGCGAATTGAAAATGCCTTTTCCGACAAGAAAGACTTGCTCGCAGCATTCCTTGACGTAGATGGTGCGTTTGACAATGTTAACATCGATGTTTTACTTTAAACGTTGGCTGAAATTAGTTGCCCTAAGAGTACAATTAGATTCGTAAAAGTTTTACCGACTGAAAGAAAAGTGTACTCTGGGGATATGAGCTCAAAATTTCGCTCGGCGCACAAAGGTGTTCCACAAGGAGGGGTTTTGAGCCCATTATTGTATTGTATCTACACAGCAGGAGTCATGAACAATGTTCCTAAAAGTATCTCGGTATCATTATATGCAGACGACATTGCCATCTGGTGTAGTCGCGAATCTTGCAAGAATCTCCTTGAAAAAGCTGTCAATACAGTTTCCGACAATTTACATGAGCTAGGCCTTGATGCCAACCCCAAGAAGTCAGTTTTTGTACAATTCAGTAAAAATGCTCCTGACGTTGATGGAATAAAGCTCAAAAACTCAACTATGAAACGGAGTGACTCAGTCAAATTTTTGGGCATCCGATTCGACGCTAAGCTAACTTTTCGCAGTCAGGTTGATGAAGTTCATCGTGAATGTCTAAAATCGATGAATATTATCAAATACAGTCGTGGGACCTGGTGGGGGTTATCCCCGGAAACGTTGGTCATGTATAAGAGTTTTGTTCATTCTACCATTGAGTATGCGAGCTTTATTCATTACCCCACTCAGAAATGTCAGAAAGAAAAACTAGAAAGGATCCAATACTCAGCCATTCGGCTATGCTTAGGGCTTCGTCAATCAACTCCAACCAATGTTTTAATCGCTGAATCTAAAGTACTCTCAATCAAGGAGCGAATACGATTCTTGAATGATTCATATTTGAGAAGAGTGTTATCAAACATAAGCCTCAATATTTAGAGCACAGTCGTGAAATTACAGAATGGAGTCAATAGGAACAACATGCTTATCAATTCTCAAAGACTCCTCATAGCAGGCATCAAAGACATTTCAAAAAATAAGAATTACTTATTTTACGTTGAGGATCACTATTCCTTTTACTAATCTGAATGGCACAGTATTTTTACGATATTAACGTTGACGTAGAATCTTTCGCCAACATGGATGAACCATGTGAACTTAACGCAACTGTGACAAATTTACTGGAGAAGGGTGACGCTATCGATATATACACTGATGGTAGTAAATCAATTGAGTCTGCATCAGTTGGTTGTGCCAGCATATGCCCAATTTTGAACAGTGATTTAACTATCAGCCTCCCAAAACAAGCTTCAATATTCACAGCAAAGGCTGTAGCTATTTTGAATGCGATTAAAATAGTTTCAAGTCAAACTCATAGGAATTACATGATATTCAATGACTCCCTCAGCGTTCTGATTTCATTGAGAACGCCTAGGAGAGATGTCAAGACAAATCCTCAAACTTTTTAAATTCGTCAAGGATTTAGAAAATTTATAGCCATTCTCCTTAACAATAGTGAAACCACTATTGTGTGGGGTCCAGCACACAAAAACATTGCTGGAAATGAATTGGCAGACGTTCAAGCTAAGGAGGCCTCCTTTGAATCGGTTAGATATGAATTCAAAATTTCCTCCACAGACTTCAAAGAATCCATCGGAGAAATAGCCTGTGATAATTCAAACTCTGAGATCCTTTCGAAAAGTCAACTCAAAGGCTCTCACTATTTCAAGGATTTCTACATTCCAGCTTCCAAACCTTGGTTTACTGGCTTACATTTGAAGAAAGAATTTATCAGTACATTGAATAGATGTCGATCCGACCACTATTCTTTGAATGCCTCCTTAGCCCGCTGTCATATTATCAGCGATCCAAAATGTGAATGTGGACACGACTCTCAAGACCTTAATCATGTGTTATGGCAATGCCCTTTGTATGACGTCCAACGAGTCACATTGTTGTCCACTCTTCGTCGACAAAAGCTGTTCCTCCCCCTACATGTAGATATCCTTATTGTCAAGCCGAGTATAAACATATATACGGTACTCCACACCTTTTCGAAGATCGTAATCTCAATATCTGATATGTAAAAATATGATACTGCATATAGACTGTGGATTTGATTCAGCAAAATGATCTCTAAAGAGATTGAAATTGCTCAAATAAAAAAATAAAAAAAACACTACCAACAGCATGGATGCAAGAGATGGGCTCAAGGCTTTGGTTCAGGATAGGTAGATTATCTTGCTCTGACCATCCTTCATTTTCAATATAAGTACCGTAGTTACTGACTGGGAACACGAAGTTGACTTTTGCTAGAGGTAATTTTGAAGTAAATTGACTCGACTTCCGATCAGATCTACTTTGGGATTTGTACAATTACGTGCGCAGAAATTGCTGTCTTCTGATTGGTCAGGGAGTAGAAAATCAAAAAATTAATCGAAAAACGCTTAAAACATCAGAATCACAACTTCGGACTAGTTTCATCGCAAGGATCGTGCAATTTTGCATGAGACATCATGCTTTTGAAAAATTAAAAAACCATTGCATTTTGAGATAATCAGGCTAGCCTGATATTCCCGGATTTCGCCCCATGAAGACTTGAAAAGACTGGATGAAACTTCTCAACTGATAGGTTTTCCAAATATCCTTCGAATGGCGCAGACCGCGTTGCATTATGTCGAGCCAAACTCGAGATGGATTCAATTTAGTAAGAAAGACCATGATTTTTATGCTGTGGTGGAATGTAAAGCAGAACAGAAATACCTCCGCAGGCGTCTCCGACATTTTTCCGGATCCTTCTAATGGGTGAGAACTGCATATTATGAGCCATAGAATCGAATAAAAATCACGAGAAACCAATCAGAAATACCCTATTTTCTACGTGTCGGTCTTGAATGGAATTTATCTCTCATCAGTCTCAGGTCCAAACAGTTAAATCACCAAGTCCATCTCTTTAGTATGAGGTCGTGAAAAGTGACAAGGAGGGTCACGATCTAGAGATTGCAGTCAAAAATTAATGAGCCTTTCGGTGCAGCCATCCAGAGTCAACTCATCAGTGCCTGCCTGGATGTCTTGGGCAGGCGCTTACCTCTTGTCGCACCGAGGAGTTTATGTTTGCGATTCATACTATACTTGCGATAGCAAGATGAACATGAAACCGCATACTGAGATTCATAGCAAGATTCAAATGCATTGCTTCCATCGACCCGTGTTTCAAATGAGTTCAGAAAAGAGTATGAATCGCAAGCATACAGTAAAGTCGCCGATGCGATCAAAGGCAAGCGTGAGTCTAAGGCATCTAAACGGTCATTGATAAGGTGGCTCTAGATCGCTACACCAGAACGCTTATTAATTTTTGACTGCGACCTCTAGATCGTGATCCTCCTTGTCACTTCCGACGATCTCCTACTGAAGAGGTGGACTTGGAGTGGTTTAACTATTCGTATCTGTGAGCGATGTAGTCTTTTTTTATACGCTCTTATTCCACTTCACCGAGCTCTAGTTTTTCCCCCCTAGATTCTCGTTTTGCCACCCTATTCCACCTTCCGGTTCAGCGGATGATCTAGTGATATTAGTACGTGTGCGAGATTCCCCACCGGAAAAGACTGCCTACTCATCGCATCAATTGACGAATCTATACCTCGCGTCAACCATCCGTGCAATGTGGTGCAATGCTTGTCTATGCATGTCTATCGTCTGCTCTGCATTTAATCATGAGTGGAGGCAGCATCCAGGAGTATTCTCCCATTTAGTATTATCCAAACCGAAATGCGCATTATACCGAGCTATTGACCAACTGCGTCATGATAAATCCACCCTCGTGGTCCAAACAATGTAAATAAATAGCTATACGCGTGCAAGACTAGTCAGTAGATTTCATTTGTGTTCATGTATGTTGACAAGTACATGAACAGATAGATGGAGATATCAGAACTCTGCCGAAGATGTATGTCTCATTTGAGACGATCTATTTACTGCAATTATTGCGACAATATCGCAATAATTATTGATCAAGACCAACACGACAAAGATAAGAGCACCACGATATTTAGCAAGGTCGATATCGATGTTACCGGCAAAGTCCGGAATGCAGGCAAACCGCGGATTGCCTTGGCAAACCGCAGTTTGCCTGCCGCGTCTCCGGCAAAGTCCGGAATGGATGCTTCATTCCGAACTTTGCCTAGGCAATCCTAGGATTGCCTGCTCTTGTACAGGCAATTCGCGGATTGCCTGTTGAGTCTTTAGGCAAAGTTGAATGCAAGCATGATCTCATATGCCGGGGGTCTCGGGTTTTCACTTTTGATGCGTTTTCACGAGGATGAATGATAAGCGTGGGTCATCGTTCACGTATCCCACATGAATGAGACATTCTTGGGAGATGAACTGATTCAGTGTCAACGGGATAATTTTTTTAGAAGAATACAAATGCGAGAATTGAATGCGAACGAAATTCGCTAGGCCAAATTTAGATTTCAAGATTCGTTTAAAGATGAACATCGAAGGAGTAGAAGTTCAAATCGATATAACAAGTGACTGAGAGGAAGTAATCACTGTCCACTCTTGAAAAGACTTGTCAGCACAAGAATGTTTCATCAGTTATTATTCTACATGGTAGATAAATTCCCACTCTGATGCTGTATGTGATTCACGATTGTAGCTCACAATCATGATGCCACTTTTGGATGGCGTTGCCAACTCAACACAAAACCTACACTTTTTACACAGAGAATACTACTCAGAGACTTTAGGTGTCCATGTGATCCACAAAGTTGCTGCAAATGCAATAGAAACATCATCAAGGCCTCTCAAAAATGTTGTATTACACATTTGCTACACTTAACTGTAAAAATTCTCAAACTAATAGCTATTTCATTTTTCGTGGTTCCGTTCGGATTATAGGGATGATAACGCTCAGCTATTTATATAAACTTCAATCGTATCTTACAAAATTCATAATTTGAGTATGAAATGAGAGGAAGCTGAGTAGTTTTCTCTCCTTGCATGAAGGATTGGACATGACTTTGGTAGTTAGAAGAAATCATGTCTGACTCCTTGTGAAGCATGCAACCCGGTCTGCAAGGAACATGTTATGAATGATTCTTTTGATCACCTACTCATTCGTCTGATAAATTCACTCCTGATACGCAACTCGCCAATAATTATGGATGAAAAAGACAAAGAGTACCAGAAAATGGAGTAAATATTTACGCAGAAACTAAAGGCATTCATCCCAAATCGCAATTCTTTACGTATACCCTCTCAACAAAGATATGATGACAATATTTCACGAGGCACGAGCCAAATATTCCACGAGGAACAAGAAAATCGGCTTTTGTATACCGAGCCCCTGCCTTTCGGCTCAACCCCGGTTGCCCCCATGGGCGCGGGGCAGGGATACGCCCTGCCAGCGCCTCGGGTTGGAGGATGACCAACACCGAGCCAGGCACGGTGATGGCTCAGTCCTCTGCCCCGAATCCCGACTTTCGGGCACGGCCCCCAGCACAAGGCCGATGCCCACCCCTCGGTGAGGGGTTTTGGGACTCTTTTAGGCTTCCTGAGAGCCCAAAGAGTCCCTCGGGATGATGGATGAGTCTTACGGGCTCGCATTGTTATCGCCCGAGGGCGATCCCAATTTGAGTCCCTAGACTCACCCACTCCCGTGGTGCCGGATGGAGATGTGCGGTCTCCTCGCTCCGGCGGGCGGTAACTGGGGCCGGAGGGTCGTCACACCCCAGGGATGAGGCGCCATGCCCCAACCCCCCTTGTGGTTTCCGGGAGAAGTCAAAGCGCCGAGCACCAGTCTCGGAGCCAGTCTTCTCCCTACCGGCTTCGGGCCTAAGCCCGGGTATGGTGTCCCAGTAACTGGGGCCGGAGGGTCGTCACACCCCAGGACATGGTGTCCCCCTTGCGGTAATTTCACGAGGAACAGAATGATGAAGAATCTTTGCAAGATCTCAGTCCAGCTATTGGAGAAGGTTACAAATGCAATGTAATTCCAACCCTGTTCATCTCCGCATCAGTTCTAGGATAAATTCATAATTTTTGACTGAAGGCGCTTCGCGGAAATAGGGTTTGATAATTATTTGATCAAACAAAATTTGAAATAGGGTTTGATAATTATTTGACTGAAGGCGCTTCGCGGAAATAGGGTTTGATAATTATTTCATCTTTTTTCATCTTTTGCTCTGAGTGATTGAGTGAACCAAATATGAATTCACATGTGAATTGTATTTCAAAAATATATCTTTGCGAGAATGTGTAATCATCAAAATTAGTCTGATTAGAATGTTCTGTCATCTCATACATTCCAAGGTCTCTTTCCGTATTCACGGACTCCTATCAACAACTCTGCCAAGTCTTATTAACAGCACCCATTGAATTCTATATTAACGGTGTCGAAGAATTTACAAGTCATGTTTGCGGAAAAGAATCTACCAATGCACATCAATGCGAAATCGGTGGCGGAAGCGTGCATACTATCTGTGGTAATCCAGCTGGTGATGAGCCAACTGAAGATGATGAGTCAATAATTCTATGTAACGTTTGTTTCAAAAATGAGAAATGGTTGAAGAATAGGGGGACCGCTCACAAAGGATTGAAACGTCAAGGTGAAAGAATGGTGGCTTCATCTAATGAGAAATTTGGCAAGATTGACAAAAGTGCCTCTGTGAGAGTTCTCATCCCAGAGGTTGATCGTTGTAAAGGAGATTTTCGAAATGTAATCGGAGTTGTGATGGATATCACAGAAGATGGTTATTATCAAGTTAGTACGGACCAGGGTATAATTAAATTATTACTTTCAAGAAACCAGATCAAAGTCTGTGAGGAAAACTTCATCAAGATCGATCAAATCCCTCAAAATGAGATCATATTGCGCTCTACCAATGCAAAAACCCCGTTCCACGAGGGCCAAGGATTTATAAAATGTAAGTGCAGTAAGACATGTATCAGTAACGATTGCAAATGTAAGCGCCTCAAAGTTTTGTGTAATTCAAAATGTCATTCAATATTTTGATCCACTACACGCTGTAATGAATAGAAGGTTCCTTGGATGATTTTTTTGAACTATCAGAGACAAAGTGAAGTAACAAGCATCGTGTATCCACTGAAATAGTCCTCGTGAAACACTTCTGGGTGTACGAAGTACGAAAGAATAGCGAATCAGATGTTTTGAGGATCTCTTCCGATCCTCAGTAGTTCATGCTCATCTCTCCAGAATGTCTCATTCATGTGGGATACGTGAACGATGACCCACGCTTATCGTTCATCCTCGTGAAAACGCATCAAAAGTGAAAACCCGAGACCCCGGCATATGAGATCATGCTTGCATTCAACTTTGCCTAAAGACTCAACAGGCAATCCGCGAATTGCCTGTACGAGAGCAGGCAATCCTAGGATTGCCTAGGCAAAGTTCGGGATGAAGCATCCATTCCGAACTTTGCCGGAGACGCTGCAGGCAAACCGTGGATTGCCTTGGCAAACCGCAGTTTGCCTGCATTCCGGACTTTGCCGATAACATCGATAACAATAAAGGGAAATGTCGATTACACCAATAACGATAACGGCCAATCATCGTATTGTCTCGTCTTGTGGCAGCTCTACAGGGGAAATACCGTTTTTCTCCAGACCTGAGGTCTATTATCACAGTCTCCCGAATATTTTCCATGTGTGTTCCACGCGTGAACAATTTCCAAAGATATTTCAGCGCTCATCTGCAAAGCTCGAAATTGAGAGTTTCCAAGCTCGATGATTATACTTTTGATGATCATCCTTTATCGGGTTCGTTTTTGGGAAGAACCGAAGAAAAGCTCAACAAAAGGAGAAGTTCTGACTTTCTCCGGTAATAGAGTCATCTGTTTTCCAAGACCAAAGGAATCCGTGAATTGGACTTTCTTGCTGCCTGATCTTATATAAGATTGGTCTGTTTTGATTGAGAGAGCGGAGGATTTTTCCAACATTCGGACGTCTTGAACGACGCAGGTCCACCACTCTCCCTCAAACCCGTGCGTTCATCCACCTCACACAGTATTCCTGAACCAAATTCTAATGAATCTGAAGACCCCCTGCCAATTTTTGTTCCGAATGGTAGTTTTTGGTGTCAAATGAAACGTTCAATCAGCATTAAAATCGCCCACGCAGGGTCTTCGAGCAAGATCAAATTCTCGAATTTTTGAATCATTTATGGCTTACACTGGTCAGGAAAGTGTTATGATCGGGGTGGAACATTCAGTGAAGTATATCTTCATGTATTTTTGGACGCCGAAGCCCAATTAGCAGACCGTTTTTCCCCCGAAATGTCATGATTTCTGCTAAAACGCTGGAATCTGGCTGTTTCCGAAAGTCTTTCGCGGTTCCTGCTATGATATCTAAGTGATTAATTGGACAAAGAGGTCATCCCTTTCGAGACAAAAATTCATGTTCAACATATTTTGAATTGTTGAATACGGTGACAATGGTGTGAGAGGGCTATAGGATGCGCTCAAGACGAGTCACAAGATGATTTTCCCAGACGCCATCAGCAAAATTTTACCGATTTCGCTATGAATTTTGGGATGCTCACGATATGGGCTGAATATATCCTGTTTGATTCCCGAGAGTGTATTTCCTCCTTGTCATGTATGATTGGCAGAGGACTATTTCCAGTACTTCAAAGATGAACGGATCGGATGTATGGGTATGTTCTCAAAAGTGGCGTTTGATGCAATTTGTGACCTCGGGTTGGCTCATATCAAAACAGTTTTCATGTTTTTCAGCTCAGCTACCTCCTAGAACTACGGAATTTGTCCCTTTTTGTGGACGGAGGGTGGTTTTTTCACTCCTCGCAGGCTCAGGAATTAACTTCTATTCATATTCCATGAGCTATTCAAGGTTCAGTGCAAAGTCGGTAGAATCTAGATGATAGCAACTAAAAAAATCAGCTCACCACTCGTTCGGAATGCATCCTAGCGTTCTTAAACAAGTAGCATGGTAATTAGCAGGTCAAAATACGTTAGGGGAGTTGATGAGACAGAATTTTGTCTTATCACGAAAGGGCTCCTCGTCCAGTTTATCAGTTCGACATCATCGCAAGGGATGCGAAAGGCGCTGTTCTGGAGAACAACAGTCTTTAGCATTTTGGGAAGAATTCTGACATTTGGGAGAAAAAAGGGCTGCAGAATTGCCTCTTACGTCCAAAAATTTACGAAAATTCATCGTTTAGTGAATGTTTTCCAAAATGATTATGACCTTTATTAGCGATAAATGACTCAAAAATTCGAAAATTTGATTATCTTTCAGAATCCCTGCATGGACGATTCTAATTCCAATTCGATGTTGTTCCTGACACCAAAAAGTACCATTGAGAACAAGAATTGACTGGGGGGTCTTCAGGTTCATCAAAAGTTGGTTTAGGAACACCGTGCTCATATTACTCCTGCCGTAATTGTTCAGGAAACGACTACCAAACTGCTTAGCCTCTGTGAGCCTCATCCAACTCTCGCACAAAAATTCCCTTGTTCATGCCCACTGGTGAGGTATTTTCGACTGCTCGGGCTGCGTTCGACTAGGTGGAGTCCAGTTTCATATCACGGATGTTGAAAATCACCGTCTGTAACGACTCCATCAATGTTCCTCTTTCCTGAGGGAGGTTGCAGCTGTCTGTCTCACTTTGGTCTCCTCTGATCCTTTTCGTAGCTCAGTCGTTAATCCGTCAGACTTAATCGCTCAGTCAATCAATCCATGAATCAATCACCACGACGGGGCGTTATTTGTGTTCTAAAGTGCAGTCTGATCGTGCTCCCGCTCACATAATGTGGATAATTTGATACGGCATAATCTTCCTTATACCGTCACACCAGACTTTATCCATTCAATATTACAATATTATCCGACTATTCATTTTCATCCCCAGACAGCTGAATCGATAACGACGTTCAAATTCAATAGAGGTAGGGTCAGGGTCTTGACCACTTCGGATGAAATACTACCAGGAAAGAGAGGAGTCGCTTATTGGATGTTTAGAGATGCAAGGGTTCAAGGTTTGTTCCCAAATGTTTCTCCTTTCAGTTATACATCAGTTCAAGATGAGCGGTATTGTCAAATTTCAGATAACTGGGCCTTGTTGTTCGCACAGAAAATCGCTTTGAAGAACAAACTACCTCTTCATGTATGTTTTTGTATACTCCCCAAGTTTCTTGATGCTACTCTACGTCAATATAAGTTTTTATTAAAAGCCCTCATGGAGGTTGAACAAGATTGCCAAGAGTTGAATATCAATTTCCACCTGTTGCGTGGGGAACCAAATATTCAAATAACCAATTTTGTTCAAGAAAACGACATTGGAGCTGTAGTTTGTGATTTCTTCCCATTACGACTGCCATCATTATGGGTCAGTGATATCAAGAAGAAACTGACTTCTAAAAAGGTCCCTCTGTGTCAAGTTAGTGGAACTAAGTTTTATAAACACGTTCGCTGTGAGGATGGTTTTTCTCAATTTTATATCGATCATAGACTGGATTCTTGCATTCTGGCAAATACGATTATACAGGGGTCAAGTCCGTTTTGGCTCACTACTTATGTCTTTAGTAACGTGAACCACTGTGATAGTTCATTATTTCAAACATTCCTCCAGACATCACTGGTCGGTAGAGATTGGAAAATGAGAAATGGCCATCTAGTCAGCCCCGTCTTGTCACGGTGAACATGTTGAATGCTTCATTTGAACTGAGGCCACAAATTTCCGATATGATCCATTTATCTCCATTGATTGTAGGTTGACGCTCATAATATTGTTCCGTGTTGGGTTGCCTCAGACAAATTAGAGTACGCAGCACGTACCATTAGGAATAAAATAAACTCAAGACTGGGAGAGTTTTTAACAGAGTTTCCTCCTGTGATTAAACACCCCTATGACAGTGACAAGAAATGTGAGAGTAACAGCTGGGACACAGCGTTAGATGGCGTAATGGTGGATAAATCAGTCAATGAGATCTCCTGGGCTGTGCCGGGATACCGTGGAGGTATTCAAGAACTCGAAACATTCATCGAAGAACGACTTCCTCATTACAATGAAAAAAGGAATAATCCAGTCTTTGATGCTTTGAGTAAACTGTCACCTTGGTTCCACTTCGGTATGATTTCAGCTCAGAGATGCATCCTAGAAGTGAGGAAGTACAGAAGTAAATACAAAGAGTCGGTAGATGCATTCATGGAGGAAGCAATCGTTCGTAGAGAACTGAGTGATAATTTCTGCTTCTACAATGAACACTATGACAGCCTCAGAGGAGCCTATGATTGGGCCAGAGAAACATTGAACCAGCACCGGTACAGTATAACTTCGTTAATCTAATCTTACAATGCACGGTGAAGCACTCCAACTCATGATTCACAACAATCTTCGTTTTTGTGTTCCATAACTAGGAAGGATGAGAGAGAGTACATATATACATTAGAAGAGCTAGAAAAAAGCTTGACCCATGATGATCTGTGGAATGCTGCTCAGTTGCAGTTGACCACTGAAGGGAAGATGCATGGCTTCCTTAGAATGTACTGGGCAAAGAAGATTTTAGAATGGACTACAACTCCTGAAGATGCGCTGAAATGGTCGATCTATCTCAATGACAAATATAGCATGGACGGCAGAGATCCTAGCGGATACGTAGGTCAGCTATATTTCATATTTCAACCCTGCGAAATCTATTTCGGATAGTCATACCATATGATCAAAACTTCTTCCAGGGTGCATGTGGTCGATTTGTGGTGTCCACGATCAAGGCTGGAAAGAAAGGCCGGTTTTTGGCAAAATTCGGTATATGAATTATAAAGGATGCGAGAAAAAGTTTGACGTGAGAGCCTTCGTTCGAAAATATGGAGCTAAGGTTCATACCAAAGGACCCTCGATCATTGAAAAATTAAATATTCGATAAAATGTGAAGTTTGATCGGATATGGTCCATTTTTTATATTTCTTCGGCAACTCCCAAACCACATCTATGCGGCAATGGAGATGACTGATCCACCGACAATGAAGACTCATGACATGTGATCAGGTGTACTCATCACATGTGTATCGAGAAGTACATCAGAAAGTAAATTCATGAGGCTCAGACGAATCATCTGTCTGGAAGAGAAGGCGTAAAGGGTTATGAGTGCATTAACTGATTAGTGAGAGAGAGAGAGCTCTTCCAACTTCCATGTTTATCGGGGCATTCGAATGATAATGGATTCCCGATTGTCCATTGGCATTCTACAACCTCATACAGGCTTTGGATTGACACGTCAATCACGAATGGTACATTTTCTATCCATCCGATGAGTTTCAGAATACGCCATACTCTACTACTCTTGTCTAGCATATCCAAAGTGATGGAATTCTGGAGAATGGGGAGGAATGAATTCGTTCCCTCAACTCACAATCTCTTCACTGATTGAATCTATGAGTGAACTTGCGCCATCTACGCTTTTAATTCCTTAGGGTGGAATTTTATGTCATAAGAGCTACCGAAACCTCCATTCGAGCTCCTTTGGGGTGGGTTTCTGTCTTCGGGAGGCTTGTGAGTCAAGCACACAACAAGATTTCATTTAATCTCCTTGCACTTGGATCCACGAATCGAATTTTATGATTCAATAGGGAATTATTGTATAGGCGGCTGATAGTTTTCGTGAAGAACATATTTTCATCACTTCCAGTTGATGAAAAATGTATTCCCAAGGCAGCAGGGGAACTTGGGCCAAAGAACGAGTTGCTAATGCAAAACAAAGTTAATTTCATCTCCTTCCACTTCGATCAACGGATCAAGTTCAGAATCAAAATTATTGCACGAACGCCTTTCAATGTACATAGGAATCACATTTTTATCACTCCCAATAGATGAGAAAGAGTTGACACTAGTGTCAGGATCAAGATATTCGGTCGTGTCGTAAGTCGATCACGCGGAAAAAGTTCATATTGTCTCCTTGCACTTTGGACGACGGCTCAAAATTCATGATCCGATAGGCATTTTATATATGAATAGCTACTCATCTTTGTGGAGAACATATCTTCATCACTCATAGTTGATGGAAAATGTCTACCCAGGTCAGGATAAATACCTTGGGTCTCGAAACGAGTTGGTCATGCGAAAAAGATTTCGTTTTTTCTCCTTCCACTTTGATCCACAGATCGAGATCCGAGAGCCAAATCAATATCATTACATGACTGTTTATCAATGTACATAAAGATCACATCTTTATCACTTCCAGTGAAAGAATTTATACTATCATTCATAGTGTGAGGATGAAAATATTCGGCCATAATGTGAGTCGAGCGCTTGGAGAGATTTCATTTTGTCTGGTCGCACTTGGATCCACGAATCAAAGTTCATGATCCGATAGGAAATGATCGTACGGATAACTACTCATCTTCGTGAAGAACATATCTTCATCACTTGCAGTTGTGAGAATGTATGCTCAAGCCGGTATCAAAAACTCGGGCCGAGAAACGATTGGGTCATGCGAGAAAATTTCATTTGTCTCCCACCACTTTCGATTCATAGATCGAAATTCTATATTCGAATCAAAATTATTGTTTGAATGACTCCTTTCGTACAAAGAGATCACATCTCCATTAGTTTCAGTACATAGGAGAATATGTCCTAGGCTTGGGATAAAGATCTTCGGTCCGATTGCGAGTCGAGCACACACAAAGAATTTCATTCTGTCTCCTCGCACATTCTTCCACAAATCTAAATTCGTGATCCGATAGGTAATAATTGTATAGATAGGGGCTCATTTCTGTGAACAACATGAGTTCATCACTTACAGTTGATGGAGAATGTATACTCACGCCAGGATGCAAAACTTGGACCAAGAAACGAGTCGATCATGCGCAAAAATTTTATTTTGTATCCTTCCACTTTGATTCACAGACCAAAATTCGAGATCCAAATCGAAATTGTTTCCCGAATGACTTCTCCTGTACATAGAGATCACATCTCCATCAGTTCCAGTAGATGGAAAAATCCATACTGGTGTCAGGATGAAAATCTTCGGCCAGATTGCGATTCTGCCACACAAAGATATTTCATTTCGCCTCCGTGCACTCTAATCAACGAATCGAAATTTGATAAGCGTTAGGAGATTATTGTATGGATAGTCTCTCATCATATCAAAGTACATATATTTATCCGTTTCAGGTGATGAAAAATGTCTACTCAAGCCAGAATGAATAACCCAAGTCGTAAAACAAGTTGGTCATGCAAAAAAATATCAGTTCAACCCTCCCACTTTGATCCAAAAATCGAGATTCAACAACCGAATCAGGATTATTGCATAAATGTCCTCCAATGTTCATAGGAATCACATCTCAATCTTTTCCATTAGATGGAAAAAATTCATACTAGCGTCAGACAGGAAATCTTTAGCCGGATTGTGAGTCCATCACTCGAAAAGATTTCATTTTGCCTCGTCGCACTTGGATTCACCAATCGGGATTCATGATGCGATAGGCGATTATTGTATGGATAACTACTTATCTTTGTGGAGAACTCCTTCATCATTTAAGGTTCATGGAAAATGTATTTTCAAGGCAGGATGCAGAAACTTAGGCCAAGGAACGAGTTGATCGTGTGGCATTTTGTCTCCTTCGCCTTCCATTCTTAGATCCAGATTCGGGATCCGACTCAAAATTATTGTTCGAATGACTGCTTTTGTACATAGAGATCACATCTCCATCAGTTTCAGTATATGAGAAGATTTATACTAGTGTCAGGATGTAAATCTTCGGTCGGATTGCAATTCGAACACACGAAAATATTTCATTCCGTCTCCTTGAACTTTGATAAACGAATTGAAATCCTCGATCCGATAAGAAATAATTATATAGACAATCTCTCATCATGACAAAAAACATGTTCATCACTTTCAAGTGATGAAGAATGTCTGCGCTAGTCACAATGAATAACTTGGCCCTGGAAACAAGTTGGTCTGCAGATTATATTTTGTCCCCTCCGACTTTGATCCACAGATCGATATTTGAGATCCAAATCAAGAATATTGGGAACTAACATGCGTGTTATTTTAGATGGCAGAAAAAAGCAATATGGCCGAATCCTGAATCTCTTCCATAAGAATAACACGGAGGAAAGATAAGAGCGCTTATTGAACGTTAGTTCCCAATTGCATGAACTCCTTCCAATGTACATAAAGATCACATATCCATCACTTTCAATGGATGAAAAATGTATACTAGTGTCAGGATAAAATCTTCGGCCTGATTGTGAGTTGAGCACTCGAAAAGATTTCATTATGTCCCCTTGCACATTGATCCACAAATCGAAACTCATGTTTCGATAGGCAATAATCGTATAGATAGCTACGCTCACCCGGGTATATCTCGATCATTGACAATTAATGGAAAATGTATACTCAAGTCAGGATGGAAAACTTGGACCTAGAAACGAGTCGATCATGCGGAAGGATTTTATTTTGTACCCTTCTACTTTGATTCACAGACCAAAAATTGAGATCCAAATTGAAATTAATCTTCGAATGACTCCTCTTGTACATAAAGATCGCATCTTCACCAGTTTCTGCAGATGCAAAAATGTATACTAGGGTCAGGATGTAAATCCTCGGAGGGATTGCGATTCGAGCACACAAAAATATTTCATCCCATCTCCTTGCACTTTGATCAATGAATCGAAATTCGTCATCAGCCAAGAAATTATTGTATGGATAGTCTCCCATCATCACAAAGAACACATGTTTATCACTTTCAGGTGATGGAAAAATATCTACCCAAGTCAGGATGCATAATTTGGGACGCGAAACAAATTGGTCGTCGAGAACATATCAGTTGGTCCCCCTTCCACTTTGATCCACGGATCGAGATTCAAGATCCAATTCAAGATCATTGCATGAATATCTTCCAATGTTCATAGAGACCCCAACTTCCAACGGATGAAAAATTTATTATAGTGTCAGGATGAAATCTTCAGCCTGATCGTGAGTCGAGCACTCGAAAAGATTCCATTCTGTCTCCTCGCACATGGATCCACGAATCGAAATTCATGATCCGATAGGAAATTATCGTATAGATGGCAAGTATCGGATTCAATTGGATAGAAATGAATACGAACGATAAACGTATATGCACCAATCGTGCATATAATATTATTCTCATCAAGGATGAGACACCGGTCCGGTGTCACCCCCGGCGATTTACTTACGTTCTGCCGTCTAGCCGCATTCAGCTTCTATCTCCAAGAAATTGATGTAACCGGGGATTATTGTACCATGCACAGATTATAGCAGTGCAAACTACTTCTATCTACCATATTTTTGATTATTGGAAGCAAAGAATAGTGAATATATAAGCTGTATATGAGCTATGTGCAATGTATGCAAAAATATCGTCTAAAACAAGCTCTAATAGATTGTATGCGTGTTTTTGCTATAGATCAATTCCATGTGAGATCAGACAGTCAAAAATTGCTCGAGTCTCATATCTCTTCCAGGATGAAATATATGTTTCTAAGGACAAAATAACGAGACACGTATTCTTGCGTTTTGCCCTATCATGCTCTGATTCGAAGTTATCGAGTTTTTTTCATTCAATGGGCGTTTCGTAAAATTAGCACTTTTTGATCGGTAGAGATGCAATTTTCCGTGTGTAATCGCCTTCGTGAAGATAAGACTTGTTCAGGGGGGTCAAGTAAGTTATATTGCACCAGAAAATCTTGGTACAGAAACACAATCAGTGAGCAGGATCCACAAAAATTGATTTTGGCCGGAATCGAGAAAAGTTGAATAGCTTAGAATAACCATCCTCAATTTTGATGGGAGATTTTCTGTGAACTCGTTGAAACATGAAGAACAAAACGTACTTGGTCCGGTTTGCGCGACGTGGCGCAGAGTGGCGCTAGAGATCATTTTCTAGATTTCATTGTTAGAACTTGTTTCTTAAGATTGTGAATGTAATACTATGATGCTTTGATGCTATCAAATTTAAGTTTGACTCATCGATGATATGGAACTTGTGTTATTATTCGACACAAGTATGACGTGGAGTATATCCTGTCTTTCTGATTGAATGAATGCAATGAGAAACGAGGAAATCAGTCTTCAACAGCCATTAGCGTGGATAGAAGCGTCCAATTATCGACGCAGCACTCCACAGACTCATTACGAACTCAATCTGTCTGAACAATCATGAAAAACAAGATTTAATGATAAAATCCAGGAAATGATCTTTAGCGCCACTCTGCCCCATGTCGCGCAAACCGGACCAAGTACATTTGGTTCCTCATATTTCAACGAGTTCACAGGAAATCTCCCATCAAAATTGAGGATGATTATTCTAAGCTATTCAACTTCCCTCGATTCCGACCAAAATCAATTTTTGTGGATCCTGTTCTTGACCCCCCTGAAAAGTCTCATCTCCACAAAGGCGACTACACGCGGAAAATTGCATCTATACCGAGCAAAAGTTGCTAATTTTACGAAATGCCCATTAAATGAAAAAATTTCGATAATTTCGAGTCAGAGCATGATAGAGCAAAACGCAAGAATACGTGTCTCGTTATTTTGTCCTTGGAAACATATATTTCATCCTGGAAGAGATTTGAGACTCGAGCAATTTTCGACTGTCTGATCTTACATGGAATCGGTCTATAACAGCCACAAAACTCGATGGATTTTGATGAGGCAAAGCTTAATTTATCAGTCATTATCTATTACAGGTGAATGAATGAATTTTCCGTCGGAAGAACTCGACTTGATGGTGCACTGAATGAATTACACGAAAAGAATATATATTTCTGATCGACGCTCTCACCTGTCGATCCGTGTGGCAGTAGGTTTTTTTTATAAGTGAATTCTTGGAGAAAAACAGTATATCCAAGTGTTTGAACACTTATATACTCGAAAATGAATTCTCAAATAATTTTTCTTGGAAATTGAAAGAATGAAGACTTTTATGGTTGAAATACCAATATATTCAGATATTCATGGGGATATAGGGTTCATAGTTGAAATGACAATTGTTTAAGAATATAGGTAAAATAGCATAGCCGTATATTGTTAGAATTTGAATTATTGTGACCGACGCGATACCTCGGATAATTGGGGTGGAGGTATGCGTAGTCTATCCGGCCCTGGATCTAGGGGGAGAGCCGGATATCAGAGTTCATGACTTGATCAGAAGTAATCAAATGCTATCAGGGATAGGATAAGATTTTTAGGGTGATGTAATCGACTATCAATTCTCAAACCAATTCGGTGGATCAAGGCACCTCCTTGGGAATCAATTGTACGATCTCTGTATTTTTTATAGTTTTTTCTCAGACTAATGGATGGATCAGGGCACCCATTAATTCCAAGGAAATCCTATAAATATGTTATTACGGTAAAACACAGCCATCCAGTGGATCAGGGCACCTTCTTGACCTGTTTTACACGTAACTTTTATTTCGGTGGGTCTTGCTGATAACAAATACAGGGGATCAGGGCCCTGCAATATATCACCAGCAAAATCCAATGGTTTGATTATGCCAACTATATAGTCACACTGTGGGTTCCATCATGCACTTGGAGCACTTAGGATCACCCACAGCAATAAGCACACAATGAGAATATTTGTTTATATAATCGATTTCATTCGAGATTCTATTACAATCATAAGATTATATATGGAACCCTGAGGACTTCGATTTATTCGATTTGTGAGCTGATTTTCATCTGAAAGGCAGAATCCTCGAGCACCTGATCAGGGCTCTATTTATACTCGGTCCTCAGAGTTCCAGAACATTCTGAAGATGATTTATTCATATGCACCGTAATTATTCATTAAAACTGAGAAGTCCTGTTAATCACACTATATACATATTTACAAGCTATCAAAATTGCATCAATTGCAACAAATACTAATCCAAATAAAAATCTTGGTTGAGTGCAATAAATAAAAGATGATTTTTAGATAATTATATAGAACTTTCTAGGAACTGATCGAAGACACGTGTTTTATTGATGCACTCGTAAACTCACTTTGAAAAGCAACAGATCTTTGGAGTTTTTTGTAATATTTGTCAATAGTGACATATATGGTCGATTTATCACCTTGAATTGACGATATATCGGTTTTTTACAGTATTCCACAATAAAATGATTTTTTAGACAATACTATCAAAATTGTTGATAAAGAATCTCTATTTTATCAAAATGAGTTGAAATAACTACATTCTAACTCGATTCGTATTGGAGCTATTAGTTAGTTTGAAGGAATCTATTTTACATACAATTTTACAAAAGCTTGAACTTTGTAAAATTGAATATTGCAAATAATGCATTGAATTTTAGAGTTTTTCCATAAGTACTATGAAATTAATGGATCATGGAATAAGATGGCAGAAAGAACTTCCGGAATTGATCAAATAAATTTCACAAAATTTTGAATAGAAAATCATGGAATTTTCTATGTATAATCGTATACATATATACATGTCTTGCTATATATATCTTCTATATATAAGTCAAATGAGCTCGCTAGGCTCAGCTGGACTGGGGAAAACAGTGAGTGATATTATCGATTTGTAGGCGCGCATATTCAATATTACTTCATAGGAACTGGCACGAGATTACTGTTTGAATTTTTTTAAAAATAAATATCGAAATTCTGGGACTATGGTTGTCACATTGTAATACTTGAAAAAATTGTATATATTAAATTTAAAAGCTTCTGAACATCTCTAATCCCATCGTGTGTAATGGCGCATATAGATTCTGCTCAGAAGGAGCTAATTTTCTTGATTTCTATATTCTTCTCGGCCTGCCGGATTCACTTCACGTGAATATGCCTCTGTACCTTGTAAATTGATTCAGATTATCCTGTGAACATTCCGAAGCGAAAAAGAGATTATCTATGGGCTGTCTTTACATAGATGAAAGCCCTCGCTGCTGATATAAACTCTCTTGAGTTTAAAGTTACTTTACTGATTTCAATTGATTCTAATCGCGACCCAACCCGTCGATTCTAAGCCCTAACACGATACGAATACCAAGTCGCTTGGTAGCGTTGCCGGTTGCCTGCGCAATGTTCTTTTCCTTGAAGAACTGGCTCGAAATTCTGTATTTTGATATTTTAAGGAACTTAATGAAATTAATCAATCTATTATCAATTTCGTACAGAATTCTGAGCCTGGCTTGTACAACTGTTGGTAGGTAGACTGGTATTATCCCACCCTCGCGACGCGGATAAATTTACTGTCCCTGGATATCACACTCAAGTATTGGGACACGTATATCCAGGATGATCTTAGGAATCTATTCGCCTCTGGAATGGCCAGAGGAGGAGTGTGCTGATATAAATTTACTCAAAAATCCACTTCTCACTTCATCACTTACGTCGCAAAACTGATCTAATGGATTTTAGATCGGTCAAGTGGTGGTGCTCGTGACAGCGAGGACCTGGTGCGACGTTGGTGATCGGCTGCAGCAGTGCTTGCAGCGTGGTCGATTGCCCAAGAGTCCAGTGGATGGCTTCTGCGGCAGTGTGTGGCAAGCCTTGCGGGAGCCCTGGAGATCTGGTTGCTTCGTTTTGGACTTTAGGACGAGAAGTGCTTGTCACACCGGGTCCTCGCTGCTGCGATACCTCAGCCGTTTGACGAGCATCTCCACTGGACCCATATTTTTAGGCGGCTCGAACTTTCGCGGCCTGTAAGCTGCGTGACACACACATATCCGATATGTATTGAACTATTGGTGACTTGGAAAACTACAAAAGTGTGTGCTTGCGTGCGAGTATATGATTGTCTGTGAAAATAACTCTAACGGGGGAAATACCGTACTCTACAGCTTTTGCTATACATACATATATCTATATGTATGTTACAACGAAAACCCATGCGTGCGATAAGCAATAAAAATATCAAAATTAAATCAAAAACCAGCAGTTCGAGCTAAGGGTTAGTCCACAAAAGAATGATACGTGAGGTTATTGTCTTATGAAATAATGGATGATGATTGATTCTACTTACATGGTTGATCTGCATAAAAACTCTGGAGAGCGACTGTTATATATCTATTTAACTAAAGTTTTAGAATCTACAGCGGAATTCGATACCTTACATAGTTCCCCCAAATTATTGGAATTTGGAGTTCTTTCAAGAATGTTAATGAAAATAATCTGGTAAAAGGAGGTGGGATCACGTGGCAGATCAACGTATCATGTAGAAAACCCGAAAAATTTGTGATTCTGACTTCACTGAAAGTACTGGTCTGATCCACTCTATCATGGACTGGAATTCACTAGGAAGAAAACTAATAGGTTATGGCTATAACCAACAAAAAATGCATTTCTTGGATCAATCCTTGTATTGACCCAAGATCTTATGGTAGTGAAGGACCTTTCTGAATGCTAGTGGGGCTCTGAACCCACAATTAGTGCCATTTTCCTTTCTTTTGAACTTGTTCTCTATCTTCTAGTCAGAACGATGTGCAATAAACTTCGTGTATTCCTAATATGAGGAAATCTACAGAACCTTTAACATTCAGTGTACCATACAGTATTTCGATGAGATCGGGACTTTCACGCCCTAGAAAAATGTTTCTCAGATGGTTTCTATAGTTTCTAGGATGGTACTCTATCGATTTTTTATGACACGTGTGTAGTGCTCTTGATACAAATTAAAAAATCGTCAAATTTCGTACTTTTTCAGTGTAACTGGCGCGTCTAACGAAACTTTTCGGCCTCTGGAGAAAATAACACTGTCCCAAAAAATCTGAAAGAATCCATCTGACTCTTTGAACCTGATATCATCATATAAGAGATTTGTTCAAATAGCGACTCAGATGCCTGGTCAGAGCCGTGCTCCCAAATTAACACCACTAACGCACGCGGACGGACATGGCATTCCCCCCATTCCCTATCTTCAGCGCAAAGAAAAAGATGGAAAGAAACGAAAAATGAGTCTGTGTGACACTATTGAAACCGGAAGAAAGAAACGAAAAATGAGTCTGTGTGACGCCAAAGGAAGTCTGTGTGACGATACAATGATTCTGTGTGACGACACAATGAATCTGTATGACGCAAATGATACAAACAAACGAAAGATAAGTCTGTGTGACGCAAACGATAATAACGAAAAGAGCATCCAGGGGCGTGAGAAAAGGCAACGAGTCGATGATACTTCTATGGTTATGGCAATTCGTTCAGTCGATGTATCGCCCGTTGAAAACCGGATGGAGTTCATCGACTTGAATATGGGATGGTGTGAGTACCTTCTCAGAGAAATTTCCATTGACGACGATGATTGTGAGAATGGAGTAATAATTGAAGAAATGAATGATGAGGAAGGTCCGATGGTCCGATCTATGATAGTGTATCATATAAAGACAATTGAGTATAGCACTGAGCCCCTTTTGACACGAAGAGATAATCTCGTTCATTCCATGCCCTTAGATTGCCAAATCAGTACACCCGTGGGTCAGCAGTTGGTCGATTTGGGATTGATAGATATCGAAATTTTACAGGCCCAAGATCCAGAGATCGGAATGATTGTTCAAACTAAAATCCAAAACAGGATGATATTTTCTTCATTCATTAAAAACCACCACAAAGATTACATTTCCGTTGCATGTCTCTGTAACTGTCTTGAGAAATTGAGGGATCACCTTAAGAAAGAGGGAATAACGTCAATGAGCTTGGCAAAAAATGGTGATCGTTTGGATAAATTATTTTGGCCCCCTATAGAGACCGCCTTAAAATCATTCAGCGAGATAGAGAATTTTCGATTAACAATCTGTTCGGGTGAAATTTTGGAACTGCCACGGGAAGATAGGGAAAGGGCTCTGCAAGAAGCACACGATTCAACCTTTGGAGGTCATCAAGGTATCTACAAAACATATAGAAGACTCAGAGAACGATTCATTTGGCCTAACATGAGAAGAGACTTGATCGAGTATACAAAATCTTGTGAAATTTGTCAGAGATACAAATTGAGACGTGTCAAAACCCGAATGCCCATGCAAATAACTTCAACTCCCACCAAAGCTTTTGAAGTTCTAGAAATAGATCTCGTTGGTCCACTGCCAGTAACAGAATCCGGTAACAAATATTTATTGACCTTGCAATGTAATTTGACAAAATTTTCGGAAGCTATACCCATTCCTGATGCAACGGCCGAAACCGTCGCAGTCGCATTTGCTCAAGAATTTATTCGCCATTTTGGTTGTCCGCAGATCATCAAAACTGATCAAGGAAGTAATTTTCAGAGTCGATTGATGGCTCGACTTGCCTCAATTTTTGGAATTCAGCACATTCGTAGCTGCGCCTTTAGACCATCAACTCTAGGGAGTTTAGAGAGAAGTCATCACGTATTTACGGAATATTTAGCGATTTTTGTAAAGAATAAAGCTCAATGGGACACTTGGATAAGATGCGCGTGTTTCTCTTATAATATCTCTGACCACAGTGGTCATGGATATACCCCACATGAATTAATTTATGGAAAAAAGGCTCACTTGCCTTCTAGCTTTGAAACAAGAATTGTGGAAAAAACATACTCGGATTACGTAAACGAACTTATAACCAAACTCAACTACACGCAGTCTAGATGTCGAGATCGTCTCATTCAACCAAAAAATCGCTCCAAGTTGTTATTTGACAGGGAAATTAACGTTCAGAAATTTTCTGAGGGGGAAGAAGTGTATCTGCTAAAAGAGCCGCGAGCGAATAAGCTGGATGAACAATACAGCGGAACATATAAAATTTTAAAATTTGTGAGCCCTCGAAATGTAGTTTTGGAGTTGAAGCCGGGGAAGACTAAGTTTGTTCACGTCGACAAGCTCAAGCACGCGTTCACCAGAATTGACAATGATTAACGCTTCTTGTTTTGCATAATATTCGCAAAATAATCAGTAAAATTGAACATTTCACTATGTAACCTATATATGTAACCACGAAATGTATCAATGTATTTATTGGACTAATTAGTCCATTTGTGTTGAATTTCAATAAAGGGGTAAACCTGAGAGAAGTGAGAATTCAGTAGGGTGGACAATGAGTCGTTCTCTGGCCGAGTTCGGGCTTCCAAGTGGGAACACGATATCGAGCTAAAGTGAGACAATTCCTGGCAGGTCCACATACGGCAAGGAGCGATTCTGTAGCTTCCGGCGTTGCCGGAAGCTACAGAATTCGTGACGTCTTGGATAAGGACTGCGAAATGTAGGGGAGAGCGTCTTTTTGAGATGAGCTTTTCTTAATCTAGAAAACGGGCTCAGGATAATCTCTTTCTTTTTACTGAATTTGCCATCCGGGAGACATTGGGCACTTCCAGAGCGAAGTTACAGGGGAATTGGATGGTGGTTGATATGTGGGTGCTCAAAATATTGTTAAGCAATTCGACAAATCGTTCGTTTCAAATCAGCAACGTCCTAATTGTACCTAAAACTGATGCTCATTCATCTTTTCCCTTCCAGAATCGATCTGGCAGTCAAACGTGGGAACAATTGTTTGTTTCGTTTTCCAGAATCGGCCTGTCAATCATCTATAGAAGCAAAGGTGTCGTCTCGTTTCCAGTGGTCGGCCTGTCAGTCACGAGTAGAAGCAAAGATCCGTCTCTTCCCCGGATATTTTGGGCCTCGGGACTAGAGTCCGGGTTTCGTTGACAAATAAGAATTCAATTCATCTTCCACGACCTGTTCGCAACGTTCCGGTCAAGGTATATTAGGTCCTCAAACACTCGAAATTATTCTCATGTCGCGCTAATAACCGATTAGCATGTAAGTTCAATTAATACTAATAGAGTTCGTGAAATCAATTTGCAAATTCCAAAATTTTAGCAGGAAATACTGAATAAACACCGTTACTTCGTAGCAACCTTAAACTCAAGTTGGATAGTATTGAGAACGATTCTTTTCAAGAAGAAAGCAGATCGATCGTTATTCATACAATTTTTAGCATCTTCTGGAAAAGTCTGGTGTAGACTATAGATATCTTCAATCTTGCCAACAATTTCTCTGTCCTCCATCATAAATGCTTCAACAACCTCAATGGGGGGTTAACCACCCTTTTGTCACGTGGCGTCAACACGTGGGTGTTACGGCGCGAGCAAAGGGTCCGAAATAAAGATTAAATTCTAATCAAATGGATAATAAATTTAAATACCGGAAAAGGAAATGAGGTCATATATATATATATATATATATATATATATATATATGTATATGTGTTCTTTGAACGGTTATTTGAAAGGACTCGAGTGCAACGGTTAAGCGCGAAAGAGCCAAAGCCTCAACATTATTAAGCGAATCAACAATCGTTGGTGGGCTATTCAGGAATACGATATGCATATGTATATGCATACCTATCTCCCGATCCTTGCACACGCTTGAGAGGATGTCGGATACCAGCATTGTCGACTTCTTGGGTTATTCGGTCGGTTTTTGGGTTTTCGCGGTTCTGATGGGTAGTGGCGACTCAGTTTGGTTCATAGAATCGTCGTGCTTGTTGGAATTGCGATGTCTCCGGGATTCGTCGGGTGATTCGGGGGCCTCGCGGTGTTGATAAATACGCAACAAGATAGGACTCAGGCACCCCCTTGAGTGGCAACCTCACATGGCCATCGTTTATAATTCTGTTCTGTCAGCATTTCTTTTCCGCGGGATTCCTTCAGAAGATTTTTGATTCAACGTCCCCGAACGGTTTAGGGGGGAACAAATATGCATTTCGATGGGAAATTTTTCGTAGAATCAGCTGGTTGAATCCATTTTCCAAGATCTGGCTTCGTTCCTGGAATGTGAGCAGAATAGCTCAAGATTCATTAGGAGAGCTCTATCTGACAGCAACGCTTGAGCTTATGATTGTACTGGACAAAAGGGAATGGAGGTCAAAATAACGCTCTGTCGCATGGTTTTCTGATGTATCCTTCCACGTAGAATCCAAGTTTGAGCTCGGTTTTCCCTCAGTCTTCATGCTCCCATTCAAATTATGAAAAACATTCTTGATTCTACAGGAATCATCATAACTTTGCAGATAAATACTCTCAAAGTCGGTTCGGTGGACGTTCCAAATGCGTTATCCAATTTTGGTAATATCGACATCATATCCAGCGGCTCAATACAGTTGTTGAATGGATGTTCTATGAAGATTCTTGGGGAATAGTAGGGAACGGCACTTGATCGATCGATTTGAAGAATGTCGAGAAATGATGGTTCCTGGGAAATTGTGATGAATTTCTGCGATTCAAACGAAAATCTGAGGACTTGGGATGGAACCGAGTTCAAACTCCGATTCTACCTGGAAGAATACTTGGGAAGGCTATGCAACAGAGCGTTATTTCGACCTCCATTCCCTTTTGTCCAGTCCAATCATGAGCTCAAGCGTTGCTGTCAGATTGAGCTCTGCTAATGAGTCTTGGTGCTATTTTGCTCACATTCCAAAAACGGCGCAAGAATTTGGGGAATGGATACAACCAGCTGATTCTACGGAGAATTTCCTATCAAAATGCATATTTGTTTCCATCTAAACCGTTCGGGGACGTTGGATGAACAATGATGCTATCTTCGTCCGTTGAGTGATTATCCATACTAATCAGAATACATGCAATCAAACGGACACATCTGTTCGGAATGAGGATTGATCTGTGGATCGTTTTCGGAAGCAAATCCGATTGTGTGCATGAGGAACTATTCTTCTCAGAAGAAAGGGAAGAACAAGATGCCGTGACCCGTTTTTGGCGTCAGTTTTGTCCATCTTGCGCTCGTCTCAGGCCACCCGTGTCTACGAGATGCAAGGTTTTGACGCGATTCACCCTCTTACTGTTTGATTCCGCTCTTTGACTATTGCTGACCTAGGAAATCATTCGAATTCTCGGTCCAGCCAATGAGATATCCGAATTCCGAAACCATCGATACACTCTCATGAATCTCAGTGATGCAGCGGTATATCTCTGGAAACTGGATCTTCAGGGAGCTTGGTTCCTCTGAAGCCATTGCTCACGAATATCCGCCGTCTTACTATTCCGTTGTGATCTTTGGGCCCCATCAGACCCGAAAGATTGCTCCGAACCCCCCGGTTGAGCCATTGCGCATGTCCACTTCAGGACCGATCGAGGATGTCCTGCAATTCTCGTCGATGCGATCAAGCATCTCTGTACGACATGGGCCAGCGGAGCACTATCCACGAGATCCGATCATTTCCGGGAGTTCACTTTCCTACTGCTCCATCTTGCTCTCTGGGCGACATTTGATTCGGAGGATCATTCCGACACCTCAAATAGGCCAGTGCACATATTCAGTTCGGGACCAATGGAGACGATCCCCCCGTTCTCAGGGTTGTGACCAAATTCTCATCTACCGTAAAATTGAGAAATGACTGATCTACGAGATGCAAGGTTTTACCGCGATTCGCCCTCTTACTGTCCGATTCTGCTCTTTGACTAATTCTGCCCTAGATAATCATCGAAATCCCCGGTCTAGATGAAAGAGATACCCGAATTCCGGAACCATGGATACACTCTCATTAATCTCGTTGATGCTACGGTGTATCTCTGAAAATTGGATGTTCAGGGAGCGTGAGTCCTCTGAAGCTATTATTCACGACAATCCGCCCTCTTACCACTACATCCTGATCGTTGGCCCTCGTTAGACTCGACAATTCACTCCGAAACCTTCGGTCGAGCCGTTGCGCATGTCCACTCCAGGATCAATCAAGAGTGTCCTGCAGATCTCGTCGATGCGATCATGCATCTCTGTACTACATGGCCAGGGAAGCACTATCCATGAGACCCGATCCTTCCTGGTAGGTCGCCCTTTTACTGTTCCATCTTGCTCTCTCGGCGGAATTCGATCCGGAGAATCATTCCGAGTCCTTAGAAAAGGCCAATGCACATTCCACTTCGGAACCGATCAAGACGATCCCGTCGTTCTCATGCTTGCGACCCAATTCTCCGCTACCGTGAAATTGAGAGATGGCCGATTGTTGACGTGCAAGGTTTTACCGCAATGCGCCCTCTTACTGTTCCATTCTGCTCTTCGACCAATTCTGACCCAGACAATCATTTGAATTCCCGGCCTAGCCGATGAGAGACCCGAATTCCGAAACCATCGATACACGCTCATAAAGCTCGGTGATGCAAGGGTATATCTCTGAAAACTGGATCTCCAGGGAGCGTGAGTCCTGTAAAGCCATTGCTGACGACAATCCGCCACTTCACTATCTCATCCTGATCTTTGGGCCCTATCGTACCCGGAGAACTGCTTTGGGTTTGAAAATTTGAATAGGCTTATAGCTGCTGATTTTTGACGCGTTAATCAAAAAGTACAATTTTGGGCGAAAGTAAAAAATTCTGCGAGTTTGAAAAGTATCCCTATTGGGTACCTGCTGTCTGCGGGTGAGCTCGGCTCAAGCTATCGTATACAGTAAAATATTATCAGCTTGAATTATTTGCTTGAAGGGAGTTTAAGTTTAATTTGCGCACAACACTATTGTTGTATGAATATGCTCTGGGATATGAAATAATATTCGGCTGTATTTGGCTTCTAGAAAATTTCTGAAATTTGTAGTCTGTGCCTCGCAACTCTCCCCACTAGGGACGAAAATTGGGGAAACTATAAAATTACTTACCCAGATGCTGCATTACAATAATTAAGCCGCGGGCAAAATCCCGTCCGTCCGGATCCCCCCGAGCAGGGCTGCCAACGTAGAATCGTAAGCAGGGTTGCCAACTTGATGGAAAAAAATATGAGTTGGTATTTTGAGAGCGACAATAGCCCTTATGTGTCGCGAGTGTCTAAGTACTTACTATCTAAGATCATCTAAGATCATCTGAGATCATCTAAGATCATCTTAAAGTTATCTTTTGATTATCTTTTTATCTTATTGTTATCTTTTGATCATCTTTTTATCTTATTGTTATCTTTTGATTATCTTTTTATCTTTTGGTTATCTTATGATTATTTTTAAGTTATTTAGTCGTTTTTTGATTATTTCTACTTTGCTTTTTCGGTTGTTTTTCCTTTTTCGAGTGATTTTTTGATACATTTTCATTTCTTTGGTGTTTAATACAATTGTTTAATACAAAAATCAATCACTCCAATTGAATATTGGATTGATTGATTTTTTATGTACTATGTAATTTTTTAGAGATGGTATTACTCAATCGTTGTTTAATTTACATGATTTTTTCTGAAACACTTGAGTGATTTACCATGAAAAAAGTTGGTTATTGAATATCTTTTCAACTATACATTGGGTACTCCTCAGAAGATTTGATAATTATTTAGAAAGATTTTATTAATGAATTTGAATGAATAAATTTCTTCTGTTGCATTATGGGAATTGTTAGATTTTTTGTTATATTGATTTGAGTGTCTTATCATGTTGTGTGTAAAGTGTTGATGGATTAGTTTTGAATTTTCCGCTTCGGTCGCTCTCAGCGGAGTTAATAACTCTTGAGCCATAGCCTAGGCGAGATACCGCAACGTTATCATCAGTGTAAAGTGGGTGTTTCAATAGTGCTATGTGTGATTAGTTGATTGCATTAAAGCCTATATATGTGATGAGTGTGGTGTTGATGAGTTTGTATTGGATTTTTCGCTTCGGTCGCTCTCAGCGGAGTTAATCACTCTTGAGCCATGGCCTAGGCGAGTCACCACAACGTTCTCATCAGTGTGAATTGAAGTGTTTTAATTATGATTGATGTGATTTTTGGTTTGTTTTGAATCATCAATGGTGTTGTATGAGAGACTGTTAGTGTTCTTCAGTGTAAAATCCATTTTGCAACAATAGTTATTAAAAAGTTTATCATTATCTCTCATTCTATTTTGGTGAGAGTATTGAAAAAAAAGGAAAACTTTGATCTCTGATGACGATTTTAATTGATTGCAAAATCTTCTAAGAGTTATTATCAGGAGAATCTTTTCTCTATTTTGTTCAATTATTGCATGATGGATAATGCAGTCAGAGTATGTGCGTTCGTAGCCCAGAATTTCACGATTCCAAGAGAATGTACAAATCTATGGATGAGTCATTTACTAACAGGGGACCTTCAAGGGTTCTGTGTAGAATGACTCAGATATGTAGGGATTCAATTGGGGGGAAATTCTTTGATGGGATCCGTCAGTCAGCTAATAAGAACACCGAGTCCTTGACATTACCTCAGCACTTTTGTGAGGCACCCTACCGCAGGCGATAGTCAAGTACTGGATTCTTCGTATGTGGATGTCAAGTCGATTGATTATTAGGAAAAGTTCTACTATGACGCAAGATTATCATTATTGAAAATTCTGTCCTATTGTCATGGTCTTGATTCTGAATTAAGTGTAATTTTGCAATCAATTAAAATGGTCGAAATTTGAATATAAATGAATTGAATTTTGTCGAACCTTAGCAAGAATCATTTTATAGTCCTTTTCAAGTGACTTAAAATTATTCGAAAGTTTTTTCTAACTAAACCTATGAAATGAATGGAGACGAGAGAGGAGAGACGGGCAAAAGTCCCGTCTCTGTCGAATTTTATTGGATTATTCAATATACATACATTTCTTTACAATTTTCATGAAGTTTTCATAATTTTCCACAAATAGTATAGGAATCTTACATTATCATTCAGAACATTAAATAATCTTCAATGATTTGGAATCACCCCGACTACGTATTTCCTGTTGAGAATCTCCTGTTGACTGAGATTGTCCAATGGGTTAGCGGGATACACTTTCTCTCGGCCTCGGTGGTGCTGTAGAATGAAAAATCATTAAAGCGTATTATTATTCTACTATAAAACAATTGAAGACGTTTGTGTGTATATGTGTATATATGGGTGGGTGTGTGTGTGTGTGTGTGTGTGTGTGTGTGTGTGTGTGTGTGTGTCAGTCAATAGAATTATGAGGGAGGTGTTGTGTATAGGTATTGAATGTTGAAATTAATTGTGTATGTGCGTGTATGGGTGGGTGGGTGAGTGAGTGTGTGTGTGTTGAAAGATTTATTATAGGCCTATTAATTGATATTATTATAGATTATATTAATAATCATTGATCATCCAAAAGGTCATTCTATTACTTACCAGTGCAGCCTTTGAATATGACCCTTGACTGTTCCAGTGGCAAAGTCATTTTTCTTTAACATCTGAATGATCAGCTGCAATCGGATGTTGGACTGATCTATTGGCTGAAAATAAATAAAATGAAAGTTATATTATTGTTCATAGACCAACTGAATCTGTTTATGTGTTAGTGAATTGTGTGGTAGGTATATTCATATGTGAGTGAATGAGCGTGAATGTATGTGAGTGAGTTCGTGTTTGTGTGTGTGTGTGTGTGTGTAACTGTGGATTCATATAAGTGAGTGTATCGAACATTTTATGCATATTGATTAATATTAATTGATCAATTAATTATTGATTGAGTGATCAGTAAAGACTCACCATTGCAGCCTCCTATGATGCTCCGGGAATTTCCGAATGATGATGAGTTGAGACTGGAGTTGAGATTGCTCCATACTGTTGGATGCTACAACTTTAATGAAACATTATATAATTATTGAAGTTATATGTTTAAATGTTTGTGTACTCAATTGTTTAGATGAAATTACTCACCTGTGAAGTCCCCTGTGATAGACTTCGATTGATCCCGTATCTCCTGGAGGTTGGCTTCCGAAGTGACTCCTCGATCATCAGGAACGGCATTGACTTCACCCCACGATGGGTTAAGACAGACTGGCCCTACTCGCCGCTTCAGTTTTATATATATTTTTATCAGCTCTCTCTAACGACTTTCAAGATCGATGTCGCGTGTATCAAAATATCTATTGTATCTTCGTCTATATTATCATCTAAGATTATCTGGTAGTTATCTTTTGATTATCTTTTTATCTCAACGTCATCTTTCGGTTATCTTTTCATCTTTTAGTTATCTTTCCGTTATCTTTGAGTTATCTCATCATTTTCTTTATTATCTTTTATCCTCATTCCGTTAGAATTTCATTTTATGGTCTTTTTTTGAGATAATTTTACGACAATTCAGAGCGGACCATTGAGAATGTCACATATGTAGACAAGTATTTGTATTGAGATGGAAGTCCTTATCAGCTGTGTGCGTCTAGAAATTGAGTCTAGAGCGGAAAAAATTTTTCTTTCAAGTTTTTTTATTACAGATCCTCATCAGTCACGTATAGTTGAAAGGTTTCTTATAATATATAGGAACTTCTTCGATGAATTCAAAAGTAAGTATCAATTCAAGAGTATGTTTCTACATTTTCCAAAAGTAGTCTTCTGGAAAATGTAGAAACAACAGTCATATCGGAAATTGGAGAGTTTTCTTGTGCTTGCGTGCGTGAACCTGTATGGGAAAGTTAATTCTTAGAAGCTTCAGAAGTTTTCTATTAATCGATAGTCTTAGTAGTGAAGAATCCCATTAAAAAACCTACCTTAACAACTTTCTAAAAATTTTGAAATACCTTTAGAAATCGCAAAACTATCGAGTTTCCCAAATAAAGTGATGCCGAGCGAGCGTTAGCGAGCAAGGCAATATCGCTAGTAGATCATGAAGCAGGTGAACCAGATGAACATCCTTCCTGTCCTTCTTCCTTGTCAGTGGCAGCTGTATGCGGTTGAATCAGGTAAACGCGACGCGGTTGACGCGGTAAAAATTTTCCAAATTTTTCCACGCAGTATCCCACTTCTGACACCAGTTTGTTACGGGAATTCGTAACGTAGATTCTCTTATACTGCACCTGGGGAATCCTGACTCGACAGGTAGGTAGGTGGAAATTCGGGAGTGGAATAAATACAAGGGAAATCCCTAGAGCTGCGTTTATTAGTCCGAAAATACAATTACGAGAGAGAGACTTTACGAAATACTGGGGTTGATTCTACTCGAGTGAGTCCGTCAAGGGCTGAGGTACTCGACTCAGAAACTGCCGTTCTAAGAGCTCGAAAAGTACTCGACGGGGTCTCGCGGTAAACTGCGAATCTAAGCCCCTTGCCAGAGCTTTTGAGCTCTATCTATACTCTCTCAGACCCCGCGTTTCTCCTTCGTTCGTGGCTAGGAGAAATGCAGGTGGGCGCGTCAGCGCTTTGTCCTTGCACTCCTCGTCTAGACTCGCAGGCGCTACTCGCGGTTTCTCGGAGCTTCTCCTAGCTTCTCGAAGTCTCCGCTTCTCTGTATGCCTGTACATTAAGATACATAGTATATCTATAGCTTACAATAGAAGGTACATCTATATGTTAGAATACCAGCTATGCCTTAATGGTATACGCATATACTCCCATGTGCGGAGTACATATAGAGCTAGTTGGGAACCGACTAGATTCCTGACAATAAATCATTGTATAATTGACCTGCAATAATTCTTTATGGATTGAAATGGTCTTTCTTGGAATATACCGGATGTATATAGGTATAATGACTATAGTGAAGTCAAGCATTACGCTATTGTTTGTGTATGGCTGAATTAGCGTGGGTTATGATAAAATGAGCTGCGCGAAGTGCTTTTACGCAATATTTCACATCTGACTGTTTGAAAAGTTCTAACAAATCGCGTAGCTCTATAGGAGTCCACCCGACGTTAAATTTTTCACAAAAATATATACAATACCATAAATAATTAGACATTTTGCAGAGTTTAGCAATTTTTGTCCAAATTGACTCTTAGAAGGCTCATACTTATATACCTAATTTTTTAAATCCTAATGCCTAAAAGAACTCTATGATGATGAACTCACGATTCTTTTCCGTAGAATAAATCTGAATTTTGGACTAATTCTGTTCATAAATGAACCAATACTCAATCGAGTTTGTTTATTCCTTCCTTGATTATGAACATCTTAGTTGAATCAATTGACTGCTAGCTCCAAATTTGTACCGTGTCATTTGGACTTCATCCGTGGGCAAAGTTTTTTCCTAAGCCATTGACTATGGACTTTGTCTTTTGTTTGATGATAGGAGCACGGTCAAATCTAAAGACAGTTCAACTGATGAAGCATCCACAAATCTAACTTTGAAAATTTCAGAATCTCATCCTCTTTTTCATGATTGAAGGAGTATCTTAAAAATATCTCCATGATGTCTCCTAATAATCTTTCGAGTAATCAAGTTCTTACGTGGTCCAATTGGATTTATAACTTCTCTGAGGATAAAATTCGAGTTGCGCTCGCAAAGCTTGAGCTGAAATTTGATAGTTTTTTCAACAATCATCAGCGATTAATGTGGCGTTTGTTTGGCCAGTATTTGATGGATGATTTTGTGGAGAATGAGAGTTCCATATGCGAGATTGCGCTGAAAGTACACCGTGACTCTATACGTACTGACTTTATTGTTAATGTCCAGAGTGCGTTACTTCTTAAAGAAATAGGTGAGACATACGCGCGCGCACCCAACACCACCGTTCCCGTGCAGCAGAAGAGTTCCGGTGTATCATATCTAGCTGACAATAGATGTCAGAATTCACCCACTTCTGCCAATATTCAGAGACGATGCAATTATCGGTATCTCCTGCCATTCATTTAAAATTTGTCAAAGCGACGTTTCGGTTGTATGTAGACCAACCCTTTCCAAGCTAAAATACAAGTAAACGAACATACATATAAAACTACCACAGAATACCATTCGAAAAGAACCTGAAACTAATTAGACATACCTTTAAACATTAGATGAGTCTTTTTTTGAGAGATCAACATGAAATTGCTATTAGCAAGCGTGAGCTTGCAGTCTTCGATATAGATAAACATGATCACAATTATACATAGCAATCCAAACCTGAGGAAGTTGAAGGAGAAAAGGGAGGGCGAGGTGAAATATATGCAACACTTATGACATGATATGAAGTCTGTAAATCTTACCGTGGGAAGAATTATAATATTTTTTCCACTTAAATCTCTCATCTCTTGGGTGGGAAAGATGGAATTTCTTTTCCCCTGAGCCGCCGTAGCAGACGGCTCACCCAAGTCGACTGAGGAAAATGAAACCAAAATTTTATTAACTGGAAAATGGAAAATAGGGGGCAGTAGTGAACGGATGATCGGTGGTCGATAGAATCAATACTCATGAACATAAATGGTTGATCAAGCAAATATTGCAGTGATCATCCGTGGTCATCAGTCATTTCGAAATTATCAAGACAGTCTTTGTATATTTTTCTTAAACCTAATGTATCTTCCATCCGATTGAGTGTGTTGGGATAGAAATGAATATTCAACATTTCGGAAAAAAATCTAATGCCATACCTGCTTTCAACATCAAGAATTTGAAAGGAATTAAAATCAATTTGATGTTGGTACTCGTCAGCATGCACAGCTAACGCTGAGCGTGCTGACTTATTCCTAACATCTCTCTCATGTTCCTGGATCCTCTTTTTGGCTTTCCGTTTGCTAGTACCTATGTAGATTTTTTCACAGTCCTTGCAATTAATTTTATAAACGATGTTGTGTTTCTCTATGATGGGTAGAGGGTCCTTCCCCAATTTAATCATGTTACTGAATTTGTTATTGGTTGAATTAATGAGAACAAGATGGTGTTTTTTTATGATCTTACCAAGGGCGAGGGATAAATTTTTGATGAAAGGTAGAACGACCTTAGGCGTTTTGATGATGGAATTTTTTTGTGAGATTGAACGGGGTTGGAGCTGGGAATGTAAACGTTTGTTAATGTATCTGTTGATGAAAGAGGCTGGGTAATCATTTGATTGTAATAATTCTCGAATCAGGCCCAAATTCTTCTGGTGGAAGAGAGGGTCAGATAATAATATACACTTGTCCACTAAATTATATATAATAGCGATTTTTTGGGATATTGGGTGGTGTAAATGGAAATTTATGTATCTACCAGATGCTGTACTTTTCCTCTACCAATCTATAGAGCATGGTTGATTTGGAATCTTTCCAATTCTGAGGTCAAGGAAGCCAATGCTATTGTTAACTGGTAATTCATGAGTGAATTGTAATTGATTATTATATTTGTTGAAAATATCTAAAACTTCAGGAATTTTGTCCTTCAAAATAATAAGTAAACAATCGTCTACGTATCTTTTGTATAAAAGAATACTCTTTTTTGCAATCTCAAGACAATGTATTTCAAGCATTTCCAACGTGATTTCAGCATAAAAGGGACTGGTACACGCACCCATAGGTGCGCCGATTTTCTGCCGGTAATATTTCCCATTGAACTGCAAAAAGGTCGACTCTAAGATGGTTTTAATGCCTGCTAAAAACTCTTGTTTACTTATTCTTCTGCCAATCGTGTTTTTGAAGTACTTCCATTCCTTACCCAAAGCTAATAGAATTAAATAATGTAATAAGTTAGTGAACAAGTTGACTACATCAAACGATACAACCTCATATTCTTCCGGAACAGATAATTCTTTCAAAACTTTTTTCATTTCATAACTATTTTTTATCCGTGAAGCTGGCGCAGGTACATGCTTGTTAAAATAAAGAGAGAGGCACTTATCGATAAAATGTGTAGGGCTATTCACAGCCGAGACTATAATGCGGACGGGATAGTCTTTTTTATGGGCTTTGATAAGCGCATAGGCCCTAGATATACTCATGGTGGATAGATTAGTTGGTACAAATTCGAAAACAGGATCCATATCGAAAACTCCTTTCATTTCCCAATCGTTCGTGAGATCTGATATCTTTTTTTGTAGGCCATTTAATGGAGAGATCTTAATTGGTTCATAATGAGAAGGATCATTGAGCAAATTTTAAACTTTTGATACGTAATCTTCTCTCTTTATCGCTACAGTGATGTTACCTTTGTCAGCTTTGGTGAACATGATTTCCTGGTTATTGCGTAAGAAGTTTCTTGTCAAATTTAAATTATGTGATAAGATCCGGTCTACTATTGGAACATGAGTTTTCCTTCTATTGAAGCAGTTTAACTGATGTAAGACATCTTTGCGTAAGGCCGGATTGATGTCTTCATGGGTTCTATAAACATATTCGAGGTTCTTCATAACTTGGAAAAAGGTTTTTTTGTCTAGAGTAGATGCAAAATTGAATTTGTCGCCAAGGCTCAAAGTGCTGATAACATAAGTTGGAAGTTCAGAGCCTGTCAAATTAATGAGAGAGGTGTTAGGAATAAGTCAGCACGCTCAGCGTTAGCTGTGCATGCTGACGAGTACCAACATCAAATTGATTTTAATTCCTCTCAAATTCTTGATGTTGAAAGCAGGTATGGCATTAGATTTTTTTCCGAAATGTTGAATATTCATTTCTATCCTAACACACTCAATCGGATGGAAGATACATTAGGTTTAAAAAAAATATACAAAGACTGTCTTGATAATTTCAAAATGACTGATGACCACGGATGATCACTGCAATATTTGCTTGATCAACCATTTATGTTTATGAGTATTGATTTTATCGACCACCGATCATCCGTTCACTACTGTCCCCTATCGTCCGTTTTCTAGTTAATGAAATTTTGAATTTATTTTCCTCAGTCGACTTGGGTGAGCCGTCTGCTACGGCGGCTCAGGGAAAAAAAATTCCATCTTTCCCACCCAAGAGATGAGAGATTTAAGTGAAAAAAATATTATAATTCTTTCCACGGTAAGATTTACAGACTTCATATCATGTCATAAGTGTTGCATATATTTCACCTCGCCCTCCCTTTTCTCCTTCAACTTCCTCAGGTTTGGATTGCTATGTATAATTGTGATCATGTTTATCTATATCGAAGACTGCAAGCTCACGCTTGCTAATAGCAATTTCATGTTGATCTCTCAAAAAAAGACTCATCTAATGTTTAAAGGTATGTCTAATTAGTTACAGGTTTTTCTCGAATGGTATTCTGTGGTAGTTTTCTATGTATGTTCGTTTACTTGTATTTTAGCTTGGAAAGGGTTGGTCTACATACAACCGAAACGTCGCTTTGACAAATTCTAAATAAATGGCAGGAGATACCGATAATTGCATCGTCTCTGAAGATTGAATACATCCTGCAATAGAGTATACACATCAGACACTTCTGCCAATATCGAAAGGTGGAAAAATGACACTTTAGCACTTGCGACTTGCGAGCGAGATTTTAAAGCGAGCAATCAGTCCAATATACGTTGTGCTACTGTCAATAATGAAAAGACTTGCAATATGCTCAATTACGGAAATTCAGCGTCATCATCGCCTGTTTCTCCGAGCACGCAGCTTGTCAATTCAAATTCAATTTCATTTTCCGATCACACGATCGATAGCAATATTCAGACTCATCATGCCCTTCCATCGAATAATTCTGATGATTCGGATAAATTTCCTGAGAGCGCTGATCTTTGCGATTTCTCTGATGAAATTTCTGTGTCACTCAGACCATTTCAGATCGCAAAGTCGGTGCAGCTCTTCTCACCCCAAATTCTCGAGTCTGATGAACAATCAAGCTCATCGTTGGATCTATTCCAAAATATATCACCAGATCATGACCTTTTGTCAAATATTGATTTCTACAAGCAAGATTATTACTCGTCTGTATTGACGGATGTCCACGTGGCTCAATCTTGTGCTTATCCTTTATTGCCAGGCATGACGTCTGTTCAATTTAGCCAATTCGGGCATGAAATTTCGCACGAGCAAGAGTGGCTCTGCTCAGATAATCATTTTGATTTGGTATCTTTTCAATTGAACCGAGAAATGAAATCTTCCCATCTCATTAGGGCAGAAAAACGTGGCGGCGCTCCAGAAGAAGTTACACCTTCTGAGTCCATCTCAAATCCTCAGGATGTCATTGATTTGTGTCGCTCTTGTGAGTCATTGAATCTTTTCAACATTAACCCATACCGATCATTTATACGACCATCCGGTTCCCATTTGATGAGTGCAGTCGGAAATTTGAAATATGACAAGCACGCGCGTGTTGTAATGCAAACTTGTCTGCCAAATGGGATTGTCAAGTTTCTTGAATCTAGAAATGCATCAAGATTAGAAATGGGCCTGATCAACCCTAATCTTTTCAATTTTGCCTCTCAGTTTCAGAACAATGGCACATTCCCCTGGCATTTGAATTCATCTCGTACCGACTTGCAATATCTCAAGTTTGAAGTTTGTTGGGATCCATATGAAACACTTGGTGGTCGCAGGATCGATCACAAATACTGGTCTGAGTATAAGGTCGTGTTTGAGCAATCTCGACCGACCAATGAGGCATTTTTCCTCGTTTTGACTGAAATCGAGGCCAAGCCCCATGCTCATGATCGGGAAATCATAGAAAATGATTATTTCAATTCTTTCCCTACTGAAAGAGCCCGAGTCGGTGACCGAGACGGTTGACCGAGTCGGTGTACGGAGTCGGTGACTGTTTCAGTTTACCGACTCGGTCACTTCGCATGGAATGGCCCCAAATGCCACGAAACGAACAATAAATGATAAATTATCGTCAGAGGTTAATAGAAAAATTAAAAAAAAATAGAAAAAAACACGCTCGGCTATTTTCACAATTTTGACGCGAGTGGGGTTCGAACCGGCAATCTCTTGATTACGAGTCCAAGCACATGTTCCCGGGGCCAGCGAGACATGTTCCGAGAGAGAGCTTAGTGAGCGTACTTGGAGTGTGACTCATAGAAAGTACCTAAGATCTGTTTATCGTCAGTTTTATTATGAGTTGATCATAAACTCTGGCGCCAGAGCACTGAGTCAAGCCGTAGCTAGGATGAGACTTGGAATATTTCTAGATCTGGCTGCCTGACCGAGTCGGTTGACCGACTCGGTCAGCCGAATTCAAATTTTCACGGGAAAGCAATAATTGTATGTCTGTATGAGTGACCGCGTTTCAATTTTTTCCAGGGAATACTATCTAATTTTTTTCGAAATTCATATTTTCTAAGTCATGTTTGATCTTTATTATCGATCTATGATCGCTTCGATCAGAATAATTCACTTTTCATTCAAATATAGTGAGCGAATGGCTCTATCCCTCTAGTTCTCGGCCCAGATTGAGAGGTAGATTTCCGAGCTGGTACGCCAGCCGGCTACCCAGCGTCTGGGGGAGGGGTGTGACGGCCGAGTATTCCGTCTATCCCTCTCCCTGGACCGAATATTGTACTAATAATATTTTATGTTACAGCTTTAGCACGAGAAGAGTTGCTGCATAGTTTAGCCAGGTAAGAGGGAGATGTACAGAGAAATGGCACTGTAGTAGGGCCCACGTGGCCCATATTTTGAGCTGTCCCTGGCACAAGCCAATGCTGCTCCGACCAGTAGCCTTTTACTATACATTCCGTCGTGACGTTTCGGAGCGCTCGCACGCACCTGTCTAGCTTATTGTGCGCGTTGTCCATGCCGCCCGGAGCCCGTCCTTGGCATGATTTAGCCGGGGCTCCGGTGCATGCATTTTATATACTTTGTGCCGTGGTCTATTACCAAAATCACCATCGTCTGGGATAATTGCAAGCTGCCTGATCGCCGTGAGCTGCGAGAGCCGGTGCCCAATCTGAGGTCGAGTGACCATCCTGCGTCAAGGCCAATTATAATTGTGAGTGCCTCTCGTAAATCTCTCTTTCCTCACTCTGGGCTCATAAATTGTATTTTCCCGAATGCGCCCTCGATAATCGTGCTCGGGCTTGATTCACCGTAACGGTCAGCGGACCGTATTGTGAATAGTTTTCTTTAATAAATGCCCGTTTGCTCCTTTTTTTAATCGAGCGTGTGCTCATTCAGTGCTCCCCTCTCCCGATTTCTTGAACAATTACAGCAATTGCTCACTCCCTGAGCTCCTCAAATGGAAGCTGGCTTTGCCTGCAAGTGACGAGTCACCGAAACCGTCACAATTTTATACACATTGTGAGCTTACTATCATTTCAAGGTTAACTCTCCATATGATCATTGTGAAAACTTTTACTGGAGGGAACAGAACTATCCAGAACTTTTACTATCTTGAAAAACTTCCAGAAATCGTAAAGTTTTGATTTTCCTAAGTAAAGTGGAGTCGAGTGAGCGTTAGCGAGCAGGGTGATATCGCTAGTCCCTGATTCTTTCCCATCAACATCAGAAATTTAGTATGCATTCCAAAATGCAAGTTTCAGTATCGTTGACAGCAAAGATACACATATATCGATTCTCTTAGCTTCTCCGGTTCCAAACCAATTACAAACAGAATTCTTCTCAAGAAAACTGAGTGAATGGTGGCGTGTCGGCGTTATTCAAAACTCGCATATTGAGAGAGCATTCAAGAATGACGGTAGAAGAAGCTGTTCCCCAACATTATTTGAAGACCAAAGACTAGACCAAATTTCAACTTGGAACTTGGTGACTTGTGACACATTAAGAAGTCTGAGTTGTGCATGCCAATAACTCATTTTTGAGAATGACCACCTGGCGAAGTCAATTCGATGTACTAGGCCCAAAGTTACAAGGTCTAACAAATGATCACACTTCTACTTGAGTCACGATACTAATGGGGAATTAGTGCAAGATCTGGATTTCCCACCTTGAGGATGCTTCATCATTAATGTGATATAACCCGATGAAATTGGTTTCAGCAGTTTATATTTCTGCGCATACGCAGAAAAATTCATTTTCCAACCGAAAAGGCTGAGAATATTGATAAAACGTGGAAAAACAGTGTAGAACCCAGAAACACAGATCGGGACGACTTTTTTCTGGGAGAACACACGATTTCACATCAATATAAGGATTTTCAGATTTTTAGAAAATTGGGTTTTTGAAGAATTGAATTTTCTCCGTTTTTCACCTTTTTGCTCATGGGGGCGTCAGTAGCTCCAAAAAAATTTTTTCAAACTTATTTCGATAGACTTTTGAGAGACCTTCCGAATCTCACTATTTGAGTGGTCGTATCTTATCTCACGTCGGAACTACACCCATTTTACTGAAGAAAGTTTGGTATTTTGCCCTAAAAACACTATCACATAGATATTCCCCACGGAAACAAGAAATTTTTTTTGGATCCCACAGAGAGTGAGAAGTTCATTGCTTTGACCATAAAATCGATTGAGAATAGTAGAAAAACAATCTGAGATATGTCTGCAATTCGTGGTCCACTATCGCGCGGAATTACGCATATACAGCGTAGTCGCAACAGCGGAATAATGACCGTTTCCAAGAATCTGACGTGCCTTTAACGACGCCCAAGAATTCGTGAGGGATAAGTCAATCAATATAGAAACTGAATATATACATCGTTTTTTGAAAGGTGTGTACATACCGTAACAGGGGGTTAGAAAAAATTCTGGATTTTCAGAAGAGTTTTTCAAAAAGTTTTGTAATAGTTTTCAGATTTTGTAACTTCCGATAGAAGAAGTCTTTTTTATCATTACGTTTGTGATGTTTGGAATCTGACGGCGATTGTTTGTCGTGTAATGATTCACCTCTAAACATTACATAACAATACGTAACATTAGTGTATCGCGTTCAAGTTGATGGAATGTTTTATGTGTATTGAATAGAGGAAAGAGCTCGGAATCATCCCGGCAGCGTGATACGGCGAGATGGAAAAAATTTCCCAACTTAGCGTACGCTAGATCCAAGTTTGGGACTTCACTTCGATCATGGAAATTCCTCGCGTGCGCGAGAGTTGTCCAACTCAGCCTACGCAAGACTCAACATCAGAAGCTTCGCTCGTGGATGGAAAATTCACGCGCCCGCGAAAAATTCCCAACTTAGCGTGCGCGAGGCTCAATATCGAAACTTTAGCGATTCGCCTCGACCATAGGAATTTCTCGCGTGCGCGAGAATTCCCACACTTAGTGAACGTGAAGACCGGAATCAGAAGCCTATGTCGGCCGTGGAGAATACTCGCGTTTGCGAAAAAATTCTCAACCCCGAGCACGCGAGGCCCGCAGTTCACCTCGACCATGGCAATTTCTTGCGTGCGCGAGCGTCTTACAACTGAGCGTCCTGGGAGATTCTCGCAGGAACGACAAGTTCCCCAATTCAGCCTATGCGAGTCCCAACATCAGACGCTCCTCTCAGTCGTGAGAAATTCTCGCGTGCGCAAAAATTTCCCAGCTTAGCGCACGCGAGACCAAGATAGACATCTGATGTTTGGCTTCCCGCATGCCAAGTTGAAAATTCTTCGCGCACGCGAAACAACCGAGAGGAGCTTTTGGTATTGGGTCTCGCGCACGCAAGAAATTTCCTTGTTGGAAATGAATCCTGACACTTCAGTTGCCCGTACGCTCAGTTGGGAATTCCTCGCGCATGCGAGAATTGTCTGCGGCTGAGAAGAGCCTTTGATGTTGGGTAGTGTGGGCGCTAAGTTGAGAATTTTTCCGCGCACGCAGGAATTTTGCACGGCCGAGATTAGCTTCTGATTCTGAGCTTTGCGTACGCTCAGTTGGAAGATGCTCGCGCGCGCGAGAAATTTTCATGGTCGAGATGACCTGCGGGCCTCGCGTGCTCTGAGTCGTGAATTTTTTCGCGAACGCGAGAATTTCCCATGGATGAGAGAAGCCCCTAATGTTGGGTTCCGCGTGCGCTGAGTTGAGAATTTTTTCGCGCACGCGGGTATTCTCCACGGCCGACATAAGCTTCTGATTCCGGTCTTCGCGTACACTGAGTGTGGGAATTCTCGCGCACACGAGGCATTCCTATGGTCGAGGTGAATTGCTTAAGTTTCAATGTTGAGCCTCGCGCACGCTAGGTTGGAAATTTTTGCGGACGCGTGAATTTTCCATAGCCGAGCTAAGCTTCTGATGTTGGGTCTCGCGTAGGCTGAGTTGGACAACTCTCGCGCACGCGAGAAATTTCCATGATCGAAGTGAAGTCCCAAACCTTGGGTCTAGCGTACGCTGAGTTGAGAAATTCTTTCCAACTCACCGTAATATGCTGCCGGGATGATTTCGAGCTCTTCCCTCTATTCAATACACATGAAACACCTCATAACCTCGAAAACATCACACTAATGTTACATATTGTTATGCAATGATTAGAGGTGAATCATTACCCAACGAACAATTGCCGTCAAATTCCAAACATTACAAACGTAATGATAAAAGTTACTTCTTCTATTGGAAGTTACAAAATCTGAAAACTGTTACAAAATTTTTTGAAGAACTTTTCTAAAAACACAAAATTTTTTCTAACCCCCTGTTACGGTATGTACACACCTTATGAAAATGATGTATATATTCAGTTTCTATATTAATTGACTTATACCCCCACGAATTCTTGGGCGTCGTTAAAGGCACGTCAGATTCTTAGAAACGGTCATTATTCCGCTGTTGCGACTACGCTGTATATGCGTAATTCTGCGCGATAGCGGACCACGAATTGCACACATATCTCAGATTGTTTATCCACTATTCTCAATCGATTTTATGGTCAAAGAAATGAACTTCGCACTGTTGGTGGGATCCAAAAAAAATTTCTTGTTTCCGTGGGAAATATCTATGTGATAGTGTTTTTAGGGCAAAATACCAAACTTTCTTCAGTAAAATGGGTGTAGTTCCGACTTGAGGTAAGATACGACCACGCAAATAGTGAGATTTAAAAGGTCTCTCAAAAGTCCATCGAAATAAGTTCGAAATAGTATATTACGCAACAAGAGCGAGAAGGTCAATTTCCGCACAAGTTGCCAAACGAGTGCGGAAACTTTTTGCACGTGTTGCGTATACTATTTTTCGCAACTGTGCGCGAAGTTGTAATTAAATGCACCTCTGTCCGAGCAAGATCATCTTGAAAACGAAGTTTTGAAGAAAGGCCAAATTCAGAGGGATGACGTGACATCATATTTTGGAACTGTGCGTGAATAAAAATGCATTAGAGCGAGAAGTCATTCACGCATTACTTCTCGCACTGTAAATAATGAAGAGAAGTCTCATTTTTCACAACTTCGCGCACACAGTTGCAAAAAAAATTTTTTTGGAGCTACGGACGCCCCCTATGAGCAAAAAGGTGAAAAACGGGAGAAATTCAATTCTTTAAAAACCCAATTTTCTAAGAATCTGAAAATCCTTACATTGATGTAAAATCGTGTGTTCTTCCAGAAAAAAGTCGTCCCGATCTGTGTTTCTGGGTTCTACACTGTTTTTCCACGTTTTATCAATATTCTCAGCCTTTTCGGTTGGAAACGAATTTTTCTGCGCATGCGCAGAGATATAAACTGCTGAAACCGATTTCATTGGGTTACATAACATTAATGATGAAGCATCCTCAAGAGGGGTAAATCCAGATCTTGCACTAATTCCCCATTAGTATCGTGACTCGAGTAGAAGTGTGATCATTTTTAGACCTTGTAACTTTGGGCCCAGTACATCGAATTGACTTCGCCAGGTGGTCATTCTCAAGGAAATTTTCTCGGCTTTTCGATGAAAATAGTTTCAGTAGTCTAAATTTCTGCGTTGCGCAGAAAAATTCATTTTTCAACCGAAAAGGCTGAGAATATTGATAAAACTCAAAAAAACAGCATAGAACCCAATAACACAGATCGTGACCACTTCTTCCCGGAGGAACACGCGATTTCACATCAATGATGAATACTGAATTCAAAATATTTCGGATAATTTTTTTCAACCAAAAACTCAGAGATAGTTCATTTCAACCAAGAATCCATAGATACTTTTTCTTTGCCAACATTTTTTGAATAGCTCTGTTTACAGAAATTTGCACATAATTCCTTTCAACCAAGAATTTTCAGATCGTTTCTTTCAACGAAAATTCTTTGGATAGTTCTTTTTACTCTCACGATTTCAGATAGTTCCTTCTACTCTGAGTCATCGATATATAGATGAGATCTAACTTATCGTTACGATTTGGATATTTGAACGCAGGAATTTTTTTGCTTATTTAGATTTTGGATACTCTGTTGAGATTCCCGTAATTCACAGATATAGTAATCGATGCAGATATATTTGCATCGTGTAAGGTTGATTGTTGCACAGGGTACAGCTCACGAGGTACGTATCTATTCGATATATTGTCACACCAGACGTCAAAAAATCGATCTATTTCAAATGATTCACTATCAGAAACAGAGAAATTCAGCACTGAAACCCAGTCCCGGAGACTCTTGGTCGGTTTCACGATAAAGTTTGACGGGGAGCTGATTCCCAAAATTCATAATCAGCATTCTGTATTCGAATATACATTGAGTAATGATAGCCAGTTACAATGAAGATTAAACAGATATCATGGGATTTATTCGAATTTTCAGGAAGAGCTCAATTGGCCAATGTTGCGGAGAGGAATGGAGAGCAGGCCGTCGGCCGTAGGAAGATCACAGAGACACCTCGCATAATAAAGGCTAATTGCAAAGAATCTAAGGAGCTACCTGTTGATAATCAGATTGTCAGAGGTAGAGGGATCACGGAGACGAGGTCTCACACGATCACGGCTTACCGTGGAGTATTTGAAAAGCTACCTGTTGGCAACCAGTTGGTGTTGATCAATAACGAGACGTCAATTTTCAATATTCGTTCGAATGGGAGTGTGAACGATGAATGGCTCTAGCATCAAGCCAGATCGTAGATATTGACTTTGAAAGTTTACTCGAAATTTCGTTTGCCTTCTAGGAGTTGTCCATTAATTACGTAAGGAAAATTCCCGTCTACTTTGACCACCCACCCACCCCTTGTAAGGGAGCGTCAGATTGTAAGTAACCACCCACCCTTTCTTACGTAATATTTAACACATGTTTTTAACTTAAATTCGTGTATTGTCGTTGCGTAACATTAAACGCTCGTTTTGAACCTTAAACTCGTAAATTGACATCAAAAGAGCACACTTGACACACAGCTATGCATATCTAAGTGAACTTATTTTTAGTTTTGAAAATTTGACAAAGGAATGAGAGTCTCATTTTTTTGAGAAACGGGGTCGAAACCCATTCCTTGATAGAATCGATGACAGGAACTGATGATCCTTCGGCCAATATTGATTTCAATTGATCTTTTGCTAACCAGAAATTGTCAAATTTCTCGGCTTCTCCACTCTCGACCCATTCAAGATCTGGTTCATCTCTTGATTCTTTGTTCTGTAGCACACACAACAGTTCGTTGTCCCTTTCAGCCAGAATTGAAGCGACGTGCATCCTTTTTTGGCGCCAATTCATTTTATGTTGCAAAGATTGCATGTGAGAAGAGGCTGACTTCTTTGATGCGAAGTAGATCCCACAAGTTTGACAACATCTATCGACCAAGTCTGACTGTAAACTAGGGCAATATAAATCATAAGGGAGTTGTAGGAAACGATCATTAGGAGGTGATATTTTTAAAGCCAATCTTTGCATCAACGGTAGAAACTTCGAGGTTCGCATTTCAGCAGCTCTAGGGATTTCGATTTTGCCATCTTTGTAAGCTAGTGGATATGGTGGAGGCAAGAATCTGTCAGGCAGGACTTTTAGGAGATCACTCCTGAATTCGCCACAACATTTCTCGTTTCTACATTTCACGATCTAAAACGTAGAAATGTCATTTTTCAAGATATAAATAACGCGTTAATTCTACTAAACTACGTATATGGATTCATGCCCAACCTGTAATAGGTATTGAGATTCTCGTACGTGTTGCGAATACCATTCTTCATTGCGTGGGGCACATTCTTCGCGTAATATTTCATCAACTTTATACTCTGCTTTGACGGGGAAGTCATCGATAGTCATTTCATTCCAGATTTCAGCCAGAGTATTCCCAGCATGTTCGAAATTCCTCTTTTCTAACTCGGCATCAATCGTTTTCCCACTCCCATTGAGATGGCTACCGTAGTAATCGTGTTTCAGAATTACTCCGGAGAGTTGCTTACTGAGAGGAGCCATTCTCCTCTCGCTTCGATTGTAACAACTCCAGCCTGGAGCATTTGTGATGGCAAAAAAAGCATCCAAGCCGAACTCAATGAAGTGTTGAATAGCCTGAGTGATGGTCTTTGGAAACCTGGAAGAAATTTTATTCGTAATAAATTTATTGAAAGCGGGCTTATGTATAATCAATTTGAATATATTTGTGATGGTCTAAAGTTGATTTTTCAGGTATATTGTTTGCTTTACCTGGGATTTTCGTCAGGGCCACCATCAACAGTCATGATGATAACTGGCTTCAAAACTCCATTAAATTTCATAATAGTATCAAACTCTTTTATTTCTAGTAATCTTCGGAAATCCGAAGCATGAGTAGCGGCTGTAGAAGAAGAATGTTTACCACTTCGTATACTGATATACGTTGGCCCAGAGTAAGACACAGCGTCCGGAGATCCGAATCTATTCGGTTCTATCACTATCCCAGCATAGACTGATGGTATTAATTTATGCCGTGCTGAGATTACGAAGTCGTGATCGGGTAATTTCACGACATATTCCACATGCATCAAAAGTGGCGATTGTTTCTTTGCAGCAGTGAGACCAATCGGCACCTTGGCTTTGTCATCTTGTGAAATAAACCCTACTTGATCAGGTCCTAACATAGAAGCAAGTGACTCTACACTCCGAATAGAAGCGAGGCAGAAATCATGATCAGTGTGCGCTTTGTGATGATCATTTTTGGCTTTGTACAATTTTACAGGCACTGTTCGCACGTGTTTTCGACCTTCAATCGATGAAGATTTTCTGGGCATTAATCTCAAATAAGTGGCACTTCGTGACAGGTGATAACCTCTCTCATTCAAAAGATTACAAAGATCGTCTAGTGTCCGGCAGCTACGAATTTCTTCGGTGCGTCGTCGATCATGAGCCGCACTACCATGAATGGCAATCGACTTGATAGTTTCAAGCAAACCTGGCTGCGTATCTTCTAATTGGGGTCTACCAACTTCCGCTTTTCTCATAGGACTTGACTCGAAAGACGTTTCTATGGCATTCAATTTTCTTTTGACCTTCTCTCTATGTGCTTGTTGATACTTGGCATTATTTTTGATATTTTGGAGAGTTTGTTTAGCAGCTTCTAGTTGGAGCTTGGTTTTTTTCATTTCTTGGAAGCTGTCCAATGTATCATCAATTCCAACGTTCTGCATCATTAACTGACTGCTGAGTTTACTCTCCAATGCTTGAACTTTTGCCAGTTGTTTGTCCTGAGCCGGTTTATAGATTTTTTTTTTCAAGGGATCGTTGATACGTTGTTTCTCTTCATGAGTTTGACTATCATTCAGTCCATGCTCAGACTCAGGGTTTGAAGACATTGGCTCAGATGATGATTGCTGATTGGAAGAATTAAGTGTTGTAAGGAAGATTTCATTTTGGATGTATATTCAAAAGCCAGCTGTTTCATGAGGTCTGGCGTTGCACAAAAAATTGGGGAAATGGCCAATACAAATATAGTGTGTACAAATGACTTTTGTAAGATCACCTCATAAGTTGTGGACTCACTTTTTTGTTAGACGAAGAGGTACTCGGTTGATTCTCAATTCCTTCAACGGGGTTGAGGTTCAAAGTGCAAACCTGCGTCGATGCAAATGAAAGTTATAGCAGCTGAGTAAAGATTTTGACAAATATTCTACTTTTTCTTGGCTCATTAGCGAAAAGATGTGATTTTTAGAAATCATCCATCGTCGAACAGAGTTTTCTTCTACTGGATCAATTTCAACATGGAGAATCCTCATTCGAATCAAAGAGATGGTGATGCATGTTGTGACTTACGTTCCTCGTAAACTGCCCTTTGAATTTTTCTTTCCTTTCTTCAATAATATTTTCCCATCGTACCATCTCCGTATCTGCAACTTTCTTCAATTCCTCTCGATCTTTGTGTTGAAGTTTCAAAATACGCTATTTCTCTGCAAACTTCAGACGACTCTCTTTGCCTTTCATGCTAGAATGAAAGGCCTGATAATATTTGTAATACTTTTGATGCAGTTTATCAAGATCGACAGGCATGCTCTCTTATTATATCGATATTTCTGGAAACGCCTCGGAAAACGCTAATAAATTAAATGAATGCACTCGCGATTTGAGATTCACTCTTCACAGTTATTTAACTGACGGAATTCTTCTTGACCTGCGAACTCGACGAAAGCACATCGATGACTGATCATCGTCATTTACTCTATATTGTTTTAGCTCTCGCCGTCGAGTCGAGAACGCGTGCTGGAACAAGTAAGAACACGATATGTCGTCTTGGCTTCGCCAATGTGTCTCTGGAGCTCTATTTCGTAAACAAATAGCATATAAGAGCAGCCTTTGTAACCGCGCCACTCGGAGTCGAAGGCAAAGGTATCCGGCATGAGGCGCGATACTGATGCCTTTTCTTGGAAAGATTGGGATACTCGAGCGATCGTCGTATGCGATATTTAACAGAATATAATAGCAGTTGATACCGACTGTTTTAAGCACGTGCTTGAAAGACTGAGCTCAACCACTGGTAGAGAATTCCCACTGAACTAACAATAATCAAGTACCGAAAAATCTTACGTAAGAATTCAGTGTTTGTACCCACCTTTCAAGCGTAAGAAATGATAAGACTTTTGGCACCACCCACCCACCCACCCACGAGACCCTTACGTAATTAATGGACAACCCCCTATCACCGACGATGAGTCACGATATCGTACACATTCTCGTTTCATCCACCTGAGAGAGATTCGGAGTACTCATTGTTCACTTTGTCACATTAATTGACTCGAAACTCTTGTTTCATTCACCTTGGTCGCGACCTAAAACAATTCACATCTTATCTTTCATAAGCTCTTGATCAACTTCTAAGATATCATTGTGAACCATTGATCATTTTTATCAGTCTATTGGGTGTTTTTGTGTGGAAAATATACGTATGCAGGTAAATGCGACGAAACCTTGCTGTACCAAGCAGAAATAGCTGTGGACATGAATGAATCCGGCGCAGCTCCTCGTCAAGATTTTTGTGACCTTGAACAATATTTCAGCATCAGAACACAAGATGAATTGGAAGAGTTCAACAAGAAATTGAAAGATCGAGCTTATTCTTCAAGAATTGTGGGTGAATATCCTATTGAAATTCGAAACGATGTATCAACTTTTTCAACAAATAGAATGGAACACAATCACAAACTAATACTTCCACGTTTTCAGAGAGACTCCAGTGCTACTTTCATTGCGAGAGTTGGGGAAAAATCTGCGCAAGCTGTTTTAAATGGGTTTATCCACGACAAATTAGCGGAGCAGTACACATGATGATCGCAATGGAAAAGTAGAATTCAGGATTGAGCATATTTGGATTCTACTCCTTGGTATTTTTCGTTTTTATGTATACAATGAGGGAAAGTTCTTTGCAATAGCCCAAAAACAGATGGGACTAATGTGGATGTACTATTCTGAAAGACGCGTTCTGGGCATTATCTGGAAAAGGCTCAAGCTTCCTCGTAATGAGTCAAGTCTTTAGTATTTTTCCCTACGGCCCTCGAAAACTGTTTTCTGCGTAGTTATATTCTGTTACCATGACACGATATCTGGAATTTCGGAGATCTATACTTTGGTAATATCAAGTGAACCTCGATATATCATTAACCCTCGGTTGGCACACGTAGGTCTATTCGACCCAAGCCCTTTTTTATGAGATCGCCACGCTCGTAATTCGAAGTTTCCCGGGCTCTGGGTGACATTCGTTGGTAGTCAAGATGTGCCACGTACCGACCGTGCATATAGCAATGTTACGTATTAAATCTAGGGAAATAGCACGTTTTCGATATTTGAATTGAAGAATGAACAAGAATGAGTTTAGCTCGAATGGTCCAGTTTTAAATAATGATTGTATATTCAATTTACCTTTTGGTTCGCCGACGCGAGGAGGGAGAAGGGTGAATGACGTATACACAGAGTTATGGATGAACTATTTGAGCTATATTGTTCAGAATAAACAAGACTCGAGAAATAGATGAAGCTTGAAGCGCTTTGACAAAAGATGTGATCTAGCCGAAGGCCAGTGTAGCTCTGATGGCGGGCCGCTTCGCTCGTCGATGCGGCGGTGGCGCGGGCGTCGGGCCCTTCCGATGGGCCTTGTTGCTGTCTCTCTCGCACTCGTGGCTGCTTGGTTAGCGAAAGCGTCGATCGATGTTTGGGAGGCAAATCTTCATAGGTTTCAAAAAAGGGGTGGCTTGTGTTCAATTATTCTTAACTAATTACGCTGCCAGCTATAGTGACCATTTATATTCGGCGATTTTAATCGGGCGCGGGTCTTATACCATATTCATCAGTTATCTACTTTATCCGCATATCAGCTCGTTACACCTCCATCCTTAAGAAAAAAAATTGTTCACAATTTTTTCAGCAAACATTCATTCATGATAAGTCTCATGTCAACGAGCTGAACTTGTGATTTTTCCGTTTCATAATTTTTTTCTTACATCTCAAATCATATCTTGTATTACTATTGATCTCTGTCGCAATGATATTATATCACTCCTTACAACTATCATACGTTTTCTCCATTTCTCTCCAAGTTGAATCTACAACATGGTCGCTTTTACTGAATAAGTTGGAAAATTTTCCAATTCCGACAAAATGAGAACGTTTGAAATACCTGAATTATCTCGGAACGCACAGAAATTCGACTGATTTTTCGTAGGAACTTTGAATGGCAAACAGAACTTTCAAAATGATATTATCAGAAGTATTCAACAAATTTTCACGGAAAGTCCTCAAATATTGCTGTTAGTACTTTACAAAAATTGTATTCAGAATTTTGGAAGTTTGGAGTTGCAATTTTCATTTTTTTTATGAATCTCCCAATGATTGCGTAGGATAATGAAATTGTAAAAGAATTCTTGTGATATGAGTAGTTACAAGTATCTGAATTCCATCGATGAATACCAACTCACTTTCTATTATATGTATTCCACATAAATCTTATTCTTCATACCATACAAAGGTTTTCTCAATTCGAATGGATCATATTGTACATACTACATTTATTTTGTCTCGCAGAATAGTTTTATCTTCAATTTTATCATAAATAGTTCGTATCTCACTCATTCTTTCTCCAACATATATGTATACATCTATCATGGTAACCATCAACAGGTAATATCACGAACAATCATTCACTCATCTGACAAGAGAAATCTGGGCTGAAAAATCGTGAATGTGACATAAAAAAATACCGATTCATCATCTGAAATAAACATCAAGAATTGCGTCACCAAATCAACTTTGAACGCGTCAAGATCGTATGAATTTGCAAAAATCAACGCTGATTCCACATTTTTTATTCTATCTAAATTGCACAACAGGATGTAGAAAATATGATAAATCTGTTAAACAACCAAAAAATCTTCTAGGCATACTTGAAACGACGTTAAATTCTATATTTACCCCTCAATCAAGATTCAATTCTTTCAGACTTCGCAACACAGTAATTTATGGCGAATGAGGAAGTTTTCCGAACTCGTTTGATATTTCCCTGTCAAAAAGTCTGTCGATCCTAAATACCAAATCCCAATTTGATACGACGATATCCAGAAAAAGAAAAGGGAAGAGCAAAATTACTATATCTGATAGCTACGGAATCCTGATCAAGAATCCTAGTTTGAAGAATTATAATTTTCTTGATCTGTACTTTGCATTGGCATCATTAATCATATCAAATCGTAAAGTCCTTGGAGGAAATCCTGGCCCTACTGTTCCGGTTATGTCATAAAAGTGAATACGATAATCTTAACTGAGATAAGAAATTTGGATACCAAAGGTTATATTCAAATTAATCCGATTTTGAAAACTCGAATAATACCCTGAATTCGACAATGAATAGCGACAACTCCACTCATACAACAGCAATCAGCAACAAATCATTCATACCATTTCATTACTTCAAATCTTATCCGTATTATTGTATTTTTCACTCACAGATTCTCGCAATTTTGGCATCTCATTCTTGAATTGAACTTTGGACCAAAAATTTATCTGAATAAACGGGATGTGATTGAATACGTTTGAATATTAATGACTAATGTTGCAAAGAGAAAAATTCTAGCAGACGATTTTCTGGAATACTGACATTCGAAATGGCATTGGCAATTCTAGATGGGTCCCGAAATACATGAATCAGTCTAAAATATTCTGTAAGGTTAACTATTCTGTGATTCATTCGTGCTTCAAAAAGCTAGAATCGAGAGCGAAACCGACAATTTTTCTAAACCATGAAAATGTTTCAATATTTCATTGTATATTATGGCAATGTTAAAATGTAACTTTTTGAATTTATCCTGTCGAACAACTTAGGATGGTATTATTTTTCAATCTGAAACGATCCGCCGAATATTCGGAATGCAAATTTTAAGAGAGACACAAATATATGTGATCCAATCATCAATTGTTTTTTGCTTGAATCTATCACGTGATTTAAAAGGAGATTCAGGAAATTTTCATTAATATCAGCCACTCGCATTCATCAAATACTCATACAACCACTCAATAGCCTAATCAGAACGCATGAGAAATTCGCGGGTGAGAGCTACACTGTGAACGTGTCCTTAAGTATAACATACTATAACGTACTTCATGAAACGCTCCTGTATAGTACAGGCTGGAGCAGACAGTGGCAGAACACATGTCTGATGAGATCATGAATCTGTTTTTTCAATTAATGTATCAAAATTGGCTCATGACAGCTTTGCAGAACAACTCATTCCCAATATTTGTGCATTCAAATTATATTTTTTCTCATTGTGTGGTGGAATTTCATTGTGGAATCTTCAATCCATCAAACCCCATAGAGTGTGTTGTGAGTGGTTTGCTTGTTCATTGTATGTGCATTCCAAGAATGTTTTCTGTGATCACCAAGCTGTTCATGAATTCATCAAAATTATAGGCTCATTATCATGTGTTTGGTGAGAAAAAGTTTTCGGTTAGTCCAGTGGTTCTTGTTCCTGATTTTTCATCAACATATAAACTGTACACAAGTATCCATGTAGTCATTATGATGGTAAAAAACTAATCAAATAATAAGGTGTTCTAGTATTCAAAGTCTAAATAACCCTAGTTAGAATGAAAAGTCCAATCCGATTCATTCCCATTAATTCTGGATGGGGATGAATCGGCGAATGGATAGCTCTGTACAGGATCCAATCGGGTATAATCACATGAATCGGTTTTGAGTGGGTTTCGATCGGGTAGAAAATTTCAAGCTTCCAAAATGAATCGGGATGAATCGGACGATTCGAATCTTATAGGTTTGAATGGGGTACATTCATTCATTGTACCTAAGCTTGAATGGGATTGAATTGTAACAGTTCTTGTTACATAAATGTGAATCGGATTTAATGTGGTTAATGAAGAACTCGTATCAGATTGATTTGCGGTTATAATCACGACTTCAAAAATGAGTTTCGATTAATATCAATCATTGGATTATGAATTTGTGCGTTAGTAGCATTATCGCTCTCATGGAGATTCATGAAATAGAAATCCTCCCGAATCGACCCGAGTCTTTTGTTCGACTCTCTGAATGGAGTTGTTCTTCGTCTCCGCCCGATATGAAAATTCGAATCGAAGTCGGATGGGAATAATAATGAGGTTATAGGGTTGAATGGGACTCTGATTCGGCGGTGGATAGGCATGGTCTTTTAGGTTTTTTCGCGATCACTGAACAGAAAGCTGACATCACGCTCTGAATTAGGTTAAGGGGCGAATAGGGGGGGGAGGGGGTGCGTTGATCAGAATCGAGCGAGACAAGTCGAGAGATGGTGTCTCCGGGGTGTTACGGGGTCGTTGAACACGAATTCGATATTGACCAGCCTCCAAAACGCATGCGTGGGCAGATGCGAGGTTGGAGGTGCGAATTGATCCATATCGATTTTGAGAAGCCTAAAGAAGAAATTTTGGGGTATTTCGGGGTCGCTGAGCGTGAACTTGATATTGCCCGCTAGTCTGCACCTCGAGTCACGTCGGCGCGTGCTGGGGTGAAGGCACGTGTCAATTGAAATCGAATCCGAGGAACCGAGCGGAGTCGTCAGCGACTTTGAAATACTCGCAGGTCACGATCGCTACGGGAGGCTCAATTTTAATCGAAACGCGCTTCCAACGCTGCAGCTACTGATGCAACAAGATTTGGAGGCTGTGCGATGTCAAATTCGTGCTCAGTGTTCCCAAAATACTCTCTTAACATCATCTCTTATAGCATCATCCTGGTCGCATCATCAGCAGTCGGCTTAGGCATCAATACTCCGAATCAGTGCAAATTATGCATAGTGCACTATGGATATGAGCTGTACTAATACCACACTAGTAGTATGCTAGTCTGGGCGAATCTTTTCCACCTTGTCTCGCTTCGCAATTCAAATAAAATTAATTACCTGAGCTAACGTGTAGTAAGTGTTTTAAATAGAGTTTGTAAGTGATTTTCATTTTACACGATATCATCATTTGCTCATAAATAATGAACTGCTGCGTGCTCGTATATATCAAAAACTGCTCCCAAATATTAGTTATGAAAATATGAAGATAATGAAGAGTATCATGACTCGTGCTTGTATTAATGTGCTCCACCAGATGTGCATGCATGCAGCAATAGCTGTAATCTCGAGTTTGTCTTTCGTGTGAAATTTGCCGATTCAAAAACTATCAACCTAGCTACTTCTACTTGTAGACTGAATTCGTTTGACTGTCTCGAAAAACATTATTAGCCAGATCACGATATTGAGAGATTGGAACATTTAATGCGATTCCTGTGAGAATAGTAGAATACAAGAAGAAACCTATCCATTATTACGATGGCTATCATGATCAAGCAAACTATTTTGAGAATATTCAAGAATATAAGATCTCATATTCATGCCTTGGCCGTAACTTTTTTCCCACTTGCGTCTAGTTTCCACATGGATCAATCAAATCTCTTCCAGATGAGATGGCTGCATGGGGAGGAAATATGAATACTTGATAATATGAATACCTGCAATCACGAATACGGAGACATTACTCACAACATAGGAATTGTACGAGAAGACTTAACCAGATGCTATGTATATGTACATATTTTCCTCAACCTTTACATAGAATAATCTTGAAGATGAATTGTTACACGAGTTAAAGTGATATCTATCATCACTGTGCATCAAATACATCAAAAGGGGAGCACACATATTCTAGGTCGTTCGTCACATCCAAGTGTACCATTTTCTCCTCGAACTGAGTTATGGGGATACTTCGCTCTTCAGTATCTCTGCTCATCACCACGAAGATAATTTACTCGTGATAACTCAATATTTCGTGCTTGAATATGACATTCATTGTTATCCAAGTAGAAATAGAGAATCTCGACGACTTCCCCATTGGAGAGACGGATGATTGTATCGTCAGTAAGCTGTGCCCTTGTGTATAGAGCTGAGTGGAGAACAATATTTTGGAATATACATCTTTTGTACTGATTTTTGCTCAATTTTTGTTGGCTGTAAGGTACAATTGCGCCTTCTTTTGAACGATGGTGGGTCATTACACTGTCCTTACTAGACATCATTCTCTTCCAGAATTTAAAACTTTCATCTTCACATGGATTGGTCAAAACATTGATGTTAAATTCGTTCAGCTCCAAGACATGGTTGGTGACTTGTCCTAAAACGTCGGTTGTGCCTGTCACAAACTCTTTTAGATGTACCATCTCGCTTTCAAATGGGAAGGCTGAGGTTGCCCACAGAGGGCCAGTTTTCTTGACACTCTGTACCAAATGCAGAAGTGAATGCACATTAAAAGTCATAAACTCGGGCCCAAAGAGTTCTTCACAATTATTCACGAACTGATACAGATCTCTTTCACATCGATTTAAGGTTTCTTCATCAATTTTTGATGACATCAGTAGTCGAATACTATTCACAAATAATGAGAAGCTTTCGAGTACATCATCATTCAGAATACCCCTGAAACAAGGGATGCTATAGAAGATTAGCCAGTAGAGCCAATCTGCAGCCTTCCAGTTACCTTTCTTCTTCAACTCCTTCGGCCGGCGGTACATCGATTTGATTGGTTTAAGTGATGTCAATCTCTTATCTATCAATCGTTTATCTTCGTCCGACAGCTTGTAACGTCATCGAGAGTCATTTAAGAAACCCCAAAACTGTTTCGATACTCCAAGACAGACACCGTGCATATACTCCGGCGGATAGCCCCAGATATTGTCCAAATCTGGCAGAAGCTCAGCTATTCGTGAATTTCCTCTGACACCCCTGTAGACCTTCTCACCATTTTTACCTCTTTTTACGTGCTTGCGCTTCTTGAGATCATCCAAGTACACTTCCTGACTCCTGAGTGGTGTACCATGTTTTTTGAAAAACCTCATTGAACCTATTTTTTCACCGAAGGCATAACACCACGAGCAGCCGTGATGAGCATTATATTGCTTCCTAGCCTGGAGGATAGGTCTTGCAACGGTATCGACAGCAAATATGATAGGCTTGAGGAATATCCTGTAAGATTTTCTCTGGAGTTTGTCGAAAAACAACATACCTTGATTCATGAAGCCATCAATTTGTTGTAAGAATGATCCCACGAAAGAATTCATGAGATGGAAGTTTGGCTCGCAACATGTGAGCAAAACCGCTGCCAAGATAGTTGTCTTGAGTCTCAATTTTTGCGGTAGCTCATTAATGAGAAAAAGGATAGGCCACAAAGAGAATCTTGTGGTTCCATGCATGGAGCCCCCATCGATGTTTACGCTGGCTTTAAGAACAATAACATCCTCTTTACTATCATCAGGAGACCTCGTATTCCTATATATTTCTGCATCGTGGATATCAGTTATTGCTTTGGGTTTGATATCTCTATTCTTCTTGATATACGATACTGATTCTAGGAGAGATTCCCAAATGGTTCTGTTACTGAGAAGAGATCGCAGTTGGTATTCGACGCTCATGTTGATGTAGGAATTCTCGTTCTGAGCCGAGAAGTCGTAAACTACCCGACAATCTTCACATCTCGTGGAAGAACTCTTCTTCAAATCTTTCTTGAACATAGGTTTAGATCAAACTGCGAAACAATCTTTGCAATAGAATGTGTAAGTCTTGTGATCTTCTGAAGGATGGTTGAATTTGTTATTGTAATTTTGACTAAGATTCAGATTTTTGAATCCTGGCCCTGCAAGAACTTTTATCAGTTCTAGAATTGCATGCCTAGTTTCTTCCGAGATCTTGTGCCTCAAATAGATAGCTTGGACCATATTCAAAATATCCTCTACAGATAAATCTGAAGCTGGAAGAAGGACTAAATCCAGCAGATTGCGAAAGTTCTCCGAATATTTAGCGACAATCGGGCCATTCTCTAGCGCTCCCACATCTAGGCCTAAATCTGATGAGAGGTTGCCTCTTTTGGCAGTCGCGAACACTTGCACTGAATCATTTTCTGGATTACATCTGCTCTCTGACGCGTTCATTCGCGGTTCAGCATTGCTTAATGATCCATCGCGATCAATTCGTGAAGATGAAAATGTTGTTGATTCCTCAGGAGACTCAGCTGTCATCGTCTGTAAGTTGGCAGTATTGCAGTCAGACAGACATTCACTGGTCAATTTTAAGAAGCTTTCGTTGACCACTTCGCTTGCCCTTTCGTCTCCTGAAGGACAGTCTCCAATGCTCCATGAATCTTGTATTATCTTCGAACCTTCGAAAGAGACAGGACAAGTTATTCACATACTTCGACAAAATATCGTAAACTTCTCAAAGATAGAAGAAATTTCTATCAAAATGAGTAAGATTTCCGTTGAGGATCTCGAGCTTCTTTGTCCCTTTTGTTATTGAATCTTTTTTTCTAGTGATCAAGGAGCAGTTGAAATAGAAATTTTCTTGTCGTCAATGGTTATAGGCCAAACAAATGACGTATTCGATCAGGATTCAAATTTATCAAGAAACTATCGACTATTCATACAGGCATTCTCGCGCAATCAATGACTAGGCCGAGGTCGGACATGTCTCTGTATTTTGGAGACTAGTTTACATTTTGAATAAATTATTTTTCTCATTTGATCTAAATAACGATATATTATAGCACCTCCGTAATATTCATCTTGGCCACCAAGACTCAATGTTATTTTTAATTGTGAACCATCTCCTCCTTCTTGAATTCAAATTGAATTTGGTCTTACACTAGAACGTTTGATCCGAACTCAGTTGCACGTAAAAAAAAAATCAAATCTTATGAATGAATCTGCCATAATTACCCCGTGGAACTTAAAATATCTGCGATCTAAGAACATGAAAAAACCCATTGTCTGACACAAGTTCACCGGCGCTGATCAATTCATTTGAATTTCTTTGTACATTTCTGATCTCATGCTTTCAGTTCTCGACCACGCTGGAGGTAAATTCGAAAAATGGACTAACTCTCAGTCAACAAGACTCAAAAGGTCATAATGTATGCGTTGCTTCTTAGTTGAACACGTGAAACACGTTTTGAATTTTTATCTCCTCATTGTCGGGAATTGACAGTGAATCAGGATATTTGAACAGAGGCATCTATGAACCCAAAGCCCTACTGTACCAATACTAAGTCTGCTCTTCTGGGCGGTCATTGCAAACCAGTGTGCAGATAATTTCACATCGATAAAAGGTCTCTATGCTTGATGAAATATTCTTATACTATTGAATAATAAACTCTCGATAGCTAGTCAATTATGCTGACTCCGGAAATCACAGCTTGTTCGCTGCAGCAATCACAAAAGTTTTCTAGTTGTGAAATTCTTAGCGAAAGTAGCACGAATCTATGACAAAATTGGCCCATACGTCTCAAAATATGGAGAATGGTGCATGATTGTATGTACAAATACATGTCATGAATGAGAATGTTGCTACAACGGTGTCGAGAAATGAAACAAAATTCTGGAACATCCGGAATCCCAAGAGTTAAGAGTAAGTTATGAAGCTATGAATCATTTGGATACCCTACCATGGCTCACAGTCACAGCTCCAAGTGGTTCTTCCGGTTCACATTGTTGTACAACGCTTCTTGCTGCGAACTCCTTCCTCGATGCATTCAGATACTCTATGCCGCTACCTAGGGTTACCGGAAAATTCTTACTAAATTTAACTAGACTAAAAGATGCAGAGTTCCATTGAGTACTTCCTCATTGAACACAATCATCAATTATCATAACACCATCTGATGCGATCAGAGTTTGCGAAATATTTCTATAGCTTTACGTGATGAAACTGATGGTGCATGGTGAGCCTGGACCTACTTCTATAATGCGATCAAAAGTCACTTGAAACATTTCAATCGGATTTTGGAGAAGATGTTGAAAGCCAGGAATAAGCAACTTTTGTCATAACTCATCGATTGGTTTTGGAGGAGAGTTGAGTTAGGGTGTTTTTGGCACTTTTCGGCCGTCAGTATTCTACCACCGATGACTCGAAGGAAAAGCATTTCATCGGAAAATCGGCGACACAGTTTTTTGTAGATATCCGAAAGATACATGAAAAAGATCCTCACTCATTCTTCTGAATAAGGCATTTTTTTGCCTGAATGGGGGTTTTCTTCAGCGAATCATATTTTCTTACGGATCTGACTCCATAACTTAACGGTAATGCATTCTATCAAAAAGAGTGGACAGCATCTTTCCGTAGTCCTTGGGGAAAAAAATTCTGATAATACTTCTCGAAGACGATACCGGTTCGCGTTTTTCAAGGATTTTCAGGTGATTCCCCATTTTATTCGCCATATTCCACTTTTTAGTCCGTACTACTCCCAGGGAAAGTGTTTTTTCAGGAAAAATAAATCAACTTCTTTGTAGATTTTCGAAAGAAGTACAGGATCTCTACAGTTTTTCCATATGATTTATCCTGTTACCATAATCCCAGGTTTCCTTCTGGGATTCTCATCTTAACTGACATTCTTGCGATTCCCATCCTGATACTAGAAAGAAACGCATTTTATCAAAAGATGTGTGGAGTAAATTTTCGTAGATTACCAAAATATGTACAAAGAGTCGCTTCACACATTATTCAATAAAATGCGTCACTTCCGAGTGATGATGAGAAACGTGAAAAAAAACCGATACAATGAGAATTCCGTAAGAACTTTTCCAGTCATGGAGACAGGACGACTCATGAAAAAGTCCGTAGAGACTTCATTTATTCATCTTTTAGAAATGCCCAGAAAACTGCTCCATTTTTCTTGGAAAACACTTTTCCTCAGAGACTTCAACTCAAAATTCTTGAGAATCAATTTTGACGTATTGAAAATTTCTATCAGCTTTTTTGCGTGTTTTTGAAAAATCTGAAAAAGTTGCTGTATCGTCTCTTCGATCAAATGCTTCACTTTTTAGGAACGGGAGAACTGTTAAAAGGTACCGTGCAAAAATTCCTGAGCGGGGGCATGAAATCCTCTCTTGCAAAAACGTCGATTGCTCAAGCCCAGATTGATGTAGAGGAATTTTGAAAGAAGCTATTAAAGATAAGAAAAAATGCTAACTTTTTATGGTTCTTGATTTTTCTCTCAGCTCTTCTTGTTACCTCAAATAGCTGATGTAATTTCAAGGATTCCGAGGAAAAAACCATTTTTACTTCATGGGCTGTAATTTAGACGCGGATAAACATAGAACAATTTTGCAAAAAGCATCTCAAAAAGGGGAAAAATGCCACTTGCAATTATTTTTCGAATATTTTTCGCGTCGTGCGAAGAAGACAAGGGAGCGCTCTCAAAGTAGCCTAAATCGTAGTTTTTTGCCATTTTTTGCTGTTTTCACGCGTATTTTATTGAAAATCCGAAAATCTGGCTACTTTGTGAGCTTTCACACTCTTCTTCGCACGACGTGAAAAATAATCAAAAATTCATTGCAAATGGTATTTTTTCCACTCTGCAAGATGCTTTTCGCGAAATTGTTCTATCTTAATCCACGTTCAAATTACAGCCCATATAGAAAGAACGGTTTTTTCTTCGAAATCCTTGAAATTACATCAGCTATTTGAGGTACCAAGGAGGGCTGAGAGAAAAATCAAAAACTATAAAAAGTTAGCAAAATTCCTCTACATTAATCTGGGCTCGAGCAATCGACGTTTTTGCAAGAGAGGATTTCATACCCCCGCTCAGGAATTTTTGCACGGTACTGTAGGATCGCGGGCGAGAAATTTCAATTAGGCAACAGATTGCCATATCCAAGAAATGAGTGGTAGTATTTTTTTCATCTCTTAAGGATCTACAAAACTGCACCATGAATTTTCCAATGAAATGCATTCTCTTCGAATTATCAAGGGTAGAAGAAGGAAGAGTGTCAATTTCTTGACTTTTCTCCAAAGCCAATCGATTATTTATGACGAATAACTTTTCCAAGGTTGCTTTCAAAAGGTTGTCCAAGGTCCAATTAAAATCTTTCATGTGAATTTAGTCGCACTGTAAGTTTGTTCAGGCCTAGCGAAAAAGTCAAGAAGATCAAGACTTGCAGTGGAATATATTACACAAAAAGGCGAGAGAAATTTCGTAAGGATAGATGTAGCGAAGATAATGATGGTGAACCACGATGGGTCGTTGATTTAACGTGGAGAATTCACGTTGATATACATAAGTAAAAATTAGAGCAAGTTCCTTTCTTTCACTTGAGCCGAATCTCAATTCAATTGTAACGAGCCATTCCGTGCTCTCAAAATTTATGGTAGTAAATATTGACTCCTACTTTGATAGTAATTGTTGGATACTTAAGCACCCCATCTTATCGATCATTGAATCTCAGAAAATCAGAGAGAAAAATCCTCGTAGAGTTTTCCCCGCAAAAAATTTAATCCAATTGCATAATGATCCGATCAAATCGTATAATTTTTTAAAAAATCTTCAATTAACGTGTAAGGCAATTAAGATTGTGCGCAAAAGAATGCTCATTAATGGTAACCTGTACCCATTACCATAATCTTCTTCTTGATTATCGACCAAAGCTGTCATCTCGTTGAATTGTTGTGGCTCACTAGCAAGCTCTGAATTTGAAGTATTAAATGGACACCCTTCATCAACAGAATGATATGGAACTCTCTCTCTCTCTCTCTCTGATTTTATCTAGAGGAGAGGATTACATTCAGATGAATTTTTAGAGAGTGAGAATCCTTAATACTTATAAAGCTATGAAAGATTGAGGCGAATTGTGTCCGGCACTTGCTGTTTCTACTCTTGACATAGGTTTGTTATCGACTCAAAAAGCTTCTGTATGGGATTCCAAACGCTCATGAATTATCATCTCGAAAGAAAATTCCTCAATATAAATGCACGAGTAGATGATGAAGAAATCGAAAATGATAGGAAGCGTCATCAATCTATTTCGATAATTAAACTCAAAAGTCGACCGAACCTTATAATTGTGACATTTATCGTCTGAACAATTTCCGTTCCCACTCGAATTAAGATGCTGAGGGTCACAGAGTTTGAGCCCATGCTTCTTATGGTTATGAGTATGTTCCTCCAACCAAGCCCTTGGCTCGCTGTCTCTCCCTGACAGATACAAGTTGACAGATAAATCGAGTGTTTTTTGTATCAGAGGGAAAGGAGATTCGACATATTAAAAGAAAAAGTACACACTCCTCAAATTTCTGTATCTCCTCAGTTTGGTCGCGGTCACCACTCTTCTGATACGAAGTCTCGAAAGAGTTGCCACTTTGATTGATTTCCATCAATTCTTCAGAATATCGTTGACCTTCAAAGTTTTACAATCGTGCAAATTATTTGTAAATCGAAGGGTCGGTTCTCAAGAAGAAAAATAATGGACTATAGATTGCTTTATCGCGAATTGCATTGATTCAAGTCTTGAGTGTTTCAAATTGTAATATCGAGATGCATATACTTTTCTAACACAGGAAGAAAGATCAAGAGCGAAAAAGTGAATCGTCACTGCACGCTCATCGAGGTAAAGAGATTCCTTACCTTCTTCCATCATTCGATGAAACCTTTTCTGCGTTTGTGGATGATACAGATGAAGCTCATCCGAATCTTTAAATCCACGTTTCCTCAAATTCATTGTCATCTTGAGCAATATCAATATACTTTTAAAATGCTCAGCGACCACTAAACGAGATAGTTTCGTACATTATCATTTCAGATATTTGCAAAGATGTTTTGAAGGAACGCAAGGTATTCGTACCCCAATCGAGGAAGAAGTTTGATCGTGAGAAAAGCCATAGTCGCGCGTATTTTGAATTTTTCGAAGTGCGACTCGATGAAGCCCTTATCATCAACTTGTACGATGTGCATGCGTCTTTCTGAAATATTGATCAACTTGATCAATATTGCAATGATTCGATTCGTAATTAATATGGTTTTCTCACATTTTCCTCGAATCTCAAAATTTTTAAACATACCCTCTCGGCAAACCACCGATACCCAGACCAACATTGAGTATACGTTACTCGTTGAAAATCACTCCAAAAACTGTGGAGAATAATTTCTAATATTAGTGTGCTAGAAGCGACCAGATGCACAACCCAAATTTCATGTACTCAATCTCAGCGGACTATACACATTTTCCGGAAGTAACCAATTATTCAAATAACCTCTTCTTTCCGGCTAACATCTTAATCAAAATAATACGCGAATTCGTGAGGTATAGAGTGAATTTGTCTTGTGTGTTCCGGCGCATGCCAAGCAAAACAGTGAACAACTCACGTAAAAAGAGGTGAAATTGTTTGTTTTTTGATTTTGATGAGACCTCAGATGAGTCATACAGCCCCGGGACCTGAAAAATATCGAAGCTAGCTAGACTCTGGTGAGTAATGAATTAATTGTTTGAAATCTGTGATGTTTCTGATTTTTCATACTATACCATAGCATCAGAACCATTACAATCTTATCTCTTTTATATATCCACCAGAGATGGCGTACGCTTTAATTTGTGAGATCGTCAAAGATCGTTCTGGAGAGCGTTTTGGGGAGCATCACGTTGTACCCGTGAACGATATCGATAATTTTTCTCGAGAAAAGTACACCCCGCCGCACAAAATATCATTTCACAAAGGGTGAAGAAACGCTTCGTGGCGTTGTTCAAGGATTTTATGGTATGTATATCGATGGATGGGTTACACTGCAGTTCTGCTATTAATGCTGAAAACTTAGTCTTTGAATTCAAACGAAAAAGCATGATGCTCACGCTCTTTCTTGATGTGATTCTGTGACATAGATGACCCAGAAAAGCTGAGGCAAGCAACGAAGAAAAGACTACCTATACCGATTTTGACGAAATGCCAAATCAATCTCGCTTGTCTTAAAAAATCTACCAAGAGAAATGCTCTACAGGACATACACATTGATGATCGGGTGAGATAAGATTTTTATTCGAACTTGGGACTGATACTTTTGTAAGAATATAATAATGTTGATGGATGTCAAATTATTCAATACGATGCAAGTGAAATTTGATACTTATGGCTTTTCTTGAGAACAATCGTCTAAATTTATAACATGTTCTAGGCCAACGAAGACAAGAAGAGGCCGAGAATATTGAAAGATCAAGTCTTGCAGGGTCAGAATGAATTTGATTCATCCGAAGTTAAACAAGAGTTCATTAAAGCGAGGTCAAAGAAAGCTGCCAAGACATCTTCGCCGTCGGTCAGCATATAGAAGAGCAACTGCCAACTGGTACTCTTACTGGACCCAAAAAAGTAAAAATTATGATTTAGAACCGATTCATTCCAGTATCTGGTGCTCGTCGACCTTTGTCATCGAATTGCCTTTAATTCATGACATGAATTATACCGTGCTCTTTGTTGTATCTTCTCTCAGGTCCATTGCATTTTTACCTCATAATCATTGGAACCCCTCAAGGATGTGGACGAGTTATTCATTACAGAGTATAATCACGTAAGAAGATCTCCATGATGCAAACTGTATGGCACAATCTTGGTCGTCACTCTATATTTGACACGATCTATTCTAAAATCAAGCTGTATGGCACAACCTTATTGATCCTATCATAAATATCAGCAGGTCACTGAAACTAGTAGCAATTCTTCGTTATTGAACGCAGAAGCAGGGCGGGCCAGCGTTGATTTGCTGAAGATGGGTAAAACCTCAGTCCTGCTGAAGCCAGCGAATTCAGGAACTGGACAATTCGTACAGAATACGCATAATACAAACAAAAAAAATGCGCCGAAGATTATCAGTCCTCCGACTCCTCCGATCACGAAGATGGGTGATGGGTCTGGCAATTCCAAAGTACCAAAGGCTGTGGTAAGGCATACGTGTTTCATCACTAACATTTATTAGAACACCATTCGGAGTTCTGAAATACGGAACTCCCAGAATGAATCCTTTTCTAAAGTTATTACTATTCTATGTATTGTGGGACAACTAAGATAGCCATGTGGCTAAGAGACGAAGGTAGACCTCTGAGATTGAGTCAGACTAGTTGAATAGCGTGGGATACAGTAGCAGTATCAGAGCTTGAGATGGTCCAAATTTTGAAAACAGTGCATGCTTTTGTAACATATTCAGCGTAACTGTAGTATCTTTCTACCCACAGAGATCTGCTGCTCGGGAATTTTTCCGGGCTCTCTTTTTTGCATGTATCGTTTACCTAGATGCCTCAATAGATTTTCCACTATTTCTATCGACATTGTTTTTTAAAGTGTCACTAGTATCCGTTTTCAAATTATAACACGGTTAAGAATGCCAGCATGCCCGCAACCCACCTCATTCAGAAATGAATATACTTCTACCTCATCAAATAATTTTTCGAGAACCGGATTTTTATTTTGTTAGGAGGCGCTTCAACTCATATTTCAAGGAAGAATTATGTCCGGGCGTTGCAGCAGCAGAGAGCATCATCACCTCTGCCCCAAACCAAGAACGTCTCGTAAATATCACCCATTGTATGATTCTTACTGCTCACATTCATCAAAACTATTCTCTCTCTCTCTCTCTCTCTCTCTCTCTCCTGGAAATCTATACGATAATTCTAGTCCATCGTAATTCTTTTTTTCTCTTGAAACACCCCCGCAATTATTGCATAGTGTGAGGCAGCTGTATCTTCTTCCTCATTTCCTCTCTGAATTTTTTCCTATCGAAGGACGTTCAGTTCACGGTATACTTTGTCAATCGAATTCCTGAACTCGAGATCAAATTTAGGAGGTCTCAGAAGTTATTTGGTTTCGCTCTTGTCTAGATTTGTTATTACACTCCAAAATTATTAATCTTCGAAAAAGGCCGTGTCACGGTCTAGTCTGTATATTGGAGAGCTTCACGTGTCGCTCACAAAAAATCATATCTCAGATTCTTTTCTTGGTTCCAAGTTAGTTCAAAGGTAGACAATAAGATTGCTTCTCTTACCTGTAAGATTCTATGATTCCCTTCAAGCGTGCATTCGTGTATCGTTTTGGACTTATAATAAGTATTTCTAACAAGGAAAGGGGTTTCTCGGTACAGTGCGCATGCTTCGATCTTAGTTACAAGTACTGACAGGATTATTGCGTGATTTAAAATGTCTATGGCAATATTGCTTTTGAATAAAGTTTTCAATTTATAGCTGCTTTCTATGGGGGGAAATATCGAATACATGAAGCACTGAATTCCTAGGAGTCCTATCCTCAACATTTTCTTCGAAAGTATGTTTTGTTGTAACATATTATGTTCGCAGGAAAAAACTTCAGTTGTCAACGTTTTCTTGCCTTCAAAGTTTTGCTTTGCTCATTTTTCGCAGATTCATTGTTAGGCTACTTATTCGTTGTTATTCGTCGTTAGATACATTGATATTCTCTGACAGAAAGCATTGAAATTATCATTTTTCCAGAGATAACTCCGGTTATCACCACCAGGTGTTTTTCTCCGTCCAGGCATACAGTAGATGTTTTTTTTTCGTCGGGGCATACGGCAGGTATTTTTTTTCGTCCGGGCATACAGTAGGTGTTTTTTTTCGTCGGGGCATACGGCAGATGTTACTTTTCGTCGCTACTACGGGCAACGTGTTCATATTCGCCGGTAGTTACGAGCGGGTAATACTATTCGTCGGAAGCTACTGCCGGGCGTTATTTTTCGTCACTGGTTAGAAATACGTGTTAATCTTCGTCCTGGGATACGGATGGTGTTTCTTTTCATGAATGCATCCAGAAGGTGTTACTCTTCACCGGTAATCCAGAAAGTGTTTTTCTTCTTCGGGGGCGACGAAATGACGAAATCACTCAATTGAAGAGGCTCACTCAAGAGCAAAAATTAATCATCACCAGGCAACAGAAAACTATTGAAGATTTGAGACGAGTTGTTCAGGATAAACAAGATCTACTGGCAGATGCAACGAGAACGTATATTGACTTACAAAAGAAGACTCTCAACAACTTCGACGAGCTATTCAGTCAGTATAAATAATTTTTCTCGAGTAAGAAAGTAGTATCAACGTTGTCACAGCCCCATTTTTCTCGACAATCGGGACGAATAGAGTGGAGTAGCTCATTGACTGCGTTTGCGGCATAAGTCTTCAGCAAATGTGTTGCTCATCCAAAAGTCTCTTCTTCTGAAATTTTAGTATATACGTTTCGAACCAAATTCACTTTGTGTTATGTCCAAGAACCGGAGTAATTGAGAACGACATACGATTTCTAATTTGGTGCTCGGGTTATATGAGATAGGATGATTTCAATTCCAACGTCATTTCTCGTGAACTAACGAAAAATTGAATTTGAAATTGGAATTCAAAGAATTGCAGAGCTCATCCTTCAGCAAGATCAAAGTGATCATCAACATTACCATTACATTAAACGCGCCATTCTGGGAATTGAAAATCTGTCCCTATTTGCGTGACCAGTTTCCAGAAAGCGACAAATGACAATTTCTATACAAATCGATACCTTCATAAAATGCATGCTGCATAAGGCTCAAGGTTCATGATCTCCACAATTCTTGAACCTCTTTCATGATTCAATCTTTGTGTTGACAACAAAATATAATACAGTCTTGATAATTCAAGTTTGCTTTCTAATCACGATTTGCAGAACTCGTAAGTGACTTAAAACAAGCTAATCCAAACACTGCATCACCGGATAGCTCTTATAAATCCATTCGTTTCATAAACACCGAAAATTTCACTGTGAGTGCAATTGTTTTAATATTTGAATCCAAAACCCCAGTTTCAACCCGATGATAAATACTGCGAATTATCTTTACAGGTCCATGTTGGAAGAGATTTCTACATTCCTAACAACAAATGGAACTACGCTTGTCCAATGGTCAAGCCAAAATACTTTGTTTACGAGTTAGCTCGTGCGCTCATCGGCGATTCAGTTCTTGAAAACTCAACCGTGACGGGAGATGGAACACATAGGAAAGGATCATGCAACATGAAGGAGTGGGATGCAGTTGATCCATTGAAAATTGAGGCTATACGAGGTAAAACATAGCCATTCTTCACTCGTTGGATCCATAAACTTTGATATACATTACGCAAAATCATCTTGGTTATTTTATTGCAGATGCTCTTGCATTCTTTTTGGAGGCTGAGAAATTTTCCAAAACGGATCCGGATATTAAGGCGGAGCACGTGCTCTCTGTCCACGCTTACATTCAATCACTGATATCTAAATCAAAGAAGAAACACAACACAAAAACTACAGGCGAGTGAAATTCTAACAACTGATTATGAGATCATGGGGAATCCTGAAGCAAGCTGGGGTGAAACTGTGAGCAGCTGGCGAGGGAGGAATCCAAAAATCTTTCCTTATTTGTGATGTGTTGAGATGGTGTGAGACCTTTTTCAACGCCTCCACGGACTGTAGAGAGCCCATTGATTTCTAAACCTCCAGTTTCCGATCCTCTCGAGCCTGGATTCAGAGTATTATATGGCTGAGTCTACATAGATGCGCTCGTTCCATATACGTCTAGCCTGTATTTGAACGCGCGCGCACGATACTAAAGCTGGGAGCATATGGAACGCGCTATTCCATGTAGACTCAGCCTATGTATCTCCGACTGAACTCAATTTCTTCTCGCCCAGTTGAGTGCATTTTTCTTGTTATGACTATCACTACCGAAAAGAGAACTATTTCAAGCCGCAAGTTGATCAAATTGATCAAATTCGCTATCAGTCATGAGCTCTTAGAAGTCGCTAGGCTGATTGTTCTACTGTAAACTATTTTTCCCTCGGCAGCACTCGTCTCAACCAGAGGAATTGCTCGAGAATGCCAGAAGAAATGTAGTCTAGTCGTAGCTATGATATTCCGAGAATAACCCATGGAAAAGCCAAAAATGAGCCCTCCATGGGCCTTGGAGTGTCTAAGGGTTTTGGAAGAATGTGATGAATTTTCCTAACATCATCGTCACATCATACACATGGGAAGGATTTTTTGGATATTTCCCCGATACCTCTGCTATCGGTCTTGCTCTAGAATCCTCACTGAAAACCTCGTGCTTGCTCAACCTGCTGCATATTGAACCTCAAACATAATCCATTGCATATCCCGAACGAATTTTGTAAAATGCCATTGTTTGATCAAGGGTAATGATGATCATCCTTATACATTACATCGAATAGGAATATTGTTTATCGATATTGGCAGAGAAATATGCTTTTCAATATATCTATCTTCTTGCTACCTTGTTTAGATGAATAACCCCCTCGTGGTTTTGAGAGACAATATCGAAGCAATGAGACTATTTCGGAAAGTAATTTCTTATACCTGATTGTTTAATGGTCGCAAAGCATTCGTGGTAAATGTGAAGGAGAGGCCTCTTTCTCTATACATTGTTGTTCTAATATATTTCAATCTTGGCTCGATCAGACATAACTGACGAAAATTGGGGTTCTCGTATCCATTCTTCATAACCAACTCTGCTGTTCATTGAATTCATTACAAATACTATCTTGCCTGATTGATATGATATTCTCATCTCATCCGTTCTCATTCAAGTAAATCAACAGGCACTATGAAGAAACCCAAATCATAGAAAAGAGTCCAAGCAAATGAGCTTAACGAAGAGAGTCACGAGACTGGTGAAAATGGAGATCACAAACCCACATCGATTCAGGACGGAGAGGATCAGGATGGAGAAGGAAAGCAACAAGAAACAGAGTCAGAAAATGTATTACAGTCTAATGGGAATGATGGAACGCTGGAAATTTTGGGTGAGCAAAAATTGCCTTGTCATGAGAGACAGATTGACGGTGCTGGAGAAGCCTCAAAGGTAGAGCAGACAGATGAGTATTCGAGTGAGAAACTATGCGAAGAGCTGGAAGTGGATGAGAGCGATGAAGATGAGCAGGAGGAGTCTTTCGTTGGAGAGAATGCTGGAGAAACTAAGGCAATTCAAGAATATAGAGACGATTATCATGCCGATTTAGATGACTATGACCGTTTTTCAGTGAGTTCCACTGACGAAACGATCTATCTCTCGAGGTCAAAGAACTCTCAGGAATCGGAGGATATCGTCGGAACCCCTGTGCCAAGGTAATTGTGCGAAACCAATTCTTTTTTCATGTAATATCGTCGTATGATACTATACTAATCCGGGGATATCTCGATTTTTATTCTAGCGATCTTGAAGATAACGATGTTTGAACGAGATCTTTGTAAGGAACCGACCTCGGTTTCAGTTTCGTCCACGTTCTGATAATAATTTCTGGAGTTGATTTCCGAGAATGTCTCATAGGTGTTGGTTCCAAATACTCTCAAGACTGTTGAAATTGTGATTCCTAACATGTTTTACAAATTAATTTGAACGAGACTTTAGTTATAATCCACAGTTACAATTTGGGTTTCTCATAACTATGTGGAGTCTCTGAGATTTTCCTAAGGAATATGTCATAACAGTGATGTTCTAATATCTCTCTTCTGATAGGAAGAACACAGCATGTTTCTAACATAAGGATCTTTTCAGTCATAAGTAGTCATTGTTTAGATTTAAGCGTTATGCATGTATGTTTGTATCCCTTCTCATGAATAATGATTGTATCGGCTGAAATAACGATTTTGCCTTATATTCTCGTACAGTTTGAAGAAACTGATAGACAATCATCGAGTTCGTCAAAGTAAGGACAATGTTTTTCTATACATAGATGAATTCTCCAACGGTTAATTTTAGGCAACAAAGAGAGATATAGTATAGTCAGAATTTTCCAAGAAGGAAAAGCAACGATCCAATGATGACTTGGAAGGATCGTCTTCCCTAGTTTTCACTGGATAGCAGTCATTTCAGTCAAATACGGGCTATTCCAACTAAATTCTATCGATGCTCAATCGTTTCGAATCGATAGTCTTCTTGTAAATTTGATCATCATCGCTCAACAGGGAATCCCATCGATTCGATAACTTCCGACATTCAATCCGATTCAAGCTGATCGATTCAACCTCATTCAAACCTATTCAAAATCTCATCTTATTGAATCATATTCAATTCTTAACCCTCTAAAATCCATTCAAACCAATTCATCCCAATACACAAATCCTATCATCCAGTGGTGTTCGTGGATCTCTTGCATTGATATTCCACTCCACCAAGTCAGGAAATGACTGACTCGATTAAGATCTGCATCAGTGTCTATTCTCTGATAACCTCCACAAACATCAAATCGACTTAACAGTCAAAGATTCAATTCCATACACTTCAGGGTATCATTAATTTCAAAATTAATAATATAATCTGCCTGCAGCGTCCGGCGGTACCAGATTTTTGCTATCTACATGTATATACGTATATATACAGACCTTATTTAAACCTTATTTATACCTTAATTCACTAGATTTTTGCTCTGTCAATGTATTCACGCATACATACGAATATACAGACCCTATTTGAACCTTATCTAGACCTTACTTCACTAAATTTTTGCCCTCTCATTGTATTCACGCATACATACAAATATACATACAGACCTTATACCTTATATAGACCTTACTTTACTAGATTTTTGCCCGCTCGATGTATTCACGCATACGTACAAATATACAAACCTTATTCGATTTTTATTTAGACCTTGTTAGTCCAATTTCCAATCTGAAAACATTTCCTACGTCCAATTTTTATATATGACTATTTTATTCTTAATTCATTTTTTATTTCCAAGATTTTTTATATATTATCTATCATTATTTATGATATGGTGATCGTGTAAGTGTGGTTTTTGTCTAGTTTGTCGCATCCGTTACAATGAATGATGATTTATGGGACTCGTCTGTTTGTCTATCTGTACGTCATCCTTGATCGCCTCATTGTCTATGAATGAATGACTCTCAATTCTTAGAGTCGCCACCATGCGTACCGGAATGTTGCAAAGGCGCAGATTGAGAGTCAAGCCCCATAGTTTCGGCTCACGAAGATCTGTCGGTCGTCTGAATCTACAAGATCAATTCTCCCAATATATATTTACAACAAAGATCAATTGATCGCAGATGTAAGGAACGTATAAGGGAGGATGTTTTTCATACGTTCGTTGCATCTTTCGAATCAATTGACCTTTGAAATGAATATATATTCTTCGAATTTACCCTTGAAAAATGACATGTTTGATTAATGGTTGATGAATTATTGATGAGTGAATGATGAATGATGATATGTTTGACTGATGGAATGAGAGAAAATGAAGTGACGACGATGACTGAGTGCTGATGAAATGATGACGATGATGAAGATTATGAATGAATGATGATGATGAATGCCTCACCCTCCTACTTAGAGAAGTCTTATATGCATGCAAAAACTGTTCTCTAAGTAGGCGATCATTGACATTGTATGACTATGAATTGTTTAATGAGAATGAAAATGATGGTGAGTGAATGTGCGTATTGAATATGATGAATGAATGGTGATGATGAAAATGTATGTTTGATGAATGATTGATGAAGTAGTGATGAGTGAATGATGAATGATGATGTGTTTGACTGATGAAATGAGAGAAAATGAAGTGATGAAGATGATTGAGTGCTGATGAAATGATGACGATGATGAAGATTCTGGAGTGTTGCAAAGGCGCAGATTGAGAGTCAAGCCCCATAGTTTCGGCTCGCGAGGATCTGTCGGTCGTCTGGATCTACAAGATCAATCCTCCCAATATATATTTACAACAAAGATCAATTGGTGGCAGATGTAAGGAATGTATAAGGAAGAATGTTTTTCATTCGATCGTTGCATCTCTCGAATCAATTGACCTTTGGAATGAATATATATTCTTCGAATCGACCCTTAAAAAATGGATGATTAATGAGGTATTTAATGACATGTTTGATAAATGGTTGATGAATTATTGATGAATGATTGATGAAGTAGTAATGAGTGAATGATGAATGATGATATTTTTGATAGACGGAATGAGAGAAAATTGGCAATGTATGATTCTGAAATGTTGAATGAGAATGAAAATGATGTTGAGTAAATGTGCGCGTTGAAGATGATGAATGAATGATGAAGATGAAAATGAATGTTGGTAGGACGTGAGCTGATGAGGTGATGGAGATGGTGAATGAATGTTTATGATGAAAAATATATGAAATTAGAGAGAATGAATGCCTCACCCTCCTACTTAGAGAAGTCTTATATACATGCAGAAATCGTTCTCTAAGTAGGCGATCATTGGCATTGTATGATTATGAATTGTTCATTGAGAATGTCAATGATGGTGAGTAAATGTGCGAATTGAAGATGATGAATGAATAGTGGTGATGAAAATGGAGGAAATGAATGAAGGCAGTGATGTGAGCTGATGAAATGATGACGATGAATGAGCCAGAATGTATGATGAGTGAATATGTGTTGAAGATGATAACAAGCGAAAATGGTGGAAATGGGTTGAGTGAGTGTTGCAAGTGATTTGAGTCGATGGAATGATGATGATGAATAAGTTGGAGTATATGATGAGAGAATTCGTGTATTGAAGACGATGACGAGCGAAAATGATAGAAATAAGATGAATGAATGTTGGTAGGATGTGAGCTGATGCCATGATGAAGATGATGAATGAACGATGATGATGGAGAGTATATGTAAACATGGTGAATGAGTGTTGGAAGAGATATGAGCTGATGAAATGATGATGATTGATGAGTTGACGTGTATGATGAGCGAATCCGTGTTATGAAGCTGATGAATGAGTGATAATGATTAATATGGAGCGCAGTTCAGAGTTAAACGCAATCATTTTTGAATCTATCGTCCAAATCTACTGAATCTCACCTCAAATTCATTCCATGATAAGCACTTCACAAGAATTGGTATTAAGAATTATTTTCAATCGATATAATCCCTAGCATAATACACCGAGTTTTGCTGGAAGAAGCTTTCGAATAGATGTGATAATAGGATATATATCTATACACACTTGTATAGGTATATGTTGTGCTCATAACCTCATTTGAACCTTATTTACTAGAATTTCGCGATATGTATACATATTTCTCATTTGAACCTTAGCATTAGTCTCATTTACAATTTGAAAAGATTTTCGTGCAGTTCTTTGCGTCGATTTTCACTTCGTTATCTCTACACTCACTACAAATTGATACCCAACTAACACTATACTAATACTTCTATACTAAACCCCAATCCTTCCCGTGGCCGCACATATGCGTGCATATAACTATTTCATTTTTAATTCATTTACATGCTTCCCGTATACATTATTATTTATGATGAGTTCCGCGTGCAAGTGTGTTTTCCTCTAGATCGTCGTATCCGTTTCAATAAATTATGCTTTATGGGAATCGTCTGTCTGTCTGTCTATCTGTGCGTCAACCTCGATCGCCTCATTTTCTATGAATGAATGACCCTCAACCCTTCCAGTCACCACTATGCATATCGGAGTTTTGCGAAGGCGCAGATTGAGGGTTCAAGCCCCAAAGTTTCGGCCCAAGAGGATTTCTTAGTCGTTCGGATCTACAAGATCAGTTTCGTAATATATATTCATACCAAGGATGAATTGATCGCAGACACAAGGATCGTATAACGGGAATGTTTTTTATATGTTCGTTGCATCTGTCGTTTCAATCCACCTTTGATATGATTACACATGCTCGAATTGATCTTTCAAAAAATTAATGATTGATGGATTCATGAATGGAATGAAATGAGATGATGAGTCAATGGAGTGAAATGACAAAAATGATCTCGGGCAAATGATGTGATACAAAGCCGGATAGGCGAATTGAATGAAATGACAAGAGAATGATCTCGATAATGTGATGTCGAGGAAATAATATGAGGAAATTGTTGATGAGAGAATGATATGGAAAGAAATCAGGAAGAGGAATGGAGAACGAGTTAGAATAGAATGAGTCGAATGATAAAAATGGTTATGGAGATGAAAACTTGCCTCACCCTCCTATTTGGCGATCATTGGCATATGAGTTGATATTGGTAAACGATGATTGGTGATTATAGAAAAGAATGCTGGATGAGCGAATGAAATAGAATGACAGAAAGATGATTTTGTTCGGAGGATGTGAAGTGAATGATTTGAAATGGTACTGTGTGGGTGAATCGGGAAAAAATTGATGAGAAGGAATGATTATGATTATGGGATATGGAGTGAATGATATGAGACAATGATGGATGAGTGAATCATATGAGAAAATGGTGGATGTGTAGTGAACCATGTCAAATGGTGCTGAATGAGTGAATGAAATGAAATTCAATGGGGAACTTGAACTGGTTCTGGGGCTGGAGTTAATGATGATGGTGGATGAGTTAATGATATGGAAAGGAATAAGAGAATGAGACGAAGAATGAAATGAGTCGAATGATAAGAATGGTAGTGGTGGAGAAGAAAATGTGCCTCACTCTCTTATTTGGTTATGGATCCGGACGCAATATCTGCACCCGGAGGTGGCCTATTTGCGTACAAGAATTTATGGCCAAGTAGGCGCTCATTGGCGAAAGTGCAGGTGTATTTCGAAGATGAATAAATAATTAAATTCCTGTGAGATATGGAGCAAATGATGGGAGATAATGATGAATGAGTGAATGTAATGGAATGACAGAAAAATCATTCTGTTCGTGGGATGTGGGATCAATGATATGAAATCGTGCTGGATGAGTGAATGGGATGAATTTCCAAAATAAAAAATGATTCTGATCATGGTATGTGGAGTGAATGATATGAGATCATGGTAGATGGATGAATGACATAAAAAGAAATGAGAGAATGGAATGGGGAAAGAAATGAGCCGCATGATAAGAAAGGTGATGAAGCAGAAAATTTGCCTCGCCCTCCTATCTGATGATAAGTCCGGACGCAACATCTGCACCCGGAGGCGGCTTACCGGCGTACAAGGATTCATTGCCAAGTAGGCAATCATTGGCGTATGTGCAGGTGTACTTCAAAAATAAATGGATCATTCATTCCTTTGAGATATAGAGCTAATAATGAAAGATTATGCTGGATGAGCGAATGTGATGGAATGATGAACAAATGATTTGGTCTGTGAGATGTGGAATGAATCATTTTGGATGGTTTTTGATGAAAGAATGGGATGAAATTTAATGGAAAAAAGTTATTTTGGTCATGGGATGTGGAGTGAATGATATGAGATAATAGTGGATGTGGAGTGAACGATTTGGGATGGTGCTAAATGAGTAGATGGAATGGAATTCAATGAGAAATATGGATTGATTCTCGGACGTGGGGATAATAGTGGATGAGTGAATGGTATACAAAGAAATGAGAAAATGAAAGAACAATACAATAAAATAAAATGAGTCAAATGATGAAGATGCCGATGGAGAAGAGAATTTGTCTCACCCTCACACTTTAAGATGAATCCGGATGCAAAATTTGCACCCGGAGGCGGGTTACTTGCGAATGAAGATTCATCGCCATGTAGGCGATCATTGGCGTGTGAAAAGTGAATTCTGATAACGAATGATTTGGGAAGTGAATGATTTGGAATGGGACTCGACGAGTAAATGATATGGAATGAAAAAATGAGGAAATGAAGTGAACGGTGGAATGAAATGAAATGGGAAAATGGGCGGAACGGGAAATGAATTGGAACGTGTGCGGAGAGCGAATTCCGAAGATGAGCGGATGATTTTGTGTATGGCATGTGACGTGAATAATTTGAAATGACGCTGGATGAGCAAATGGAATGAAATTTGATGGAAAGAAATGATTTTTATGATCGGATATGGAGCGATTGATGTGAGGTGATGCTGTTGAGTGAATAAAATTAAATGGAAGAAGATGATTTCGATTATGGGATGTGGATTAAACGATTTGAAACGATGCATGACGAGTGAAGGAAATTTGATGGTTAAAATAATCTTCTTCGTGGGATGAGAAGCAAATCATTCAAAACGGTACTCGATGAGTGAATGATATGCAAAAAATGGAAGGATGAAATGGAGAATGAAATGAATTGAGAGGATGGAGAGACATGGAAATGAATGACGGAATGGGAAAGAATTAGTAGAATCATAGAAAATATGATGAATTGTGAAATTTGCCCCAACGTTTGCACCCGGGGGCGGCTCCCCTACGTACAAGGATTCATCGCCATGTAGGCAATCATTGGCATATATGACGAGGGTATTCCCATGATGGATACATGGTTCACTCCTGTAGAATATGGAACGAATGATAAAAGACAATGCCGAATGAGTGAATGGAATGAAATAAGGAAAAAAATTATTCTGTTTGTGGGATGCGGAGTCCATGATTGACAACGATGCTGGATAAGTGAACGTTATGGAGAGGAATGAGAAGATGAAGTGGAAAATGTAGTGAAATATAATGAATCAAATGATGGAAATGATAGTGAAGTATGAACTCAGCCTCACCTCCCTATTTGGCGATGAATCGGGACGCAATATCTGCACCCGGAGGTGGCCTACCTGCGTGAAGAATTCACCACTAAGTAGGCAACCGTTGGCGTGTGTGAAGAGTGAAATATGAAAAATGAATGAATGATATTATACGTGAGACACGGAGTGAATGATATGAAATCATACTGGGTGAGTCAATATAAGGGAATAGAAAGAAATGAGAGAATGGAATCAAATAAGGAATGATATGTAATAAGATGAGAGAATGAAACTAAATGAATTGAAATAAGTCGAATTTGGGCGCCTTACCCGCCTATTTGGGTAGGTGATGAGTTTCAAGTCGGGAGTAATCAAGTTTCAAACCCCGTCAATGGGCGACTAACGATCAATGATGATTAGTGGAACAGTATCAATAATAGAAGCTACATGAGTCATCATTGAAGCTGAATACTAGGATAGAATCAAGTACTTCAGAAAACGAATCATTCCTGACGGAGCTCCATTAGAGCTCTTTTGGGATCCCGAACAATGGAAATCGAGCTCCTTCGGAGCCCTGTTAGAATAGCGAAATTTGACATCGATTGAAACTTTGGAAACAATAGTAAAGGAACTCTGGAGAAGCTCTCAGTGATTTCCTATTGAATATTATTCCTGCTTCCGGAGGAGCCTCTTGAGTGGCACCCAATAGATACTTTTGGAGCACAGGGAGGATTTGGTTAATTCTCTCCCACAAAAAAGCCGACCCACAGAAATTTTTGATAATGAATTAATATTTCCGGGAAGTACGATGAATCAACAGAATATCTGGAAGAATAAAATTGTACATCAGTGGGTCTCGTCCTCAGGACTTACAGATCACTGTTCTAGATTCTACGACACTCAGCAATTCTGATACTCGAATATTGTTACTGAGAAATTGTACGTAGGTGACCAGCACTCCAAGTTATCATCATGGGAAGTAATACCGAGAGGAATATATTAACCAAGTTTCATTGCCTCAAATACTCACAATATTATCCGTCTGGATGAAATATGTCAAATTTGATGAAGAATCATCATCAAACATCTTATTTAAATAACCCTGAAAATAGGGTATAGATTCCTAGAGAAAGTTGAGAAAAGACCGAAATTTTCCGATAACAACTTAGTTTCATTTGAAGGTCTGTCATCCTCGGGATTGATTACATCACTGCGCCAGAGTTTTCTGATCCCGTATCAATATAACAATCACACTTGGAAGGAAAATTTCATCTCAAGAAAACTGACGGCCCTTAAAAATTTCACTGATTTGTCAGGGTTCCGAAAGAGCTTCGGAAACACTCCTCTTTAACCTTGAAACAATTCCTAATAAGCTATTCCACACTCTCATAATCTTCTGTTGGGGTTCTGCCGGATGTAAAATGTAGCTACTTCGACGGAACTCTTCCGGAGCTGTTTTTCAGAACTTGTATAGAAGCTTATTCAGAGTCCTCTTGGATACTTTAAAGAATTGTGTAATTGTCTGGGTATGCCATGGAAATTTCATCTTGGCCCGATTTCGCATTTTTTCGGCATCATGAATTGGTCAGATGGAAATTTCCCCGACATCGTGGCGGATAAAAAAAGATCATCTGTTCAGAATTTATCTGACATTCTTCCAGTTAGTTTCAGTTTTATTGCTGATAGTATGAATTCTGAATCGATATATGTATTTTGATACTCCTTCATATGAGGAGACTGGAATCTTGAGAATGAAAGATTCTCATGGTTTTTATAAAAAATCCTACGAGCAGTTCCGTTTCATCGATAAAACTAACTAGAGCATATTTGAGGTTACCGACGTAAATTAGTTACGTCGGGCCTTCCAACTTGTTCTCGCCAATCAAATTCTATCCTCAATTGGCAGAACGAATGTTCTTTCATTTTGAAATGTGAGAAATCTCAAATTCGATCGTAGAGGACTAATATCTGTGTGAATGAATAGACACAGTAAAATTGCAGATTTAACTATATTGCGACGTTTCGTCTGCATGTTTTGCAGACCTCATCAGGCTGTAAGCAAAGACACAATACATACAAGATTTTTTTATACATGAACACCAATTATCACTACCACAATGGTAAACCAAACTTCCACATACCTAGAAGGCGTATACGAGATTCACATTATTGAAAATATTTTCTAAAAACGCGTAAGCTCACGATAATGTTTGATGCATCTTTCGTCAATCTTTGGAGTATTAGCAGAGGACGGTTTCTTGCGATATTGTATGTATGTAGGAAGGAAAAGAGAGGAAAAGGTATCATGTGATTGAAGAGGAGTGACAAGGGAAGAAGGAAAGAAGTGGGAAGAGGGTCACAGCTGATTGTAGATATATGTAGATAATATAAACTGAGCTGGCTATTGCAGGATAGATCTGTAGACCCGATTTAGATGTGAGATATCATCTTTCAAATTGATGTTATTAGTGTCTGAGTTCATAAAAATCATCTCAGAATGTGTTCTTTTATGGAAATTTTGCTCTTGATCTAAAATTGTGGTGTTCTTCCAATCAAAATCGTGGCTCAAATTTATTCGATGAAGTGAAACTACTGAATTAGGAGTTCTGGAACTGATATGTTCGCCAATTCTCACATCTAGGGCTCTTTTTATCTCTCCTACATAGCTAGCCGGACAGTTTTTACAATTCATCATATACACTACATTTGGATTCTCAAACTTTTTCAGAGAGTCTTTACCCAATTTTATCACTCTGTCGAGACCTTTGTTGATTCACACAGATATTAGTCCTCTACGATCGAATTCAAGATTTCTCACATTTCAAAATCAGAACTTTGAGGACGATTACAAGTTTCAAAATTCCATTCTGCACCAAGTCTACGATCGAATAAAGACTACAACCAACATCCAAGAAACCATGAGTTTTTTCGAACACATACGAGATCGTTATGGCCATCATGTTGTGTCCACAATGAAGAAGTACATCCAAACCAACCTCCGCATCGCAGAAAACGTATCGAGACGGCGGTTTCTATTAAAATGAAGGAGCAACGATGTTGTACCGAAACACCTTGTGTATATGTCGTAGGCCGTTAGAATTTTCAGGCCATTAGGATTTCACGCGTTCAAGCGCGTAAGGAGCATCACAGAAGTTTGTTCAGACAGTGGTTTTTCATTCAACACTAACCCATCCCTCTTGTTACCGATCGCCGAGGAGATAACAGTACTGTCATCTCCTCGGAGTCAATAACAAGAGGGATGGGTTAGTGTTGAATAAAAAATCCCTTTCTACTCAGAAGTGCTCAGTATTGCGCCGCACGTGAAATCCTAACGGACTGAAGATTCTATCGGCCTACGACCTATATATACCAACCCATCAATCAGGTGACTTTCCACAGCGTATCAAGTAAACATTCTAATGATTCACTCGCTCAAACTGTTTCCAGACGACTTCTGAATAATGAAATCAGTGACATACATTATCATCTTCGATTCTTGAATGAAAATCTAGACAATCTCAAAGCCTTCTTATATGGATCAAATGTAGACCAAAATACCTTAGATGTGTTCATTGATCTTAACCAACAAAGATTCAGATACACGCAGTTAAAATTCGATCATATTCATAAGAAAAAGTTCATTGCATTGTTACCATCAGAGTGTAACTGAGGCATTTACTAGGATCAGGAAAATTAGGGTTTAGGTCCGGTTGAAGACTTTAAAGACAGCATTTCATTAATAGAAGGATATATTGAAGATAAGATATTATATACAAATAGTCATGGAAGATGAATATGTCTAAAGAATTCGATATTTATTACTGCTGTGTGTGTGTTACAAATGCGGTCTAGCCCAATAAACGGTTGATACAGGGTATATACTAATACGGGTTATGATGGAGCCACGGAGGAGCTCCCTCCGGGTCAAACGCGGGGCATAGCCGATGTGTGAGGTTCGACTCCTGGAGCTCCCAGGAAGCAAACGCGGGTGTGTGATTCTACTGCTACGGAGGAGCTCCCTCCGGGCCAAAAGTGGGCGTGCCGGTGTCGCGGTCTACTACGATTCTCAGTGCTCCTGAGAAGTCGGCTACTAGATGGTCTCATCTGCCTTAGAGCTCCTAAGACAGAGAGGAGTTGCCAGCTGCTAGACTCTAGAGCCATCTCTTGGACCAGAGCTCCTGGTGCCAAGAGAGGCGCGTGAGTCCGCCGCTCAGTGCAGACTGGTTCGTTCTGGTCGGGTATCGGGTGGACATCAATGCTGACAGGTGTTTCGCTTGTGAACGATGTTTTCGAGACAGCCACCTGGCGGCTGAGGCTTGAGTTACTCTAACTGCTTGATGGATTGCGCGGGTACCGGAGCTATACTGGTATCATAGCGAAGGGGCCCGTCGCAAGAGAGACGACCCAAAGTCAACAAAAAACATTGGATCAAGAACATTAGTGGAGTAGAAATACCTGATAATGTCATTGACATAGTATCACTAGGTCACAACTATAGTACAGAATCTTCTTTCGGGACTGAAGACATCCTAATTACAGTAAAAAATGTAGAAACATGCCTTAGATTATCCGATTTGAACAATGTCGAGAAAGATTCATTGAGACAGGACGTGTGTAATATTATCAAGTTCGAAAAAGGAAAACATACTCACATCAGTGTTACGGATAAATCTTTTGCCAAAAAACTCAAAAAAACTCAAGCCTTCCTTCATTCCAATACTGATATTTTTTTCATTTGAGCAGACAAAGGGAATGTGACGGTGTGTATGAAAAAGTCTGAATATTCCACAAAAATGAGAGCATTACTATCTGATAGGGAGTTGTACAAAAAAGTCAAATTCAATCCTTTAGCGAGAGTTCAGAAGAAAGGTTCAGATGTGCTGAAGAGTTGGAATGAGAGGAATCTTTTATCCAAGAAATTTCGACCAAACGCCCTTTCATTGACTGATACTTCTATGGCCAGAGCCTATGGTCTTCCAAAAATCCATAAAGTCGATCACCCTTTAAGGCCTATAATTTCTACTATCAATAGCCCAACCTATTTCACTTCAGTCACACTCTACAACGAGTTGAAAAAATGCTTAAAGAGGCCTAATTCCCGTATTAATAATAGCTTAGAACTCAAAGAAAAATTGAAAAGTCAACACATTCCTGACGGATATATACTTATTTCATTAGATGTGATCTCTCTGTTCACAAACGTTCTTTTGAGGTTAGTCCTAATCAGTTTAGATCGAAGGTTCAATGACATAAATTCAAAGTGCAGAATCCCATTTGATGAGATTCGCGATAGCATCAAGCTGTTGTTTGAGAACACCTACTTCAAGTTTGAAGATCAGTTCTATCAACAAATCTCTGGAAGCCCGATGGGCTCTCCAATATCACTCCTTTTCGCAAATTTGGTAATGGAAGACCTTGAAAATGATTGTCTAGAAACCTTGAGAACTCAACATAATTGCGTACCATTATTCTACTACCGTTACGTTGATGATACTATCCTATGTATAAAGAAAGAGCAAGTGAAATTAGTACTCGATGTTTTCAATCAATATGATAATAGCTTGAAATTTACTCATGAACTTGAGAACAATAATAGTATTAGTTTTCTTGATTTAAAGTTGACAAGGAGAGACAATAAGATTGTCACTGATTGGTCGCATAAACCTACTACATCCGATCAAAGTTTGGATTTTCACTTCAATCATCCTATGAAGCTGAAAGAAAACATCATATATAACATAGTCGACCGTGCCATCACTTTATCTGATCCACAATTTCATAGGAAAAATATAAAATTTGTTGAGAAACTGCTGTTGAAAAATGATTTTCCCATCCAAGTTATAGAAAAATGCATGAAAAACAGATTTGAAAAAATTAAAAATTCGAAACACAATCAAGATAGAGGGAAAAAACGTACAATGTCTTGTCTTCAAAAAAAGAGCATTCCGTACAGAGATAGTTTCTTTCAAAAATGTTCTTATCTGTTCAAGAAACACAATACACTGACATTACCAAAAATCAACAGAGGTCTCGACAAAGTGATAAAATTGGGTAAAGACACTCTGAAAAAGTTTGAAAATCCAAATGTAGTGTATAAGATAAATTGTAAAAACTGTCCGGCTAGCTATGTAGGGAAGACGGAAAGAGCCCCATATGTGAGAATTGGCGAACATATCAGATTCAAAACTCCTAATTCAGTAGTTTCACTTCATCGAATAAATTTGAGCCACGAGTTTGATTGGAAGAACACCACAATTTTAGATAAAGAGCCAAATTTCCATAGAAGAAGACTTTCTGAGATGATTTTTATAAACTCAGACACTAATAACATCAATTTGAAAGATGATATCTCACATCTAGATCGGGTCTACACATCTATCCTGCAATAGCCAGCTCAGTTTATATTATCTACATATATCTACAATCAGCTGTGACCCTCTTCCCACTTCTTTCCTTTTTCCCCTGTCTCTCCTCTTCGATCACATGATACCTTCTCCTCTCTTTTCCTTCCTACATACATACAATATCGCAAGAAACCGTCCTCTGCTAATACTCCAAAGATTAACGAAAGACGCGTCTCACATCATCGTGAGCTTACGCGTTTTTAGGAAATATTTTAAATAATGTGAATCTCGTATACGCCTTCTAGCTATGTGAAAGTTTGGTTTACCATTGTGGTAGTGATAATTGGTGTTCATGTATAAAAAATCTTGTATGTATTGTGTCTTTGCTTACAGCCTGATGAGGTCTGCAAAATATGCAGACGAAACGTCGCAATATAGTTAAATTTGCAATTTTACTGTGTCTATCCATTTACATAGATATTAGTCCTCTACGATCGAATTTAAGATTTCTCACATTTCAAAATCAGAACTTTGAGGACAATTACAAGTTTCAAAATCCCATTCTGAATGTTCTTTCAGTCACAATAAGTGCTGTTAGACTCTTAGGAACCTCATTTTTCAAACCGCGATAATTTTCGAGATTCGATCATGCATAAGTGATTCACAATTAATTTGCGTGTACAGTATTTGTTCCAATGAAGATACAAACTGATTGGATTCAAATATAAGATGAAAGAATCAAGTCCTACAATCAACTCATTTGAAAAATTAAAATCATCCTTATGTATTGGTGGTTATTGAAGGAAACAGAGATTTTTACATCTCCAATGAGTATCTGTACATTGTGGCCGAGCGAGCATGCGAGCGAGGCAGTTCTGCTAGTGGTTCATAATCTATTAAATCCGATTCGTATTCGTTTCGGGTAATTCATTCCTATTCATCTCGGAAATGTGCACATTACATCCGACAAAATCCTATTCACACATGACAATATACCCTATTCATCTCCATTCATAAGTAGCCGCCAAATCAGGGTATCGGGATGAATAGATTTTTCTAACCAGGGAAGTGAATGAATTTTTAGATCCGATGAAGGGTCAAATTTCTGATTAGTTCAAGAATTGAATGGTGTTTTTGTTGTGGTTTTGCTAGAAGTGATGTGCTGCTGAGTAAGTCATTGCATTTGAGAAAGGTTTCAGAGGTGTACTACTTTCTCGGCCTTACTCTATTCATGGATATTACTTCCTTCAAGTTATTGACGTGTCACTACTATATTCCACTTACATTCCATAATAGTCAATAAGGACCTTCATACTGAGCTATTACCATAACCAGTCCATTGTACTACTATCTATGTCAATTTTTTTTCATATTTCAACAAGTCATGTCTAAATCCGATAATTCCATCACCACAGTATATCATCCACCAGATTGATCATATCATCAAGTCAGTCTATGCATCATATTTTCATTCATCATTTCATGTTTGTTTGTCTCATAGTTTCTTTCATTCCAGTCTAATCTGTTATCCAGGCCCTTATCATTTCATCATTTCATCATTATTTCATCATTTGATCTCAGTTCTCATCAGCTATCGAGAAGGTGTCCCCGATACACTAAGGCACCCTAGAGAGCGAACTTTCAATCTAGTCATCATATTTCTCATTATCATTTTCATTTGTCTGTCAAAACCTTCTTCACTCAAGAAGTTTCCCCGATGCGCCAAGGCACCCTAGAGAGTGGTTTTTCATTCATTTCATCATTCTCTCCAAAACCCCCTTCAGTCAAGAAGGTCTCCTTGATGCGCCAAGCATCCTAAAGAGTGGGTTTTCATTCATTCAATCATTTTTTCAAGCACTATCAAGTTTCCTATAAATATCATAAGACTGTACTACATGCAAACATTTCCCATAATAATTTACGAGTGATCCATATTTTCATCATTAATGTCTTTCCATGCATAGTTTCAGATATACCAATCTTCCATATACTTTCAGCTACAAGTTGAGTTTCTACTAGAATTCCAAGATTCAGATTTTCATAGTGATACGTTGAATGAGAATTTCTATTTCTCAACAGTGAAATAGTTTTTAGATGATAGACAAGGTAGTCAGAAAGTGGTTGAATCAATATTTGGGGTTGATGAGTAGCTAGCTAGCATGCCCATCTTCTCCATATACTGATCCGAAGAGTCAAAAGTTTCTTGACGAGTGATGTCTATAGAGTGATATCATTTAGTGATAGATAGATTTTTCAGATAGATAGTAGATATCAGTATAGAGTTCTACAGTGTAATAACCATGCTATATACATGAAGGCGTATACTAGTTTTCCCTATTTATCTTATATCTTCCAAAATTTTTAAATCGAAAATCTGTTTAATTCTAATTCTCATCCATAATAGTGCAATTTCAGTATGATACTCTCAATCATATTCAACATTTTTATGGTTCCTGTATAATGAACTCTACTATTTCCCTGGGGAACTAAGAATATTTCAAGTGTACTCTAAACTTTCAAATTACATTTGTAATCTTCAAAATTGATTAGAGTTGAGTTGTATGATGAAAATTTTTCTTTCGAACAGCTATGTATAAGAAAAGGAAGTATCTAAAATGCTTGATCGCAGTGACTCATCTGTTTGTCTCTTCACTTCGCCTAAATGCCTAGACCGTGTGTACAATGCCTAGACTGTGTGTATTGTGGGGGTGATGCCAAAAAGTGAAAGGGACGCACTTCGACATTACCAAAATGGCCGTCCCTCTCTCTTTTTCTTTTCACAATGGTTATTCTCAAGATTATTTTTTTATCATTTCCTTACTCACTCATTATTCTAAGAATTTTTCGAATCACGTTTGAAAAATATCTCAATCACGTACACGGAAAAATCGCGAGGTCACTAATGAAAATGAGCTGGGCTTACGCTTTGCGACGATGCGGTTTTTGGGCTAGTTGCAGTAGCGGCGCGTCTCTTTGGGTCCGGCTTGATGGCGTCGCTCTGAGTTGCGGGGGCGGCTTGGCTTGGCACGTCCTTCCTTCTTCTTCTTTTATTTGAACTTATTTTCTAATTATTTCACTCACACTTCTCTGTCCTCGCGCTGGCAGGATCGCCACTTTGTTACGCACTAAATCTAGGGAAATAGCACGTATTCGATATTTGAATCGAAGAATGAATAAGAATGAGTTCGAATGAGAGCTCGAATGGTCCAGTTTTAAACAATGATTTTATGTTGAATTTACCTTTTGGTTCGCCGACGCGAGTAGAGAGAAGGGTGAATGATGTATACACAGAGTTATGAATGAACGATTTGAGCGATATTGTTCAGAATAAACAAGACTCGAGAAATAGATGAAGCGTGAAGCGCTTTGACAAAAGATGTGATCCAGCCGGAGGCCAGTGTAGCTCTGATGGCGGGCCGCTTCCCTGCCTAAAATATCTCACTCGGTTTTTCCGAGTCAGCTCGACCGAGTCGGCGGAGCCGTCTAAAATAACCGACTCAGCTCTTTCGATTCGGTCACCTATATTACTTCCCGCATAGCATCTAAACGGGTTAGTGAATGAGAAAAATAAATAAATAATTAATGAATAATCATAAAAAAACAAAAAAAATCTCCACCTCAAGTCCCACTCTGAGTGCGTGGGACTCGAACCCGAGACCTTCTGGTCACGAGTCGACACTATACCCTCGTGGCCAGCGAGACGTACTGACAGGAGAGACATGATGGGCCTACTTGAACAAGTTATGCCGATCATATCCCGGCTTTGCGAGTGCGCCGCGAAATTTGAATTGGACGAGTTTTCAGTACTTTTTTCTGATATCGGTGCACAGTATTAAAAGTCTTAATAAATATATTCGGAGGCATCTGAGGGTCACTGAATTCGCTCTAAAAATAATTATTGCTTGAAAAATTGTTTTAACGAGAAAGCAATTCCAGAGGGCCACTGAATCAGAGTCTGAAATTATAATTGCTCATGAATGTATTGATCTAATCACTTTTCATTTATTTATTCTTTATATGAGTTCCAAAGATATGAGGTTGTGTAAATTTTTTTACTTCGTTGCTTTGATCTTTGGGAGAAGAGATGGTCTATATGCGCACGTATCCATTAGAGAGGTCCGAGGAATGTAATTTTCTGGTATCGTTACGCTTGGGGTTCCAGTTTCTTGCATCTTGCACGTCGATAGATAAAGAATGTTTTGATATTTTTACAAAGAGACTTTATATGGCTGTGGCAAAAATCTTGGAGTTTTTTAGAAAATAGAGTATAAAAACGTTATTCTGACGTTATTTTTGGAGGTATAGATACAGCTTTGTGTAATTTCATCGCAATATCCCACGCTAATTTTCCAAAAAGCTTCCGGGAATACTTCATGTAATAAGATGAATGTACTCAATCTGCCCCCAGTACCCAAAATGCCCCCATGTCTTGGTCTTGAGAAATGGGCACTCGTTGATATTCCCGCAATTCGTTTCCGTTCACTATGTTGGAATATGAAAAAATAAGTGATTTGGACCGTTCGGGATGGATTTCCGCATGTCCCAGAAAATTTGAAGTGAGTCTTTTAATTTTTGTTTTTACACAGCTAAAGAATCGCCGGAGAAATCGCGTTTAGTAAACCGGTGCCAAAAATTGTTGGTATTACCAATCTCAACGTTTCTTGGTGTAGCAGCCTTTCAAAATACGTCTTTTAGAGTTGAAAAGTTTCAATCTGAACCACTCTTGAGAGCAAAATACGGAGTATGCATGAAATATTTCTGCATGTAGGAATATACGACTATCAAATATCTCATCAGTACTCCATCGAAATTTTTCAGCAGCCCCATGCTTGAAAATTTGAAATGGTTATTCACAATTCCCAGGAAGATTACAGTGTCAGACATAAAAAAAAGAGGATTCTGATAGACTGACACTGCGCCTAAGAGTGAATGTCGCGCACAGTTTTTCGACTGTTACTCACAGATCATCAAAAAGTATAAGCGGGTACCTGAGTATAAAACCTGTTTTTACACCCTTGTTTCGAAATGTACTACCGTCACCCGGGGTAACTTTGGAACACGGGGGGTAGCTTTGGAATAACCCATGAAAGAGTGGTTATCACGCACAGTTGGCAAGGCAAATGATCCTGAGACTTCAATACCGATTTCTCCTACTTGGGGCACGCATAAACAATGTTTAGCATTGGCGTGAGGGCCTCCAAAAGCTTCTAATCTGTTCAAAAGCTGACTTCTTCAGAAGTATGTTTTCGACCTAGCAAACAGTCTCTCGGAAAAAGTGGTCTGGTTCCGACTTTAGCAGGTCGAATCCAAGGTAGCGAAGCTAGATTTTACTTGTCTGTACATATATCTGGACGAATCCATTGTTACATTGGAGTATTTTCACGAAGTTGCAATTTTGTAGAGTAAAAGCTGACAAGTACCTATTATCTCGAGAAACTGGGGTAACTCTGGAACACTTCCTCATGTTCTCTCAACTATCTCCCAATTTCTAAATCATCATCAAATTCTACTTACTCGAGTAGTCGTTGACGAGAGCTTCGAAATGAGCCAAAGAACGTCTCATTTCGCCCCCCGGAAGCCGGGCTATGGCAGTTTTTGTCGGAAACCGACTACTTTCCTCCTCGGCAGTTAGCCGCGACGCGGGCACTGAGGTATGCTGAAGGTGTCTATGTTCGATTATAGAAGTTGAATTTAACCAAATGGACTTTTACAATAGGTCAATGGAAAGCTAAGACACTCAACTTTCGATTACTGGTGGTGAGAATCGATTGCGTGACCTATTTTATGAATTAATCGACGAATAAATAATGATAACAATTTTTGTTCCAAAGTTACCCCAGTCCGTGTCTAACTTTGAAACACGACTTTCTGACAAACCCTCAGTCAATCAAAAAGTGTGAAAAAATGGTATTTTCTGCATTTTTAGGCCTTGAAACGTCAATATAGGGGAAAATTAGTGAAGAGTTTCGGAAGATCTTCAAAAAATACACATTTTTCATTCTTGTCATTTTTCCGAAAAATCCTTCCCCTTCGATTAATAACGCAAGAAAGGGCCAAAAGTACGATTTGAGCACTTTAAATTCGCAAAAGCTCGAAAAATTCAAATGCAACCCCCCTCATATTTCAGCCTTAAAACATGGCTTTTTTCCTATACTTTCGAATGAAAAAGAAAAAAAAATCTTTGCCGTAGAGCTAAGCTATATCAAGTTATTGCGTTTTTAATGCAATAATGATACTTTTCCCGCTCAGTTACGATGTTTTGGCCCCGTTCATCACCCCGTTGTGTGTTTGGGGATGCGAAATGTCATGAATGACTAATATATTGGGTCACGAGATGCAATAGGCAGTGGCAATGGTTATGTGATACCCCTAACAATGATCATCCCCATATTCAACGTGCTACCTGGAATCACGAGGACAGTAGACGCATGGAACCACCGGATAACATAACCCTCCGGAAGTCATTCAAATTAAGTTCGTGCATTCTGTTCCATTCGGGTCTTAGAGGATACTTACCTAGGCACCATTTACGACTAGGTGAGCATTGAAAAACTCTTTTGACAGTGCGATTACGCGAAGCCTTACACACCTTGGTTATGAAGGAACTGTCTTTGCTCCATGGAGTTCTTCTAGAATCGAGATACTTGTGCCTAGGCTCCGTCTTTTTGAACTCTATGACATGTTCACTGAAATTAATAATAGTTTGAACTTTGATTGATACAGGATTCAAGTCTCATCAAAAGTCTTTTTTATTCAGAATCGGCACTGCTATCTTCGTCATTCGAATTGGCGGAGAAAGATTCAAATAGTTGGTAACCGTCCAGCAGTTCTTCTTCCTCATCATTATCGAATGCGTCGGTGATGGCATTTCGATAACTCTGTCTCGGTTTAATTCTACCATCGTCTTCATATTGATGATATCCAAGAAACCACAGCACAGATGCAATATGTGCACAACAGTCAACAGTTTTTGCGCCAGTTCTACACTGACAATACCATCCCTTAATAGGTTCATCTCATGCAGAAAGCTTTCTCAGGTTGGAATTATGCTTTCTTCTTAGGCTATGTTCACTTGGATGTTCAACCTCACACAAGCTCTGTCATATTGAGCTATCAGAAAGTATTCAAAGTGTAGCTTTGAGACAATTGAGCTCAAAAGTTTGCATGAGCCATAATGTTCAGTTAACCGTCACAATGTACAATCCGCTCCAACACAATGAAATGGCTTGAGCACCGACAAGCCACACGTGAGTCCGCGCTGTCGAGCAGCAGTTTTGCTTGCGGATCATGAAAAACGATCGGCATATGATATGAATGATTCCCAAGTGAGGGGGAAAGGAAGTTCTTGTAATCGTATCGCTGGATCCCCGATTCGTCGAGGGATGAAATAAAATGCATGAAGACTTCCGGAGGGTTATGTTATCCGATAGTTCCATGCGTCTACTGTCCTCGTGATTCCAGGTAGCACGTTAAATATGGGGATGATCATTGCTAGGGGTATCACATAACCATTGCCACTGCCTATTGCGTCTCGTGACTCAATATATTAGTCATTCATGACATTTCGCATCCCCAAACACACAACGGAGTGATGAACGGGGCCAAAACATCGTAACTGAGCGGGAAAAGTATCATTATTGCATTAAAAACGCAATAACTTGATATAGCTTAGCTCTACGGCAAAATTTTTTTTCTCATTCGAAAGTATAGGAAAAAGCCATCTTTTAAGGCTGAAATATTAGGGGGGTTGCATTTGAATTTTTCGAGCTTTTGCGAGTTTGAAGTGCTCAAATCGTATTTTTGGCCCTTTCTTGCGTTATTAATCGAAGGGAAAGGGTTTTTTCGGAAAGATGACAAGAAAGAAAAATGTGTATTCTTTAAAGATCATTCGAAACTCTTTACCAATTTTTCCCTATATTGACGTTTCAAGACCTAAAAATGCAGAAAATACCATTTTTTCACACTTTCTGATTGACTGAGGGTTTGTCAGTAATGTTGGGCTTATAAAATTAATGATTCTGTAGAGAAAAATTGAAAATGAACAACTTCTATCCTTAGCAATTTTTCGCTAAACCTCTCTGTTTCCGATTAAATCGCTATCTTAGCTCAAGAGTCACGAAAATCCTAGAAATAACACGATTTTTAACCCACTAGCCCATCGTTCTCCTTCACCAAAGTGTACAGAAAAGTTGTATCTTTTGATGGACAACAACATCCCATTAGAATTAGCCAGGGCGATGTACATAGTTTCGAGCTGTGAACCAAAAATGGCGTTCCCAATGTATTTTAAATGGGGAGGTTCTGCGCTACTACGGCTTTTGAGGTCAGTTTCGATGGAAATGGAGTACGGACCCATTTTTAGGCCCAAAAAGCCTATCTTTCCCAGGACTTTTGGGGCTAAAACTTTTGGAGCAGATTTCGGCCTATATGCATAAGGTCCTTTTCAGCTCATTTGGATGAAAACTGCGATGTCTACAATTTTTTTAGTGAACAAGGTGATTTTTTGCATTTTTCTGGACTTTCGTTTTCGCTTTCTCGAAGAGGAAGTATTCTATCGGTGCGGAAATTTTTGCAAAAAAATTTGCCGAATTTACCATTTCTGACCCCTTAATTGGAACGATAGCCAAATGAAAGTGAATCCATCTTATTCTTCTCGACGAGATCTACGAAATGGTGCCCCCATACATCCCCCTCGACATGCACAACGCTCTCTCTGAAATATTTTCAAACACGCATTGCTTATTTCCAATTTGGGAAAATTCGTACTATTCAAAATCCCATCCTCCCTCCATTCACTTTTTCCAAAAGTATAACTTGTCGAGTATGAGTTTGTTTTTTAAAACTCATTCATTTTCATGGGTCTTTCACACTAAAAATGATGATTGATTTAAATCAGCTGTATTACGTAGTTTCAACTCTTGAGATGAATGAAATACAATGAACTATGTCGAGTATGACTGTAACTTTGAGACGAATCATTTTTCGGACAGAATATGGCATTGTTTCAACTCAAGAAAGGAATGAGATGAATGAGAAACCATGTCGAGAGTTTTTCGAACAAGATTGATTGTATAAGGTGATGGATTTCGGAAATTTTGCACAGTCTTTCTGATCCGTTTTTTGTTAAATCCAAAACTTGCTTCGGAAAAATTGAGGAAATCAAATGTTGTCGATCAAAGAATCACGCTAACTGTTCTCCAAACCTTAGATTTTTCTTTGACAGTTCAGAGCGGATCACTTGTTGCTCTCACATATGAGAATTGATATAATACATGGGAGAGCAACGAGTGATTCTTTCTATAGCGTGATTTTTTAATCGACTACATTTGATTCCCTCAATTTTTCCAATTTACGTTTTGGATTTGACAAAAAACGAATCAGAAAGTCCGTGCAAAATTTCCGAAATCCATCACCTTATACAATCAATCTTGTTCAAAAAACTCTCGACATGGTTTCTCATTCATTTCATTCCTTTCTTGAGTTGAAACAATGCCATATTCTGGCCGGAAAATGGTTGGTCTCAAAGTTACAGTGGTACTCGACATAGTTCCTTATATTTCACTTCTTTCAAGAGTTGAAACTATGTAATACAGCTGATTCAAATCAATCATCATTTCTACGCTGAAAGACCTATGATAAAATCAATAAGTTCTGAGGAACAAACTCATACGCGCCAAGTTATACTTTCGAAAAGAGTGAATAGAGGAGGAATCATCTAATTTCTTTCTTACGGGAATCAGAAAGAAGAAATCAACTTCCTTAGATGATCACAGCTTCTGGAGTGTCTGGTAATCGAATATCTATCTAGCATGTGAACAATTATTTCACTCAGATCATCTTTTTGATAACGTTGACTTAGAGCGACTCTTGCTTCACTTGAGAAATTCCTCAATATTATCCCACTCAAGTATTGATTCTATATCTTTGAACTTATCTAATTCTAAAACTCACCTCGTTAATAAGATATTAGACAATTTCCTCATCACAATCATAACATCAATACTCGCATAATATTAGACATTCCTCATCTAGAAAGGAAGTTGGGATGTTATGATTGTGATTAGAAATATCCTGATTCCTTATCATTCAGGATACGCTTTAGAACCAAAGAATTAGCATTTGCCTGGTTACAAACATAACATCAATATTTGGAGTGAAATAGTATCGAGGAATTATATAAGAATATGAAGCGGAAGCCGCTCCAAGTCAACTTCAGTCACAAGATAATTTGAGTGACATAAGTTTTGCTATCCTATATAAATATTTGATTCGCTGATAGTCAAAAGTTATAAGCAGAATTTCAAGCTTCAACTGTTATTGTGTCCAGGAATCCATATTACCATCTCATTGAGCGCTTGAATATCTTCTCCACATCACATCTCATCTCAACTTATGAGTTACAACACATGATCACAAACTTTTCGGAGCGAAAATCACTCTGCTGGGATTTTGTGGTAGTACTACATGGACCTATGAGTTGCATGTGTGATTGTGACAATGAAAGAGTTGTTAATCTGGATCTGAAAGATTGTGGAAGTGTGTGGTAGTTCTATTGGATTTGCTTGATACCTTTCCAATATTTGTTGTCACATACCGGGCTCTTAAGCTTTTTACTTGATTACACGAATGAATGAAACTTAGAAATCGACTCATAGGCAATCAAAATAATCAAATGTATTGTCTGGATCTCACAACGATATATCAACTCTTGATGGTAATTTATCAATAGACCAAGAATAAAATATAATGGCCGCTCAGTCTCAATTCATTCAGATTATTCAGTGTATGCATATATATATATATATATATATATATATATACATATAATCAATCACTGGTACTCCCCATACCTAACTTTTGACTAAATGTTTAGAAAAAGAAAATATAAAGAGCAAGATCAGAAGTATCAACGCAGTTGAAGTGACTTATTGAACCTCAAGGAGCTGTACTTGGAAAATGCTCCTAGTTCTGAAGACATTTAGTTCTGCATCACATACTCTTCAAGACTCCAAGTCGCATCTGAACTCCAAATCTCATTGGGCAAAGAATCCATCATACAGCCTGCACAGGTTTCCACAATATGCTGCGTTTAAGAATATTTCATCTCCAAGCTCGTTATTCCACGAAAACATACACAATTTGCAAATATTCTCTCCCAACGAAATAATGCACGCAACTGTAATGGAGACTGCGGAACCGCGGTATGGCGATGTGAACAAAGCAGACGGATCTGGACGGATCTTCTCTCTGTTTCTCCCTTTTTTTTTTTTTTTTTTTTTTTCTTAAGGTGGTTGTAGGGCGAATACGCTGCGACGTACGAAGGGGAGGCACCGGTCAGCCAAACACGGCTGGCCAGCACCTCCCCAACAGTCCCGGGCTGGAATCCGCATCGATACGGCCATCCGAACCGGGTAAACCCTCTCTTCCTTCTCCGTTGGCGCCGGCCATTGGACAAGGGAGAGATCCACCAACTTACCAATCCGGCCCCGGCACCGCGTGAGCATTACTTCAGGGCCGGCGGCGTCTCGCGCTCAGGATCGAGCGTCTCTCTTCTCACGACTCGCAGGTGTTGTTTTCCTTTCTTCGATCTTCTTCCATCTCTTCATTCTTCATTCTTCTTTCTTCTTTCTTCGATCTTCGATCTTCGATCTTCTCTCTTCTTCCTTCCCTCTTCAGTCCATCATATTCCTCCTGGAACCATTTGGACCTCTTCTGTTTTCTCTGTTTCTCCCTCTCCATCTCTCTCTCTCGCTCGTCGACAGCTCTCGAATTGAAGCTATATGTTCGACGTCAGTTCTGAAACTGTATCATTAGAGAGCCAGCTGACGGTTATTTTCTTGTAAGTAAGCCTCAGAGATCTACCATCTCCCCAATTTGCAGATTTTATCAGATGTGTCACCTCAACCTAAAAATATCAATTTCCGGAAATTTACGACGGTCATTTTTCGGCTTCCTGGGATAGTTAACTATCGTCTGTGAGAGTTCCAGCTTTCATCATTTATGTCACCTTATCCCCGAAAAAAATATCCCAATTCGTCCAAGCTTTTAGATCATCGTCAGCTTCGAAATTGTTCCACTCAAGAGCCGGCTGGAAATTATTTTCTTGTTAGTGAGCCTAAGATCTACCCCCTCCCCAATTCGCAGATTTTATCAAATATGTCACCTCAACCTAGAAAATATCCATTTACGGAAATTCAGCTGACGGTTTTTGTGCCTTTTGGGGGTCACCTGACGGTCATTCTTGGCTTTTTGGGATTGTTATCTATCATCCGTGACAGTTTCAGCTTTTATCATTTATGTCACCTTATCTTCGAGAAATAATTATTTCAAAACTCCATAAAAAATATTGTCCCATCGGATGGCCAGCTGACGGTCACTTCCATGATTGATACAAATAGTAGAACGATTTCAACACTCGTCTAGGTTTCATCAAATTGGACATACAAAAGTTCACCAGCTCCCGGACTAACCATCCTAAAATGATTATATCCGGGAACCATCGCTGAAATCCCTCATTGAGTGATTAGAGCTTGATTTTCCCAAACGGATTGAGCAGTACAATCAATCCCTAATTCTCTCCCATCAACATCAAAAATTTGGTGTGCATTCCAAAATGCAAGTTTCGGTAGCGTTGACAGTGAAGATACACATTCATCGATTCTCTCAGCTTTTCCGGTTCCAAACTAAGCAGAATTCTTCCCAAGAAGGCTGAGTAAATGGTGGCCTGTCAGCGGTATTCACAATTCACATGTTGAGAGAGCATCTATTCCCGATAATGATGAGAGATAACCAGAGATTGATCGCACTACTCGACACCCGGTTGGGAAAATAATGCTCCATCAAATGTACAATTTGTTCACCCACTATTGAGATAGTATACTCACTCGTACTACTTCCGTTCTCAAAGTTAGGTCAATATAAGGGAATATATAGAAATAATGACAGGAATTATGCAGCAGGAGTTTCTTCTCCCAGATTCCAATCGACTTTGGTTAAAACGGAACAGAATATTTGGGGACTGTCGCAGATGGGATGGATTGACCAAAAGGCAGTGTCAAGAGAGTTTCTGTAACTTTCACGCTTTGATTTAGTAGAAATTAATCAGTGACTCGGAGGACTCATTCATTATTACCGTGTCAAGCTCGGCAAACTGGCTATTGGATTGAAAAAAAGCACTGGTAATGTATGATTTGAACTTGAAGCTACAACAATCTCAATCACTTTCACGTGAAGTGCACCATGTCAAACTCTTTTCTGGAAGTGAACGAGAATTATCAACAAGCTCAACACTCACACAGCTGCACTCAGACACACGGATCATTCACAAAGATTCCGAAGCTGATCATCTCATACTCGAATCGCCCCCTCTCTTCGTCATTAATTACTATCCATCGTTCGGAGATGATTTTATCATCTCCAACAATTTTCATCAGAATCATATCCTGCGCAACTGCTAATGTAACGGACAACCGGGGAGCTCTTGAGACTGCCGAGTTTTGCTTGGTAATGCGAGAACAGTGCAAAAATAACGTGGAATCTCACAAATAGCATGAAAGGAGGGAGAGTATGAAACCAGAGCAAACGGGAGGAATATAGGAGCTCAAGCTATGAAAAGTCACGCTTTCGATTTCATACGCGTAGTTCACATTATATTTGTATGAAGATAATTCGGATCTCCGATTCAATACATAATAAGAATCGACCAATATATATTCCTATGGCCAACTAGTTCATCTCTGTTTTGTTACGAACCTCCTCATGAAGTATCATGAGGAACTCTTCAGAATCAAGAGGTGAGCGATAGATCTGATTCTCTCCAGATGGTAATTTCTTCCCGACTATTCCGATCCACTTGTGATTTCTCTTACACGGTTCTTCCTCTATAGAATACAACAATTCCTGTGTATCCAAGTGAGAAATGCAATTAACAAGCTGTGACCAACTTTGACGATGATGGGAATCGTTTCAACCGACTTCATCATCCAGTTATCCACAAAATGATCTGATCAGAGAACTCTCTCTATCGCACTGCTTGAGATTCATAGATCACAATAATCCGGTCTTGATCGGCCGAATGAGTCGATACAAATTCCGTTGGGCCAAGAAAGTCAGGTGTGACGAGAGTGACTTGTGTCTGCATTCGGACTTTTTGATAGGTGTCACTTTTCAATGCTTTTAATAGGATTTCTGCTCAACGATGTGAATACATTTGAACAGTGGAACGTAGCCAATGAATAGATGTACGAATCAATAAGAATCATATATACTCCCCTCTAAACGAGCATGTTCAGATTGACTTAGGATTTGATAATTCTTCGAATTCCAACTACTTTTATAGCCACTGTGTGATGAGAAGGCAGCCGTTGACTGACTATAGGATAAGGAGTTGGACTCAGCGATGAATGACTCAGCTTCATGATTTAGGCTAATCTATTCTTTGTCACGAATTCCGCTGCAAATAGTGAAGGCATGATCTCATGCCGAGAGGGTCAACGGTAATACTTTTAGATATATTCGGACCAATATCCAAGTACAGAACGTTAGCTGGATCGTTATGACGCCTGGCAACTCGATCAGTGATTGTACATTCGGTCCTATTTATAAAATCCTCTCAAAGAATGATTCCTTATGGAAAAGACATCTCCATCTCAATTATGACGAAATTTTGGGTCAAATAGCCCATCCGGGGGTTGATGATTTTCTCATGAGTTTTTCGAGGTCGAAACCAATTTTGATGCTCGTCATCCTCCTACGCGTCAGAATTTCTTTCGAGACGCGGTAAACTTTGTTCATAGTGGAGACGCAGTCACCTATGGTTCACGTACACTGTTAGACATTTCTGCTCGAAATATTTGGGGAAAAACTGGAAGTTCTCATCAAAACGTACTTGGAATATTTGAAGCTTGAATAATTGAAATTTCAAGCAGTCCGTAATTGGAGATTCAACTATTCATGCTTGAACATTTCAAGTATCGCTCGTAAGGGACTCCCATGAACTTGCTCGAAATTCCGTTCGCTTATGCTTGAAAATTCAGGGGAGTGCTCGAGGAAAACTCCCAACCTCGCATGAACTTTCATTCTCTTCTGGATGTATTCACTACTTCCTCTCTCAGCATCAATCAGCTATTACTCTCATGGGTCTTCAAACTGCTGATCAAATCAGCAAACACTAAAATCACGCTTGAATCGATAATTCTGGGGGAAAACTTCACAAATCCGGGTTTAAATATTGACATGGACACATTAGCGACTCCTCCAGACCGAGTCGCGACGAACTAAGGCGTATTCGTTTGATATTTACTCATTTCGTGCCATGAGAGGCCCTATATAGTTGATTATAATCAGCTATAAATCAGTGATTGTAGCTAAAAATCAGCTAATGTAGCTGCAATTCAGCTACAGTAGCTATTCGTGTCAGTAAAAAAGCGTCGACTGAAATATCAGCTTATAATAGCTAATTCAGTCAGCTAACATAGCTGGAATCTCAGCTAATATGGCTGATTTTTCAGCTGAACGATATTCATGTTGAGCCGTTTGCACTACACAGTGTCACTATACATTGTTACTCTATGCAAATACTTAAATTACTCCAGGACTTGTTCTAGACTGATATTTTCATTACAATGACAATCAATTTAGAGGTCCCAAATGAATCGTAATTCAAGCACTACTTTCTAGATCGATAATGAAGTTTCCTGAATGGTCATGATATGAAGATACAGATTACTATGGTTTTTGGCTTGAAGTATATGTTCCAAATGTGGGCCACCCTCCACATAGCTACATGCCCCGAATGTGGGCCGACCTCTATAACACAATATTCCCCGAATGTGGGCCACACTCTATAACACTACATACCCCGAATGTGGGCCACCCTTTATAACGCTATATGTCCCGAATGTGGGCCGACCTCTATAACACTACATGCCTCGAATGTGGGCCACCCTTTATATCGGTATATGTCCCGAATGTGAGCCACCCAATACAACACATCATTCTCCGAATGTGGGCCACCTTCTATAATACTACATGTCCCGAATGTGGGCCACCCTTTCCCCGAATGTGGGCCACCCTCTATAACACTTACATGCCCCGAGTGTGGGCCACCCTTGCCCCTGATGTGGGCCACCCTCTATAACATAATATGCCCCGAATGTGGGCCACCCTTGCTCCGAATGTGGGCCACCCTTGCTCCGAATGTGGCCGACCCTTTATAACACTTACATGCCCCGAGTTTGGGCCACCCTCTATAACCTTATATGCCCCGAATGTGGGCCATCCTCCATATTATAACATGCCCCGAATGTGGGCCACCTCTTATAACAATACATGCCCCGGATGTGGGCCACTCTCCATAGAGCTATAGAGGGTGGCCCACATTCGGGACATTACAGTGACTCGAAAATTGTATAATAAGATAAATCTCACTGCACAATATGAACGACTATGAATACCTGTGCCAAAAATTTATCACGAGACGCAGAGAAATCGAAGAATTACACCCCTGGGCGATGCACATCATTCCATATTACATCCCGTAATAGCTGATTTGAATAGTGGAAGTCCGTTCATGTCAGCTGACCAAATTAGCTATCACCAGCTGATTTGCAGCTATTCTAGCCGATTGGCGCTGAGAGAGTGGGTGTATGAAGTACTGCTTGAAGGAATACTTCCATTACTCTGATGCTTAGGAGATCTTGACTTCAAATCGTCAGCTACAAGAATTCCAGGAAGGGAAAACGATACTTAAGAAACTCTTCTATACGCATCTGTGCTAAGGGACACCTCCACACGCCATTTTTCAAGATTTTTGATGAACATTCTGGAACCGAACATGTTATTACGTGCAGTAGAGGAGGCATAGTGGAGTGCTTGGTTCCAACATGTTTATCAATGATATTGAGAAATTGCGATGGAGGTGCTTTTTTCAGCGCGATTCCACATAGAGAAGTTTTCAATATCTCGATTTCTATTCCTAGAATTTCTGTGGCTGACGATTTCGGTGCCAAGATAACTTCAGTTACTTTTGTTACGGACTCAAACAGCTAGAGTAGGTATATCTGGTGTACGTGCGTGAGAGCGGGGCATAGTCATGTATAGGCAGTGCGGACCAAGTCTATGCGTAAGGGCGAGCGAGATGCGTATAGTTGGAATGATGCGCGCGCAACCCCAAGAGTGTGATATTTCGTCTGCGAGGGAACGTGCGTTCTACGGGATGCGTATGCGATATAGTTATAAGTGTATATATACATGGGTGATTCTGAGATAACTTATGCATTTGATGTCCTGACCTCGCATTCATATAAAATGACCAAATATGGCGAGTCTAGCGATGATGTCTGGTGTATTCTATCGAAATGGAGATGTCCCAATAATATTAGGAGCGGATATGAGTTTAATGTAGATCTGAGCTTCCCAAAAGTGGTCAAAATGTCCTTACCGTGGCATGTCCTAAACTGGAATTACACATTTCAATCGTGTAGATTACCGAGATATTCATTCAATCTCGGTTCCGTACCACTCAAACATCAAAGTTCGGTTATAAATAGGTGATATCATGTACAAATCAAGTACCAAGTCTCACTCCAAAATAGTCGAAACACAGCCGGCATTCTGTCCTGGATTTTGCAAATTTTTAGAATGCTTCTCGAGAATTCGACTCCGGGTCAGCAAATCGCTCCAAACCACTCTGTAACGGCGGTAACTGATTTCTAATACACCAAAGAACAAAATTCTACCACCAGCGGAATGGTGAATTACGTGAACAGCTTCCCACGCGATGATTTATGAAGAATTTTTCCGTTGCAAAATAAGAATTGTCCTTACCGTGGTCACTGGCTCTCGAACACTATGCAACGTCGAGGTCCAGAAATTTTTTTACAGTCTACTCTCACCGTAAAAATAGGCCATATGTTCGGAAAAAAACGATCCGTTTCGATTTACGCCTTTGAGATCACTTTCCATGCCAAAATGTCCTTACCGTGGCTGTCCTCACCGTGGAAAAAATATATCGAAAATTGCTCATATCTTTTACATAGATTGACCAACGTTTGTGCCCGTCTGGGAATTGTTTTTGGATGTCAGATAGATTGGAAAACACCTATGAGCAGTCAGATTGAAGCTATATTCCAACTAGTCAATTTTTGGTCCAAGTCCCGACCCCCGCCGTTTTTGCCCTCGAAATACCTAAGTTATCTCAAATCGGTGGCGCGGCGGTGAAATAATATTATGTGCCCATTCTTCTCGCAACATTGTTATGCAGTCTTCGATTATTTGTGATTAGGTTGATGGACGAATGATAATCTTGAGATGTGATAGGAAGAATTTGATTGGTAGAGATTGCAGAATGATCCTGTAAATTTTATTAGACTTGAGAAAGTCTTTAGGAGATTCCAACAATTGTCTTCGCGTAGAAGTTAATCGATTTTGGGGGAATCAACGATAAGGTTATGTTTGAATAATAGATGACAAGCAAGCTTCATTTGTTGCAATGTTGAAATGTGTGAATTGATGAATTTTCTGCAAAATTGAGAGCGTGATTTGCATTGTGTGAATGAATCTCTCTAAGCCACAATCACCATAACAAACAAGCCCCAATCCAAAGTCAGCAATTTCCGCATAACGAGAATTTCTGGTTCAGGCCCGCCCAGAATTTTTCTAGCGAGATACTGTTGATTTCAATCCAGGAATTGTTGTATTGAAAATATCTAACGTTGTGAACGTAAGCCTTTTCTTGGAGCAACAATCCCATGGTAGTCATGTTGCACCTTTCGGGAGTTGTCCCGTCTGGTATGAAAATATGGTGATTGGAAAAGCACTTGCAGATCACGGAATAAAACAAAGCCATTCAAATCGTTTAAGTCAGCGTAAGCTTCATCGCACATGCGTGCGATGCGTCTCATCGTTGACTTCTCTAAAATGAGCCCTAAAGAAGGGGCAGCATATACTCAAGCATAGTAAAAAGGCGCGAGCCCGAGCGGGCGCGCGGCAGCCGTCATCTTGATCTCGTACACGGTGCGTAATTCTCATTATTCCTAATCATATAAGCATCCATCTCGTTCTGAGATTATTTTGAATCTGCTTTTGAATTTGTCAAATTATTGTACTGAGTATTTAAAATTTTTCAGTCACATTATATTTGATATCTACCACTATTTTGAATTATTATTTCTTCACTCCGACCCAGCCCGACCCTCGTTCTGTTCATTACAATTTTTGGTGCCGAAACCCGGGAGTTAATTTCCGGGAAGGGCTGGGTTCCGAAGTGATTTGTCAACACGTTACTAATTCATCCCGACTTCTTTTATTTCTGATCAACTATCTGTGCTGCACGGACGACACATATTGCCAAGAGACGAGCACGCGCCGGATCGGAGCAATATTCTCGAGCGCCATGTGTTCCGAAACGAGACACTCTTTTTGTTGGGCATCATCATCGTACGACCGATTTTTTGGAACCAATATTCATCAACAGCAAAACAGATTACTACAGATCCCAACACCACCAACAAGATATTACTCCATGCTGCTGATTGAGATACAACAGTGTCAACCACGTGCGAGCGAGGCATCATCAATAACTTGCGAGGTATTGTGCCACCGATTGTAGCGATTTTGTGCTAGTGCCAGTGTAGGTCACGGAATTCGCGAGCGAGGTGATAAAATTTCACGAATGTCGAATGTTTGTGTGTGTCAATGTGAGCCACGTGAGGTGGCGTTGTGAGAATTTTGCCGCCGATCGTAAATGCATAGGTCGAAAAAATAACGCCGAGCTCGGATTTCGAAAAGTAAGCGCGAATAGGCAATATCGTCCGAAAGAGTGAGTAGCGCGTTGTTGAAGCGGTGGTTTTGTACCCGACGCGTTGTAGTTCACGCGCCGTTCCTCTTCCACGAGAATCAGACAAAGATCTTGTCATAACGTGCATCGGCCTCGTTGGGGTGCCGCGTTGTATTAACTTGTGTCCCATTTTGTCCTCATCATTTGATCGCAATTCAAGTCCGCGCACTTTGAAGGCAGTTAAAGATCGACGCTAGTGAACCGTTCCTTGAAAATTTGCTCGAAGCGGTAATTTGTTCGAATCTCATATCTGAGTTTTGCGCCCCCAAGAACAAAGAAAGAATCAAAAGCTTCGAGAATCTTCGATCGTCAAGCACGGCGAAGTCATGGTGCGGCTCGAGTTTCAGGCAAAACTGGGGGGAGAGAGATTCCGATGACGCGATGACACAGACACCAGTACGCGATAGCATGCGCGTGCAGGCGGAGGAACGAGAGTCTACGAATTAGAAGTTGACTCAAGAAGCGGAGAGAGGGGCAGTAAGAAGCAGAGACAAGGAATTGGAGATTGACTAAAGTCTATAGCTTGTGAGCTCACGCATCGAGCCACGCACTATAGAGTTTGTAATGCATGTGCGACAAATGCTAGAAATGTAAAATTGAGCCGACGCCATGTAGTTTGGATCGCTGCTTAACATAATTCTCGAACTGTATACTCTGTGTCACCGACAGCTTTGAGGTATCACGCGCGCATATCTGAAATATCTGCCTCTTATATGGCTTTGTCAATTATAGACTCACCGAAGATATGGCCTAGGGTACTTATTGTTGTGCCTCACTCGTGAGCACGCTCGGAAGTACAGAGGCTGCGCTGCATGATGCGGTTGGGGAATCGTTACACGGGTACTCTTCTGTTGTGCCTCACTCGTAAGCATTGTATCCAGGTCTTAGGAAATTGAGTTCTCAATCTCGATATTTGTTCTGTCGGTATTTGAACATCAAGTTGTATGATACCGTGAGATACATTGGAGTTCTAAATTGTATCTGGGAATTCTATGAAATATCCATGGAAAGATGTACTCAACTCGAGAAACAAGTCTTGCAAGGAAAAGTTTAATATTCACCAAAAAACTCAAGGCTAGATTCGCGCGTTTTTTCGCGAGTGTTTGGTAAAAATCAATTCCAGTTGCATTCGAATCTGGAGTTGGATCATCTGATCTTATGTTGATTTGTCTGAAGTTTCGAGTTTTTATTGTTGGGAACTCGAATCTCAGTAAACTGCATCCTAATGAGTCGAGCATGCAAGACTTCGTGAATTTTATCAGCTCGGTGGTTGATAAACTATTGTGATAGCTATTTGGAATTATTTTTATATACACTAGCCATAAAGTATGCAAAGATAGAATGAAAGATATGCGATTCTCGCTGCAATCAATTTATAGCAAAGACTCCATCTGATGACCGCTGTTATAACGATTTTGGAATGTTAGTTCCCCAAAATCTCAAGTCGTATAGGAATTATGCACTCAAGCGCGGGAAAGATAAATTGAGGGAAAGCCTCGTTGCATGCTAGGAAATTCAAAAAAGTCATCCGATGTACGCGGGGATGGTACGTAGGGGTGACTCATGTACACCACTATAAGAATCGCGTCACGAGAGCAAGAATCGGAATTCAAAGAACCGAGGGCTGGCAGGAGCAATCAGTTGCTTTCGCCAACACGCTTCCACGGCGCAGGGAATCGGGCGCTGGCAGGAGCAGGCCGGTGCTCTCGCCAGACGGTAGTTTAGCGGACCGAAACTGAGAGGAGTACGGGTGTTCCAAGGGTCTTCGATAATTTTAGCTCTGTGTGTCTAACGTGGGGTTCGGGTAACTGTTTCGAGTAGGAATTTGAAATTCGTAGCATTCAGGCAAATAGACTTTCCCAGGATGTGCGACGCTCTTGAGGAAGAATACGAAAGTTATGACTCAAAACACTTAGCTGCCGGATGCATCGCGTTGAGGTTTCGCCGGGACCCAAGCACGTGCAAGCAATAAACTCCTTCGTTCATGGCACTAGAGCCGGCTGCGCCGTTTTCTGGCATTTTCCGGTGCGTTCTCATCACATGTTGTACTCAAATGCTCAATGTTTAGCTTGAAGAACCCTCCAAGGAACAGCGTGCGCGGGATAATGTAATTCTCGAGTGTTTCTCGATCCATACGAAGCCCAGTGTCAAATAAGCGCATTCGCTAACACCAAAATGCGATGGTAACTACGTCACTTTGATAAGCTTACGTTCAAGTCGCGCGAGCAGCTTGAAACTCAGACATGCTAAAATGCGAGTTCATCTCGGTTTAGGACCAGGTATTCGATGGATTTATAATGTATGTTGTGTTGTATCGAAATTACCAAACTCAGAATCATTGAAACTAGTCTCTTAGGAAGCGAAAGATGAGAATTAAGTAGCAATTTCGCTCGGTGTTCAATTTATTTGGCCCATGTATCCAAGAATGATATTTGCAATGAAAGTTTGAGGATTTTATCGAACTAAAGAGGAAGAATCCATCGTTTTGCCAAGTACATCGAAAACTCCAAGCATCAATCATGAATCATGAATCAATCGGCACTTTGCAATCGGAAACTAGTGATGAAAGAAAAGTCAAGGTTTTTACATGTGCAGAGTGTTCGATTCCAAAACGTTTGTTCATTGTGATTCGGGAAATTGCATCGAGTTCGGGAGCGATATTGGTGCAATATCCCGAGCAACGGCCGGCTAGTTTTGGTTGCCACGCTACGCTATGGTACTTGTGCATCTCGATGTTAGATCCCTCAAAGCAGTGTTTCATGTGAGATTTTGTACCGAGATACCGAGCAAAATTTGCTGCTGGATTCTAAGAATACTCGAAGTGGTGGTTATGTGGGACAAAACTAATCGCACTTGAAACTGGAATTTCGAATTCGGCACTATGGGTTGATAAACAATAAAGAGGTGAATGAATCAGCTGTGAGAATATGCGTGGTGTGATTGACTTGAGGTCGTAAATGATGAGAATAGATTGCCTGAATTTTAAGCACCGAAGAACTAGACTTGGCTACAGAAACGGCATGAATACTCAAATGACTCAGACAAGTCTCGAGGGTTTTTCAAGGGATGTTCACAGCGCATGTGTATCATCAACTGTCAATCCCATACCGAGCACCAAACAGATTCGATTCGACGACAGATAACAGTGAATCAGCGTGAATGATTGTGAATAAATAGATTGGAAGGGTGTGTGAAATTTATAAAAATCCCGCACAGGGGGGAGAATTGTTACGGACTCAAACAGCTAGAGTAGGTATATCTGGTGTACGTGCGTGAGAGCGGGGCATAGTCATGTATAGGTAGTGCGGCCCGAGTCTATGCGTAAGGGCGAGCGAGATGCGTATAGTTGGAATGATGCACGCGCGACCCCGAGAGTGCGATATTTCGTCTGCGAGGGAACGTGCGTTCTACGGGATACGCATGCGATATAGTTATAAGTGTATGTATATATATAGACATACTGGCACAGCACAATCGGTGGCGCAGCGGTGAAATTATATTATGTACCCATTCTTCTTGCAACATTGTTATGCAGTCTTTGATTATTTGCGATTAGGTTAATGGACGAATGATAATCTTGAGATGTGATTGGGAGAATTAGATTGGTAGAGATTGCAGAATGATCCTGTAAATTTTATTAGACTTGAGAAAGTCTTTAGGAGATTCCAACAATTGTCTTTGCGTAGAAGTTATTCGATTTTGGGGGGATCAACGATGAGGTTACGTTTGAATAATAGATGACAAGCAAGCTTCATTTGTTGCAATGTTGAAATGTGTAAGTTGATGAATTTCCTGCAAAATTGAGAGCGTGATTTGCATTGTGTGAATGAATCTCTCTAAGCCACAATCACCATAACAAACAAGCCCCAATCCAAAGTCAGCAATTTCCGCATAACGAGAATTTCTGGTTCAGGCCCGCCCAGAATTTTTCTAGCGAGATACTGTTTATCTCAATCCAGGAATTGTTGTATTGAAAATATCCAACGTTGTGAACGTAAGCCTCTTCTTGGAGCAACAATCCCATGGTAGTCATGTTACACCTTTTGGGAGTTGTCCCGTCAGGTATGAAAATATGGTGATTGGAAAAGCACTTGCAGATCACGGAATAAAACAAAGCCATTCAAATCGTTTAAGTCAGCGTAAGCTTCATCGCACATGCGTGCGATGCGTCTCATCGTTGACTCCTCTAAAATGAGCCTTAAAGAAGAGGCAGCATATTCTCAAGTATAGTAAAAAGGCGTGACCCCGAGCCGGCGCGCGGCAGTCGTCATCTTGATCTCGTACACGGTGCGTAATCCTCATTATTCCTAAGCTTATAAGCATCGATCTTGTTTTGAAATTATTTTGAATCTGGTTTTGGATTTGTCAAATTATTGTTCTGAATATTTAAAATTTTTCAGTCACATTATATTTGATATCTACCACTATTTTGAATTATTATTATTTCTTCACTCCGACCCAGCTCGACCCTCGCTCTGTTCATTACAATTTTTGGTGCCGAAACCCGGGAGTTAATTTCCGGGAAGGGCTGGGTTCCGAAGTGATTTGTCAACACGTGACTAATTCATCCCGACTTCTTTTATGGCACATATTATGGTGTTTCACTAGCCATATTTCGTTTCGGTCGGAAACGTGAGATTGAAATACTATGAGGCAACGAATTGGTCTATCATCTCCCATCACACATGCAGTGCGATCAAAGCGCCATGTATCGGGATAAATATCCGGATCCGCTCCGGACTAGCTTTAATTATTCCATATAACAATAGTCAATGAATATCGTTTTATTCATTCTGTAGCATCCAACAATAGCAAGACACTCTGCGAGCAGCTCACCATTGAGACCGTGAAGGAGAGTGATTTGTCACCACTGGAAAGCTCTATGATCATCATAGAAGGCTGCACTGATGAGTTATTACATTAACCTTTTGAACAATATTGTCATTATGTCATCAATCAGTCAATCATCAATTTATAATAATCAATAAGCATAAAATGTTTTATCTAACACACACTCACACTCACTCACATGAACACACACAGTCACAGACACACACACGCACACACACACACTCTCACCCATTCACACTGACACTCACTTACACACACTCATTCACACACCTACAAATTTAACTACCACATTTCACATTTCACAAACACACAAACAAAGTCAGTTATTCCACGAACAATAATATGGTATTCTTCGTGTCATTCATTTTCAGCATCTATCAGTAGCAAGGCGCTCCACAAGCAGCTCACCATTCAGACCATGAAGATGAGCCACTCACCAATGAAATTGTTGAGGCCAGACCGGAGGGACTTACAAATCTTTCGCTCAATGAATGGCGCGTCGACCTCATTGCATGCGATCCGAAAATATGTGTAGCTATTTTCCCTTGTTGCATCTCAACCTTTCATTTCTAGCCCAACAGCTTCTCCCAAAATCAACTCTCACACTCTCCAATTCCCCACGATTTTTAATTAATTGCAAAATTATAATCAATACATAATTAAGACCATGACAATGAGACAGGTTTTCCAGGAATGAATGAAGTCTTTATCATAATAAAACTCCCCAATAATTAATTGCCGTGACATCCACAAACAAAGAATCCAATATTTGGCTATCGCCTGCAGTAGGGTGCCTCACGAAAGTGCTGAGGTAGTGTCAAGGATTCGGTGTTCTTATTAGCTAACTGACGGATCCCAGTAATTCCGCCTAACTGAATACCTACATTTCTAAGTCATTCTACAAAAAATCCTGAAAGGTCCCCTGTTAGTGAGTGACTCATCTATAGATTTGTATATTCTTTTGGAATCGTGGGAACTGGGCTACGAACAAGCATACTCATACTGCATCATTCAATATTCAATAAAATAGCCAAAATAGAAAGAAAATTCCCTCAGTGATAATCTTTAGATGATTCTGCAATCAATTAAGTTCGTCGTTGGTGATCAAATTTTTCCTTTTTCCTATTATACTCAAACCATAATGAAATGACAAATATCGTTTAACTCGTTAACACCTATTGTTGCAGAATGGGCTTACACTAAGCAACAATGAAAGATCCTCATACGACATAATTGATGACATAATACAAACGATAAATCACATCAATCACAACTGAGACACTTTGACTCTACTCTGATGAGAACGTTGCAGTAACTCGCTCAGGCGATGGCTCAAGAGTGACTAAATCCGCTGAGAGCGACCGGAGCGAAAAATCCAAGACAAACTCAACAAGATTCCACACACAACGTAAAGACTTAATCAATTCCGTATAACAAACAATCTGACAGATTCCATATTGCAACAATCAAAGTTTCATTTGCATCCATTAACATCGTTCCAGATGAGTATCGAAATTTTTAATGAGTTATCAATACATTGTTGGAAAGATATCCAACATCCGATTCCATTCATAGTAAAATCACAGTGAAATTCTCGATTCAGAATCATCAGTTTCTCTTAGATGAACAATAACAACTCTAAAAAGTTACATGATACATAAAGAATAAATTAAATAAAATGATAGTTAGAAGATGAAAAATGATGAAAAATTGAGCGAGAAGTTGAAGGCCACCTTAATAAGGAATTTCAATAAAATATTCAGTATGTGAACTACTTAACTCGATCGCGGGAAATTCAAATGATATTAAATGCTTGAATCGGCATATGCGATCAATTTTGATCAGCAAAGTTTGCTGATATTAGTGACATAGACAGATATTAGATATTTCTGATTTCTACCTATGCCACTTCCATATATGAGTTATTCCACCAGAAGTGTTAACTTTGGCCCTCAAAAGTGTCCGGAGGTGAAATTTTATCCAATCCCGCCTCGCGATGGTCAAGTAAACCCTTTTTGGTATCTAAAATAAAATGCCATGAGGGGTACAAGCGATTTTCAGTTTCTGATAAAACTAGAGCTGATTTATTGATTTTGCGTGCCACGAAATGTGGCACAATCCAGAGAATATGGCATCTTGGAGCACTTGATACACTCTGTGATTCAATAGCTGAATAAAAGGTCACCTGCGCGTGTAGTTTTCATGTGTTATGATCGAACAAATAATAGTTTGATCAATGTAGATCATGAAAATGAGCCAGGGAATTATAGACGATACGTGGAAGGCTACTGGGGCACTATTTCATAGTGTCTCTGGCTTCATTCCGAACAAGTAAAGATTTGCGTAGCTTTTACGAATATTGATGGCTTACAGCGGAATTTGTTAGTCAGAATATTCCCGATGATACAACCATTTTTGATCCATTGTAGGTGAGGATCGGTTCGTCGTCTCGAGCAAAAAATGCATCAGGGTAATTATTTGCAGAATTGAAGGAGGTGGGCTCGCGTATGATGCCAACTCGAGTGTATGAGATATTTCCAAACAATTCTCGAGTGTTTTTCCGATTCACTCTGAGATACCGGAATCGAGATTAAGCAGCATTATTATCGATTGCGATGATCCGTAGGGCGGAGGGAAGCAAGAGAAAGCTCGAAAGAGGCAAGTTGAAGGATGAAAGAGGAAAGAGCGCGAGATAACAGATCGTGAGGGTGATTCGATGATGGACGATTTGATTGACTGATTTGTTGATTCGGTGCCTAGAGACTAGATTAGAGCAGTGGAGGTACAGTGCTCATAAATTTAATGGAAACAGATCGAGAGAGAGAGTGCGAAAGGCGAGAAGAGAGTGAAAGAGAGAACTCGAGAGAGAAAAAAAGAGAGCGATGAATAATACAGTGTACTATGCTTTCATCCAAACTATCACGTTTCCACCTCTCGATCCTCACGCGATGCATTCGAAAGTAATCCCCCTCGGTACAGTCAGTGTAATAATATTACGTATTATCAATATTATCGATGGAAAGAAGCTCTCGTACTTTACATCCAAGTGCTGGAAACTAGGTTCTCAGTTAGAGACTTGGAAAAGATGCGATTATACAACAATATAATAGATACATAATTACATTCCGACACTAAACATAAAACTTCTACCCTATACACAGAACACGCTTCTTACTGTTATAGCAAAAACAGGCGGAGACGCACGCAACAATGCGGTCTCCATCACGCTCGTCTCTTCATCCGAATTGAAACGTTTGGTGGTTTTCTGAGAATCGTTTCCAATGGCAACTGACGTTTAAATGCAAATCAAATGGTTTATTCGACTCAATGAACACGTGTCTACCCCTCTTCTTGAGAGCCTTTCCGCGAATCTGAACGAGCGTAAGAAATTCTGAGAACAAGGGCTGATATGGCTTATACGCATACGGTGTATATGCTATACATATACAGCCTTTTCTCCGCATTTTTCGTGCTTGTTCAGTGCTGGGCATCTCTTTCTGGAGCTAGATAAGTGTTTTGGGTTTGTGAGGATCAAAATTACTTATCCAAACGAGTTGTAGACTACAAGTCAACCCGCGCAGAAACGCTATAGAGTTGCAGTCATCGGAAGCCTCAGTTGGCCACAGAATGTGACATTTTTGGTGTGCCACGGGTTGTGACATCTCGACTTTGAAAGCACCACGTGAGCTCGTATCGACTCGGCCGAATACATAACTCTTAATGCCACCAAACTATACAAGAAAAAAGTATAATGGTATTACTGGAGTCATCCCTGCGCTCTAATCCGTATGCAACGGATGTGACATCTTTTTTTACTTTTCGAGAAAATCGACACATATCAGGTCCGCTCGCCGAGCCACTTCAAATTAACGGCTTCGGCGCACCGCGAAATTCTACCCTGATCCAAAACGAACGAAATAGTACCCGGGACGGAAGCTCTTGGTCACACAGGAAAGCTGAGGCAGTGTTTTTGGCGCGCCACGGAATGTGACACGATTTTCCGGGATAAGATATCCGCGCTGGTTACATTACGAACAATTCGTCTGAAGACTCGCACAAGTGTATCAAATTACTCTAGAAATATAACCTCTCAAATGGTGTGTCATGAGTATGCAAAATCTACCGATATGTAGTGAAACTACGAGCTTGAAAGGATGCTTTTGAAAAAAGGGCAAGTAAAAACCGCATTCTTCAGTATGGATCGGCCTTGGGAGTATGAAATACATTGAGCATCATACCTCGAACCTATTCTGCTAGGACCCATATAATAGTGGCTAATGCATCCAACTTTCAGATTGGACCTATCTTACTCCGTTTGAAAATGGCAGCTCCGGACATCAAAGTTAACACTCGTAACGGAATCACTCATATACATGAAAGTGGCTCCAACATAGAGTCTAACATTTTTCATATCTCATCTCATTTCATGTTTTTGAACTCTTCATCAAAATCATTCAAGTTGCGACACTCAAATTGTGAGTTGCCTTGGAGGTACATAGGTGGATATCAGGAATATCTAATATCTTTCTATGTCACTAATATCAGCAAGCTTTGCTGATTGAAATTGATCGCATACGCCGATTCAAGCCTTTATTATGATTAAAATAATGAATAATGAGAGAAAGATCATCAAAAAACAACAAGATGATCCAAAATCATCAGTCTCTGATATGAGAATAATAACAGCTCTAAGAAGTGACATGATACATAAAGAAGAAGGTTTTATTGAAATGATAGCTGAAAGATGAACAATGATCAAAATTGATTGAGAAAGTGAAGACAACTATAACAAGAAATTTCAATAAAATGATGAGTAATAAGGGAAAGATCTTCGAGAAACGAGATGAAAGGTGTCGAGTCTTAATTATCAGGACTGCATAGGTCTTGTAGTGTATTTATAACTTTGTGTGTAACTCCACCCCTTCTCCCTACCCACGTTGGCGGACCGGAGGGTAAGATCAAGTACAAATAATTGATCCATCTGCACCATTCGAGCTAAACTCATCTTCATTCATCATTCAATTCAAATATCAAATCAGTGTGATTCCCCTAGATCTCGTACGTAACACCTAAATACGGTGATATGGTGAAATGGGAGGTGCTGCTTCTTACCTTCCATAAAACTGTGATAAGTAATGTTTGTCCTCGCAAATACCGTGGAAAAAAGATTATGCTCCATATGCGAAAGCAGCTCGTTCACGATCGAGACTTCCCATTGGTATCCCTAAAAGAGAATCGAATGAAGGATGTGGCCGCGCATTTACCACGACTACAAATCGTGACTTGCACAAGCTGGATCAGCCCTTCTACACTATCTCTGACAAGAAAGTCTGCAGGCTTTGCATGAACCGTCATATGAATGTGATCAATCGATTGATTGATCGCTGTCCTTCATCCGTCATGAAACGATAGATATACCCGCTCATATTCACATGTGTTACACATTTCCGAACTTGAATTGAATGGAAAAATGAAGATACTAAATACAAATGACATAAACCATTCGGTCAAGGGCGTGTATATAACAAATTGTGACTACTCATTTGGATCGCGAACGCGTTCGAATGAGCTAAAAGACATGAATTCACGGAAAATAACACAGTTAACTCGAGTCAGGTGGAGAAAGATCACTTATCACTGATTATGAACTGAAAATGAGGACCCAAATGTATCATAAATTGGAGGAGTGTTCCTTTTCCACATCAATCTTATGAGGGGAATGAGCCAGCAAGGGATCTTCTAAGCCGTTTTCAAATAACGATATCTTTCCCAGCTACCAAGAGCTCGGAGTAAGGAAGTTCCACACGTGAGCACATTGAACATGGAGAGATCTTCTTCCATACTCAGGTCTCAATTTGGGAACTTTGGGGACCAACTCTTCTGCATTTTTCGCGTGCGAGGCGTTCGGATTGGTATCTAGTAAACATCGTAGCTAGGTAGCCAGGTTATCCTAAAAGCATGACGTCATTCATTAAAAGAGTTGCAAAGTACATTCTTCGCGAATCAATACGTGAATACCCTCACTGTTCCCTGAATGGGGTGATGAGCTCGTCTCTCCTCAGATCAAGAATGTATCTTACGCATGAATTTCTTAATCTTTGTATCCATTGCCGCTATTTGTCCGTGGCGTCCAGGTACACGACCTTGCAATAATCCGAATGCGGTTCAACCAAGGAATCGACTGGGGGAATTCAGAGAGTCCTGGTGATACACGCCCTCAAAACCGCAAAGCATACAAGATTCTGTTGACTTTCTTAGTTGCTTGATCAATGTGCGGTTCCCGCGTCAGTTCACTGTCAAGTGAGTAGTTAAGGGGCCACTATGGGCCGTCAAAACATGACCTCTGATGAACTCGCATGACTCATATTCTCGACCGAGCTCAATTTGCGCGATTAGAAGAATATGTGTCACGATTCACAGAGATCTTGTTAGACGGCACATAGTGACCCCTTGTAAATTATACGTAAATGTTTTTTCGGTGAATAATTTTATAGATGCGCATACAGTTGGACCACTATGGGCCGTCAAAACATGACCGCTGCTGAACTCGAATGACTCATATTCTCGACCGAGCTCATTTCGCGAGATCGGAAAAGTATGAGTCATGATTCACAGAGATCGTGTAAGACGGGTCATAGTGACCCATTCTGAACTATACATAGATACGTTTTTGGTGATAAATGTTATCGACGCACATTCTCTCTCTCTCTCTCTCTCTCTCTCTCTCTCTCTCTCTCTCGATCGCGAAAAATTCGCAAATCAGCGTTTTCAACATAATATCCATCTCGTGACTAATGCGCTATGATTGTGCATCTTTGAGATCTTGAGATTGGCAGTCCTGCAGATGTAATCATGATTACAAGGCCGCACCCAAATAGTCGAAATCTGGTTAGTTCTGACTGGCTCGAAACCAATCTGGATGTTTCACAGAATTCCGGTCTCGGGCCTTGACTCTTCAGCTCATAAAAATCGACCACGATATTTTAGACAAAACATATATGTGCCGGTGCAGGGCAAGGGGATAACCTCCAAATTTTGCCAGAAATATTGTAGCTCCATGGGATACCTCTGATTTACCTTCTTCGCTAGTTGGAGAGTCAGTACATCATCTATTCTATGCGGATGCCCTCCAAATTCATCTCCGAATCGCACCGCTTGGCTGGGAGGAGTAGGACGACTAGTTGCTAGATGGGCCTGAGGTTTCGGCCTGTCTCTCAATGCTGATAAGAGCAAGGCAATCTACTTCAGCTGTGGGAGGAGTATCAAAGATCTGAAGAGACTGAACTTGCCAGGGATTGGATTACATGATGGAGAGTCCATTCCGTCGAGTGCTACGATCGTGAGTCTTGGCGTTACACTTGAGTAGTTAAAGGGCCACTATATGCCGTCAAAACATGACCTCTGATGAACTCGCATGACTCATATTCTCGACCGAGCTCAATCTGTGCGATTAGAAGAATATGTGTCACGATTCACAGAGATCTCGTTAGACGGCACATAGTGACCCCTTGTAAATTATACGTAAATGTTTTTTCGGTGAATAATTTTATAGATGCGCATACAGTTGGACCACTATGGGCCGTCAAAACATGACCTCTGCTGAACTCGAATGACTCATATTCTCGACCGAGCTCATTTCGCGAGATCGGAAAAGTATGAGTCATGATTCACAGAGATCGTGTTAGACGGCTCATAGTGACCCATTCTGAACTATACATAGATACGTTTTTGGGGATGAATGTTATCGACGCACGTTCAATGGGAATGCTCTCTCTCTCTTTCTTCTCGCACGCTCTCTTTCCTTGCGCGCTCTCTCTCTCTCTCTCTCTCTTTCGTTCGCATAAACGCACTATCTTGCACTTTTGCACACAATTCAACCGCGTGCAACAATTTCTTCATAGAGATCAGATTCCGCGCTTATTGCACATTTGAAGAGAATATGACACATGGTACTCACCGCATAATTATTTCTTTCGCTTTTCGAAGAGAGGCACCGTCTCGACGAATGATTGAAACTTCTCTCTCTCTCTCTGTCTCTCGATCGCAAAAAATTCACAAATCAGCGTTTTCAACATAATATCCATCTCGTGACTAATGCGCTATGATTGTGCATCTTTTTACGGCTCAAAAAGGTCTCCACTCTATATCAAAATCGTGTGAAAGATGTAATTCTGTGTGAATACTGTAATATGTACTCATCATAATGAAATGGGGAAACCACACAGCCTATCTGGCGCAGAATGAGCGCAGGATGTTTTTCCATCACTCGCGAGAGAGCTCTAATGAACAAATGGATTTTGTTCTCTTAGTGCACGAATACTTCACATATGCAACCATTGATTGGAAATAGATTCATGCAATGAATTGAACTAGGATGTGTAATTTCCGTATTCTTGATTCACAAGCAGAAAATTATGAACGATCACAAGATTTCGGAGTAAACGCTATTGGATTTAAGCATCCTTGGTCGAGTACTCATGCGTCTAGTAGAGATATTGAATGTGACACCAGTAATCACGCAGTTCCGTCATTCTTGAACAATTAATCAGTCGCAGGAGGGATAAATTGACAGAAGAACATCTGAATACTCAGATCGTTCCTTGAAATTGGCTACATTTATAATTTAGTGGTCACACATCCGGACACTTGCACAACGAGGAACCTCATGCTTTGTAGTTAAGACCATAGAGCTATTCACAGTAGACATCGGAACTTTGGGATAGAAGGACAAGATGATGAAGAATCACTTCCACCAGCCACCTCCTGGATATCGTCTCCGACGACATCGGGACTTAGACACTCTTTCGATGATTCACATCTACCAGCCGCCTCCTGGACATCGGCTTTGAGGGTATCGAGACCCTGACATTTTTTCAACGATTCACATCCATCAGCTAGTTTATGGCATCGTCACCGGGAATATTAAGACCAAGACACTCTTTCAAACCACACCACTTGACGCTTTCAACGCCGTGTCAGACGATTGACTGCTTCTATAATGTGCAAGTTCATGGATCACGAGTTCGAGATGACTAATTACCTCGCGAGTACTAAGCTTCGTTGGAGAGAGGGCAAGAATGAAAACACGGTGGATTTCTTACTCTTGGAAATTGCTGAGCTTTGCATCTTGTTCATCGCTGCATCAGCTTTCTCCTCTTCTCGGCTGAAGGAGAGACATGAAGTATTTTCATGCACATTCATCGGCACGTGAAAATGACTAACGGCTATCTTTACGAGTGATGCTTTCGTGACGAGTTTTCTCGTTGCGAAAACATGATGATTTCATACGAGGGGCAGATCCACGTGATGATTATGCTGACGGCTCATAGTGGACCCTTTCTCTCTCTCTCTCGCTCTCTCTCTCTCTTTCTTTCTCTCTCAAGATCGCGAAAAATTCGCGAATCAGCGTTTTCAACATAACATTCATCTCTTCCTCGTGACTAATGCACTAGGATTATGCTCCTTCTTACGGCACAAAGAGGCCTTCACTCTATATCAAAATTGTGTAAAATACAATGTAAATCAGCATTTCAAACTTGATTCTCTTTTCACCGACTAACGCACTATTGTGCACGTTTCATAGCACTTCTGATCTTGCAATTTTGTTGATATCAAACTATTCTTGAGATTCATCCCAGCTGACTTCCATTTATTCTGGACGGCGATTGCTCAGATACCTCACACACAAAAACGGACTTCTGGACCAGGGTTTTCGCACTATGAGCGCAATTATTGAGCAGTCTTCATTAAAATTTCAGATCTTATGTATTTCATTGTCTTGTTCACGAAATACTCTATAGTAATGAGTATTGACAGAAATAATATTTATTCAACGAGTTTAACAAAGAAATGTGACTTTTGCTTTTTCGATTAGTGAAAATATATGATCGATCAATTATGCAATTTCGGGAGGGACTCCAGTTGATTTGAGCGTTCCAAGCTGAGTACTCATGAATCTACAGCAGCTATTGAACGTAACACCAACGGACCACGGAGTTTTGTCATTCTCGGACATTCAATAAATCTTTCGGAAAATGAGATCACAAAAAGCCAAATACTGGTATTGCTCTTCCAAATGGGCTATATTCATGTGAATACATTCCTGTGCTGTAATATGTACTCATCATAATGAAATGGGAAAACCACACAGCCTATCTGTTGCAGAATCAGTGTAGGATGTTTTCCCATCACTCACGAGAGAGCACCAATGAACAAATGGATTTTGTTAACACAGTGCACGAACTCTCCACATATGCAACCATGGATTGGGAATAGATCCATGGAATGAATTGAACTAGGATACGTAATTTTCGTATTTTTGATATACAAGGCACAAATTATGGATCGATCACGAAATCTCAGAGGAAACGCTATTGAATTTGAGCCTCCACCGTCGAGTACTCATGCATCTAGAGGAGATATTGAATGTGATACGAGTAGTCACGCTGTTTTGGCATTCTTGAACATTTAATCAATCGCACGAGGAATAAATTGACAGAAAGACATCTAAATACTCCGATCGTTCCCTGAAATTGGCTACATGTATAATTTAGTGGTCACACATCCGGACACTTGCACAACAAAGAACCTCATGCTTTGTAGTTAGGGACATGAAGCTCTTCACAGTGACTGACATTGGAATATTGGGATAGGAGGACAAGTTGATAGAGATTCACATCTACCAGCCCTCTCTTGGATATCGTCTCCGACGACATCGGGACCTAGACACTCTTTTGATGATTCACATCTACCAGTCGCCTCCTGGACATCGGCTTCGAGGATATCGAGACCCAAGCACTCTTCCAACGATTCACATCCATCACCTAGTTTATGGCATCGTCACCGGGTATATCAAGACCAAGATGCTCTTTCAAACTACAACGCTCGACGATCTCAACACCGTGTCAGACAATTGACTGCCTCAATAATATGCAAGTTCATGGATCATGAGCTTGAGATGACTAATTACCTCGTGAGTACTAAGCATTGTTGTAGAGAGGGCAAGAATGAAAACACGATATATCCCTTACTCTTGAAAATTGCTGAGCTTTGCATCTTGTCCATTGCTGCATGAATTCTCTCCTCTTCTGGGCAAAAGGAGAGACTCCATGGTACCGTGCCAGGCGATTGACTGTCCTCGAATGATGGTCTGACTGTGATGAAGATGTGATCCTTATGAACGTAAGAGCTATCCATCCATCCTATGATTCTCAAGTTAATCATCAATTCTGATCCGTGAATCAAATCGGAAAGAGACAATATGAAATTTCTTTGTGTGCACGAATCGTGATTCATCCGAAGATTTCTATGCTGACCACCAGCGTTGGAATCACTCATTACCCCATGTGTGTTGAACACTGTTGGATGGAGGGCAAGAATTAACACTGGGAACAGGGTGTCGCGACAATTCGCTCACGAGCTTATATAAAAACTTATATAAAAAATTCTGAATATCGATATGTGGAACAAAGTGAGACGGGACAAGATGGAATTTTGTTTCGCATGCTCAACTCGTTCATCGGACCAAGTTCTTCATCCTAGCTGAAGAATGAACACTCATCAAGTGAACGAGATGAAAGTTGGTTTTCTTCAACCTCCATAAGCCGTCCTGCGATAATTTCTGATTCGTGGATCGAAAAGGAAGGAGACCAAATAGAACTATTTCCCGGCCCAAGTTTTTATCCTGACTCAAGTATGAAATTTTTTCGTCAACTAAGAGCGGTGGAGATGTGATCCCTATAAGCATACGGAGCCATTCATGTCAGAGTCTTGAATTCAATCATGATACTCGATTCGTGGATCGAAATCCAAATAGACAGCTTGAAATTTCTTCGCATGATCGACTTTCATTCCCATCATGTTTTGAGTTTTTCATTTCAAAGTGATGGAGCTGTGATCTCTATGATCATGAAACGCAGTCCGTGTAATAATTCTCAATGGAATCATGATTTGATTTGTGGATGAAAGAGGGAAGGAGACGGAACTGAAATTTTTCGCGTGCTTGACTGACTCGTTTCTCGGACCTAGTTTGCCAGTGATGAAGATGTGATTCTCATGATCGCAAAAAGCTGTTCATTCAATACTCTGATTGAATCATAATGAGAGATCCGGCCCTGAATCTAAGCATTCAAATACTCCCCACTGAGCGTTGGTAGAGAACCCAGAGGAGACCTTACTCGGTGGTATCCACGCGGGTTAATATCTAGATCGATTGGTTTCGGCAGGAATCCATGACGGATCTGATCATGAGCTTATAGAACTCTACGAGACGGCGTGGAACCGCAGAATTTTATGAACTCAACGCCTCGCAAGGAATGGAGCTCTTCGACGGTTCCGGAGTCGTGGATATTCAATATGAGCTCCTAAAACTCGCCGTGGCACTCATCAGAAGCGTAGTATTCCATATCCACCAAATACTCTATGTAAGCAAGACAATGAGCTACATAAGATCTGAAATTTTAATAAAGACTGCTCAATAATTGCGCTCATAGTGCGAAAACCCTGGTCCAGAAGTCCGTTTTTGTGTGTGAGGTATCTGAGCCATCGCCGTCCAAAATAAATGAAAGTCATCTGGGATGAATCTCAAGAATAGTTTGATATGAACAAAATTGCAAGATCAAAAGTGCTATGAAACGTGCACAATAGTGCGTTGGTCGGTGAAAAGAGAATCAAGTTTGAAATGCTGATTTACATTGTATTTTACACAATTTTGATATAGAGTGAAGGCCTCTTTGTGCCGTAAGAAGGAGCACAATCCTAGTGCATTAGTCACGAGGAAGAGATGTATGTTATGTTAAAAACACTGATTCGCGAATTTTTCGCGATCTTGAGAGAGAAAGGAAGAGAGAGAGATTGATTGATAAATGGATTTATTATGCCTTGGTCACAAGGACCGTATGGCAACAAGATCCATACAAATGAATATAAGATTATTATATGGTATAAGCAACATAGATTCAAAATTGTTGATTGGACATCTTGAATACGATACCGTAACTACTATTTTTACATTCATCACGCTCACTAGTGCAATTTACAATTAAAATATGGCACATCTAGACGGGCAATTCTTCTACAATGCAGATCAAATATGTCAACAATAATTATAATAACACTCGCATTCAGGTTTCTTACTTTTCATACAGATATTCGAAAGCAGCAAATTTGAAAGACTCCAGAGGAACTTTTAGGCGAATATCAACGGGGATAGATTCCCACAATTTGGTTGCCTGGCGAGAGAAAGCGTTCCCATATGCCACAGTACGCGTCACAGGAGTATGGATCCGCGTTGAGTTTATCCTTTCTGATCGACGGATTTCACCGTCCAAGGGTTTGAATAAATCATTTAGATACTGCGGGGTAGCAGTAGTGAAGGTTTTATGAGCTTGTACACATAAAAAGTACTCTCGACGACGTGATAGCGACAACCAATGCAAATTCTCATAATAAGGTTTCAGGGCTGCGTCGCGACGGCATCGAAATATGAAGCGAACGCAAGTGTTGAGGAGACATTGTAACTTTTTCACAAGGTAATCTGATAGATCGTAGTACACTAGACACGCATAGTCAAGATGAGGCGTCATGAGTGAACTGACAAGCAATTTTTTCACTGCAGTCGACAGGAAGTGGCCACGATATCGCAGCTTATGCAAAACCCCATGCACTTTAGAGCAAATGCTAGATACATGAGCATTCCACGAAAGATCATTTGAGAAAATTACGCCCAAGTTCTTCACTGATTCTTGCAACGGTATGATATGACCATCAACGATAGTAGGCTGGAGGGCATGCACATCAAGCCTCATATGGCACTGAATTGATCCACTCAAAATTGCTTGCGTCTTGGGAATATTTAACCGAAGTTTGAACTCTTCCACCCACTGGACAATCCGAGATGAATCTTCATTCAATTTGTCAATCATTTCTGGTAGTTCTGAGGGTTTACCTTGAATATAAATTTGAGCATCATCGGCGAAGAGCATACACTTACAATGTTTCAAGATCCGAGTGATCGGATCGATGACTATCAGAAAAATGATTGGCCCCGGATTTGAGCCCTGAGGAAAGCCCGAGGAGCAAGGCTTAAACTCACATGGGATAGCGTCTTCGTCGATGACAGATTGATATCTGAAACTCAAGTATGAGTGGAACCACGTGATTACCTCGTCAGAAGAATTTATCTCCTTCATCCTTCGTAGTAGAATCTCATGATTGACACTGCAAAATGCGGATTTGAAATCAAAGAGAACTTGAAGCGTAACTAAGCCATTTTCAATACCTAAACGGATATCTTCAGAAACTTTCAGTAGATCAGTCTGCGTACTGTAATTAGTACGAAATCCCGACTGAAGAGGGGATAGAATCTCATTTTGCTCAAGATGTTCGACCAATTGGCTAGTTATGATAGTATCAAAGACTTTAGCAAAATGTGGTCAATTCGAAATAGGCTTTGTGTCCGACAATGATTTAGGCTTAGAGATCTTACTAAGTGGTATGACAAGTGACTTCTTCCAGAGCTCAGGATATTGGCATGTTTTGATTGACAAATTGAACAGACTGACCAGGTATGGTACTAACGATGGGAAGACAGTTTTGAAATACCGTAGACACAGTCCATCGTAACTCTGCCCTTTGGATTTCGGGAGGCATTCTAGCATTGCTTCGTAGACTTGGACACCATCAATTTCTTCCAGAGAGAATGAAGGATAGTGACAATTCGCGTCACTTTCAATGATAGACTGTAGAATGGATGTATCACAATTCGGGTATTGACAAGACATTTCCGAGTAGAAATCATTGAGATCATCAGAAGAGAAGAACTGCAGAGGCGAACTATTATTACCCTTAGATAAACCCAGCTTTTTTAGTACTTTCCAACAACCCGTTTTACCCGAGGCTTCTGAAACAGATTCGAGTCAGTAGTCATCTTTGGCTTTCCTCATCTTGTACTTGAGTTGCTTACGAAGCAGTTTATATTTGGACCATAACCTACGGTCACCCGACCTTTTTGCTATTTTATATATCCTATCACGTTCCTTAGCCTCGTTCTTCAATTCACGTGTAACCCAAGGAGTAACGCGTTCACGAATAGACCGCGTAGATATGGGAGCCATCTGATCAAGGAGATTCAGTACTGTTGTCTGAAACTTCATAAGTGAGTCATTCACTTTCTCAATGTCGAATATTGATATGTTATTCAAAGCCAATTTTAACTGATTACTGAAATGTGCAGGGTCAAAGTTGCGATAATCGCGCGAGGTGATAACTTTAGATTTTTTGAGAATTGAGGCAAATTTATATTCTATCGAGAGGTAGTCATGACCGTTGATGAACGGGGCATTCGATTTGGATGTACTGACTACTTTATCAGCACAATCAGTGAGGATAACATCGATCCAAGTATCACTATTCTCAAGATGGTGCGTTGACTCGAAGGGTACACAATACAAGGAGTTTTCATAAATCAAATTACGCAAATGAGAGCAATATTACTCTTGCGATAATAGATCAGAGTTGAGATCACCAGCTACGATAACATTGGCGTAAAAATGCGACCACTTCTGGAGATCGTTGAAAAACTGCGTTAATACATTTCCTTTTGGTCGTCGGTAAACTGAAGCCAATAAAATAATACGATCATTTGTCTTGATTTCGAGGATCAAAAATTCGGTTTCATTGATATTTGAGTTCTTCGAAGCGTCTAATACCCTGAACTTCAAGTCATTTCGAATGTATACATCCACGCCCCCGCCTTGGACAAAGTCTCGCTTGCCTGTGGTGGATTTCAAGCCACGATCATTGCGAATAAATGTATAATTCGGTATCGAAAAGAGTTCATCGGAGTAGTTTGGTGTCAGCCACGTTTCAGACAAGGCCAAAATATCAAAACTGTGATCATTCAGTAGTGCTGAGACTTCACCCAAATGTTCCTTGAGAGAATTTACATTAGCCTGAGCTACCTTGAGAAACTCGCGAGCTGTCTCTCCAGCATCGATTATTGTGTGAGGAGGAAGTCATGACATTTTTTCCAAATCAGCCTCAGTTACAATTGCTACTCTATCACTACCATCATCCTTACGCACGTATACATTGCCGTTCCGAACCCACACATACTTAAAATTATACTGCTGCGCACGTTCTTTCGCCATTATGCGTAAATTATGAATAGCTTGAGGAAGCATCTCTAATAAATTTACCTTACTACGACATTCCGTATCGTCAGTCGAGTTTATGAAAGCGCCATAAGTTAATTCCCCGAAATCTCGTTTGACTTTCATCACATGATCACGCAGAGCAACTGACTTGAATTTTATAATGTACGAGAAAGTGTCGTCATTTTGCTTTGAAGCATGAGGCTCATCTGCATTCGGATTAGCATTCTTAGATTTCAACTCACGGATCTCAAGAATATCATTAAACAGTGACTCAATTATGAGCGTTTTAAAAATAGCACGAGTGAGCGAGTGCAATGGGACAGAGGAAGTTTTAGGAATGCCGACAACTTTCATCTCAGTACTAGGCATTGCGCAGGTGCGCAATTCTTTCAACTGCTCTAGTTCATTCCACAGACATATATTCTCATCTTCGAGAGCGCTAATTCTCTCATCATGTTGTCCCATTGACTTGGTAAACTCATCGACCTTGGTAGACAGGTCATCTAAACGCTGATTCGTCTGATCCGATTTAGTGTTCACACTGTTAACTACATTCAAAAGAACAGAAAGTTGCTGAGAAGTAGTGAGGCTGTCCCAATTTCCTGGTGAATTTGCCATATTGGCCGATGACTCGTTCGCTTCAGTACTATGCTCAATCAAAGGAAGCTCATCAACAAGGGCTAGATTTCTTGACTTATTGAAAGCATTATCGCGCGGATTCGCTCCTAAGCTCATGGTGTCATTCATCAATTCACTACTCCCGCTACTTCGACGTATAGTGTCTCTAAAACATCTAACGCAACAGAAGTCTGACGGCTCATTTGCAATGTACTTCAAAACACAACTTGGATGAAACTTATTCTTGCGCTCTCGACAAGCTAAAAATTTATGAACAATTTTACGGTTGCACTTCTTGCAGAAATTCATGGGTAAAAAATCAATTTTTGAAGCACGAACAGTATTTTTGAGCAACGATAAAGAAAATGTCAAGGTTGGCTATTAGAAATGTCGAAATATAGCGTGAAACATACAAGTCACGACATCTAGCGGATGGTAATTGGAATGACTCCAAAATCAATAAGGTAAAACAGGTTTCCACGTTACCCTGAGGTGCAAACTCACTCACATATGGCAGAACACACGAGCTCACCCGTACATTAAAACGCAAACCAAACACATTAAACAATTGTTCAATTAATTAGTGCTCAAACGTTATGCACTCAAACACATTAAACAACAGTAAGGACACAAACGAGGCGAGTTTTTACACTAGAACGATACACTCTCTTGAATACCTGGACAGTTGGTTGCTTGATATTTTTCTTCACAGCATTAACATTCTCAAAATGCATGCAACACAAGTTCCCACGTCAGCGTTTGCATAATCCTTCTTTAAGGGTGGTGGCTGTCAGGCAAAGCCCAGTTCACCGTTATTCATTGGCTCGATAACATCAGTGCATGAATCCATATATTGTCTGCGATCACAGCTGGCAATCAGGAAGAGCAGACGACAGTACCAATGTAGCAACAGCAAAATGGACGCCAACGGACTCGCAAGGCGAATGCAGTTTGAAGTGATCTCCCAGGCTCAACTCAGGAGGATCCATGCAGTTGTGAGCTCCAAAAGTGCGAGAGCCTGCAGGAGAACACTTAACTGCAAAAAATTTCCCTCACGGGCAAAGTTTTTCTGGTTGAATTCTGCTTATTTCGAGGAGTGATGTGGAGAGCGTGTTGGTCTACTCACCGCCAGAAAGAGAGAGAGAGAGAGAGAGAGAGAGAGAGAGAGAGAGAGAGAGAGAGAGAGAGAGAGAAAGGGTCCACTATGAGCCGTCAGCATGATCATCACGTGGATCTGCCCCTCGTATGAAATCATCATGTTTCCACAACGACAAAGCTCGTCACGAAAGCATCACTCGTTAAGATAGCCGTTAGTCATTTTCACGTGTCGATGAATGGCATGAAGATACTTCATGTCTCTCCCTCTGCCGAGAAGAGGAGAAAACTGATGCAGCGATGAACAAGATGCAAAGCTCAGCAATTTCCAAGAGTAAGAAATCCACCGTGTTTTCATTCTTGCCCTCTCTCCAACAAAGCTTAGTACTCGCGACGTAATTAGACATCTCGAACTCGTGATCCATGAACTTGCACATTATAGAAGCAGTCAATCGTCTGACACGGCGTTGGGAGCGTCAAGTGGTGTGGTTTGAAAGAGTGTCTTGGTCTTAATATCCGCGGTGACGATGAGATAAACTAGCTGATGGATGTGAATCGTTGAAAGAATGTCAGGGTCTCGATACCCTCAAAGCCGATGTTCAGGAGGCGGCTGGTAGATGTGAATCATCGAAAGAGTTTCTAGGTCCCGATGTCGTCGGAGACGATATCCAGGAGGTGGCTGGTGGGAGTGATTCTTCATCATCTTGTCCTTCTATCCCAACGTTCCAATGTCTACTATGAATAGCTCTATGGTCTTAACTACGAATCATGAGGTTCCTCGTTGTGCAAGTGTCCGGATGTGTGACCACTAAATTTTGAATGTAGCCAATTTCAAGGAACGATCTGAGTATTCAGATGTTCTTCTGTCAATTTATTCCTCCTGCGACTGATTAATTGTTCAAGAATGACGGAACTGCGTGATTACTGGTGTCACATTCAATATCTCCACTAGACGCATGAGTACTCGACAAAGGAGGCTCAAATCCAATAGCGTTTACTCTGAAATCTTGTGATCGGTTCATAATTTTTTGCTTGTGAATCAAGAATACGAAAATTACACATCCTAGTTCAATTCATTGCATGAATCTATTTCCAATCAATGGTTGCATATGTGAAGTATTCGTGCACTAAGACAACAAAATCCATTTGTTCATTAGAGCTCTTTCGCGAGTGATGGAAAAACATCCTACGCTGATTCTGCGCCAGATAGGCTGTGTGCTTTCCTCATTTCATTATGATGAGTACATATAACAGTATCTGTACCTCGGATCCAATGTCACTCAGAAATGTCTTCACATGAATATGACCCTTTCGAAAGAACAATCCCAGTATTTCGCTTTTTGTGATCTCATTTTCCGAAAGCTTCATTGGATGTCCGAGGACGACAAAACTCCGTGGTCCATTGGTGTTACGTTCAATAGCTGTTGTAGATTTATCAGTACTCAGCTCGAAACGCTCAAATCAACTGGAGTTTCCTCCAAAATTGCATGATTTGATCGAGATTACATAAATTGATCGATCATATATTTCCACTAATTGAGAGTACGGAAGTCACATTTCTTTGTCGAACTCATTGAATAAATATTATTCCTGTCATTACTCATTGCTACAGGGTAATCGATTACCAAGACAGTTCATAAGATTTCCTGAAATTTTGATGAAGATTGCTCAATAATTACACTCATAGTGCAAAAATCCTGGCCGAAAAGTCGGATTTTGTGTGCAAGGTATCTAAGCTATCGCCGTCCAAATTCAATGAAAGTCATATAGTGCGAATCTCAAGAATAGCTCAGTATTAACAAAAGTGCAAGATTGAAAGTGTTATGCAACGCGCACAATAGTGCGTTGTTCGTACGGAAGAGAACAAGTTGGAAAGGCTGAATTACATCTTTCACACGATTTTGATATAGAGTGGAGACCTTTTCGAGCCGTAAAAAGATGCACAATCATAGCGCATTAGTCACGAGATGGATATTATGTTGAAAACGCTGATTTGCGAATTTCTCGCGATCGAGAGAGAGAGAGAGATTGATTGATTGATTGATGTCCTTTATTCGTCATAAGACAAAATATAACCCACGTATTTTTACATATGTTGCATAATTCTAGAAATAATTGAGTATTCAAAAATTCAAAAATAAAAAGAAAAGGTGTAAAAAATATATAACACAAGCGATTTGGTCAAGGACAGGTACATATCACAAATTGTGACTAGTCATTACAATTGCGAATTCGCATATGTCTCAAATCTGAGAGCATGGGTTCACAAAAGAGAAAATATCACAGTTTGCTTCAGTCAGGTGACAGAAGGTCACGTAAAACTAATCGTAAGCTAAAAATAAGAACCCAAGCCTATCATAGATTAAAATAATGCTTCTTCTCCACATCAATCTTCTGAGGAGTCTGTGTCATCAACAGATCTTTTAAGGCCTCTTTAAACAACGATATCTTCCCCAGCTGCCGAAAGCCCGGAGGGAGAAAGTTCCACAAATGAGCACATTGAACCTGGAAAGATCTTCTTCCATACTCAAGTCTCATATTGGGAACTTTGAGTACCCGCTCTTCTGTATCACCGCGTGCGGGGCGTTCGGATTGGTACCTGGTAAACATCGCAGCAAGGTAGCCAGGTTCTCCCAAATGCATGATCTTATGCATTAAAAGTGCTGCGAAGTACATTCTCCGCGAATCAGTACGTGACCAACCCAATCGCTCCCTAAACGGGGTGATGTGCTCGTCTCTCCTAAGATCAAAGATGAATCTCACACATGAATTGCTCAGTCTCTGTATCCGTTGCCGCTGTTCGTCCGTGGCGTCGAGGTACACGACTGTGCAGTAATCTAGATGCGGTTGAACCAATGACTCGACTAGGCAAATCCGGAGAGGTCTGGTGATACACGCCCTAAAAAACCGCAAACCGTATAGGGCTCTGTTAACTTTCTTAGTAACTTGGTCAATGTGCGGTTTCCACGTCAGTTCACTATCAAGTGTAACACCGAGACTCACAACCGTATCACTGAACGGGATGAAATTTCCATCCTGTATCTCAACCCCTGGCAAGTCCATTCTCTTCAGATCTTTGATATTCCTCTCAGAGCTGAAGTAGATTGCCTTGGTCTTGCCAGCGTTGAGACACAGGCCGGAACTCTTGGCCCATTCGGCAACTAGTCGTCCTATTTCACCCAGCCGAGCGATGCCCTCCCTGATTTTAGTTTTCTCGACTTGGAGATAAATTTGGAGGTCGTCCGCATAAAATAGATGATGTACCGACTCTCCGTCTAGCAAACCAGGTAAATCATTGACATATAAGCTGAAGAGTAAAGGCCCGAGAGCGGAACCCTGTGGAACACCCAGATTGGTTTCAAGCCAATCAGAATTACCAGATTTTGAAGTGACTTTTTGGGTGCGACCTTGTAAGTATGATTTTATCCACAGAAGTGCCGATCTCGAAAAGCCAAGATTTCGAAGTTTACTCAACAGCTTAGATGGTGATATCGTGTCGAAAGCTTTACTGAAGTCAAAAAGCAGGAGCAAGGTGATCTTCTTCTTGTCAATGCCTACTCTGATGTCATCTGTCAACTTTAGTAGAGCTGTCTGGGTGCTATGGTATTGCCTGAAACCAGTCTGGAAGCGATCTTGTAATTCCTCTTGTTTCAAGTACTCCGTGATTTGGTCGTGTGCGATTTTTTCCAGGACCTTGGCGAGAAAACACAGCAGCGCTATAGAACGGAAGTCCGAGACCGTTGATGGAGCGGCAGTCTTTTTCAGTGCGATCAGCTGTGCTTGCTTCCAAGCCTGGGGAAAAGTGCTACGAGCGAAAGAGGAGTTGAAAATATGTACAATAAGATCACTAATAGCCGGAAGAGCCTTCGCGATCACGCTTTGGGGAATCCCGTCTGACCCACGGGCTTGCGAGGAAAAACGTTTGATAGCAAGGACTACGTTATTGAAATTTGTAGGCTTAAAATTAAAACCCTCCTCTGAAGCCGAATTTATATCGTCCATCGCTTCATCTATATTTTCGAAAATATAGATGAAGCAATGGACGAAACTCCCGCAAAGTGAGCGTTCAACTCATCCGGTGTGAAACCGTGAAGTTCCTCCTCTTTGCTCTTAGGCAGGAGGCCGAGGTTGCGCATTTCCTTCCGGATGTTCTTATGTTGATAAAGAGCGTCTGATAGATGGTTTTGAAGGAAGGAGTTACGCTCTTGTTCCATGCGCAAGTCGACCTCTTCGCTAAGCCGAAAATACTCACTTTGAAGCTCAGGACACTTGCGCTGGTTACATTGATTTCGTTCCCAGCGCCTGCGCGTCGCATCTCGCTTATTCTTGAGCACCCTCAACTCAGGACCAATCCAAGGAGCATCATTTTTTCGCGGGCTGATAGTTTTTTCGGGCGCTAATTCATCTATAACAGTCATTAAATTCTCATTCAAGCAGTGAATTGCGTCTTCCAAGCTGGTTTCGGCATTTTCAAGAGCTGTCCAGTCGCAGCGAAGCAGACGGTCATTTAGCATCTCCGGAGTGATATTACGAAAATCCCTATAAGTAAAGGAATTTTTCGGCGGAGTGGGAGTGAAGACGTTGATGGTGACGTCTATGACCGAGTGCCTGCCGAAACTGGGCAGGAGTCTGTTTTGAAAGTCTGTAACGATGTCATTGTCATCTACGTAAATGTGGTCAATCCATGTATGAGATGTATTGGGGTGTGTTGGTGAGTCGGGCCATGCTGCACTATCTGCAAGGCAAGTTCTTCTGTCAGTGCAGTCAGTGTCTTGGTGTCAGGGTGAGCAGTGTTTAACAAATCCGCGTTCAGATCTCCCATTATAATTTTGTGACTATAATCCCCACACAGTCGGCGTAACGAGCCAAACAGCCCGTCATCCTTCTGCATGGCGATTTTCGGGGGTCTGTAAATTACCACGACTAAAATTGGAGGGGAGTTACCCTACTGTACGCTCCAGAAAAGAAATTCAGGATCACCAGGTTTCCCTGGGCCAAAAGTTTTAGACGAAATTAGTTTCTCTACCTTGAAATCATTGCGTACATACAAGGCAACCCCACCACCCTCTCTGTTTCGATCCTGTCTCAACAGAGAAAAACCCGGTATCTGAACGAGACTGTCATCCACATACTCATCTAGCTTCGACTCAGCCACCCCAAATGGATGGTAGGAGGGATCGTTGGCGACGAGCAAGCGTAGATGCTCAATCTTATCTGTCAGGGAGTTAAGGTTGATAAATCCCGCTTTTAAGGAACCTCCACTCCCTCGTCGCTCCTCAGCAGCCGTATTTAGTCAAAGAGTCTCCACTGATTCTGCTGCCGGAACCCCGTTTTGCTCCGGAACGACTGTGCAGCTCTGGTTGTTGTTAGAGGACGCACGAGTACGTTTTGGAACACTTCGACAGGCCGTTTGAATGACCTGCAGATCAGCGAGGGACTCGAATGTGTGCGCTCGCTCACCATTCTTCCGCCTAACCCAGAAACGTCCACCGCTGTGCCAGACGTATCGTAGTCCCAAACCGCGTGCAACTGACCTCAAACGTATATACTTCTTGTACTTTTCGCGGGGGAGCATTCCATTTATGAAGATTTTACGGTCTGGCACATGAGCTTTCACATCTGGATCAAGTAGATCAGACTGGATGTTATTAACCGTGAAATAATTATTGGCGATTGAACGTTTAGCCCGAATCACTTCCCCGACTAGTCGGCTACTGGAGAGTTGGACTACGCATGATGGTAAAGAACGCGAGATGGCAGCTGGGGCTCGGGAAGATGCGACCGAATCGCGATTTCCAGTTGGAGGCCTCTCCCCAGACGCATGCCCTGGTTGCAGGACATGAACATCAGCAATGTCTGCCCTCTCCAGTGAGGGGAGGATGGACTTGAGCACTGCGTAAGAAATATCAGATAATTGTGCCGGTGAGGCCATTGAATTTTCTTTCAAAACTCCATTAATAATCAATTTACAGCGCTCAAGGCCGTCACTGCCGTGTCCCTGTCGCTGCTTCCCAGCGTGTGAGTGGGGGGACTTGTCCATCCTAGGTGGAATAAGAGGAAACGAGGATTGATGTGGCGATTCGACATTACTATTCTCGTTAATTCTACATTCTCTATCTCGCAGACTACACTGGTGACCTTCTAATAGCTCAGTCAGAGTGGAAAGCTGGCCTTTCATGGTGGTATTCTGCTCCAGGAGAAGCTGGTGATCCAAGCGAAGCTCCTCCAGCTGGGAGTTCTGCCTCTCGATAAGTCTCTCGAGAGAGGATACACGTTCCAACAGGCGATCATCCACCTCTTTCACTGCTGGCGTGAGAGGTGGAGAGGGAATGGCAACGTTTTGTCGACTCACGAGAGATCTTATTTCGACGAGCTGATCCCGGAGCATGTCATATTGTTGATAAAAGAGGTCCAGTGTAGACTGCGCTATAAATACCCATTCAGGTTCAGGAGACTTCGTCGTTGTCGATGCTGATGGTACTGCAGGTTGTCCCGAGATGTTGCGGCTGTTACTTTCTACCGTCCCAACAGCGTGGTCCACAGGTGGTATGGTGAGCAGCGACTGGGTGGTAGCATTGAGCCGCGCGTCCGTTCGCTGCTTTTGAAAATTCGCGGGCTCTACTGTGTTGGACTGCTGCAGGGTGGCGCCACTTGACGGAGACAGATCTGCAGGCGATAGCATATCCCCCTCTAGCGTGAGCTGTGGCCTTTTGGTGGAAAGAGAGGCATTGGTGGTGGGGAGCTTCGCGCTGCGGCGCGCAGCGGTGGTATGCTGCGGAGCGGGGGGGGGACAATCCTGACGCAGCGCGCGAGCTGAGTCGCGTGTGTGAGATGGGCTGATTACTCACACGTCTTTGCGAGTTCGTATTCTCCTTCTCTCTCCCTCTGGCTGTTTGCATGCTGAGGCGAGAAGTCGTAGTCGTCTGCTTCGACGCACTCGATTTCAATTGTGCGGCTGGAATTTGACTCACCTCCAGACAGCCTTTGCATGTGTCTGCTTCTCGGGATGAGATCGAGCACTTGACATGTGCTGATCCCTTGCAGATGCTGCATTCTTTGCTGCCCGCGCGCAAGGATTTGTGGCAGTAACAGCAGGTGTTGTCACTCATCATGCAGCAGACAGCAAGGCGGTGAGGCGAGCCAGCGTAGCAGACGACCTCCGAGCATGCGCAGAAAGCTCACTTTCCGCGCCAAGCACTGCCAACTCGATGTTGTTGTTGGAATTTGCAGAATTGGAATTATTCCTCCCAGGCTCTAGTAGGAGCCATGCAGTGATGCTCCAGTGGTATGAGCCTGCAGGAGGAAGTCCAATCTGCAAAAAAGTGCCACTCGGGACGACGTTTTGGTGGTCAAAAAGATGTTCAAACACGGAGCGATGTTAGATGCGTGTGGAAGCACTTACCGCCAGAGAGAGAGAGAGAGAGAGAGAGAGAGAGAGAGAGAGAGAGAGAGAGAGAGAGAGAGAGAGAGAGAGAGAGAGAGAGAGAGAGAGAGAGAGAGAGAGAAGTTTCAATCATTCGTCGAGACGGTGCCTCTCTTCGAAAAGCGAAAGAAATAATTATGCGGTGAGAACCATGTGTCATATTCTCTTGAAACGTGCAATAAGCGCGGAATCTGATCTCTATGAAGAAATTGTTGCGCGCGGTTGAATTGTGTGCAAAAGTGCAAGATAGTGCGTTTATGCGAACGAAGGAGAGAGAGAGAGAGAGCGTGCAAGGAGAGAGAGCGTGCGAGAAGAAAGAGAGAGAGAGCATTCCCATTGAACGTGCGTCGATAACATTTATCACCGAAAAAGTATCTATGTATAGTTCAGAATGGGTCACTATGAGCCGTCTAACACGATCTCTGTGAATCATGACTCATACTTTTCCGATCTCGCGAAATGAGCTCGGTCGAGAATATGAGTCACGCGAGTTCAGCAGAGGTCATGTTTTGACGGCCCATAGTGGTCCAACTGTATGCGCATCTATAAAATTATTCACCGAAAAAACATTTACGTACAATTTACAAGAGGTCTCTATGTGCCGTCTAACAAGATCTCTGTGAATCGTGACACATATTCTTCTAATCGCGCAAATTGAGCTCGGTTGAGAATATGAGTCATGCGAGTTCATCAGAGGTCATGTTTTGACGGCCCATAGTGGCCCCTTAACTACTCAAGTGTAACGCCAAGACTCACGACCGTAGCACTCGACGGAATGGACTCTCCATCCTGCAATCCAATCCCTGGCAAGTTCAGTCTCTTCAGATCTTTGATACTCCTCCCACAGCTGAAGTAGATTGCCTTGCTCTTATCAGCGTTGAGAGACAGGCCGAAACCCCAGGCCCATCTAGCAACTAGTCGTCCTACTCCTCCTAGCCAAGCGGTGCGATTCGGAGATAAATTTGGAGGGCATCCGCATAGAATAGATGATGTACTGACTCTCCAACTAGCAAAGAAGGTAAATCAGAGGTATCCCATGGGACTACAATATTTCTGGCAAAATATGGAGGTTATCCCCTTGCCCTGCACCGGCACATATATGTTTTGTCTAAAATATCGTGGTCGATTTTTATGAGCTGAAGAGTCAAGGCCCGAGACCGGAATTCTGTGAAACATCCAGATTGGTTTCGATCCAGTCAGAACTAATCAGATTTCGACTATTTGGGTGCGGCCTTGTAATCATGATTACATCCGCAGGACTGCCAATCTCAAGATGCCGAGCTTTTGGAGTTTTCTCAACAATTCCAGCAGTGGAATTGTATCAAGAGCTTTGCTAAAGTCAAATAGTAGGAGTGAGGTAATCTTCTTCCCGTCAACACCTACTGTGATGTCATCGGATGAATTCTGCAAAGCTGTCTGGGTGCTATGGTATTGCCTAGAACCAGTCTGGAAGCGATCGAAGAGTTTGTCTATTTTCAAATACTCCGTGGTCTGGTGATGTGTAATTTCTTCCAGAACTTTGAAGAGAAAGCACAGCAGCGCTATCGGACGGAAGTCCAAGACCTTTGATCGAGCTGCAGTCTTCACCAATGTGATCAGCTGCGCTTTCTTCCAAGCCTCAGGAAAATGCCCAAAGCCAGAGAGGGATTGGAAATACGTACAATGAGATCATTCGAATCCGAAAGAGCTTTTGCGATCTTTTTCTGGGGCATCCCATCCACCTCGCAGCCCTGCGAGGTGAAATGGTTAGAGGAATAGCAACAACTACATCATTGAAATTTGTGAGCTTGAATTTGAACCCCTTTTCCGGTGCCGAGTCAGTATCGTCAATTGCTTCATCGATGTTTCCGTGGGACAAAACGGAAACCCCCGCAAAGTAAGCTTCAACTTGTCCGATATAGACTATGAAATTCATTCTCCCTGCTCTTGGACAAGAGGCCGACTTTGCGCATCGCCTTCCACGTACTCTTGTTCTGATTAAGAGCGTCTGGAAAATGGATTTAAATGGAGGAGTTACACTCTTGTTCAATGCGCAAGGCAACTTCTTCATTAGATTGAAAGTTCTGACTTTGGAGCTCAGGACACTTGCGTTGGTTACACTGCATCCGCCTGCGCGTCGGATCTCGCTTATCCATGAGCACCTTCAACTCAGCACCGACCCAAGGGGCGTCATTTTCCGTCAGATCTAAAGTTTTCTCCGGTGCTAATTCATCCCAAACGGTCTCCAAATTTCTTTTCAAACAGTGAGTTGCATCACCGGAACTGGTTTCCAAGAGCTGTCCAGTCGTAGCGAGATATATGGTCACCCAATATCTCCGGAGTGATGTTACAAAAATCCCCATATGTAAAGGAATTTTTTTTCGGAGTGGGAACGAAGACGTCGATGGTGATGTCAATGACCGAGTGCCCGCCGAAACTGGACAGGAGTTTGTTTTGAGAGTTGTTAACGTTGTCGTGTTCTTTGGTGATCCGTGTATGAGATACATTGGGGTTCTGTTGGTGAGTTGAGGCATGCTGCACCATCTGCAAGGCAAGTTTTCCTGTCAGTGCAGTCAGTGTCTTGGTGTCGGGATGAGCAGTATCCGACAAGTCAGCGTTCAGATCACCCATAATGATTTTGTGACTGTAATCTGTACACAGCTAGCGTAATGAGCCGAATAGTCCATTATCCTCCTGCATGGCGGTTTTCAGGGGTCTATATGTTACAGTAAATGTCCGAAGTCCGTAAATGCTGACATCTACTAGTAAATGTCAACATTCACTAAGAGAGTCAGTAAATGTCCGAAGTATATTTGCATTCCGGACATTTACTAGTGGATGTCAGCAGTTACTGACGTATCTCAGTAAATGTTCAAAAACTATTCACAATTAGCATTGACTCCCTCACTGGCCCAGAATCTGCACAGCTGAGATGATAACAGCGTATTGAGTGTACACTCCCGAGGAAGGTGAACTGCACAGCCGTGACGGTCAGTTACCGTTCGAGATCTTCTGTCTCATTCGCGCTTGTACCATAACCTATGAGTGCGAGCGAGAGGGAAGATCTCGAATGCCACTCTGACCGTCACAGCTGTGCAGTCCACCTTCCTCGGGAGTGTACATCCCACCAAAGCGAGGAAGTGCGATTATCAATTGTCACTAGTTATCGCGCAGAAATCAGTGTTTCTGTCTCCGTTCCAGAATGAATTTCGACTAAGCAAAAATAGAAGTCATCATCGGCTGAGTTCATGGTTTATTCTTATCCTTCCATACTGTCTTGGTATGGAGATTGAATGAATCGGCTAAGGTCTCACTGACAGTATTATAATTCGATCAGCTGTGACTCGAATATTATTGACATTATCATAATCTGATCAGCTATAAGACCGAATGATCAATGACAATATCATAATCTGGTATGCTGTGACCAAATTGCAATTAACGATATTTCATCCGGCACTGGCCTATACTCACGCTTCACCAACGGAAAATGTTCAGTCTCCTCATAATTCTTACGACACCATGCATTCCATAATTTTTTTGTGAACGATCATGATGTGTGGCCAGGAAAAAATGAGAAAATCATGTAATCGGGCACAAACTTATCGAATCCCTCAAGCTTGAAATAGAAAGAGTTTAAATAAACCATGCAATTTTACATGGTTGAGCATGTATTCAACCTTGATGATTTTGCCGAATATAATCGATCATCATCGATACCCGGACATTTACTAAGACACGTCCGTAAATGCTGACATTCACTAGTAAATTTCCGAAATGCAATCATACTTTGGACATTCTGACTCTCTTAGTAAATGTTTACATTTCCTAGTAAATGGCCGATAATAACGGATTCCGGACGTTTAATGTAACATATAGATTATTACGACTAATATCGAAGAGGAGTTGCCCTGCTGTACGCTATAGAAGAGGAATTCAGGCATACCAGGTATCTCTGGCCAAAAATTATTTGACCAACCTTGAGGTCATTCCGCACATACAAGATAACCCCACCACCGTCTCTGTCTCAACAGTGGGGAGCAGGGAATTGGAACGAGACTGTCGTCCACATACTCAATTAGCTCCGACTCAGCTACCCCTAAAAGATGGTAGGAGGGATCGTTAGCGACGAGCAAGCGTAGATGCTCATTTGAGCTCCAGCTAATACACATTCCATCAATTGTACCCCTATGACTATTCTACATTATGATCATAAAACTCAATTGAATCTTCACGTCTGTACAGATATCATACGCATTACTTGGCCACCAATCTTCAGCGAGTATTCCGATGACTGTCTTCCAGAACTAAAGGTATCTATTTTCAAACCTTCCATGTTTGGTGAAAATATCTGGAGAGGTTATTTGGATTCCTCCTGATTGCTCCCTCCGTATAGATGGAATTTCCTAGTCAGAGTCGTTGTGCCAATTGGTGTTTTGAATATGACATCTTCTGTCACTTCTGGATACTGTAACAACTCCTCAGGATTGGATCCACCTAAGGCAAAGTTCGAACTATTCTGCATATACACTGGCTGGATTTGAGCTTCACAAAAATCTTGAGATATCGCTTGTTTCCGCCCGTATTCAAGATAGCCTAGGTTATTTTAGTATGCTCGAATAATCCGAGATGACTCACTCTACTGCGGATCCTTTTGAGGGTCATGATTTCGGTCCACCATTTATATCACTAGCTTGAGGATACGAATCATTCCGTGAATTTGTGTAGAATTCATGTCTGTTGAGAAAACCCTTGCTGGACATCATATTCGTGTAATTTGACATGGTTTGTCTCATTCGCGCTGATCACATAGGTGAGTAATTCCACGTTGACTCAGCGGAGTTTTCTCCGACCATTTTTTTACCTCCCATAGCTTCTTCCCGTTTTATAGTGTTGAAAAAGATAGTTCAAACAGTTCTGGGATCGAAATAGATCTTTTCGATACACTGTGCGTGAAAGTGCACTTTGCGCACAGTTTGTCGACTTTTACTCACAGTTTATCGAAAAGTATAGTTAGATACACGAGCGTAAAACCTATTATTCGCATCCTCGTGACGATTCCGACCCTCGCCTGCGGCTCGGGCCGGAAACCCATCACTCGGACGCGAATAAAATGTTTCACGCCCTTGTATCGAAATGTACTATTTTGCAATCATGTGCGTAAAGTTAGTGCGTAGAGACCATTTTTTCGGTGCGTAAGGGAAAACTTTACGCTCATCGAGAGGCGAAAAATATAGTACGAAACGACTTCGATACTTTACGCACTGTCGGAAACTCTACACACTCGAGTAAAACTTTACGCACTGTTGAGATTCTTTACGCACTTGCTGATGCTCGTGCGTAGAGGAATCTCAACAGTGCTTAAACTTGTTACCTTCGTGTGTAAAAATTTCCGGCAGTGCGTAAAGAATCGAAGTCATTTCGTAATATACTATTTTGCGTTGCCGAGGTCTATCTGGGTGATTCTGATGTAAATTCAGAATTTGAAACATTGACTTGGCGATTTGCTCATAGCTTCGAACTGATCCTACCAATCGCAACTCCGCTCGCGGCATTCGAAAGATGGCTCAGGAACCTTCCGATTTACCACCTGCGGAATGTTTCAAGGCAGTTTTGGCTCTTTCCAGACTCAAAATAACCTCAAATCACAGTGTAGACCATAACTTCTTTGACGTGTCATAAAAAAATTCTTTCAATCTCCTTTTCCGATTAGTATTATTTAGGATCTTTACGTAGAAGACTCTCGGAGCATCTTATTTGAGTTATGGCTGCCCTGGAATCTTTTTGTGAACGACATGTCAATAAACGAAACAAATAGAGAATATTCATATTCTGTTCAGTTCATCAAGAAAGTTACTCTAACAAATGTAGCCCATCTCAGATGTATTGAGAGGCCAAGTATAGGTGAATTCCCTTCAGGAGGTTGAACTTGACTTCAAAAAGTATCGCATCCCATACCATCATACAGTACAAACGTAAGGCTATAATGTGTTTCTTACAATTGTTCTGACACCAATATCATCGTATTAGTATTCTAGTATCACTTTGGTATTCTAGGTATCAGAGTCTCCCAATTAAGAGAAATCTGTCGGACGACGAGTCGGACAGGAATATCTTCGTGTTTCCAGTAGGTACATATTGTTATTTCCACCTTCTTTTCCCATCAACTTCTACCACATACTTTTCTCGCGTGCATTTTGTACCTGCAATGTACAGTGGCAAATTGACGCAGAAGGGAGCGGATGACAAAAATAAAGACAGGTCTCGAGACGGTGTGACGGGCCACTGATCCGGCATATACGCAGGCGTATCCAGTTGCTAAAATGTACATTGCACCACGATAGAGTATACTGTATAACTTCTCCATCGAATCAGGAATTTCGACTTATTGGTTCTTGAGAATTAACCAGCGCATGCTCGATCCTCCAATTACATATTCTATAGGGTCTAAATCAACCCCAAAACGTCTCATACACACAACTTATTAAAGCATGTCGTTTGGCGATGGCATCGCGACCCACACCTCACATTGTATTTAAAGCAAAAGCATCGTTTAATTTTACACTGACTAGTACTTGCTGCACAATTACATCTCTTCATGTTAACATCAGCCAAGCGCACAGCTTAAGTTCCAGCTGGAACTAGATCTGATCTTGGGAACCACCCTTTGATTATGCCGTCTTTCGTTCCTATTTCATACACCGCATTTTGTGTATCTACTATAACACCGATGACACGAGGCAAATCTAGTGGGGATCAATCAAATATTGGCACAGAACAGTCACACAGTCAGCTATACTAAGCTTCAAAAAGTTCTGCGCTGAACGTGAAACCATCTTCCCGACAGCTACTTTTTGACGCATATTACAATTATCCTGAGCCTCGGACAAATTTTTACCTCGAATACAATGAGCATATATTATGGAATTTTCTGTGTTCTAAATATCGAATTCTCGTGCACATACTCCGCTCGAAACATCAAAGCCATCCAGTGGGCAAGAGGCGGATAGGCCCATCGCCAGTTTATAAACCGGCTAGCCAGTGGATGAACTGACTCGACAATATATATTCAATTCTGGTGCAAGATGCCGGCGGAGCAATTCTTGAATATACTGGCTGCGAGTTTATAAACTGGCTAACCAGTATATACGGGCTAGCCGGTTTATAAACTGGCGAAAGTGAGTGAATGGGCTACGACATACGAAGTGACAAAGATAAGTTGGCGGATTTTTTTTGCATTACGGAATGGTTGAAAATGATTTGAAACTTGTGCGGCAAGCATATTTCTAACGTAAAAATCCCTCAGGAATCGATTGCTGAAGTCAGAATTGCGATATCTCTTTTAAGTTCTGATTTATGAATGAATTTTCGTAAGCATGTCATTTCTATTTCAGCAAATATCGATCGGAGCGAAATTTCAACATGTGCATTGGAAAGATTGTGGCATTTTGAGTCGGAAATGCTTCATTCCGGGTCCTATTTGTTGCATTATCTCCTCTAAAATTATCGAAAAGAGAATTGTATGTGCAAATCGTAACGTTTTTTGTAACGCCTGTAACGCTATTGTTGTTGTATTTGCATCTGCTGCTAGTCTGCTGCTGGCAATCAAAAAACTTCGTGTTTGCTGTGAGCGTTCATTTTGAGCGACCATTGACGAGAAGAAGCAATTACTTTCATATCATGAGAGATAATGCAGATTTTTCAACAATTCCATCCATGATTAATCAGTGTAATTGCCTGCCGTCTGTGTGATGTGAGTGAATCATGAGAGTTTGTGTCGCTACAGCCACGTGGAGTTTGCCTTAACCTCACAGCGACGCACACGCGTCTGGGTCCTGTATTCTGAATTCTGATTGATTTCTGAATGCTGATTGATCATTTTCGAGAGCCATTTGATGCGATCGAGTCCAACTCATTCACAAAAGGAGCAGAATTGTTTAATTTCTCTACTCGTCTTCAGGTTTTAACGGTTGTCATCGAATTATTCTGCCAATCGATCCTGGAGAAGGTCTCGAGTATCGATTACAAGAATAATTCCATTATGACAGAAGTAGGAATTTTAAATACATCGATTTTGAATTTTTCAAGTATTTCCAATCTAATCGATTTGCCCATTAAAGTTTTCACATCATAAGCATCGGAATAAGGTTATTCGATGATTGAAAGAATTCAGAAGCTCTTCCGAGAATTTTGAGAGCCAAATATCACGACCATGCTCACTCTTTTTTGAAGAAGAATACGACTCCCAAGGCTATCTGTACACATTTTTTGAAGAATTTTCTGCACAATCGATCGGCCTTTTGAAGTTTAATATTATAGGCTCCAGATCAAGATCTTTTGATGATCAAAAGGGTGAAAAGAAATTTCTATGAATATTGAGAGCCGATTGAACTCAACTCATTCTTGAAAGGAATACAAGTTTCGTAGCCATCGGTATAAAATTTATGGAGAATTTTCAATTTAATAGATTTTTCCATTTGAGGCGATGCGATCGCCGTGCAAGCTGATTTTTGTTCACAAAAATTCCAAAATCTTCCCCAATTTGGGCTAAACGGCGAGTTATCCAGGTTTTGTGATCATCTAACTTGGCCTGGATAACTCTTCATTTAGCCGAAATTGGAAAAGATTTTGAGATTTTTGTGGACGAAAATGTGCCAATTTGTAAGTCAGGAAGTATCCGCGGGCAAGCTATTCTCGTTCATCACCCATAGTCTTGGGATAAGCGAGAAGTGGCGAATTATTCACGGCAATTCAGATGATGATACGTAATGAACAACTTGTCTCAAACATCATATCATTAAAATTCTGAGTAACGTCTAAAAGAAATATAACACCCGGGTTGCACGGTGACCGCATCACCTCAAGTTCAATATCTTTGGCATCAGAATAAGGCATTCCAATCATCAAAAGGATAATAAAAACCGTATATGAATCTTGAGAGATATTCGATGCGATCGAGTGCATGTTCCCAAAAGGAAAATTCGAGTTTCGAGGCCTTCTGTGTAAAATTTTTCGAAGCTCTTTCGATTGAATAAATTTTTCGATCCGCCTATCATCACTCACGTATCGGGGGAAGGAACTACAATAATTGAAAATGATTAATCTTGACTTGAAAATAAAATTCTGGAAATACTACTTATTGGGTCGTGCACAAGCCCGCTTTCATGCAGCATTTTTGAAAAAAAAAATAACGTCCTAAAGAGTGAAATGTAACGGTCTTCGGCCCGGGTTCTTGATGTTTTCGGGGACGACCGAGAGATGTTAGGGTAAAGATGCCTTTGAGACGGAAAATTTGAAACTTTCTGTCGAGACATGCAGCATGTGGCCTCTAGGACTGTCGCGCGGGTTAGCAGGTCGCGGAGGTGGTACCACTGCATTATAGCTCACTAAGCCTCGTCTGCTTGCGCAAGTTGACTGAAATTTGGATTTTTCGCGCAGGCGTAAGAATGCCAATTCTCGGCGGGTGTCGACGTGGTCCTCTATCGGTCCTCGGCGAGTGTCGATCTGGTCCCGTACCGTTCCTCAGCGAGTGACGATCTGGCCCCCTACGGGTCCTCTCTGAGTGTCGTTGAGGTCCCATACCGGTCCTCGGCGAGTGTCAATGTGGTCCTGTACCGGTCCTCGGCGAGTGTCGATCTGGTCTCGTGCCAGTCCCTCGTACCGGAACTTGGCGAATGTCGATGTGGTCTTGTACCGGTCCTCGGCGAGTGTCGATCTGGTCTTGTACCGGTTCTCGGCGAGTGTCGATGGGGTCCCATACCGGTTATCAGGGAGTGTCGATGGGGTCCTCTAACGGTCCTCGTCGAGTATCGATGTGGCCCCATTCTGGATCATCGGCGAGTGTCGATTTGGTCCTGTCCCGGTCCTAAGCGAGTGTCGATCTGGTCTCGTACCGTCCCTCGGTGAGTTTCTATCTAGTCCCGTACCGGTCACCGGCGAGTGTCGATGTGGTCCTGTACCGGTTCTCGGCGAGTGTCGATGGGGTCCCGCACCGTTCCTCGGCGAGTGGCGATGGGGTCCTGTACCGGGCATCGGTGAGTGTCGATGTGGTCCTCTAATGGTCCTCGTCGAGTATCGCTGTGGTCCCATTTCGCATCCTCGGCGAGTAGCGATCTGGTCTCGTATCGGTCCTCGGCGAGTGTCGATCTAGTCCCGAACCGGTCATCGGCGAGTGTCAATGTGGTCCTGTACCGGTTCTCGGCGAGTGTCGATCTAGTCTCGTACAGGTACTCGGCGAATGTCGGTACAGAATCGAAATTAGACTGTTTGAGTACCGGTACAGGACGAGATTGATACTCGCCGATGACCGGTATAGGACCCCATCGACACTCGCCGAGGACCGGTATGGGATCCCATCGACACTCGCCGAGAATCGGTACAAGACCAGATCGACACCCGCCGAAGATCGGTACGAGACCAGATCGACACTCGCCGAGGACCGGTACAGATCGACACTCGCCGAGGACCGGTTAGGACCATATCGACACTCGCTGAGGACCGATAGAGGACCACATCGAGACCCGCCGAGAATTGTCATTCTTACGCCTGCGCGAAAAATCCAAATTTCAGTCAACTTGCGCAAGCAGACGCGGTTGAGTGAGGTATAATGCGGTGGTACCACCTCCGCAACCTGCTAACCCGCGTGACAGTCCTATAGGCCACATGCTGCATGTCCCGATAGAAAGTTTTTAATTTTTCATCACAAAAGCCATCTTTACCCCAACATCTCTCAGTCGTCCCCGAAAACAACAAGAACCCGGGCCGAAGACGGTTACATTTCACTCTTTGGGACGTTCTTTCCCAAAAATGCTGCATGAAACCAGGCTTGTGCACGAACCAAGTAGTATTCCCAGAATTTCGTTTTCAAGTCAAAATTAGACTAAACCACAAGATAAACTGGAAAATATAAGATTCTGGCAAAATATCTCTTTAATCACGTATTTGAGACTCAGCTTACGACTAAGCCTCATTTTTACTCTTTCTTTCACTCTCTTTTTTTCTTTTGTTGATGAATTTTGAGAGTCATTTCATTTTATCGAGCTCGACTCACCCTTGAAGAAATATGAGTTTCGAGGCCATACCTTCAAAATTTCCATACAGTTCGCAATCTAATTGATTTGCTCATCGGAGATCCATATCACGAGCATCTAAATGAGGTATTTTGGTTCTCCAAACGATAAAAATAATCGTCTATGAATTTTGAGGCCCATTTGATGCAATCGAGTCTATCTCATTCTCAGAAGAAAGACAAATTTTGAGGCAATCAGTTTGAAATTTTCAAAGGATTTTCGGTTAGGACGATTTGCTAGATTGACAACTGCTATCAGAGACTCCTGGCGGACAGAATTCGACGATCGAAGAGATAAAACAAGATGTCTATGAATTCTTGAGAGCCAAATCATGCGATGAATCATATCCTTTATTGATGAAAAATACAAATATCGAGGCCAATATTCCATATTTTCCGAACAATCTTCGATTCGATCGACTTGCCTTATAGGATTTCTATATCATAGACATCATGATCGGGTATATCAATGACCAAGAGAATGAAGAAACGTGAATTTTGAGAGCTGAATGATGCGATGGAGTTCTTTCTCCTTTGAAAAAGTATACGAGTTTCAAGGCCATTGTCTTGCAGTTTCTAAAGAAATTTTAGTCTAATTGATTTGCCTGTTGAAATTCAATATCGTATACATTCATTACTATGGGCATCGATTTAAAGTATTTTGATGATCAAAGAAATGAAAAACACCATCCATGGATTTTGAGAGCCATTGGTTGTGATCGAGCTCAACTTATTCTCCAAGGAGATCCGAGATCGAGGCCATCAGTTGGAAATTTCCAAAGGGATTTTAATCAGACTTCCGGATTGACAACTGATATAATAGCCATCAGGATAAGGTATTTTGATGATTAAAATGATGAAGAAAAAGTGCCAATGGATTCTGAAAGCTAAATTATGCGATGCATCTCGTTTCTTTTTCATGAGAAATATGAGTTCCGAGGCCAACTTTTCACAAGTTTCGATTACTTTTCAGCTCAATTGATTTGACTTATCAGAATTCAATATCATAGGCTCCAAGATGAGGTATTTCGACGATCAAAAGGATAAAAATACCGTCTATGAATTTTAAGAGTCGTGTGACGCTATTGAACTCAGCTCATCATCAAGAGAAATACGAGTTTCGAGGCCATCGGATAGAAATTATTAAAAAATTTCCAATCGAGTCGATTTGCCCATTGGAGTTGAATATCATAGGCGCCAGAACGAGGTATTTCGATGATAAAAAGGATTAAAAACTCGGCTAAGAATTTTGAGAGCCTTTTGATGCAGGCGACCTCAACTCATCCTCAGAAGAGATGGGAGTCTTGTGGACATGAATTTACGATTTTTGACGTAAATCCAATCGAATTGATTTGCCTCATTGACGTTTGATTACATCTCATGCAGCAAATTGAGGTATTCCAAAGATTAATCAGAATTCAGAATACAGGCTCCCAGCCCAGACACCTGTACGTCGCTGTGAGGTTAAGGCGAACTCCACGTGGCTGTAGCGACACAAACTTTCATGTATCACTCACATCACATAGACGGCAGGCAATTGCACTGATTAATCATGGATGTAATTACTTCTTCTCGTCAACGGTCACTCAAAAATGAACGCTCACAGCAAACATGAAGATTCTTGATTGCCAGCAGCAGACTATAGCAGCAGACGCACGCCGATGCAAAAATAACAACAATAGCGTTACAGGCGTTACAAAAAACGTTACGAATCGCACATAAGATTCTCTTTTCGATAATTTTAGAGGAGATAATGCAACAAATAGGACCCGGAAAGAAGCATTTCCGACTCAAAATGCCACGATCTTTCCAATGCACATGTTGAAATTTCGCTCCGATCGATATTTGCTGAAATAGAAATGACATGCTTACGAAAATTCGTTCATAAATCAGAACTCAAAAGAGATATCGCAATTCTGACTTCGGCAATCGATTCCTGAGGAATTTTTACGTTAGAAACATGCTTGCCGCACAAGTTTCAAATCATTTTCAACCATTCCGTAATGCAAAAAAAATCCGCCAACTTATCTTTGTCACTTAGTATACATATGAGTCATTCTTTTTAATATCGCCAGGTTTTGTGGCGGGGGGTCAGGGATTTTTCTGTAACTTTAGGTACATGTTGTATATGATGGAAGAAGATGAAAAGCACAGTTTTTAGGTCCCGAAAGTCATCCGCGCGAGTTTGGCGCCCTATTTTCGTTTTCAAAATTCGTGAAAAATTCGATTTTTCAACTTTTTGATTGATTTCTCACCAGTATAGAACCCGGTAAAAAAATTATTCAAGACACATATTTCGACGTAAAATGAGCTGAATTTTACGAAAAAAATACTTTTAGATCCGTCAAAGGTAAACATAACCTCAAAAAAGTGGTTTTTTTCAGAAAAACACAATTTTCAAGTTTTAGGCCCTATTTTATCTCAATTTTGACATTTTTATCGGATTCCTCGTCAAATTTTACGTCGAAAACCGTTTCCATAAAATTGGGCTGAAGATGGGTTTGGCCACCATAATAACAACTTTAGTAGCAGGGTCGTAAAAATAGCGCTAAATTGTTCGTTTCGGGAGGGACACTTATAACACTGGACAACAAAATGTTGGTTCATAAGTAGCGCATTGATCAAGCAATGATTTTTTCGTGTATTTTTCGACGCAGAAACCGAATCCGAAACCAGTTTTGCACCTAGACATCAGGAATTTTTTTAAATCGCGAAATACTGAGCTTCTAAAAAACTGCGTTTTTAGCGTTTTTTGATGATTCTGTAGATACATGATTTTGATGGTGCAACCTTGCAGCGGGCTTTGAGCGTACCTAGACTATGATTTCTGACGTATTTCGAGCTGCTGAACACGATGGCAGTGGTTTTAGAGGGCTAGCATGCGTTCGGAACGAAGGACAAGGTGATTTTTTGAGTTGCTATCAGGAGAGTTTGGACAATTTCGCAATCAATCTCAAAGTGCTCACGAAATTGATCAGAAACACCCTTTTGGATCTCACGAGGGCGCATTCTTTTCGTATTTGTACACGCAGTGAGGGAAAAATATTTGTAATCGCCTAGAAATAGATGAGTAGAATATACGTGTGTTATTCCGAAAAGAAACTTTTGATCTATTCCTGAGGTAAGCTCAAGCTTTCTCGTAATGAGTCAAAGCAGTTTCCTAGTCTCATGTGCTTCTGAGAACATATAGGTAGCCGTTTGCAACCAGCCCAAAATGGTACATCTGACGCTGAATATTCTTATTCACTCCCCTCCAGAATAGAATCATTGGAGTGCCCACATTAGCTTAAGGTGAAAAACGATGTAACTAGATTGATGACATAATATTCATGGTATGTCAAGGTACGTTCCGTGACCTAAACCGAGTTTAGGTCTCCGGGACTTCTGATACCGTATCCTAGCAACAAAATGACATTGTTTTAATAGTTTGAGTGACTTCTACGTACAAATACTCGAGCTTTGATCCAATACGAGGACGCTTGAACTCACTCGAGGAATAGATCTCGAAATAGATCAAAAGTTTCTTTTCCGAATAACACGCGTATATTCTACTCATCTATTTCTAGGTGATTACAAATATTTTTCCCTCACTGCGTGTACAAATACGAAAAGAATGCGCCCTCGTGAGATCCAAAAGGGTGTTTCTGATCAATTTCGTGAGCACTTTGAGATTGATTGCGAAATTGTCCAAACTCTCCTGATAGCAACTCAAAAAATCACCTTGTCCTTCGTTCCGAACGCATGCTAGCCCTCTAAAACCACTGCCATCGTGTTCAGCAGCTCGAAATACGTCAGAAATCATAGTCTAGGTACGCTCAAAGCCCGCTGCAAGGTTGCACCATCAAAATCATGTATCTACAGAATCATCAAAAAACGCTAAAAACGCAGTTTTTTAGAAGCTCAGTATTTCGCGATTTAAAAAAATTCCTGATGTCTAGGTGCAAAACTGGTTTCGGATTCGGTTTCTGCGTCGAAAAATACACGAAAAAATCATTGCTTGATCAATGCGCTACTTATGAACCAACATTTTGTTGTCCAGTGTTATAAGTGTCCCTCCCGAAACGAACAATTTAGCGCTATTTTTACGACCCTGCTACTAAAGTTGTTATTATGGTGGCCAAACCCATCTTCAGCCCAATTTTATGGAAACGGTTTTCGACGTAAAATTTGACGAGGAATCCGATAAAAATGTCAAAATTGAGATAAAATAGGGCCTAAAACTTGAAAATTGTGTTTTTCTGAAAAAAACCACTTTTTTGAGGTTATGTTTACCTTTGACGGATCTAAAAGTATTTTTTTCGTAAAATTCAGCTCATTTTACGTCGAAATATGTGTCTTGAATAATTTTTTTACCGGGTTCTATACTGGTGAGAAATCAATCAAAAAGTTGAAAAATCGAATTTTTCACGAATTTTGAAAACGAGAATAGGGCGCCAAACTCGCGCGGATGACTTTCGGGACCTAAAAACTGTGCTTTTCATCTTCTTCTATCATATACAACATGTACCTAAAGTTACAGAAAAATCCCTGACCCCCGCCACAAAACCTGGCGATATTAAAAAGAATGACTCATATGAAAGATGTAGGCGGGCTGGGCTAGTAAGTCCGCTCTCCTTGGGTAACATCTCCGTGATTTTTTGAGGTTTCATGGAAAACTGCTTATAATTTTGTACACTTCTAGATTTCTTGTCCAGGTCACGGCTTGTAATCTTGATATAAGGTTAGTGTACTCAACTTGCCCCATATGCCGATCTCAGAAATGTACACTCTTTGACCTTCCCGCAAACTTTTTTTACATTTGTTATATGAGAAAATGAATGGCTTGTACCGATCCCGAATGATCACTGCGTTTGTTGGAGAACATAGAGTGATTTTAGCATTTTTCGTGTCGGCATAGCTGAGAAATCATTGATGAAATAGCCTTCAATAAAACCGTTGCCAAATTTTTGGTTCGACCAATCTCCACGTACTTGAGCGCTTTTGATTCCTCTTCTCAAAACCTTCAAAATCAGTTTTCAGAGTTGTAATTGTAATAGGACGATCTAGAGCTATTTAATGTGCAAAACACGCAGATGATTTGCAAAGCATGAAATTTCAGATAGGTGGGAAATAGTGTTTCAAGCCTACGAATAGCTGTAAATGTACTTGCACATTGATAAAAACGATTTCATGCACTTTTCACCGATTTACATTACTTTTGATGATGGGGGGAAGGGGAAGACCTTTTGTCAACTCTCATAAATCGCCTCTTGCAAAAATTGAGACAGCTCAGCTCTAAATGGTCGAAATAAAACTTGTACGTCTCATTTCATTTTGAAGGCCTTAAAACAAGCTTCACAATGAGCAAAAGTACGTTGAAAAATGATGAATTAGGCAAAAGTTGTTGAGAAAAAGGCTCAATGGGAGCAAGTTGGATACATTAACCTGATGTTGTATTAGCTGAGTCGAAGTGGAATTATATGAGTATCATTGCGAAAACTTACATTCTTTGGTCCTCAAAATTCAGAAGTTGAAAATTGATGCCACGCATATCTGTGCCGATTTTTCTCATTCATTGTTGCATAAGGGATGATAATCTACCATAAAATTCGGGGCAAAATGGTTTTAGAACGAGTTAGAACGGTTGGTGTGATTTTCACATGTATAAGACTTAGGGAAAGGAGTACATGGGACTGACATTTCCGGTTTTCGACGTGTCATTGTCTTGCGAGGAATCCTGAAACTATGGGACCATACGACCTTGTAATCCGTGTTTAGATGATTGATTTGAGTCCGAAAGACATGCTCTGGAGCAGATCTTTTGATTTTTCTGTCTTTTTCGTGCTATGAAGTATCCCAGGGAACGGTTTCTCAGTACATGGAGCTGACATACAACGAAATGACATTTTGTCCTTGAAATCGATCGCAGAGCGTAGATTCCATCTAGTCCAATCATATCCTAGTGGAAAAAATGGTTCCAGCCTAGATAAATCGACTTTTAGTGAACTAGGTATTCGTACCATCTCAACATTTGTACATTTAGTTTGGCACCCGGTGTTCCCGCGGAAATCCACATTTCGCTATGTGATTCAATATTTTGGTATATCTTTGAACTTCACGGCAACCGCTCTAATCTCGCTCAGAAATCATAGCCAATGACAAAGGTGTTAGGTGTGGGGGTCACTGATTCGCTGAACGAATCGCACATGGGTTGTAGATATACCACGACCACCAACATGAATTGTATGGTTGACCGAGGAAGTTTATGGGTGTTAGGGGGGACAGTGGATGAAATATTCTAATTTTGTTGATACTTGCGAAGAATATATGTATGTTTTGTTAATATCCAAAACCTTCCAATTCTTAATCCACTGTCTCCCCTAACATCCATCAACTTCCTCGTTCGATCATACAATTCAAGTTGGAGGGCATATGGCATGCATTGGATCAGGTTGAAGAAAAAATTGTATATCTATAAGTCAAATTATTTCCAACTCAATGTCCTATACTATTTTACTGATTGAGCAGTGAATATCAAAGAAGTTGCCAGAGGTATTTCGATAATTACCGTAGAAGTTCCATCGGTGTCCCTTCAATTAGAAAAATTATTGTTATTGTCGGCATTCTGCCCTAGGCGCAGGAAATCTGAAGGGAGGGCATGGTATCCTAGATATTTTTTATTATATATTTTAAAGTTTCTACACCCTTTTGCCCATTATTGTAGTATTGTATCTCATATATTTTATTGAAGTTACAACAATTCACGTTTTCGGTCATCCAAATTCAATTATATTGATGAGATTTCATTCATGTTGGCTGGATTTCAACCACGTGTTCAAAATGTCGATCCAGCCACGGGGGTTGAACTTCAGCCACGCTTTCATGTATTCAACCACTGTGGCTGGAAATTTTGGTTGTGATTCATGCCCGTTCCCACAATGTAATCCATGAAAAATTGGTTGAATTTTCAAGTATTTCGTAGAACTATCAATAAGTTGGTTGAATTTTTCTTTAAACCAGGTGGTTGTATTTCCTCAAACAAGTGATTCAAGTCCGAGTCACGTCGATCGAGTATTCAGGTTGAACAACGTATTGATGATGACCTATCCGGATGGGTGACCATCAGGCCAGATCTGCCACACTTAGGTCGCGTAAATAACTCTCCGAACTCTATGGTCAGAAATCGTTACTCTCAGATTGCCGTAGTCTAGTGTCTTACTCTTGCATCTTGAAATCGTTTTGAGTCTGACCGTCAGATAAGGAAAACAGCTCCTTTTCTCCGTTACAGGAAAACTTCATAACATCAAGATCATTTACACTGGATTGTGATTCATCGTCTGAGAATGAAGTAAAGGACCTTATGCATATAGGCCGGAATCTGCTCCAAAAGTTTTGGCCCCAAAAGTCCCGGAAAAGATAGGCTTTTTGGGCCTAAAAATGGGTCCGTACTCCATTTCCATCGAAACTGACCTCAAAAGCCGTAGTAGCGCATAACCTCCCCATTTAAAATACATTGGGAACGCCATTTTTGGTTCATAGCTCGAAACTATGTACATTAGGGTGTCCGTTATTTCCCAAGTTCCCCCGATCACCCATGCCACCCCCCACAACCTAATCATTTGGTGAGATACTGCGAGAAAAAAATTTTCAGGGACCTAGGTGAAGTTTGAGTGCTGCCCCACCTCGAGCGTTTCTTATTTGAAATGTAACCTTCTAAATAAAAATTTGAGTCAATGATTCGCATGTACCGCGCATGCATTCCCTCCTACGTCCTCAATAGTATTTTCAATCGATAGCGGGTGCAGTTTCCTTCAGAATTACTACCTGAAACATTCAATTTGATACAGTAGAACCAGAGATAGCCCACTCGTTCGCATATCATCCACCTGAAGAACATAAAAATTACTGAAAACGACCGTTTTTTGTTTTGTTGGATTTTGAGTCTAGTAAAAAATCCTGACAATTAGAGGTGAAACTGAGCACGGATTCTGTTTCTGACTCCAAGAATACATCAAAGACACATATTCACATCTTCAAAATAGACCGACTCAAAATTCGCATTTTTTGGATTCTTCGAGGAAAACCCTGTTTCACGGATTTGGTACCTTGAATTTCCTGAGTTTTAAAAGCAACCATAACTGTAGTTCTTCTCACTTCAGCAAGTGGTCATTTTAAAGGAAGTCGTACTGGCTATCAGTTGAAGATGCTTTCAGGTATATAGAAGCACGCACCTGTTCAAGAAATGTTGATTACGGAATCAAAATTTGTTTTGAGACCTTAATTCAGACAAAAACGTCTCAGGTGGGGCAGCACTCAAACATCACCTAGGTCCACGAAATTTTTTTTATCGCAATATCTCAACTAATGATTAGGTTGTGGTGGGTGGCATGGAGGATCGGAAAAACTTGGGAAATAACGGACACCCTAATGTACATCGCCCTGGCTAATTCTAATGAGATGTTGTTGTCCATCAAAAGATACAACTTTTCTGTACACTTTGGTGAAGGGGAACGATGGGCTAGTGGGTTGAAAATCGTGTTATTTCTAGGATTTTCGTGATTCTTGAGCTAAGATAGCGATTTAATCGGAAACTGAGAGGTTTAGCGAAAAATTGCTGAGGAATAAAGTTGTTCATTCTCAATTTTTTTTTTACAGAATCATTGATTTTATAAGCCCAACATTACTGACAAAGCCTCAGTCAATCAGAAAGGGTGATAAAATGGTATTTTCTGCATTTTTAGGCCTTGAAACGTCAACATAGGGGAAAATTAGTAGAACGTTTAGAAAGATCTTCAAAAAACACACACTTTTCATTCTTGTCATTTTTCCGAAAAAAACCCTTTCCCTTCGATTAATAACGCAAGAGAGGGCCGAAAATACGATTTGAGCACTTTAAACTCGCAAAAGCTCGAAAAATTCGAATGCAACCCCCCTAATATTTCAACCTTAAAAGATGGCTTTTCTCCTATACTTTTGAATGAAAAGAAAAATTTCGGCGTAGAGCTAACCTATATCAAGTTATTGCGTTTTTAATGCAATAATGATACTTTTCCCGCTCAGCTACGATGTTTTGGCCCCGCTCATCACTCCATTGTGTGTTTGGGGATGCGAAATGTCATGAATGACTAATATATTGAGTCACGAGATGCAATAGGCAGTGGCAATGGTTATGTGATACCCCTAGCAGTGATCATCTCCATATTCAACGTGCTACCTGGAATCACGAGGACAGTAGACGCATGGAACTATCGGATAACATAACCCTCCGGAAGTCTTCATGCATTTCATTTCATCCCTCGACGAATCGGGGATCCAGCGATACGATTACAAGAACTTCCTTTCCCCCTCGCTTGGGAGTCATCCATATCATATGCCGATCGTTTTTCATGATCCGCAAGCAAAACCGCTGCTCGACAGCGCGGAGGAAGCGCCAAGCGAGGGGGAAAGGAAGTTCTTGTAATCGTATCGCTGGATCCCCGATTCGTCAAGGGATGGAATAAAATGCATGAAAACTTCCGGAGGGTTATGTTATCCGATAGTTCCAGGCGTCTACTGTCCTCGTGATTCCAGGTAACACGTTGAATATGGGAATGATCATTGCTAGGGGTATGACATAACCATTGCCATTGCCTATTGCATCTCGTGACTCAATATATTAGTCATCCATGACATTTCGCATCCCCAAACACACAACGGAGTGATGAACGGGGCCAAAACACCGTAATTGAGCGCGAAAAGTATCATTATTGCATTAAAAACGCAATAACTTGATATAGCTTAGCTCTACGGCAAAATTTATGTTTTTCATTCGAAAGTATAGGAAAAAAGCCATTTTTTAAGGCTGAAATATTAGGGGGGCTACATTTGAATTTTTCGAGCTTTTGCGAGTTTAAAGTGCTCAAATCGTATTCTCGGCCCTTTCTTGCGTTATTAATCGAAGGGAAAGGGTCTTTTCGGAAAAATGACAAGAATGAAAATGTGTATTTTCTCAAGATCTTTCGAAACGTTTTACTAATTTTTCCCTATGTTGACGTTTCAAGGCCTAAAAATGCAGAAAATACCATTTTTTCACACCTGATCGACTGAGGCTTTGTCAGTAATGTTGGGCTTATAAAATCAATGATTTTGTGAAGAAAAATTGGAAATGAACAACTTATATCCCCAGCAATTCTTCACTAAACCTCTCTGTTTCCGATTAAATCGCTATCTTAGCTCAAGAGTCACGAAAATCCTAGAAATAACACGATTCTTAACCCACTAGCCCATCGTTCCCCTTCACCAAAGTGTTCGGAAAAGTTGTATCTTTTGATGTACAACAACATCCCATTAGAATTAGCCAGGGCGATGTACATAGTTTCGAGCTGTGAACCAAAAATGGCGTTCCCAATGTATTTTAAATGGGGAGGTTATGCGCTACTACGGCTTCTGAGGTCAGTTTCGATGGAAATGGAGTACGGACCCATTTTTAGGCCCAAAAAGCCTATCTTTTCCAGGATTTTTGGGGCCAAAACCTTTGGAGCAGATTTCGGCCTATATGCATAAGGTCCTTGCATCTTATCCTTAGAACTGCATGCAGACTGTTGTGCATTATAAGATACGTGCACGTATCTTATAATGCACAAACTATGTTTTTGTTGTAAAACCATCCAAGATAAGAAACTTAATCGTAGTACAGATCATTCTGTGTTTGACTGTGATCTGCGGGTGTCCTGGAATTGTGAAAATCTTGATCATGTATCTATTCCAGGAGGTAGATCTAATTCTTTGTTTATCACTCGCGAATTGAGAAGTATGATCTAACTTATATGAGGGTTTCCACGGAACTTTTGACTTTTGTGTTACTGCAGTGTTCCAGGAGTATTCTGAACTATTGGAAGTGCGCAGGAGTGGCATTTTATAGTATTTGTCATCATTCAATATGGACTACAATCTTTTTTGTTGAAACGCATCCTGATTTGTCAACAACAGTTCGTAAAAGATGATTTTTAGGTAATTCACAAACGAACCAATGCGATTGTTGAAATTGAAAAGGCTGTAACTAAAATACCTATCTTCCAAATACTTTACCCGCGAGGGGGGTTGGGGCATGGTGCCTCATCCCCGGAGTCTGACGAGCTCCCGGACCCAGTCATCGCCCGCCGGAGCGAGGAGACCACACATCTCCATCCGGCACCACGGGAGTGGGTGAGTCTAGAGACTCGTATTGGAATCACCCTTGGGCGAGAACAATGCGAGCCCGAAAGACTCATCCATCATCCCGAGGGACTCCCTGGGCTCTCAGGAAGCCCAGACGAATCCCAAAACCCCCCACCGAGGGGTGGGTATCGGCCTTGTGCTGGGGGCTGAGCCCAGAACTCGGTAGTCGGGGAGGAGGACTGAGTCATCATCGAGCCTGGCTCGGTGTTGGCCATCCTCCAAACTGACGCGCTGGCAGGGCGTACCCCTACCCCGCGCCCATGGGGGCAACCGGGGTGAAGGTGAAAGCCAGGCACCCGGGATATGAAAGTTAAATTCCTTCCAAATACTTTGCTGGAATGATATATCCATCTACTGATCTTATATTTTGAGAGAATTTTCGATTCAGAGGTGTGCGCTGATTTGGCTATGATATTAGCTCTCACTCATCGATGTAACCGAGTTTCGTGGGAAAATTTTCTCTGGCTATTGTTTACGTAAATGATGAAATACCTTGTGCAAAACGAGAAATTTAGCAAAGAGTTTTCGAAGTTACCAAGGAGACGAATCGAATCCCGTTTGGTTCGTAAGTGTGCCTTGATCCGGCCAAATTTTATAAAGCTTCAAAGCTCATAAAGTTATCGCGCCACTGGCTTTGAAAATGGTCATTTTTTGATGGCATACTCAGGAGACGCGAAGCACAGGGTGGGAACGTTGTGTTTTTTTTTTTTCATCACAGCGAGGATATAACCGCACTGTTGTGAGTTGCAATTGTCGATCGGTATTTCTGTGAGAAGTTGAGGAGAAATATTTAAATCCGGATGGTAAGCTGAATAAGCCTCTAAATAAGATGGTATCGCGATTTTCTTGATTTTTACATAGTATACGGCTGAAACATGAACAAAATAACACCACAGTGTATTCTAGAAATTGAAATGAGACTCATTGCTCGTGATTCGATTTTGGAAATTTACATCGAATCTCGAAGAAATCGATGATGAAATTTATCTTAAAGTCAAGTCAGGCAAAATATGATCCCTGCAAAATATAATCAATCGTCTAGACAATGTTTTGAATCTAATCTATTCGGGAGTTGATTCACGAATGTTTCAAGTGTGAAATTCCGCACTTGTCGTTCTGAACCAGATACCTTGGCTCGGAAGAGAGTGGCACCACTTTTTTCACATGTTTTCAAGGTCTAAGTATCACATGAAACCCATTTCAAACGTGTGATGAGGAATTTTTTTTTTCATTTCGGAGGGTCAATAATTAAAAGTTCCACGGAAACCCTCATATGTGAGTCATTCCGCAGCAAGTTGGACAAAATCGTCACCATGGGGGTTTGGGAAAAATCCGCAAAAATGTTTTTTTGTTAGTACTACGTTTCAATAGTATGAAAAAAATTTTCCAGATTTTTTCGGACCCCCCCCCCTGTAGGCCATTTTAGGCCATTTTTAAGCCAATTGAAGAAAAATCATAGTTCCAACAGGATCCAACATTTCTCAACGTACTTGGGCGCATTTTCTTAGTTGAAACTGATAATTTTCAGAAAAAAAAATTGTCCCAAACAGATAAGTCAGTCTGACGACTTCTGCAAGCTATTCATTCAGAGCAAATTTTAGCAATTCCTGCGTCATCTTGTGGGCAACCTAGATCCAACTAGAGCGGAGATAATTGACTTTTATCATCGGTCATTTTAAAGGTCTTGGAAAGACCTACAATTTGCCTACTTGTAAAAGTCAATCATCATTTTTTTTGTTGCAGCAGCTACAGTCGGTACAAGTTGGAGCTATTTTCAAAGAAGTCAAAAATTGAGGGATAAGTTGCAAAATATATCCTAATTTTTTTTCCACCAGACTTGTGCGAGAATGTTCTTTGGAACATCTACTTCCAGTAGAAAAATTTGGCGGAGGTTATTTTTTAAAATTTTCTTTTCCGAGCGTTGAAAAATGCCGCATTTGATCCTTTTGGCGAAAATGGCATATTTGACCACCGTCACATATGATCCCATCTGGACTGATTTGCACCAATCTCTGTGTAAGTATTCCTCAAAGTACCCCCAAGCAGTGTGAGGAGTTGCGAGGACGAGCCTCAAGCCAGGAGCGAGCTCTATAGTAGGTTTTATTTACCGTGTCAAAAATAGGCATTACTTCGGCTATTTGGGCGTACGCGACCGACAGCAAGATTTTACTTGTTCTGGCTTACAAATGAGATAATGGGCTAGAACGAGGATTCAAACATACTTTTCCGACTCAAAATGACCATCTAAACACTATTCCGCAGTCACTTTTGCCCTATAGAATCATTTCTCTGTCCCAAAAGGATTTGGACTCTGTTGACGAGTTCGGACACCGTTGAGGCATTAGACGACGTTCTAGAGCTGGACTGACCTCGGATTTGTGTTTAGGTGGTCATTTTGAGTCGGAAAAGTATATTCGGATCCTCATTATAGCCCATTATCTTATTTGTAAGCCAGAACAAGTAAAATCATGCTCTCGGTCGCGTACGCCTAAATAGCAAGAATAATGCCTATTTTTGACACGTTAAATAGAACCTACAGTTCGCCCCTGACTAGAGGCTCGTCCTCGCAGATTCTTACACGTACTTGGGGGTACTTTGGGGAATACTTTGACACAGATTGGTGCACATCAGTCCAGATGGGAGCATATGTGACCGTGGCCAAAGATGCCATTTTTGCTAAAACGACAAAATGCGGCATTTTGTAACGCTCGGCAAAGAAAATTTAAAAAAATAACCTCCGCCAAATTGTTTCCACTGAAAGTGGATGTCACGAAGAACATTTTCGCACAAGTTTGGTGGGCAAGAATTAAGATATACTTTTGGAATTGAGTCCTGAATTTTCGACTTTTCCGAAAATAGCTCAACTTGTACCGACTGTAGCTGCAACAAAAAAAATGATAATTGACTTTTACAAGTAGGCAAATTGTAGATCTTTCCAAGACCTTTAAAATAACCGATGATAGAAGTCAATTATCTCCTCTCTAGTTGGATCTAGGTTGCCCACAAGATGACGCAGAAATTGCTCAAATTTGCTCTGAATAAATATTTTGCAGAAGTCGTCAGACTGACTTATTCGTCTGGGACAATTTTTTTCTGCAAAGTATCGGTTTTAACGAAGAAAATGCGCCCAAGTACGTTGAGAAATGTTGGATCCTGTGGGAACTACGATTTCTCTAAAATAGGACCAAAAGGGCCTCAAATGGCCCTTTCATGGGCCCTATGGCCTACAAGGTGGCAGGGGGCCGAAAAAATCTGGGAAAAATTTTTCCATACTATTGAAACATAGTACTAACAGAAAAAATTTTTTGCGGATTTTTCCCAGACCTCCCTGGTGACGGTTTCGTCTAGCTTGCTCCAGAATGACTCGTGTATATTTATATTGACAAACATGAGAGTTCTAAAGTTCAGCCATGAATATGGTTTGCTCGAATCCCGCTTCAAATGCAGCGCTTGCTCATTTTGAAGATTTTCCGTCTTGACTTTGTTGCATCTTGCTCTAAGCACGAAATCAACCTGAGACTAAGGATTTCTTCTCGTAGTGATTCATGAGATTAGGGAGCGGTATATATACGGACCACCTTTTTGAGTCAGAAGAACAAATCTCTTCAATTTTTTTTGTAGACAATAATGGAGAAAAACATCAGTGTTGGCCACTTGAGCTTTTTCTGTTTGAAATCCAGGTCAACCAACGTTTCCGGGATTCTTTATCTGGGTTGGCGATCGCTTGGCTGGGGCTGCCGACTTACCTGAGCAAGCCCATAATCTACAGTACCTTCCAAAATTAATGGATCATGCATGATCTAACTAAATCCATGATAACTTCGAACTCCTCCATCGTATGAAAATTTTGAAGAAAGGATCTTGAAGATCACAAAAAAATCTATCTATTCATGCGTTTCAAATATTTTTCAAGTGCTTTTTGAGTGCCCGTAATCGACATTGAAAATCTAAAGAAATTCTTCTTCAGTGGATCACCTACACCTTTGACGGGAAAGGTCAGATCACAAAAATTCTTACGGGATCTCGTAGCTCGAGTCAAAACCTATAATTTCCTTCTCTTAAAGTTTCCTGTACGACCTCTCCTGTCCGAGGAACAAGCTTGGCGAGAAAAGTTTGTATAACATAGGCTGCTTATGGAGATCCCGAGGCTGGTACCTATTTCGTTTCGTCTTGCTCTATTCTAGTGCGAAAACTCATTGAAAAATTATCACGGCACATGATTATGACGTGAAATTATCTCATCTTTCAGAAAAATGTATCGAATTTCATCTCAGATTCAAGGTGACAACGATCTTTCAATTTTTGTTATGAACATTGTGTTTTGGCCGTCCATATTATATTGGAGACAAAATCTGATAGAAGATTCTGAAAGATTAGATCATTTTACGTCAAAATCATGTAGCGTGATATTTTTTTGATAAATTTGTGCACTAGAATAGAGCAAGACGGAATGAAACAGGTGCCAGCCTCGGCATCTCCATAAGTAGCCTATGTCATACAAACTTTTTTTCCCAAGCTCGTTACTCGGACGGGGAAGGTCGTACAGGAAACTTTAGAAAAGAGAAATTGTAGATTCTGAAACGAGCTGCAAGATCCCGTAACAACTTTTGTTATCCGGACTTTCCCGTCAAAGTTGTAGGTGATCCACCGAAGAATTTTCTTTAGATTTTCAATGTCGATTACGAACACTCAAAAAGCGCTTGAAAAACGTTTGAAAGACATGAATCAATAGATTTTCTCGTGATTTCCAAGATCCTTTTTTCAAAATTCCATACGATGAAGGGGTTCGAAGTTATCATGGATGTAGTGAGACCATGCATGATCCATTAATTTTAAAAGGCACATTGTGAATTTGAAACAGTGAAAATTCACAAATTGAGCCTGTAAAAATGATTTCTCTAGGTGAATCTGCAATTTCTACACATAAATTATATGTAATTTTAACAGATGAATATCCAATTTCAACAGATGAATATGTTATCTACAACTTTTGAAAATGCAGATCTTAGACTTAACAGGAATATTTGCATTTGAATCTGTCGATAATATAAATTCATTTTGTGATTCATGGAAGGCCGCGGGAAATGACCTGATGTACGGTAAAATGTATATGGAAATATGGACGAGTCGAAGAATTTCGAGTTTAGACCATTGGGGAGTTGAAAAATTCCATTTCACTCGAGATCAACAAATCAATGTATGGAAGATTTGAAATGTTGAAACTTCTCAAGTTTTCTGGAACTTAGGAAATATTCCCCAGAAAGGTATGGGTTATGATGACATGCTAATGCAAACATTCTCACTCGAAACACATATGGTAAAGAATGCGGCACATTTTTCCCCAGAAGAAATATTTCGCAATGATTTATAAAAATTTGTTGATAATAATTTCTGGTTAATTGTTATCACTCAGCACTACCAAATCACGTTGATTAAGTCATATTTACATACGAACCATCATGTTTTAAGCACGAGAACACAGAAAATGTCCCGGGAGCCAATGGACAGAACAATATGGGTACTTTGAAAGAGCACCGTGCGTAAGACCTGCTGGTACAGTTGTCATGCCTCCAAATTCATACTCGTTGTAACCCAAAGATCAACAGATCGATCCCCATCACGCACTAGATTAATTAACTGATATTATTCACGGATATTTCACTGATTTTTAAGGCTATACAGTATCTGTTGTGTTAGTTAAGGCTTTTTTTAGTCGAGAAAAGTGACATTTTGTCAATTTGGAAGGCTCTCAGTCAATAGTTTGAATTTGTAACATTTACAGATTCAAATTGTGAATTCAACAAATAAACTCTCTTCATGTAAATTTCACAGATGAGGATTTACAGCGCATCTGGCAGCCTCACCCGAGCGGTCACCAATTCGGATAATGGATCGCAAAAACATCGATTAACCTGAATTTTTTCCGGAAAGGCTCACGCGACCGGCGCTGATGTTTATATCTATTCGGTGATGGAAAAACACGGAGAAACTCGTTCTTCTGGTCCAAAAATGTGGTCCGGTCACCACCAATGACCAATCTCATGGGCTTCATACAGTACCCATGATAGAGAAACGGGCTAATTCTCCACGCCAGCTGACCGTGACAGCCCTTGCTGGGCGGTCACCGATCCCGATAATGAATCGCAGAAACGTTTCTTAACCTGAATTTTTTTCCAAAAAGGCTCGCGCGGCCGGCGCTGGTGATTCTTCCATTCGTTGACAAGGAAACATAAGAATACTTGGTTCTCTGAGTCAAAATGTTGTCTGGAAATCACCACCCAAGTATCCATCTCACATGCACCCCGAGAAAAATATGAAGTGCTCAGATAGTATTTGCCTTTCACACTCTCCATCAATTTTTACACTACCCCTCTGACTGAATCATTAACAAAATTTAGTACGGAATTTGAAAAATGATAGCACTATAAATTGAACGTATGAATACGTATCAATTGTTCAACTGCATTCTTGACTTTACCGACAACAGACTAAGTTTCGCCTTATAGAAGAGTATCCTTGATATACACATTTTAGACTCCAGGTAGATACATCCTCGATGGCGCAGTGGTCTGAGTGTCGTGGCTACAAATGCGAAGGTTCCAGGTTCGAATCCCCGTAAGTGTGAAATTTTATCGATCGAAATACGTTTTTCTCTAACCAGTTGCGACACTTGACCACACGAAACATGCGAAAGCACCTCAGAAAGCGCCGGAATGATAATTATTTTTAATAAATAAATTTCAAAATATCACGTGAGAATTTGGCATCACATATCATCTGACGAATCATCTGATTTGTCAAATGATGAATCACCTGATATATCACATGATATATCACCTGATAAATCACCTGATATATCACCTGCTGAATCATCTGATATATCAACTGATATATCACCTGATTCTTTTCGGCAGGGTCTCCTTTGGAAGTACTCCGTTCTAGTCTATGATCGTTCAAACACATTGGCAAAGAATACCAACGTGGGTGATCTCCTGATTGTTCATCAAGTCAAAGTCCTCTACCTACAATGAGTCCCATATTTCGAAACCATTTTTTCCTAGTTCCTTATTTCTGCGGTGTTGTGCAGTGACGAGCCCTATGCCAACGATGCCAAAAATGAATGAGACGATTGAATTTATGAATAGAAAGATAGTCAAACCAAAAGTTTCGAACCGGAAAGGATCGATTCCAAAATTAGATAAAAAGATAACCCAATCTACTAATGCTGAGATGCTGAGAGGATCCTTTCCGCGACCAATCGAGTCTATTTGGAGCATCCAGACCTTGCGGGTTAGATTGGCTCCGTTTTGAGGTTGATCTGTTACCGACAGGATTTCCGGCTCGAGCATTCCAGTTATTTGCAAGTTGGATTACTTGCCTCGATTTTGGGTAGAATCTCCCCACCCCCGACAGAATTACTGGTCTAAACATCCAAACATTTGTGGGTTAATTCACATCCCTGGATCCTGGGGTAAATTTTTTCCCCGACAAAATTCTTGGTGTCCAAGATTCCGGGCGTTCGCGGGTTGATTATCTTCTCTGATTCACGCATTCCAGTAGTGGAGCTATGAGGGCCTCGCCTCAGGGGGGATGGGGTGCCTCGCCTCATCGCATATATGAGGGCCTGGCCTCATTACATGTGTGAGGGCCTCAGCTCACGGGAAGGAATGAGGGCCTCGCCCCATCGAAGCGAATCCCATGGACTCAAAATCTTCCGGCGAGCAATTACGCGACTGAAATTGCGCGTGTGTAGTGCTACATACCACCACCAGATGGTGTTTCGTTGCTGAAATATCGAAGAGAAGTGTGTACGCGAAGATCCAGTTCGATACAGGCAAGTGTCGTATAAAATAGTTTCGCACACCACCGCTAGATGGCTACTGATCTACTTCGTATGCGAATGAGTTTGCAACCTCCACCTTACATACTTGCAAGAGATCTTTCCATCGGCATCACTCTGGAAGTCGATAATCTAAAGAGGTGAGTGATTCCGAAAGGAATGACCCTCCGAATTGAGATATTCAGTGGCTGTGATTGCGGAGAGAATCATATTCAGTAGTTGCGATTCTAAAAAGAATGGCACTCTGACTATTCAGCGGATGTGATTCCGAAAGGAATGGCCTCTCTCTGGTAGACACTCTTAACCTCTTCTTTTTCTTTCAGATGGATTACGCAACGGCTGCGAAAAATGGATCTGAGCACGGGTATCGCCAGGGAGGGGTTTGCCATCCCTACCCTGAGTGAGAATATCACAATTGCCCTTATTTTTTTATAATTATGGTGGGATGGGAGTGGAATTAATTGACGATGAAAATGAGGGCATGGATACAGAATACATAGAGGTGCAAGAGGTGGGGATGGAGATAGTATTTGTTGAGGTGGAGGATGTTACAATGGAGATATATGAGATCATAGAAGTAGATGTGAGCAATAATCTAGATATATTGTATGAAGAGATTAGTTGATGAGATAGGATAAGATTGTCAATATGTGAATAAAGACATAATTTTAAAAAATGGAATAAGAGTCGAGAGACTGGGGGAGCCACCAATAAGACTGGCTGGGCTCCTCAGGTGGGGGCGTGGTCGGGGCCTTCAACTCTCATTTCTTTTTATTTTTTTTCCAGGGAATCATTTGACAACATTCTTTATTCCAACCAATCTTCTTCTACAATGCTTATACCTAATGATTCAATTCGTGAATGCTCTTCCATTCCAATTCCATTATATTTCATAGTTTTCACATAGTTTTTGCATCAAACCAACAGATGTCTCTTCTTTGAATTTTCTTCATCAATGTAGAAGAATCGATCAAAATTTCCTATGATACATCCCAAGTCATATTCACGAAATTGATCGGTGTTGGAATTATAATACAACTCATCTTCAATCCATAAACTATTATCGAGTATATTGTACACAATTCCTGCACACTCGATTCACTTCTTACACACACGAATTCCATGACAGAAGTTTACACTGACACTTGTTTCGCCTAGCGAAATTTTAAAAATGGCATCATTATCGATTCCTCTGCAAGATGTCATCCTGTTCACCCTCTCTGTTCTTTTGCTCTCATCAAGGAAGTAGATACAGACGTGGAATCCCAGTCTGGAGTGCGACTGCTGCTGATGAACCCGTCGTCTGGAGTGCGACTGCTGCTGATGAACCCGCCGGCCCTGTTTTATAGAGCCGCTGATACCCTCGTTTTATAGAGCCACCGACGCCGCAGCTTGATGTTGATTGGCCATTGCAGGTTTCGACATGAACGCTCAGCTCTGATTCGCTATTGCATGTTTTAACATGAATGCTCTGATTGGTTAGTGCATGTTCCAACGAGTGAGATTGGTGGGGGCCCCAGCCTTGCCCCACATCTATGAAGTGCATCCAATTAATCACTACTCCATAGATATATGCTCACGCTGCTCTTTGCGATGTTGGTATAGGTCGTGGTCGAGTTGGATTTCTGATCCATGGCTGCCTTTCAACATCATCCTCCCTGTATCTGATTATGGGTTTCGGTAGCTCTCTCGGGAAGATTGGCTCAGGCGTAAACTCCACAATAGGCATTGATGGCATGCGATGATCCATGATCCTCGACGGTCCTCTAATTTCTTGTGAGATTCACAATTCTTCATTTTCTGGTGATTGCTGTTGCTAGATTTGGATGACGATAAATATGATCCCTGAGAATAACTTTTCCATGGTGTATTCCATGCAGATGGTGGATCATTCTTCTGCTTTGTTTCATCCAAGAGAAGAGTTCGCTCTCCGGAGTTGCTTGGTTGATCCCCCATTGTAGAGTGATGTCGTTCACTACTCGTCATCCGTATTTATAGTCTTCCACTCCACCTCCTCACACACTTCCATCGCATGGTCTCGCAAGAATCCTCGGATTAGCTCAATATTGTGAATAGCACAGATAACAAAGTTCGCTTTCGTGAGATAAGGGTACACAGTCACTTGTTTCTGGTTGTATATCTCATCCATGGATAAATATTCAGATTTTTTGATATCTCGAACGTTGATTCGGAATCGTATGAGCCGTGATTCCTTTATTGAGCCTCTGACAATCACAATCTCAGCATCCTTCAAGACTTTTCTCAGGACGTTGCCGACTTCAGTGTATGGCACTCGCCCTGAATTCCATGGAATCCCGTGATACTGACGTTCAAGCCACCTGTTTTTCCCTTCATTCTTGTCTGAGAGTCTCTTCCACGGAAAAGGTTCTTTGAAGATACAGACCTTTGTCTATCATACATCCTTGATGGAGATTAACCTAATTGGCTCAATTCGCTTTACAGTGAGTTATTGTGTTATCTTATGTTTCTTCTATTTTAAGGTTTGTTACATCTCTCAAGATAATAAAGCCAAAGTACCTCTCGGAAAACCGCGGCTGAAATCCAGTCATCAATTTTGATGCATGTGGAGTATAAAGTAAGGCTGCCAGATCATGATTTCCCTGTTGGCCCCAAACATAATCTGGTACCATCTGTATATGCTGGTCTCGTGATCAGAGAAAATATGCTGGGAGATGAGAAAGCCGTTACGTGCGCGGGTCCAACATACGTGGTGATTCGGAGCGGGAAAAATAGTTCCGCAACAGCTTCCACGCACGAAAAAGACTTGGACAGACTTTTCCATTTGGAGAATTCCAAGTCCATCACAAAAACCAAAGACGGTTGTGACAAGCCGATTATAGTGTTATATGTAGATAGAGGGCCGCATGAAAACCCACGCTTCCAGGGCAACATCGCTCATTACGTTTCTACTTTTTTGGAACGGCGCACACTGGGAACTTATGCAAATTTTTTCCGGACCATCTCTCACAACCGGACCAGGCAAGGTTTGACGAAGTGAGTTAGCTCGATGTCTCCGCCAACTCTTCCTCTTCACAGGAAAAGTTCTCAAATTAGTGACAGATCAATATTTTTCCCGTAATATTAGCGAATCTGAATAAAAATCTGCACCCGTTAGGCTCAAGTCAACTTCAAGTCGATGTAGAGACCCGAATTTTCACTCGATCGAGGTGAAATTTTGAACACTCTCCCAGTTCGATAGGGAAAAGGGGATAATGCGGTCAAAAATGGAACTATAATGAAAGTCTTATCATTATAAAGTTTTTCCATTTTTTGGCCAAAATTAATCAAATTTTATATGTATCGATAGAGAAAAATTTTTTCAATGCAGAAATGTAATGGGCTAAACTTTCTGACTATTGGATGATATGATAAAAGGACTTTTAACCCTCTAAGAGAAGCCGACACAGAAGTAGTTGACTTTGCGGTTTGACTTTTAGAGGCCCATAAGACCGATACCATCGGTAAATCCCGACGGAAAATATAAGTCCGCAGCCAGGCTCGGGTCATAAACAACCCTCATAAAGCCATTATGAACTAACTCCAGCCAAATTCTGAATAATCGAAATAATCGGATTGCCTCCATTCTGATTGCGGAATCTGCTTGCTGATACCAGGCTGATCAATTACAAACTTGAATGGGAGAAATCGGATAAGATTAACTATAAAAAATGATAATCGGCGATATCACTACAATCGATATTATCTTATCAGATATTGGCCGATTTCAACCATTCGAGTTTCTAAATGATCGGCTTGATATCAGTAAGCATATTCCATTATCAGAGTGTGGTTAATCCAATTATTTTGATTAGTCAAAAGTTGGATAGGAGATTCCGTAATGACTTTATGAGGGTCGTTTATTACTCAAGCCGGGACCGTATTGAGTAATAAACGACCCTCATAAGGTAATTACGGAATCTCCTATCCAATTTTTGACTAATCAAAATAATTGGATTAACCACACTCTGATAATGGAATATGCTTACTGATATCAAGCCGATCATTTAGAAACTCGAATGGTCGAAATCGGCCAGTATCTGATAAGATGATATCGATTGTAGTGATATCGCCGATTATCATTTTTTACAGTTAATCTTATCCGATTTCTCCCATTCAAGTTTGTAATTGATCAGCCTGGTATCAGCAAGCAGATTCCGCAATCAGAATGGGGGCAATTCGATTATTTCGATTATTCAGAATTTGGCTGGAGTTAGTTCATAATGGCTTTATGAGGGTTGTTTATGACCCGAGCCTGGCTGCGGACTTATATTTTCCGTCGGGATTTACCGATGGTATCGGTCTTATGGGCCTCTAAAAGTCAAACCGCAAAGTCAACTACTTCTGTGTCGGCTTCTCTTAGAGGGTTAAAAGTCCTTTTATCATATCATCCAATAGTCAGAAAGTTTAGCCCATTACATTTCTGCATTGAAAAAATTTTTCTCTATCGATACATATAAAATTTGATTAATTTTGGCCAAAAAATGGAAAAACTTTATAATGATAAGACTTTCATTATAATTCCATTTTTGACCGCATTATCCCCTTTTCCCTATCGAACTGGGAGAGTGTTCAAAATTTCACCTCGATCGAGTGAAAATTCGGGTCTCTACATCGACTTGAAGTTGACTTGAGCCTAACGGGTGCAGACTTTTATTCAGATTCGCTAATATTACGGGAAAAATATTGATCTGTCACTAATTTGAGAACTTTTCCTGTGAAGAGGAAGAGTTGGCGGAGACATCGAGCTAACTCACTTCGTCTAACCTTGCCTGGTTCGGTTGTGAGAGATGGTCCGGAAAAAATTTGCATAAGTTCCCAGTGTGCGGCGTCCAGATTGTATATTCGTTGTTACAAATGCACCAGGCAGATCTGCATTCAATCCAGTAGAGCGGAGGATGGCACCCCTCAGTAGAGCCCTTTCTGGCTTCATCCTTTCGCATGACCATTTTGGTAGTCATTTGGATGGCAGCGGTAGAACTGTTGACTTAGAGTTGGAGAAACAAAATTTCCTGAACGCCGGAGAAACGCTAGCAGCGATTTGGTCAGAAATGGCGATAGATGGCTATAATGTTGATACTGAGTTCATGCCATGTGATGAAGTCCTTCCCCCACCGTTACCTGTTCCGAATCACCAATGGTATGCAGATCTCGTAGGAGAGAGCCAATATCTCCTGCAGGTGAATTAGATTTTACTCTTTGCTACCGAATCAAGCATACGAAGATTTAAAAAAACGATTCGCATGGATATATTTTAGCTCTTGAAAGAACGGTGATGATTTAATCTCCATTTTCCGAATGAATCGTCATGTTCTACACGGGTTCTCTTTGAATCCAACATACGACTGTTTTCCTCCTACAGTAATACACCACGAATAATCTTGTAGTGTATTATCCTACGAATCAACCCATACTTCAATTCTTCGAAAAAGCTAAAATACATCCATGCCATGATGATTTCGAACTTTCTAATGAAAAAAATCCTAAACCGATTATTCTTTTTTGTTCCAGATTATCAAATGTAATGATGTACGTTGCTGCTCTCCTCTAAGAAGCAATTTGAAACATATTATTCACGAAAATTTCCTCCCAGCTCCATTTTCAATTATTCAAGATCCATTTAGTGTGCCTCCACCGACCGATCATCATACTGGAAGATTTTCATGCCTCCTAGTGAGGCAATCTCTGACTTTGCGTCCATCTTATACTCGCACGAAAAAATTGCCGTATCATCATTATTGTCCTTCTTTGCAACAAGAAATCAGTGGAAGAACTTGTTCTCAATGCGGGATTTATTTTGCATCAAAAGTCTCCTTAGACCAACACAAGTATGCGACTCATCATTTCCTCTTAATAAAAATCTGTATAGAGTACTCTATCTTCAACTTCGGACTCATTCATTTCAGGAAAAATCTTCATGGTATCGAGCCTCTTGCATCGTGCGTGAGACCCTTGAGAGTACACGGTCGGAGGCAGGATGAAGCTTTGTGTACTATATCAGAGGATGTCATTGAATGGATCGATGTACAGTCTATAGACGATTCCATACAGCTGGAAGAAATAGTGAACTGATGAGCTAATGCCTCTCATAACCAATATCGGTTCTTGGATGGAAGAAGGCATAATTTTCACTGAAGATCGTGCTGGAAGATGATTGATTCATACTTTGTCATTTGTCAAAAACAGAATGATGTTAGGTTTTGATACTGTTGACTATCAATAATGCTATAAGTCATAGTTTTTGTCTTGATATTTGATTGATGATCCTGCAAAATTCGCTCACTACTTATAAAAAAATTGTCGAGAAAAAATTTAATTCATCTTTTGGTGTCATTGATATTGGGGGAGTATTGGAGAAAAATTATCACGTGATAAGGGAGGGGGCGTCTGTCACCGGATATCACGTCTATCACGAGGGGGGAGGGGGTCTGAAAAGACAAAATCCGTATCACATAATATATGTACAGCCCCCAATAATCTTTCGAACCAAGAGATTGGAGTCTCTGCTCTGAGATGGAGTCTGATTGTGATTTCTCCACCTCGAAAGTTAATTGATCGAAGGTCTTGATCGACAATCCATATTTGCATGAAGTTTATACTTTTCGTGGTGACAGGGAGATGAATTACTTGGCTATGTACTTCGTTCACTTCATATATCCAGGTGTAACAGTTACGAAGAATTCGTGAATAGTGTGAACTGCTTTCCCGTTGAGATAAGCTGCACAAGTTATATTGCACTCAACTCGCAATGCGTTGATTTTGAGTAGATTTTGAGGTCTATCAGAAGCGTGATCCTTCCCCGGTTCCAATACACGAGGTGTGAAACCTAAAATTGTCGTGATAGAGTTCCAGGGGCGGAAATCGATTTCCTTGTTACACTTGATTTCAGTTTGCAATGTGATGTAATTTGCTTTCAGACTCAATGCGGTGTCTTTAAAAATCTGCTCGAGAATATAGCTCTGTATTTCGGATAACTTGTAACTACCAGTCGATATGACGATGAGTTGATCGCCTACGTATAACTTATTCTGGTCGATGTCGATGTTTGGAATCGAATGATATGTGAGCAATGCAACTAATCCAAGGAAATGATTCTTCTGCGGAGATAATTCAATGGGTGGATTCATATATGCTTCGCGATGTGTTGATTCACCTGAAAAATTCAGGGTCAATGATTCATCCATAACGAATGAACTCGAACTGATCAATATCCTCTCAACACCCTACTTTTATAGTCGCCTAGCAAGGAAGGCCAGGGAGAGGTGCCGACAATTGTGTGTTCCAAAATCCTGGTACTTCTCGTGGTTGTACTCGACCGAATCAACTCGCAAGTAGACCATCAGCTCCAGTAGTGGCTGTAGGTCTCCAAAACTGTCAAAATAGATCACCTCATTACCACATTTCCTCTACGCAGTCCAGTGCGTCCCTGGGCCATCGACGTCATCTAGGTTGAGAATCGCACACTCTTTGAGCCATGGGCCGCCGGATCGTAGTCCATCGCGCATGAGAACACTACGGAAGTATGGGACTCTCATAATTCTAGCATACTTCCTCAAATTCATATCACTCAGAGCGCGATCAGGTGAGTTCACTTTTTCGACCGCGCTCTTACCCGAAAACCCGCTCCAGACTTGTACGGCCTCAGGAGCAGTCCCATTCCCGTCTTGTAAGGTCTCAAAAGTAGACCTTTGTCCATAGCAATAGCCTCCATGGTTTTATTGTGTCTCTTTTTCTCCTCCAACTCGTTCTTAGCTGCCTTGACACCATTTATGGCCTTGGCAACCCCTGCAGCATCTCCCGTTTGAGCTCCGGTAGCGCTGAATCCCGCGAATAGAGGAACAAGATATGGCAGGAAGCCGCCCATTTCCTTGGGAATCGGGAGAATGCGAGGAACTGAGATTTATTCACGACCTCCAGCTTTCTTCACGGCGTCTCGAGCTCTCCTCAGAGCCGAACTGATCACTATTTTAGACTTCGAGCTGGGTTTCACCGACCGCGTGGCTGCTCTGACTACTTTTTCGAATGTGAGATCCAAACCCAACTTGCTCTTGGCGTTCATCACATTTGTGACTGCGTAAGCTGCAATTTTCTCCCCCAATTTCGGATCCTTCGTATTGACTCGTGCCCATGCTTTAGCCACAAGGACTTTGTCTGCTGCATTCCGGGCTTGGACATCTTCACGATTCTTGGAATAGGCTATATCACGGTCGCGACACGCGGCGTCCAACCCATTAATAACTTGATCTCCATGAGCTAACCTCTTACCCAATTCAGTCCCCGGCCCACAGAATTGATAACCAGGAACATGAAGTTCGAAAGGCAATTTGTGCAGAACCGTATTGACGAGACCACGACCCCGTTTTACAGTCTCATTCTTTTTACGACCTCCGTATATGATCATCTTCCTCTGAAAGTTGAAATACGACTGACCAATACTCCTAGCTATCCACTATTTATAGTCCTGACAGGGTATAGAAGCGCTGTATACATCACCTTGGACTCATTGTTTGGCTCAAGTCCGCTAGATGAACATGGATTTCACGGAACAAAGAGTGAAATTACCGGTAACAAACTTTGATATCGGTGAGCAGAAGAGAGTCACGAGGCATGGAGATCTTTTACCCGATAGTATTCGTGCGGTCATCTGTGGCCCCTAAAACTGTCAGGACAAATAGCCTCATGAACTTCATAACTCATCCAAATAACTTGAAATTCGCGAACGTCTATCTGTATTCAAAATCTCTGAATCAGCCCAAAAATAAGTTTCTCAAGGCTGTCTTGGAGATTGTCGGAGGAATTCAGTTTTTTCTCTTCAGTGAGCACGAGTCAGTCATCACACCAGATGAGGCACTTCCACAGTCAATAATGATTCTTGATGACATCTGTCGCAAAAAACAGGTCAGTGTGGAATCATTCTTCTGCATGGGTAGGCATAAAGATGTCGATTCTTTCTATGTGTGCCAATCGTATGCCTACGATCCGAAGTAGCTCGTTCGAGATAATTTGAATCTATTGGTGATCTTTAGACAAGATAAAACAAATGTACGACATCTATCTGATGATCATGTGAACTCAGACATGCCCCGTACTCGTTTTAAGGACCTTTGTTCCTCGTGCTGGAAAGATGACAGGCATGGATTCCTCGTCATTGACAAGGATAGACCGCTAAACGAGGGTCGATATGGTTCACGAATCGTTTTGCTACAAATACAGCTTGATCACTATGATGACTCATCAGTCTCATGACAGCCATCAGCGCATCAATATGGATGATTATCTGCAACGAGAAGATGTCTTGCGACGACTTGTGGAAGCAAGAGACGCGATGAGAAAGAAGTTTCATTCTTTGAAGCATGGACAAGATGGCGCAGAGAGAACTCTGGCTGAAACGTTCAAATCCATCGTCACCCCCTCTCGAGAAGATCGTTACAAAGATGCATACGCAACCTCATACGCAACCACTACCTCATCGAGTGAATGATACTCTACCAAATACATCTCACCTCACAGTCAGGAATGAGTCTGAATGTGACACTGAAGTCAACAACACTATAGCCGAAGAATCTGATGGTCCAAACCCGAAAGAATATGAAAAGTACTTATCAATGTTGGAGAAAAGAGGTGATAATGATAACGTTGACAAACTGTCCGGAGTCCGAATAGAAGGAAGAATGACAATGCTTTGCAACTTTCCCATCAATTTCACTCAAGAGTCAATCATTCTCAACGGAACCGAGTACCCTAAAACGAATGGATTGATGGATTTACTATTCTTGGAGAATCCCTCTCACCGTAGTAAGAAGGAGTTAGCCCGATATGAACGCATCGTAGAGACATCCAACGTTCACAAGAAAAACTTTGAGAAGAATGAGCCTCTCCGACGATACAATAGTAACAAGTTCACCAGAATTTTATCACCACTTTTAGAAAGTAAAATGGGTTGATCAATCAGTTCAAGGAATAATAAATCACTATTACCAGATTTCAAGGTCGCTAGACTTGGGAGTACAGTGGATTACGTGTATTGGGATGATCCCAACGAACTTGTTGAACGCCTGAAGTTACCCATGGCTGAAAGAACTGCTGGGAACCCGAGCCACGACAACGAGATACGATCTATCTTGGAAGAACTGCACAAGCGAGGGTATACATGCTGAGTGTTGATGTAATTTTGGTTCAGTTTCAAAATGAGTATCGACATATTCAGACATAAGAGAAGCACTGAAGGTACCATCGGGGATCGTGGTCCTCCAGGTATTGGATCCAAGCTTACTCTCGACAGCCAGTATGATATGGATCGTGGACGACTCTGTAATATTGCAGAACCGAGGGATATGAATGAAGCAGTCAACTTATCAACATTATTTCAAGTGTTGCACGATGGAGTGCAAGCAGTCAGAGTACAACTGCAGGAGTTACGTGATGATTTTGAGCGAACAAAGGCTGCTCCCAGATGAATAATGATATCACACGGCTAGATCAGTCATTCATGTATGAACTATGGGACAAGTAGTGAGAGAATTACATAAGCCCGTTCGAAGCAACTATCCACGGTGAAAAGTTGTCATGCGTAGCATGAACGAGACGTGGCGAGCTGATTTAGTTGAAATGCTACCTTACGCTCAAGAGAATAGAGGGTACCACTATCTTTTGACCATTATTGATTAATTTTCTAAGTATGCATGGGCTGTACCTGTGAAGAAAAAGATTGGATCTGATGTGACAGCTGCGATGCGATCAGTATTTCGTCAAAGTCAGGCAACGAAGAATCTGCAAACGGACAATGGAAAAGAATTCCACAACAGTGAACTCCAAAGCCATATGGATGAGTATAAAGTTAATATTTACTCAACATCTAGTAATTTGGAGGCAGCTATTGTTGAACGTTTCGATCGCACTCTGGAAGAAATGATGTGGCGTGAATTCAGCCTACAAGGGAATCACAAGTGGTTGAAGATATTACCGGATTTGTTGGAAAAGTATAATGGACGAAAACATCGTACGATTGCCATAGAACCAAAGAATGTCACTGCAGAGAACGGAGCTGACGTATTAAGACTCTACTCTGAGAATAAAAAAACACGTAAGGAGCCAAAGTTGAAGGTAGGAGACCATGTGAGAGTGAGCAAGTTGAAACATATCTTCGAAGAGTTATACGCTCAACTGGACTACCGAGATATTTAAGGTGAGAAAAGTTGCAGAGACAAATCCAGTAACTTATCACTTGAGAGACTATCAAGGTAAAGATGTATTTGACGGATTCTGTGAGCAAGAGCTTTCAACTATGAAATTCTCCGATATCTATACTGTAGAAAAAATAGTCAAGAAAAGGGGAGACAGAGTATTTGTAGAATGCTTGGTTTTGATAATTTTCACAACAGTGGGATTGATAAATCTGAATTGTGAAAGAATGAATTTTTTTTAGAGAGTGACAGAGGCTCCACCTCCGCCCCTGTCTGTGGAGTACCACCCGCTCTGTATACTTTCACCCAAAGACGAATCTATGTGTGAGAGTCTACACAGATACTAACTCCCCCATTGACTCTCTCATTCACACAATTTATCTACAATATACAAATCGAGAAGAAAACTCTAATATCTTGCCCTTGCGAGCGATAAAGAGGCGTAACTCATTCGCTGCGTTACCCATGTCACTGTAAAGTTCTTCGTCTGCTATGATACGTAAGAAGACTCGACCTGGTAAGAACATGTCATACTCATCATCAAGAGCTACGACAACTCTGTCTCCATACTTCGTCTTGACAGGCTCCCATTCGGTAATGATGTCAATCCGTTCTTCATCCATTTCGGACACCTTCTTCATTGGTCTGAAACCACCCTGGGCAACTCTGTTCAGGTCAGAGAGGCTGAGTTTGGTGATGTTGTTCAATTTTGATAGATCCATCTGGAATTGAAGATATATCAAACCCTGGAGATGGCGTACTCCTCTGAAGATCACCAGGTACTCACCTTATAGGTAGTCGATGATGCGGGAAGGTTTCTTCCTCGGCGGCTGTCCAGAAGAACGGACCATGTCGGTCCAGATGGCCTCCTGATATACAGGGCCCCCCTCCTTGTCAATATCCGAGTCAGCGTCGTGATTGGATCCCCTCTCTTGATGCTGACTGCTCTCATTGGCTGACGCAGCTTCCCCACTCCTTTATCAATAGGTTCTGACGAGTCTAGAGTCCAACAGGTTTTGCACCATGTATGCCGTAATGCCCATGTGGCAGTGTGTCGTGTGACGTGGCAAATTACTTGAAGAGTCACACCCATTCATTCTTAACGGTACTCTTAGCCTAAGACGCGGGTCTCGTGCAATGGGCGGCGAACATGACTCTGCGAACTCACTGCAACGCTGCGTCTCTGCTTCCCCTACCATATTCTCACTTGAAATTGTCGGAAAAAAGGAGGAGGGAACGCTCACACTCAAAATAGTGAAATCAAAATTTATGATAAAATAATCACGGCAATATATTTTGCACACGCTGCTTCTACGCGGTCGATACAAGGATCTGCATATCTTAGGCTTCGCGACAATACTCTCGCAAAATAACTTCAATATTCTAGTAAGGATTCATCATCACTATCATCAAATTATTCTGGAAAAAATGTCACCAATTTACTGAAAAATACAATCAAATTGTCACCACACTCCTCGGCACACTGTTTCGGCAAACTCTGACCAAGATTGCACTCCAAACTGAGAGAAAGCACGCTGCTCCGAAACACACTCAAAATGACTGCTCCGCGGCAATTTCCAATATCGCATCCACGACACGAGGCAAGATGGCTATCTGGCCCACGCATTAATTTCACACTTCAAATTTGGCGTGATCACGATATGACGCGCCCGTGACTGCTGGGGGTGCTGGAGTCTCGACAATTCTCTTGGTGATGCACTCCGGCAACGTTAGCTTCCCCAGGAGTCCGGTCCGCCCGACGTCGGCAGACGCGCGCACGAGGCTCTCGAAGTACGCACGAGGGGATCCACTCACAACCAGCAGATTAAGTCTAGATGCGTGCTACAAGGAGAAGAATCAAGTTCTACAGCAACCCGAATACCAATAGTTCTGTGAACAGGTTTCTGTATGTCGTCTGCAACGCTGGCCAGCTGCTCTGGCGGTTCACGGAAGAAACAAACATAACCGATCGATGATCATGTCGATGAGATGAATTGCGTAGAACTTTGGATTCGTCACGTGAAAAGCGCAGACGTATCACCCTAATTTTGACGCATTCACCTATCGAGGTGTATCACAAACATAGGAATCTAGCTCTATGATCAATATCACCCCATCAATCTCGACATAAATCAAAGAGATTATATACCAATAGAGGAGGCATGAGCCCCTTTTCATTGAGACTGCGCACGATGAGAGAGGCGGTTCGGTTAGGCTGCTTTCTCTGTCTGATTGTCAAGTGGCTGCGCAGCTTTAGCTCGCCTCTCCTTCTTCCTACTCCTCTTACTCTGTGGACCGTTTCCATTCAAAAATCTGACCAAGAAAGATAAGTGCTTGCCGAATCCAGAAAGAAGAGGAGAAAGAGGGGTCGGACACGAGCACAGGGGCATTCGTAAAGGCGCGCAGACCACGACTTATGTGAGAGAGAACGCTGCCTGACCGGCCTTTTCCTCTCTCCCTATCGGTCTCTCACATCCACTTACAGCGGCCCCTATCCCGTGCCTCCTCTATTGGTATATAATCTTTCCGACATAAATACGCGGCATGCTTGAGATGTTGTAGTGGTAGCTATACATACCGCGGGCCTATCGATATTCCGTTCATCTTGGAGGAGCAAATCGATAGATATATCCATAAACCAGCTGGTAAACGAACACATTCCATCATCGAGTTTGTGAGTGCCATAACCCCAAAATTTTAATTTTTCATTCATTAATCTCTAAAATACACGTACTAATGAGGCTGTATATAATATTCAAATCTTCGCGCGTATTAGAGCCGATAAGGCAGATGTTTGCTTTCCTTTTAGTGTCACGCGTGGTGAATAGACACACACTGAGACGTAAATATGTATATACTAATACATAGAAACTCTGGAATATTCCATGAATTTCTATGAGGAATTTTTCATATAAAACTTCATGAAATGATAACCTTTCTTTTGTTATGATAATGCTCATTTTCTGAGCTACAAGATGTATATAGACACTTTTTAGAACAAATTAACTTCGCACTTTTATTTTACTTTGCAAACTAAAGGTTCTTGTAGAAAGCGAGAATGAATTTTTTTGTTCCACTTTTTTGATATATGATTCCGTCAATATTCTAAGAGACGCAATCTACATCAAAGTTCCTTATTCAGAAGAAAATGAGCTCAAAATTAGATAGGTTGTAAATACTGTAAATATTTATTGTAAAATGAATTTGTGAGAGAAATAGCCTGTTTTCACATAAAAGTATCAATGGGAAAAATAACCTAGTATCAAAAGAACTAAAATTTTTGGCTAATTTTTATTAATTTTCAAAATAGATGAAAAGCCACGTGTTTCTAGAAAGTTCTAAGAATTTATCTTTTTGTTTCTGGCAATGAATAAGAAATAAGTTCATCTGAATTTTGCATTAAATTCATTTCCTTTAGAGATGAAGAATCAAATTGGGTATGCAGATTTTGCAGGATTGCTCCATTTGTGTCATTTTTTCAATGAAATAGTGATTCTTCGAATGATCGATAATCTATTCGTTCATCTACCCTACTATACTATTGTACAGCCAAAAGACCAGGTGTAAATACAGGCTCATCAGGCCATTTAGGCCGGCTTATGCTCAGTTGGAAATCACAGCTGTGTCGAGCTTGGTCTCTTGGCTATTGCTGCGCTCATGTATATGAGATTTTGAATAAATGCTATTTGATTTTCATATATCTGGAGTTTCAATGTGTATTCAAAATTTTTAGAATCTCGATGCAGTTCAGAGACGCGATTTGGGTGGAGGAACGGCCCTAAGTACCCGTCCTCACAAAAAATCAGACGTATCATCCAACCTCTACGCAGATATCTAGGATTGGTGGGTCGGTGGCCCTAAGTACCCACCACCCCCATCTGTGTATATCTGCGATATCCAAGTCGGGTGACTTTCTAAGGATGATATGCGAGTGGCCCTGAGTACCCACCCCATTCACCTTCTAAAGTCATAAAATTTCTCTCATCATATTTCATTTCGTCCATGGGCCTAAGTACCCAAGGATGGGTAAAATTTGATGGAGAAATAAAACAAATTGATCATCCTAGAAGCCCATTATTATTGCATGAGTATACGCACACCTCTATCGAGGTATCCCTTTACAATCATTATGCTCCGGCTCGCTCCCTAGATCCAGAGCCCATATTTGTAACCTTACAAGTTATCCATTTCATATCCAACGTGTTGAACGCGTATTCCTTTCGGAGTTATATGTCACAGTCAAGAAGGAGACAGGGAGAAAAGATCTTGGTCCCTGGCTAATTATCTGAATTAAAAGACATCCAGGGTCCCCTCCTTCCCAAAAATTCCTATATCAGGGTTGCCAACGTAAAAACTAGAATTATCGTTGCCAACTTGATGGCACGGAAAGTCTCTAAGTGAGATCTAATGTCCCTAGAATTCCGTGATCTATGAAATCACGTGTAGAAGCTCCTCATACGTTTTTCACGTGACATTTGTGAGAGTGATAGGACCCCACATGTCTCCTCATGTGATACTAGCCTGATGCCTCGCGTTGCTCGAATTGTAAATGCTCCAGAGGGGTATCGGACTCTGAAAATGTCTCCGTAAATTGAAAGAAGATTGAACACATCAGTTCAAATTTAGTTGTTGATCATGGATGTCGGTAAAACTTCCTTCATTCGCACAATGTGATCTTCCGAATCTAATAATTAGTCTGCTGAGTTCTGTTGAGATCTCATGTTCAACTTCGATGAGATCCGAGTTCGATTATCTGTGTAACGATATTCGAAGATTGTACAATGTACATAGACATAGGCGTTCTGACCCCAAGATGTTGTTCCACAGTCTAAGTGATTGTACGTCATCTCAATTCATCATTTCATCTGTGTTCTAAATTTTTCCATCAGCTTGAATTTATCTCACTCGTCGAAATATCATGTCATTGAAATTAGTTGAATTCGATGGGTTATTTCTCATTCCAATAAATTTTAAACAATACGCAATTGCTGATCGTAAGGTTGGATATTCCAACTTCGGAGTCTCATTCGAGAATTTCCGTCAGCAGCGAATCTGGAACCACCACAGAGATGAGAAATAGTCCAGATCCCCCAAATTTAGAGTGAAGAATCTTCGAATAATCTTACACGAATAATAACTGAACTCAAATCTCATCAAAGTTGGACATTTCTTCTCCAATAGAACTAGAAAGACTGATTGTTAGATTGAAAAGATCACATTATGTGAACTAAAAACAATCTGAAAACATACATGATCAAGCATTGGATTCGGATGTAAATCAAATCTATCGATGATTATAATCAAATGGTCGCGAGCACTACTGCCACTGGCAGTACACTGTAGCGCATACCTTTCTCTGTTTCTTGGTATCACTTCCCACATATACGATCCGATTTCCGGGAGTCGACGTTAACCACAACTTTGACAGGTAAGTGAAGAATATTTGAGGCACCATAAAGACCACTGGATGTAGTGATCTCATTACGCAGATCATGTTTTTGACTCCTCCCAGTCTTAACTTTCTCATGACTGGCCGAGCGTGCAGTTAGACGTATGTAGCAGTTACGAGGATTTTTATGTGTCCTCGTAGATTTCTCATATAGATCTCGTAGATTAGAAGTATGATATCTTGGTAGTTTGGCATTATTCGCAATGGTTTTTCGAAATGTTCCATTCTCTCTCACTGAGAGTCAGCCGACATGAAACACAGATGGACAGAGGGTAATTTGGATCATTTCGTGAGAAATTGGCATTGATATGTGTTTGAATTCGTTTTTCAAATCTATCACTCATCAAAACTTCTGACGGAAACTTCTTGGATGCAACTTTCTAACCACATGGAGCACATACTTTGAGCTTACTACTTTCATGATCACGCGCATGATTCATCTTGAGATCACCATTCACTCAAACTAGAAATACGATCCTAAATGGAATCTGCCTCGGATGATTCTTGTTGCTGACTCTAATAAATATGTATGATGACTTACTCGATAGCGAATGCAGTGTACTCAGATGCACTCGATGGGATTCTTACTTCATCAACACGGTGTCTTTGAACCAACTTTAAATGAGTCGGAAGACCACCGCGCCAAATATTTTCTTAAATGGTTGTTCAGGGCTCAAATGACATCTTCCAACTGTTTTCGAAATCGCCTACGTTAGAATTTTCAAATAAAACGACTTTTATGATTTTTTTTGGAAGAATTGTCAAAAAACGACTTTCACGCGCTTTGGTGATGATAAACGCTTAGTTAGATGCTCCAAATTTCACAAAAATTTCGTCACAAAGTGCAGATGGTTCATGACACTCTATCCCAAACGATTCGCAATGTAATACGTAGAGGAAGGGATAGGCTCCGTGAGCTGTGACTAATGCTTGGGTAGAGAGTCAGATATGGCGAATATAGAAAGGTCCACCTATCTTTATTGGGAAATTTGTCGTCTGCTCACGGCTGTGTCTTCTTCTTACTCACTTTGGTCCTAATAATATGTACACAATGCCTTGGACTCTCGGCAAGGTCCTCATCGTGCAACAAAAGCTCTCACTCCGGTTCTGGAGAGCTTGCACGTTCGTCATACCTGCTCCACATCTCGCATTTGAGTGGAGGGGGTAGCTCTATCGTAGTTCTAAGATGCCATGTGCTCGCTTTCATGAAGAGAATCTACTCACATTTTGGATATTGTGCATGAAAAAGGAGGCGAGAGTGCAGAAGCTGAAAAGAGACATGGAAGACTTCTCCAAAAATGTTCAGCGATTGACGGTCAGAATGATAGATTGACTTATCTGACTTACCCATGACTGACATATGGATAAAGGTACTTTATCATTCTGACCGTCAATCGCTGAACATTTTTTGAGCAGTCTTCCATGTCTCTTTTCAGCTTCTGCACTCCCACCTCCTTTTTCATGCACAATACTCAAAATTTAAGTCGATTCTCTTCATGAGAGCAAGCACATGGCATCTTAGAACTACGATAGAGCTACTCCTTCCACTCAAATGCGAGATGTGGAGCAGGTATGACGAACCTGCAAGCTCTCCAGAACCGGAGTGAGAGCTTTTGTTGCGCGATGAGGACCTTGCCGAGAGTCCAAGGCATTGTGTACATATTATTAGGACCAATGTGAGTAAGAAGAAGACAGAGCCGTGAGCAGACGACAAATTTCCCAATATAGATAGGTGGACCTTTCTATATTCGCCATATCTGACTCTCTACCCAAGCATTAGTCACAGTTCACGAAGCCTATCCCTTCCTCCACGTATTACATTGCGAATAGTTTGGGATAGAGTGTCATGAACCATCTGCACTTTGTGACGAAATTTTTGTGAAATTTGAAGCATATAACTAAGCGTTCATCATCAACAAAGCGCGTCAAAGTCGTTTTTTGACAATTTTTTCAAAAAAATCATAAAAGTTGATTTATTTGAAAATTCTAACGTGGGCGATTTTAAAAACAGTTGGAAGATGTTATTTGAGCCCTGAACAACCATTTAAGAAAATATTTGGCGAGGTGGTCTTCCGACTCATTTAAAGTTGGTTCAAGGACACCGTGTCAAGTAAACGATTTCTTGATCGACTAATAGACATCAATACTACAACTGCACTAGGGCTTGGTTATTAGGTTGAGAAGATCATAAAAATATGAAGTATTTCTGAAGTCGATTCGAATGAAAGACAAGTTCAAGTCACGAACAGAGCCTTCAGTCTGCATGGACATGTGTAACCATTGATTTATCATAGCGAAGATAATCTCTGGTGTGGTTTTGAGGAAGCCTGGTTTTTATGTTATCACTTTGGAAATTCTCACATCCTTCTGATTAACACTAAGGATAAAGTTACTGACAGATCAAAAGCGAGAGCTGAGCATTCACAATTATGTTCGAGTGCACGTTCCTAACTAAAAATCCCGATTTATCTTTCCCGTCTCTAAGCATGTGATAAATTGACTTTCAGTGACCAATCATGATCGTGCTATAGCTCTTTTGATGGATATTTGAATAAACTTCTAGATGAGTTCAACTACTCTCGGAAATTCTGGAACGTACTGGAATGATGATCGAAAAAGCAGAGGAATTTGACGCGGGCCAACTGCGGTATAAACGATTCTCACCTGGCTTACGAATTTTGAGCCTGATTGCGTAAACGAGCAGAGACAATTTCGAGTAAAGAATGATTTCACCCGGGGAAAATATACAAAAATGACCTCATAGGCAGATTTCTTTGTCAGTTTTTTTCGGCCCGTCAATCTCTCCCGCAGGGTGTGTGAGTAAAGAAACAGACCTTTCCACTATAGATGTTACCAAAATTCAACAATAATGGGGTTTTTACAATTTCTTCCAGGAAATTGTTTTTAGCGCCTCCCATGGACTTTCAGCGCCTACCGAAGCTAATACATCGTGTTTGATATCGTTCAAAGTACTCCCCAAAAAACAGAGGAATACGAATTAACGCTTTTAAGTAATTGCATTCTTCCATTATCCATCGAATTGCCGCTTTTTGGGACTCTATGTGAAGTTTCAGCCATAGGATTTCATCCTGATAGAATACGTTGTGTTTGATATCTCTCATCAAGCCCCATGACAAAAGACCCATTTGGAGCAAAATTGTAGAGATATCATCAATTTCAGGATACTCATCTCAATTTTCGGCTCCAACCTGGAAATTCGCATAACTCCGATACAAAGTCGATCTGGGCTAAACAGAAAAGCACGTATCGCTTTATTTTAGTTGTAGAATCAAATACTTCATCGTGGAGGGAATTTAATTTTTCAACCTTTCTTCGTTGGTCGATTTTAACTGATATAATTCACCGTACTCACAAGTATCCAGTGTGAATTGGATGAGCCTAGCCCAGAACACGGGGACCATCAAAAAACTCACCCGAGCTATACTGGTAAGTACTCGCGAAACATGGAAGAGTCATAACCACATTGGAATTATCCATACAGACATTCATTCATCTACACAGAGAAGTACGTCTGATTCTCTACCCGGAACTAAATGTATACATGGCCTGAATCGCAATGGATGAATTTGAACGCAAGAACATAAAAACACACACACACATCTTACAGAAGTTAGTTATACCGCGCACCGCCGATGACCAGTACCATTGATATATGGGTATAATCGCGATAACTCACCCATTTTGTGGCCAAAAATTCAGAGATTGAATATTGAGTCTACGCCTATCTGAGTCAATTATTTACATTTCTTTTCGCATATTGAGCAATAATAATTGGCTCAGCATTTTACTTCAAGGAAAAAATTTGAACATACCGTTAGCGACTCTTACTCTGGCGCTCGTGCTCGAGGTATACGTCGATCTCCAAATGTAACAATGCACGGAACTGATATTTCGACCCTTAATCTTTACGAATAAAAAAGAGGTGTGAACGGATCGATTTGGAGATCTATTTCCAAGTGTATTTTGAAAGAATACATGTGAGAAAATTTGAGCGGAGTGATTCGAAGCTCGCTCGTCGGAATGAAAGGTCATAACCTGTTCCGGGTAAGTTATAGCGATAATACTCATATATGTTGGAGCACTAATGCGACACTGAAAAGATGAGTAGGAAATTGCATTCGTCCATACATGGAAATATGGATACATTCTATAGACGACTATATTTCCGTTCCGCCTCTCCAACGACAGAAAATTGGGAAAACTATTACAGATGAGGTGGTGAGGAGACTATTACCCTGCGCTCATCAATCAGTCTTCGATCGTCTTCGACTCCCCCCAAACACGCAACTACGAGACGAGAGAAAAATGCACATAACGACATGCCAGTAAAAAGAGGGTGGGGGGAGCCATGGAGTACGCGCTCGCTGAATAGTCTGCGAGTCTCTCACCACCGCTCTTCGCGACCGCTCGGACGTGCTGAGGGCCGGAACAACCTTATAGTGAAAACAAAGTGTCGAGGCGCCCAGTTGTACGCGCGCAGTCACAACCAAGAGCAAAGAATCTGGAGAGGAAGCGGGTGAGTCATAGCTCTTCTACTCATTATTCCTCGATATGAATTTATAGATATACCGGTAGTTGTATGATACGCATAATCCAGAATATATAAAAACCTTCCATATTCCTCAGATTATCGAAGAATTTTAGTGGTCCATCTTTATTAACAGTATGGGAATTTCTGCGTGATTTCAAGGAAGAGAGAAAGAGGGAAATTGAGGATTTCCAATTTCTCCCACGAATTCGGTAGAAGGAAAAAAATGGGGGGCTGAAGTCTCCCGCGGTTCCGAGAAAGCGGAGAGATGGAAGATGGGAAATTTCTTTTCTCGCCATTTCGGCAAAATTGAAATGGAGAACACCAGTTTTACTTCGAAAACTTTCCCCAAAAAGTCACGAAAATATGCGTTTATGGGGCGTTTGAGAGTCTCATCTCAGTTGAGAACTATTTTTGTGGAGCTTTGAGGATACATAGAATCATTTGGATACACGATACTACAGCAACTTATTTTTCGTTCCCCCTCTCCAATGCCAGCAGAACGGGAGGGCCTACAGACGAGGTCGGAGACAAGATCCTTACCCCGCGCTCATCAACCATCCTTCAGTCGTCTTCAACTCCTCCCAGACGCTCAACTACATGACAAAGAGAGTACGCACATGAATACGTACCAGTAGGAGCAGAGTGGGGAAACGCCATGGAGTACGCGCTCGCTAAATAGTCTGCAGTCTCTCACCAGCTCTCTACGCGGGCGCACGGGTGCGCTAGAAGCCCAAACAACCTCATAGTCGGAACGAAGTATCGAGGCGCCCAGTTGTACGCGCACAGTCACAACCAAGAGCAAGAAATCTGGAGCGGAAGCGGATGAGTCATAGCTCTTCTACTTCTAATTTCTCGATATAAATTTATAGATGAAAGAATACCGGTAGTTATATGAGCCCCTGAATCGGTGTACGTACAATCCGGACAATATAAAAACCTCCAATATCCCTCAAATTATTGAAGAACTTTATTAGTATATTTACTTACGGTATGAAGAAGAACGTGATTCTATCGACTCTGACAAGATTAAAAATCGATATTGAGAATGTCAAGAATTTTTCACCCGATTCCAGGGAAGAGAAAACAGAAGAAATAGAAAATGACCAATTCCATGTAAGATCAGACAGTCGAACATTACTCAAGTCTCAAATCTCTTCCAGGATGAAATATATGTTCCTGAGGACAAATTAACGAGACACTATTTCTGCGTTTTGCCCTATCATGCTGTGACTCGAAGTTATCAATTTTTTTCATTTTATGGGCATTTCGTGAAATTAGCAACTCCTGATCGATATAGATGCATTTCCCCGTGTGTCATGGCCTTCGTGGAGATAAGACTTGTTTAGGGGGGGGGGCCAAGTAAGTTATATTGCACCAGAAAATCTTGGTACAGAAAGACAATTAGTGAGTGGGATACACAAAAATCGATTTTCCCTGAAATCGAGGGAAGTTGAATAGCTTAGAACAATCATCCTCAATTTTGATGGAAAATTTCCTGTGAACTCGTCGAAATATGAGGAAGAAAACGTACTTGGTCCGATTTGCGCGACGTGGCGCAGAGTGGGGCTAAAGATCATTTTCTGGATTTTATTGTTAAAACTTGGTTTTTAAGATTGTCAATGTAATACTATGATCCAGAAAATCCAGACAATGATCTTTAGCTCCACTCTGCGCCCCGTCGCGCAAACCGGACCAGGTACATTTTGTTTCTCATGTTTCAACGAGTTCACAGGGAATTTTCCATCAAAATTGAGGAGCGTTATCTTGAGTTAATCAGCTCTCCTCGATTCCGGCCAAAATCAATTTTTGTGGATCCCGCTCACTAATCGTGTTTCTGTACCAAGATCATCTGGTGCAATGTAACTCACTTTAGCCTCGTGAACAAATCTTAATTCCACGAAGGCCATGACACGCGGAGAATTTCATCTATATCCATCGAGAGTTGCTAATTTCACGAAATGCCCATTGAATGAAAAAAATCCATAACTTCGAGTCACGGCATGATAGGGCAAAACGCACATATACGTGTCTCGTTAATCTGTCCTTAGAAAAATATATTTCATCCTGGAAGAGATTTGAGACTTGAACAGTTTTCGACTGTCTGATCTTACATGGAATTGGTCAAATTCAACTTTTCCCGCGAAATCAACTGAAGAGAATGATTGAAAATGGGAATTTGAATCTTTTTCGCGATCCCGGGGAAAAAAAGATGAAAAATAGACAAATAAACAAATTTTTTCGCAATTCCGGTAAAATCATAACAAAACAATCAATTTTACTTCGAAATAGTATGTTTTACACCAAGTTCATGAGGTTGTAGCTCGCTTCTGAGCGATTGGTTTCCGGCCCGAGCCGCAGGTGAGGGTCGAAATGATCGCTCGCAGGCGGGGAACCTCAAGAACGAGGTGCATATACTATTTTATGCAATTTTACGAGCACCCAAATATCGGAGAATTGCATAAATTTCTTTTTAAAAATCGCAGAAATATCTCATTATAAGGCATTGGGAAATCTCATCCCAGTTGAGAACAATTTTTGTAGAATTCTAAGAATACATAGATACATTCAGATACACGATACTACAGCAACCATAAAACCCCTTGTTCAACGCAATCCAATTCTGTTTCACAGTATCTCAAGAAGTTGAAGCAGTATATTCCGAGAAGATGGGGCAGTATCACAGTTCATCAGAATTGAGATCAGTGCATATATATGATGGAGATAAGAAGTCAAGAAAACGAACCAGATCTACACCACAGGGGAAGCAGGACAAATGCCACTCGATACACTAAACACCGGTTAAGGTGAGTAGAACTCCAGAATTTCCACACCTCGAGTGCATAGATACAAGTATTACAATTCGCGCTTCATTAGAATTTCCTCATTGCATTCAGAATTTCTCCCATGTACATCAATGGAAAGAATTTTCATTGCATCCATCAACAATGTCCGTGAATTGATCATGAGTCCACTGTCGAATTCGTCCACATTCATGTTGAACATATGAAGAATGATTTCAATTCAATTCACTCAGCCTCATAACATGTAGTTCACCTTCCACAATGAAGACTCATCTCAGATGAAGAAAAATCTAGCTGACGATCTTCAAGTAATAGACCATTCGATTTGGGACTGAAGATCCATAATAAAATTATAAATCCACATTGATTGAATTTTGATGGGATTCTCCGATGTTTGGGTGCTCGTAAAATTGCATGAAATAGTATTTGCACCTCGTTCTTGAGGTTCCCCGCTTCCAAGCGATTATTTCGACCCTCGCCTGCGGCTCGGGCCGAAAACCAATCGCTCGGAGGCGAGCTACAACCTCATGAACTTGGTGCAATACATACTATTTTGTTATTCTGTGCGCAAAAATGGCCATTTAGACGCATCTGTGCGTGTGTAAATTGCATATTTGCACATCATTCCGACACAACTGTGTGCAAATATTTTTCCACGCAGTGCGCAAATGAGGCATCAGTGCGCAAATACTCATTTGAGCACTGCGTGAACGAAGAACAGTGTGCAAATGAGGCGTTCACGCACTGTGCCAATTTCGTTTGCGCACTGGACTCGAGTTGTTGTCTGATCATTCTATACCGAGTGTGAGAGTCAGACTCGTGCATTCATGATTGTAGATAATTCGAAAAAGAAATTTCTTTGCAACATGGTTTGGAAAATTGGCCGTCCAAGATCATGTCCGTCATATATGATACCTGATGGACCAATAACCAATATTTCGTTCAGAATTGAATAATTCCATCATTCCACTCGAGCTAACTTTAGGAACTATAATCCTACGAATTGAATCCCGTACGAATCACAGTTCAATCTTCAAATCGAATACAATTATATAACTCTTCGCGGGTAGAATATTTCCAAATCGAATATTCCATAGTCATAATTGAAACTTTCTTGTAGGCGCGTCGATGAGAAAACAGCATGAACATACAGATTGCAGGAATAATGTAGTTTGCTTCGAATTTATGGGGTTGTGGCTCGCATCCGAGCGATTGGATTTGGGCTTGAGCCACAAGCAAAAGTCGAAATAATCGTTCGGAAGTGGGGAACCTCATGAACGAATTGCGAATACTAATTTTTACAATTTTGTAAGCACCCAAACTTCGGAAAATTGCATGGAGCAACCTTGCATCCTCATTATGTTTTCTCGAGAATCAGATTTGTGGAATACTGACAATGAATTCATTGCAACTTTCATAGAGACTCGGAAGACTCGTAAGGAGAATATCAATGAGTCGACCCATCATGTCGATATGTCTACAAGAAGTGGGTACCAATTCTCACCTACACTTGATGGATAGAGGTATTCATGATCTCTACGACCATCCACTCAGATATGATGAATTCCACGCCAAAGCGATCTACGGAAAGGGGTCGTCTCTCAGATTCTTCTTTAACCTTTTCCATTCGATTCTATGGCCCAAAATAGGGACTCCGGACCACCTATGGGGTCCAAAAAAAATTTCTACTCTCCATTGCACACACATCCGTGAGCAGACCGAAAATTCATCGTGTAAAAATCGATGCTCTTTGATTCACGGAAATGGGAAAATTTCGAGTTTTTGAATAGCTATCGATTTGCGGGTTGCAGCATCTAAAAGGGCATCGAAGAACCTATCGAAAACATTGTCGGGAATTCCTTCTCTGTGATTTGGGGGCCTCCTGAAGGCAAAAGAGTGTTTTTCACTAAAATATTAATTTCTCAAAAAGCCATTTTTTATTCTTTGAAAATTATAAATGTAACGTGAAATTTTGCGTTCCTTCGGAAATAATGGGTGTCAGAGGAGTTTGGGGCAATCCAAGTGACTTATGAGCTTTTTTTTGAAAATTCGATTTTTTCGATTTCAGAAAAAGGCGATTTTCTGCGCATGCGCACAAACGTAGATTTTTGGCGCCACTTTCAATGGAGAGCTGACAGGATTTCCTATGAAATGACTACCCGCAAAGTTGAAATTCATGCACTGAAACGAGATCTGCAACGATTAATTATATCAAATCGAAATCACATGAAAATTCAGCCCAGTAACGCCTTCGTGGCGCCTGCTGAGATGACACATTCACGAGATCTTCCCTGGACTCAATTTTGAGTACGAAATCGACCGGAAAGAAATTCGGACCACATGGTTTCAACGTAAAATTGTATGAACTTTCAAAATATGCGCCGGAAAACCCCGTTTGAGGCGAACCTGAGGTACTACATTAAATTTTTCGCAATTCAGTGCATAAATTTCAACTTTGCGGGTGGTCAATTTATAGGAAATTTTGTCAGCTTCCTATTGAAAGTGACACCGAAATTCTACGTTTGTGCGCATGCGCAGAAGATTGCCTTTTTCTGAAACCGAAAAAGTCGAATTTTCAAGAAATGGATCATAAGTCACTTGATTGACCCAAACTTCTCTGAAACCCATTTTTTCCAAGAGAATGCAAAATTTTACGTCGAATATATGATTTTAAAAAGTTAAGAACGTGGCTTTTGGAGAAAGTAACATTTTAGTAAAAAACACTCTTTTGCCTTCAGGAGGCCCCCCAAATTACAGAGAAGGAATTTCCGACAACGTGTTCGATAGGTTTTTTGATGCCCTTTCAGATGCCGCGACCCGCGAATCGATAGCTATTTGAAAACTCGAAATATTCTCATTCTCGTGAATAAAAGAGCATCGATTTTTACACGATGAATTTTCGGTCTGTTCACGGATGTGCGTGCAATGGAGAGGAGGAATTTTTTTTGGGCCCCATAGGTGGTCCGAAGTTCCTATTTTGGGCCATAGAATCGAATGATGAATGTAAAAAAGAATCTGACAGATTACTCCTTTCCGTAGGTCGCTTTCGCGTGGAATTCATCATATATCATTGAGATGATGAATCATCGTCATACATAGTTGTGAGGTATATCAATTGGCTTCATGCCTTCATCATCTATTGAGATGATTCAAACGGCATTCTCTTCGTAATAGGCATGTTGCATTTTTTTGAAAAAAGGTTTGGCAAATTCGAGCGAATCGAAATAGGTAGGGTGCAATTGGAAAAAAATCCCCAAAAATTGTTTCCATCTCGCGCAAATTGTTTGAAAGTCCGATGACTTGCGCTGTGTGACGTCACTCCGACAAAGTCGTCAGCTGCCGCTATTGTATGGCGTCTCGCCATTTCTTTGAACCCTCGAGAGAAAGGTTTGGCAAACTCGAGCAAATTGAGGCAAGTATTGTGTAATTGAAGAAAAGATCCCAAAAATGTTCTTCGTCTTGCGCAAATTTTTTGACAGTAAGATAACTTGCACCGTGTGACGTCATAGCGACACAATCGTTCGATTTTCAAACAATTTGCCCAAGATGAGAACAATTCTTGGGAATTTCTTTTCACTTGTACCCTACTCATCTCGATTTGGTCGAATTTGCCTTCAACCCCGGGTGCCTGGCTTTAGCTTTCACCCCGGTTCCCCCCATGAGCGCGGGGCAGGGATGCGCCCTGCCATCGCGTCGGTTTGAAGGATGGTCATCACCGAGCCGCAAGTGGCTCGGTGATGACTCGATCCCCCTCCCCGGCTACCGAATTTTGGGCTCAGTCCCCAGCACAAGGCCGATGCCCACCCCTCGGTGGGGATTTCGGGACTCTTCTAGGCTTCCTGAGAGCCCAAGGAGTCCCTCGGGATGATGAATGAGTCTTCCAGGCTCGCATTGTTATCGCTCGAGGGCGACTCCAATTTGAGTCCCTAGACTCAACCACTCCCGTGGTGCCGGATAGAGATGTGTGGTCTTCTCGCTCCGGCGGACGATGACTGTGGCCTGGAGCTCGTCAGACTCTAAGGATAAGGCACCATGCCCCTGCCCCCCTTGCGGGTAACATGAGGGGAGGGGTGGGGATGGTAAACGCGCCCCGAAAGAACAATGATATTTTCCCGAAACAAAACATACACGGGACGAGTCCCTCATTCTACTGCCAACTTGAACATACTTGGGGTACATTTACAACCTCATAGTCGAATTTTGGGCCTATCCTCAAACCTGGGAATCACTGCTAAGAATTTTGGGAGCGATTTTTAGCCAGAAACATGTTAGACACACTGTATATTCAACCAAAATCGTTGATTTTAAGTCGGTGACCGTTCTGCTACCTCGTAGAAAACAATAGCGATGAATTCTGTGATTAGTTTACGAGCTTTTGAGCTAACTCTCGTATTCAGAGATTGCTGTCATGATTGTTGCGATAAGTTTTGAGCTAAAGACGGTTACGTGTGCCCTTCCGTGCGATCAAAGTCATGGATTCAAGCTCGGATTTCCTACTACTGCCAGCTCAAGAACACTTGGAGTGCACCCCAAAATGACTGAACATGATTTTGACATTGATCCCGAGTCTCAGACCTACTACAGGATGATCCATGACCGATATCAAGCCAGAAAAGCTGGAAAAGAATTTGTCGTTTGGGAAAAAACTATGAATTCTAGATGGAGAAAAACTCTACTGCCAACAAGTTGAAGCTTGACGTACACTCCACTCCTCTCTCAAAAGATTTCAAGATCAAGCCCGAATCTGGGAATTGCTGCTGAAAGTTGCGAGATCAATTCTGAGCCAGAAGCGTGAGATGGATGGAGCAAATTCATGCGATATCATGAATCATAGATTGGAAACCGCTCTACTGCCACATGAAAAATGGTCACATTACAATCCAGGATTATTCAACAAAATTTTGAGCATAATCTAAGATCTGGGAATACCTCCTGAGAGTACTGGGATCCATCCTAATACGGCATGTGCCAGGAGTGTGTCGCTAGCGTTGCGAATCATCCAGATTGGCCGATTTTAGCTCGGAATTCCTACTGCTGCCAGCTTGGAAATACTTGGAATATACTCTGTGATTACTCGGCGAGATTTTGACACTGATACCGAGTCTGAGATTTGCTTTGGTGAGATTCAGTACCGGTATTGGGTCGAAAAAGGCTGAAAGATACGGCACTTTCGGTGCAAAATGATGATATTCAGGTCAATGAAAGAAGTACTGCCAACTAATCAATAATTGGAACCAATTCTGGATCTCATTCACGGAATTATGAGCCCAACCTCATACCCGAGGATTGCTGCTGAAAGCTTTGAAATCAATCCCGAGCCAGCAGCATTTCAGAAGGGTAGGGAATTCTCGCATAATTGTGGATTATAGGCCGAAAATTGTCCTACTGCCACCTGAACAGCAATCGAGATACATTTTGGGATCATTTGATGTGATTTTGAATGGAACCCCGATTCTTTATATTTCTGCAGAGAGCTTCTGGATTCATTGTTAGGCAGAAATGGCGGAGTGGCACTAGGAATGAACCAGATCTATCGATTCTATTCCCCAATAAGTACTACTGCTACCCCAGGAATACATACAGTACAATCTAGGATCACAGACGGCAGGAATTTCTAGCCGAATCCTGCATCTGAAAATTACTGCAGAAATATTTCAGATGTATGTTGAGCTCAGTATCATCGTAAATTATAGTCGATCCGATGAGGAATAGTGGAATTCTTTCCTCTAATCGTACTACTGCTGAGGTAAGTACCATTTTAACACGATTCAAGTCCAACATTGAATATTTTGAGCCCGGTGTCATGCCTTCGAATCACTGCAGTGTGATCGGTAATCAACATTAAGAGTTCGAATTTTGCACGTGAACTTTTTGGGCACATCCCCGTGTCTGAGAACTACTGCAGTGCGATCGGGGACCAAAATTTGGGCCAGAGTACTCGCAAATCAGCGCAGGTCCTATAGAGGATGATGGATTCTAGGGCGTGAATCCTACTCCTGATAACTCAAGAATGGATTCAGGACAGTCTGAGTCCAGCTAGAAAGATTTTGGGCTCGGTCCCATGTCCGACAACTACTGCAGTGCGATCTGCGATCTGTATTGGGCCCAGAATTGTCGGAAACTTCAGCGGATCCTACAGAAAATGATGAATTCTAGGGGGTAAATCGTACTACTGCCAACTGGATGATGAATCCAGTACATCCTAGAATTGACTATGAATATTTTGGGCCCAGTCCCGTGGCTCAGAACGCCTGCAGTGAAATGTGGAATCAATATTGGGCCGGCTTTATCCGAAATCCGTGCGGATCCCACGCAAAATGATGGGGTTAAGGACGGAAATCGTACTACTTCCAAATCGCAAGACATTCCATCGGAATTCGTGTTCGTCAGTGAATATTTCGGGCCCTAACCCATCTCTCAGAGTCACTGCAGTGCGATGTGAGATGAGTATTGGTTCTAGGATCCTCAGAAATAACTGCAAATCGTATCCAAAATCATGGATTCTAGGGGGTAAATCCCATTCTTGCTGACTTGATGTGGAATCCAGTAAATCTTGAAATCGACTAGGAATATTTTGAGCCGAGTCCCGTTGCTCAGAGTCACTGCGGTGCGATGTAAAACCAGTATTGGGCCCCGAATCATCGGAAATCCGTGCGGATCCCACGGAAAATGATGGGGTTTAGAACGGAATTCGTACAACTGAAAAATCGTAAGCGATTCCATCGGATTTCATGTTCGTCAGAGGATATTGTGGGCCCGGTTTGATGTCTCAGAGTCACTGCAGTGCGATATGAGATCGATATTGGGCCCAAAATCATCGGAAATAGCTGCAAATCGTATTCAGAGTCATGAATTCTAGGGGGTAAATTCTATTCCTGCCAACTTGATGTGAAATCCAGTACATATTGAGATCAACTAGAAACATTGTGAGCCGATTCCCGTCACTCAGACCCACTGCAGTGCAATGTAAAACCAGTATTGGGCCCTGGATCGTCGGATATTCCGTGCCAATCCCATACTGAGAGAAATTCATCTGGAAATATTCCAGATTCTTTTGATTTTAGTGAACACTAAGCGCTCTGGCCGGTCAAATCGGTAAAACTTCCAGTAGATTCAGGGAATACTACCGATTATTCAGGAATCAATGCTTAGCTGTCATCTGGAAATTTTTTCGTCTCGACAGTAGGAATTCCTGATTTGCAATTCAAGTATTCCAACTGAAACATCTACAGAATGAATCGGGAGTTTTTACTGATACACGCGAGTAATGGGAATCCCGGTGAAAATCTGTTAAATTTCCTGAATAAATCTGGAAAATTTACAGATCTTGCTCAGGAGTTTTTACTTAAAAACTTTACTTTTAAAAGCATACTCGGCTCAATTTCGCGAGATGGTGGGCGAATATGCTTAGGAGAGAACTACATATTAAGCTATAGCTTAATATGTATAACTATTATAGTTATTATTATAACTATAAATAGTTTATATATAGTTTGTACAACTATATATAGTTTCAAAGGTATTTCACGAAGATATTGTTTGTGTTTGTAAGTGTGAACTTTGCGCGGTAGCGGCTTTCGGAAGAGGGTAAGGTTGTCAATCTTTCCAGTATGAAGCGGGTGATGGGAGCGACTTGAAAGGATTTCCGGATGATTTTGACGAGGTTCCATCTTCTGATCTTCTTCTTGATCGAGATATATTTCTCTTATATTTTATTGCAAGACTTCACTCATATCCAGATCTTTCTTTATCAAGAATCCACAGTGTATTGGACGATTCCGCAGCATTGTTTACTAAAATTCAAGAATCATTGAGTCACGAAATTTGCAAGGTTTCCAAAGATAGTAGCCGAAAAAAATTTTGATAGGCGTTATAGATAGAATTTTCAAGCCTCTTCTACAGGAGAGAAGCGATCACACTATTTTCAAACAATTTGAACGACTGAAATCACTTGTGATCAAATCACGCGTATGATGGAGAGTAGCCTTCAATGCCAACTCTCACCACCAGGTGGATGCCTTGAAACTAGCAATCCTCGCAAGCGCTCAAATATACACTCACTCGATATATAAGGTCAATAGCATCACTAGTTGGTATGTAATACAGTATATATGTGGGTGAGATCAGTATATTTCGGCAAATTCGTGCGCACGACCCCCGCGGATCTTTTCGCCAATTTTTACATGAAAGAAGGCACCAAAAATAGTACTCTCCCAGAGTTTCAGCCCCCTGAAAAATTTTTTACGCCCGCTAGAATTTTTTGAAGTTTGAAAAAAGGCCTTTTTTAGCGTTTTTCTAAGAAAATCGCCATTTTGACCAGAAACATTGTAGCGAGGCCGCATTTTCTTTGTTTTGACGTCAACTTTTAGAAAAAAAATATGCAAGACTCTCAAAACCGAATGCGTTCAGTCTACACAACAATACATAGAGTCACTTCTTCCGATTTTTAGCCCATTTTCAAATGGATGCTATTCCGACGCATCTAGATCTTTTTCCATCGAACTCAACTAGCTTTCTTTGTCTTGAAAAACCCCACAATTTGCGTTTTTGCACGTCCAAATCGGATAATTTTGGCCCGAGTTATGTCCATTAGAAGATGGTGAGTTATCGAAGAATGACCAATTTGTCAAGCTCGCCACATCTATTGCCCTCCACCAATCGACTTAAAACTTGACACAGATGTTCTTCTAAGTGTCCCGAACATGTGGGAAAAATTTCGCACTGTGTTTCGGCCTTCCATTGGACCTATGAATTTTACAAACACCCTCATTTTTCCGGATTTTTGTGTAATTTTTGAAGCGGTTGCCGCTCTCTTCCTGCGCATGCGCACATCTGTACTGCTTCGGGAGTATTCTCAATTGATAGCCCTTGCAATTTCCTATAGAATGACCCTTGACAAAGTCTTTTTGATGCAACTGAACCAGAGATCTAGCTATTCTAACGCAGAAAAAAACTCGAAGTGCCGAAAGTACCCCAACTCACAGGTTTTCAGGGTGACAAGAAGTGGCCGAGGGTTGCCATTTGGATAGTAGTGATCTCTTTCTGCCTTAAAATAGCTGGATTTCTGGTTCAGTTGCATTAAAAAGACTTTGTCAAGGGGTCATTTTGTAGGAAATTGCAAGGGCTATCAATTGAAAATACTCCCGAAGCAGTACAGATGTGTGCATGCGCAGGAAGAGAGCGGCAACCGCTTCAGAAATTACACGAAAATCCGGAAAAATGAGGGTGTTTGGAAAATTCATAGGTCCAATAGAAGGCTGAAACAAAACGCGAAATTTCTTCCACATGTTTAAGACACTTGAAAGAACATCTGTGTCAAGTTTCAAGTCGATTGGTGGAGGGCGATGGATTTGGTGAGCTTGACATTGGGCATTTTTCGATAACTCACCATCTTCTAATAGACATAACTCGGGCCAAAACCATCCGAATTGGACGTGCAAAAAACGCAAATTGTAGGGTTTTTTAAGACGAACGGAACTAATTGAGTTAGATGGGAAAAAATTCAGATGCGTCGGAATAGCGTCGATTCCAAAATGGTCTAAAAATCGAGAAAGAGTGACTTTGCGTATCGTCGTGTAGACTGAATACATTTGGTTTTGAGAGTCTTGCATATTTTTTTCTAAAAGTTGAGACCAGAACAAAGAAAATGCCACATCGCACGCCTCGCTACGATGCTTCCGGTCAATATGGCAATTCTTTAAAAAAACGCTAGAAAGGCCTTTTTTCAAACTTCAAAAAATTCTAGCGAGCGTAAAAAATTTTTTAGGGGGCTGAAACTCTGGGAATGTACTATTTTTGGTCCCTACTTCCATGTAAAGAATTGTCGAAAAGATCCGCGGGGGTCGTGCACACGTATTTGCCGAAATATACTGATCTGACCCATGGGTATGTAGATGTTCAAGTGCGATTACCTTTTAAGCGATCTTTAGTATTTAAAGAAAAATTGTGAGAAATAGCTTACTAAATCTGGAATAATTACCGATTTCATCCACATAAATACACCTTCCTTCTTTATCCAAATTCACCCTTGTTCCCATCATCCCAAGCGTAGTAGCGGTATTCTTTTGTTAACCGCGGTATAATCCGTAACGTCGAAAATTCTTCTCTGCCAGTCCGGAAAAAGTCCAGATTGCGATCGGTACTTTTTCCGCTCCTGTTTTGGAGAAAATCTCCCATGGTTTGTCATGAACGCCTCAGAGTGACTCGGGGAAAATTACAGAGTTGCTCAAGAATCTCTCAAGAACCCTAATTTTAAATTTTACCGTTTTTTTCACGATCAATTCCCTGCATTCACTGGGCTTATTGCCGAATAATTCACTGAACTCTGCTTAAAGCGGTAATTGCAGAAATCTGGACTTATTCCTGATAGAGAGCTTAGCGTCCACCAAAATTAAAAAATCTGAAATATTTCCAGATGAATTTCTCTCAGTCCACGAAAAATGATACATCTTAGGATGGGAATCGTACTCCTGCGACCCTTAAAACCGACCCAGCACATTTTGAATAGGAAGAAAAATATTTTGTGCTCAGTCCCGTGTCTCAAAATCACTGCAGTGCGATCTGCGATCAGTATTGGGCCCAGAATTGTCGGTAACATCTGCGGATTCTACAGAAAGTGATGAACTCTAGGGGATGAATCGTACTACCGCTGACTGGACGTTGAATCCAGTACATTCTGGGATTGACTAGGGATATTTTGGGCCCACTCTCGTGGCTCAAGACATCTGCAGTGCAATCTGAGATCGGTATTGGGCCCAGAATACTCGGAAATCCGTGCGGATCCCCCGAGAAACGATGAGGTTTAGAACGGAAATTGTACTACTACCAAATGCGAGCGATTCCATCGGATTCCATGTTCATCAGTGAATATTTTGGGCCCGGTCCCATGTTTCAGAGTCACTGCAGTGCGATCTGAGATCGGTATTCGGCCCAGGATCATCGAAAATAATTGTGTATTCTGAGGGAATCGATGAATTCCAGGGGGTGGATCGTGCCACTTCCAACTTGGTTACTCATAAAGTACACCCGAGTTGCGCTCGAAATATCTTGGGCGCGGTCTTGTGTCTTAGAGTCACTGCAGATCAATCCACGAACGATATTGAGCGGGTATGATCTCAAATCCATGCAGATCCTACGAAAAATGATGAGTTTTAGGAGAGGACTGGTACCGCTGCCAACTTTGAAACCGATCCAGCTCTTTTTGGATTTCACAAGAAATACTCTGGGCCCGTTGCCGTGGCTCTGTGTTACGTCAGTGCGATCTAAAATCAATATAGGGCCAAAATCATTGGAAATTCGTGTGTATTTCACTGGAGCATGATGAGAATTTTGGGGAGAGATAGTAACCTTATCGTTAGCTCATCCAAAGTGCCACAATCGCCAATCCTGATAGATGAGCAAACTCGCCGCACCGATTGTGGCGCCTCGGATTTACTCATCCGGACTCCAGATTGCGACTATAAATTCGAACCTAAGATGTATGGGGAATCACGCGGATATCAGAAATGTGTCCACGAGGTCGCTCATGATAATATTTGATCTTACGTCTCGGTTCGATATCTTCCAATGCCCGAGGAAAGGAGAAATGTTCATAAATATACATAACCGAATGCAAATATTCTCATGAAGTGGTGACATCAGATGTAAGCAGTGAACACTCCACAACTTCTCCTTTATTAGTAGATTCTGTTATTGAATGGAAGATTTGTTAGGTTTTCCCAAAATCGGAGGGTCATAGATACGGCTACATATTATTGTTGGAAGAAATAGAAGCAATACAGATGAAGAATGTAATGAATCATACATCCCACAGGTTTTGACGTACGCATCCTCGTCAGAATTGCAACAATTCTGGGTGTGATTTCTTGTGGAGGAGTTGTGAACATCGGAGCCTTCCGAGAATTTTGTATTGACACCGCAAGATGATCCGTCGAGTTTTACGACTGGTGTCACATTCCTACAACCTTGCATGCAATATTATTCACGGATACCTATTTCTGAGGAAGTTGGATCCAGCAATGGGATTGTACTCAGATGAGCCCCCTTGAGAGCAGCCACAAAGTTCTCAAATCCTACAGAAATCACAGGGCGAGAAGATGCGATAGGTGAAAGACCTTATATACAGCAATGACAGCATTGTCAACCGTCACGATTGAGGTGGTCTTGTGATATTTGCCTCCTTTCCCCAGAGAGCTAGGGCTCAATAATTTCTCAGTTAGAGAGACCATAAACCGTCTGCCGTAAAGGAAATTATGGGTTAACAGGATTTGTTCAAGAACAATTCATTTGGAAATTGGATCTCTAACATACGTCTTACGGGCATATAAACTTTCCTCACGGGAAGTGACGAGACATTTTACTGGATATATTGGCTTTCTTGATAGGAAACATTAAGTCTCCCCTCATCACTATCAAATCAAAGCTTCCCACATCAAGTACAGAGCCGTGACTTCCATAAATCATCATGAATTGACGAAAATGGGATTCTGTTACACAATTGAGGAATAATTCTTCGTAGAAATGGGGTATGTGCTTTTTGGCAATGTGATTGTCGTACTGATCTATCGTGAATGTCTTACAGGGTTTCAACTAATGAAGACGTGTTTCAACGCCTACTCCTCAACTCAGATCCGCGGATATCGATGATAAGTAAGGTGAAGAAACAGAAGAAATGTCCATTGATGGATGAAATGTTGTCGCTGATCCAGCCACGAGCCGATGAAACAATAGACATCGTGAGAGATGCTAATCAGTATCACATTGATGGCTTACGATTTGCTGATGACAGGTCCAATGAATCGAGAAATGATGATGGTACTGAATGCGATGGTGATATTGAACACGATGATGATGAATATGATAGTAGCTACACTGAGGATGGTGACAGCGATGACAGCTCAAATGACAAAAAAAATGTAGAGAGTGACCCTGAATACATTGACTATGACTGAAGAGATTACTGAGCATTCTCTATGGTTTTGTCTAGTCCTTACTCTTTATGTACTTCATGCTGTTCGGCCTAAGATTTCTTTGATTAAAAGATGGGTATCGATAAGGAACTCAGCATTTTGGTAGCATTCAACCCATATCCCCGTGATGACAGGAAGACATCACGTAAAGATGGAGGATGGTATCTGTAGAATATCGCGGGTCCATCCCAATCAATTACGGGACAGGGGGAGGAGGAGCTACACTTCTTTCAGTACATTTCATATCGGTCGTCAATAATCATAACAATTTATGAGTCATTGCTAGCGCACCGTGTCATATGATGGATTTAGAGTAGCTTTACGTGGAGGGATGAATCGCACGCAACATGCCTCTCAACATCTGTACCATCCATCATTCCTCTGTATCCCTATTGGTTGGGATACTGTATCCAATAGATGAATATAGGTTCAAATCGAGCTAGAATCGATCAGAAATGATTCTGCCATATTGGACAGGGCCCGAGACATAACCCGGAGAACTCAAAATGTATCGTAATTATTTCCAGATTGGCAGTGGGAGAATTAATGGCGTGAAATTAACCTTTCAATATCACATCAGCAGCGATTTCCAACCGTTTCAGGCCCAATACCAATCGCAAATTGCTCTGCAGTGGCTGTGAGACACGAGACCGGGCCAAGAATATTTTGAGCGCAACTCGGGCGTACTTCATGAGTTACCAAGTTGGCAGTAGTACGATTCAACACCTAGAATTCATCACGTTCCACAGAATTCACAGTCATTTCCGATGATCCTCGACCCAATATCGATTTCATATCGCACTGCAGTGACACTGAGACATGGAACCGGGCTCAAAATATTCACTGACGAACATGGAATCCAATGGAATTGCTCGCGATTTGGCAGTAGTACGATTCCCGTTCTAAATCCCATCGTTTCTCGTGGGATCCACACGGATTTTCGATGATTCTGGACCCCATACCGATCTCAGATCGCATTGCACAGACTCTGAGCCACGGGACTGGGCCCGAAATATCTCTAGTCAATTCCAGAATGTACTGGATTCATCATCCAGTAGGCAGTAGTGCGATTCATCCCCTAGAATTCATCATTCTCTGTAATATCTGCAGATGTTACCGACAATTCTGGGCCCAATACAAATCGCAGATCGCACTGCAGTGATTCTGAGACACAGGACTGGGCACAAAGAATTCCTCTTCCTATTCAAAATGTGCTGGGTCCGTTTCAAGGGTCGCAGTAATACGACTCCCATCCTGAGACGTATCATTTTCCGTGGGATCGGCACGGATTACCGACGATCCGGGGCCCAATACTGGTTTCACATCGCACTGCAGTGACAATCGACTGTAATTCACGACGATACTGAGCTCAATTAGCATCTGAAATTTCTCTGGAGCAATTCTCAGATGCAGGATTCGGCTGGAAATTCCCGTCCGTGATCCTAGATTGTACTGTATGTATTCCTGGGGTAGCAGTAGTACTCATTGGCAGTTAGAATCATTAGATCTGGTTCAATGCTAGTGCCGCTTCGCCATTTCTGCTTCACAATCGATCTGAAAGCTCTCAGCAGATATCTGAAGAATCGGGGTTTTATTCAAAATCACATTAAGTGATCCCAAAACGTATCACGATTGCTGTTCAGGTGGCAGTAGGGCAATTTTCTATAATCCACAATTATGCGAGAGTTTCCTACCCTTCTGAAATGCTGCTGGCCCAGGATTGATTTCAGAGCTCTCAGCAGCGATTTTTGGGTATGAGGTCGGACTCATAACTCCGCGAGTAAGATCCAGAATTGGTTCCGATTATTGATTAGTTGGCAGTACTTCTTTCATCCACCTAAATATCATCATTTTGCGCAAAAATTGCCATATTTGTCGGCCTTTTTCGACTCAATACCGGTACTGAATTTCACTGCAGCAATTCTCAGACTCGGTATCAGGTCAGAATCTCGTCGAGTAGTCACAGAGTATACTCCAAGTATTTCCAAGCTGGCAGCAGTAGATATTCCGAACTAGAATCGGCCAATCTGGACGATTTGCATCACTAGCGACACACTCCAGGCACGTGCCGTATTAGGATCGGCCCCAGTACTCTCATATGCTATTCCCAGATCTCAGATTATGCTTGAAATTTTGTTGAATAACCCTGGATTGTAATGTGACCATTTTTCATGTGGCTGTAGAGCGGTTCCCAACGTATGATTCATGATATCGCATCAATTTGCTCCATCCATCTCACGTTTTCCGCTCAGATTTGATCTCAGATCTCTCAGCAGCAATTCCCAGATTCAGGCTTGATCTTGAAATTTTTTGAGGGAGGACTAGAATGTACGTCAAGCCTCAACTTGTGGGCAGTAGAGTTTTTCTTCACCTAGAATTCATAGTTTTTTTCCCAAACATCAAATTTTGCTCTAGCGTTTCTGTCCTGATATGGGTCATAAATCATCCTGCAGTAGTTCCGAGACTCGGGATTAATGTCAAAATCATGTTCAGTCATGTTAGAGTGCACTCCAAGTGCACTCTAACATGACTGACCATTCGAGCTTTCGAGCTGGCAGTACTAGGATATCCGAGCTTGAACCCATGACTTTAATCGCGCGAAAGGGCATTTCCAACAGTTTTCAGCTCACTACTCATCGCAACAATCTCAATAGCAATTTCTAAATACGAAAGTTAGCTCAAAATCTCGTGAAATGATCACAAAATTCATCGTTATTTTTCTCCAGGAGTCAGCAGGACGGTCATCGACTTAGAATCAACTATTTTGGTTGAATATACAAAGTGTATAACATGTTTCTGGCTAAAAATTGCTCCCAAAATTCTCAGCAATGATTTTCAGGTTCGAGGATAGGCTCGAAATTTAACTATGGGGTCCTCAAATGTACTCCAAATATATTCAAGTTGGCAGTAGAACGAGGGACTCGTCACGTGTATGTTTTGTTTCGGGGAAATATTGTTGTTCCACTCTTAGGGGAAGGAGGGTGGCGTTTACCGCCCCCCCCCCATGTTAAGGGCAAAAAGGGGGGCACATCGTGTAGCTGAGACAATCACGAAGAGAATGCCGTTTGACTCATCCCAATAGATGATGAAGCCGATTGAAGCGGATTTACTTGCAGAGTTGGGTTTTTAAAAAAATAGTGCGCCGGAGGCTTCGCCCACTGGACCCCTACTCCGCCCTCCTATGACCTCATCATGCCACGAGAGTCGGAAGAAAATGGTTCATGATTTGATTGAGAAAGTACAAGGACTCGGAAAATTCGTACACACCAACAGGTGCGAGAAGGTAACGAAGTTCATCAACTCTCGAGACGACGGTCAATACAACCCTCAAAACATCCCCTAGTTCTTTGATATGCTTTGAGGCGCGGGTTGCTCACAGGAATAATAATCGCTCGGAAGCGGGGAACTTCAAGAACGAGGTGCAAATACTATTTTATGCAATTTTACGAGCACTCAAACAGCGGTGAATTGCATAAAATATGGTAAGCAACTCAGGCACCGACATTTGCGCACTCATCCCCGCAACTCGTGTGCAAACGTTCCATTCACGCACAGTTCCGTCGTTCACGCAATGAAACTGTGCCTGAATGAGGCGTTTGCTTACTCATTGAGGTGACTCCTGCGCAAATATCTGTTGGCGCCCTTGTTGCTTAATATACTATTGAACTTCCATATACGTTGACTTTTGTATGTTACCCGTAAGAATTTATACCCGTTACTTCTCGATACTGAATATGGATCATAATTTTTTGATGATTGATTCATCGCTGACTTTGATGATTGATTCGTTCCTTCTTGTACGGATCAATTTTCTAAATTCTCCAAATATAAAAATTAAATCATTTTCCCACCCCCTCCCAACGATCCCAACACCTTCTCTAGTGTTGTTTCATTCATGTGAATTTTCTTATATTCAACAAAAATTGTGTTGAATTATCAAAAAAGAATAGGAGGACTCACGACATGAATCAAGGTCAGTGGAATATTTCAACAATAATGTTCAATACGAATCCGAATCATTGAACTGATTCCAGTGAATTGGATATGAATGGAAGCCATAAGGCTCCCATGAAATAGGTTCTGATCGACTCCTCGATCACTGGATCGTTTTTGTTGAAAAAGCTCGGCAGGATTGAGTAATTTTAATTCAAATTCTGGATGTAAGGCGCGTTAATGTTCAATACTCATCCCCCGTAAACGCGTCTATATCCGACTAGGCTCAGAAAGTTTCGAGAATTTTCTATTTTACCATCAATTACAATACCACAACATTCAACGGAATTCCATATCCTTTTACAGTTCTTATCGAATCATATACAAGAACATCATATTTGTTAGAATTATTCACTTCAAAATCAATCAGAATATTCCAAAAAATCAGTTAAACACGCCGAGTCAAATTCATTCAACACATCCAACACCTCTGAGTTCAACCGAATACAATCACGAGTTTGCCTCACATAGAAACATAGAAACACTACACTGACTCAGCCCACAAAGATCATATCGTCGATTTCCTCTGTTCTGAACCGCGATTTTTTGGCCCGATATTGAAAACCAAATAGCGTATCAGATTCATTTGAACATGTCTCCCTCGATTCTTGTGATGGTGAACTACATTGAGTACTCAAAAAGCATACACAACGAACCCCAACAAAATCAACTCCATAAACTCATGATGCAAATGTCAATTGAAGCAAAACTATACAAATCAATCTGGAGTAGTAGAATAAATTCATTCAACTACATTGGAGTAATGAGATGAAATTGGAAATTCTCGGAGGATGATTATAGATAAAAGAACAATGACTAAATACATGTCAGGGATTTTTCAACAGAGCGTTTTGGAATCCCCCTCACTCTTTCGTCTCCCACCTGCTCCTCATACGGTTAGAACAGGATTCAATATCGAGAACTTCCGAGCTGATCTTCATCAATAGAATTTCGTGACTCTTCTCGGTATTATTAAACTCATCAGCATCCATGTTCTACGAACTATATCATTTCTCAATTCATCATTCAACATTGTCATCAAGATCAAAATTGATCATGTGATACTAACCCTAGCAAATTCGAATTCAATATTTTTTTCCACTCACGGTTTCAAATCAGATCGTTCAATCTATCTCCGAAAACCATAACAACAAAACATAAACTCACCAGAAGAATAATATCTCTGAGTACAATCGAATACAACTACGAGTTGCAACATCAGAGTATGAGGCTTATATAGAGATCGAGACCTTCATCTCTGAGTGTGACAGATTGCGATTGTATGCTGCCGAGCTACTGTAGATGTAGGCTAGGCGTATATCAACAAACATAAAAACAATTCATTGACACAGCTCACATAGATCATGTCGTTGGATTTTCTCTGTTCTGAACAGCGATTTTTTGGCCTGATATTGGACAACCAAATAGCGTATCAGATTCATCTGGACATGCCTCCTTCGATTCTTGTGATGTCGAGCTTCATCCAGTACTCGAAAATTTCACAATTCCTGACCTAACACACTCAACTCTAAAACTCATAATGGAAATGACGATCGAATCAAAATCATAAGAATATATTTTAAATGTAAGGCTCAATTTATTGAGATGAATGAATAGATAAAATAAATAAATAAAATGAATTTAACTACGTTATAGTGATGGAGATTCTCGAAAAATGTTTGGGTACTTAGAATTTCAATCGTAGAATACATTCAGGCGCTACCAAATTGGAGTGTATGGAACGCCCTCCCCCTAGGCCCCGTCTTCCCCTTCTCGGATAGTAGAAGCATGTATCAATATCGAGAACTCTCAAGCTGACCGTCATCAATAAAATTTCGCGACTCTTCACGGTATTATTAAGCTCATCAGCATCCATGTTCTACGAACTATATCATTTCTCAATTCATCATTCAACATTGTCATCAAGATCAAAATTGATCATGTGATACTAACCCTAGCAAATTCGAATTCAATATTTTTTCCACTCACGATTTCAAATCAGATCGTTCAATCTATCTCCAAAAACCATAACAACAAAACATAAACTCACCAGAAGAATAATATCTCTGAGTACAATCGAATACAACTATGAGTTGCAACATCAAAGCATGATGCCTTGGCTCACATAGAGATTGAGACTTTCATCTCTGAGTGCGGCGGATTGCGATTGTATGTTGCCGAGCTACTAAAGATGTAGGCTGGGCGTATCTCAACAAACATAAAAACACTACACTGACACAGCTCACACAGATCATGTCGTCGGATTTCCTCTGTTCTGAAGAGCAATTTTTGGCCCGATATTGGACAACCAAATAGCGTATCAGATTCATCTGAACATGTCTCCCTCGATTTTTATGGTGGTAAGCTTCATTTAGTACTCGAAAATTACACAAACTCTGACCTAACACAATCAACACTAAAAACTCATATTGGAAATGACGATCGAATCAAAATCATGCGAGGGTATTTGAAATGATAGGCTCAATTCATTCAACTACGTTACAGTGATGATATAACATTGGAAGTTCTCGAGGATTGGTTAGAAGAATAGAGTTTCAATTTCCCCCTCTCAAATCATTCAAATCATAGTTCGATGATTGGGCCACCACCGAAACTTCGCAAAAAATTCAGAAATCAAATAGAAAATCCGATGAATCGTCAATTCATGAGTTTTCTAGATATGAATGAATAGCAACTCACATGCTCAAACACACACACATACATACAAACTCGAATCTATATCCTCGAGCCGGTTTCCACACGCAGTGAACACGTAATATATGATGGTTTCTCTGGAACTTTGACACCGGCTGGAATACAGCTATGGATGATGATATGAAAGAACAGTCAAATTTATCGGCCCCAATCGAAGTGAAATTATCATCATCCAAGTCTCAAAATGAGGTATCTTTGGCCTCTGTATAATGAGAAGAAATTGATTCATTCTAGCTCACTCGAAGAGAGAAAATGTGTGGAAGATCCAGTGGAAATACTTGGTACTCTCGTGCAGTCTTACGGATATTCAAGTGATGCCGCGCAAATTTTCGGGTTGATTCAAGATGCATTTGATGGAGAATGTACTGAAGAAAAATGGGCCCAAAGCGTGATGGTGTGCTACCAATTCAGCCAAAACTATATGACTTCGAAAATTGGGAATGAAAAATCAATCATGTCTCGTTTAACTCGAAGATGATTACGCCAAGCTCCTGCCGTGACTCTGGATGCAATTTTGTGAACGCGTATCTAAAGGAGATGCAATTGCGAATATTTTGCGACTAGTCTCGCGTTGGTGCGATATTTCTGTCTAGAATACGACCGTTCTGAAGTGAAATAGAAATAACATGGCTCACGAAAAAAATTCAGTTTTTCTCATCCCACATTGGCGGATCGAGCTCTATGTTGATAAAACCAATTGTAATCGGATACTCTGACCTTACGAAACTGCAAAAAGGCCAAGGCATTCGTTGGGATCGTCAATCTTGCCAAATAATTGCTTAGGAAATTCTGGAAAATTGGCGAAAAACTCCTTTTTGTTCGACTCATTAACGTGATTCTGGCGATGCCACTCACTCTGTATGAGTTTCAATAGTTGATTTGTAACTCTTTATACTACACAAATATGTGAGTAAAAGGTCCCAGGTGCGCGTTGAGCGGTTTCCATTTTTCGTTTTTCAACGATTTTCAGCAAAGTGCATAAGTTCCAGAGAAACGCTCATATACGATATTTGTTGGTGCAGTAAGGAGGATACATAAAGTATTTAGTGTACCGGGCTGCCTTACGAAAGAGGATTCTACACACACTCTCGAACACGAGACACAGGAATAGATGCGCACACACACGAACACAGATCCATATCCTCGAGCCGGTGACAGCAAGCCGTAAAATGTGGATATATTCATCATATTCGTCTAGTAAGTGTACGCTATTGGACTGCCTCACAAAAGAGGATGCCACGAACTCTCTTCCACACACACACACACACACACACACACACACCGACCCACTGACCCACTGACCTATCCACCAACCCATCAATGTATATAAACCGTGTTACGTTTATTATAAGACCTGGCCTATAGCTTTTTAGGCCTGACTAAGAGGCCCTATATTCGAGATAGGCCTTATATTTTCAACCCCAGAAAATATGACCTATCCAATTTCTGATGAGCAAAAATCGATGTCAATGAATTCCATTCATCGAATCCATCAAGTCTCATTGAGAATGAAATAGAGAAGATATACTGTTATGGAAAAATATAATGATATGAATTATAATGAATACACAAATAATAGAATCTCACTCAGACATGACGTCATAGACATCCTAAGGTGAACAAATCAATACAATATTCATTGCAAATCCATTATGAAGACCCACATGATGCGCATAATTATCAATCGCAAATCACTTCTGTTCAGGAATGATATAGTAGAGCGAGAAGCGCTCGTTCAGTTTAAAGTTTGGAAATGGTCACATGACCTCACTCACACCGCTGTGCGCCCATATGTGTGTATCTCTCCCCACCGGCGGCAGCTCGCGCTGCTCCGGAAATCTGTTATGCCAATGCACTGGCCCACGGCGCCCCTCTCGCTATAGTGCCCCGTGTAAAATAGACAATAACCTCACGATCTAACGATCAAAGTGCACGAGCCCGCGGACCGTGATCCTCTGTGCGAGTTGCACACACAATTAATATCGCGAGTGAGTTGTGTATTTTAGGTGTAAGTTTAGTGAATAAATTGTGTTAGATCAACACGCCGCATTTCGCACTCACCACACCTGAGTGTCCTTGCTCCAGCCTCCTCATCCTTGTATGCAGCAGCCCCCCAAGGTAAAGCCCTCCACTCCCGAACATTTGGTCCTTCGAGCCGGATGAGGAGGGGCCTGGAGTATTTTCAACGTTCACTCGCAGTAAGTCTAAAATTCACACGTGTCTCGCGTGGCTCGAGCGCCATTTTTCTCTGGCGCATTCCCCTCGCTCTTTGCTCAATATCTCCGAGCTGAGCTATACATCTTCAGACCACACTTAGAGTAGGTCAACCCACATTTTTGCACGATTCCGGTCGGCCTGCAGCGTGCATCAACGTGCACGAGGGGATCATCGCCGAGAGAGAATTTTTGTCTCCCTCGGGCCGCCATCTTGATCCGAGCCTCACTCGGACATCAAGCGTGCCGTTCCATCTTCCGTGCGAGAGTTTTGGCAGCACATAACGATATAGGGCGTGCGAGCCTGTATTAGTGTGCCTCAGTCACCCTCGACCTATATGTATAGTTGCTATACTCACGTGTCTCTCTCGTAGCACGCTTCATAACTGTGATTGCTCGCGAGTCCCCTCGTCGAGTATAAGCCCCATATACGAATTTGACTATATATTGTCATTTCAGAATTCTGCTTGCGCCGCATAAGTGCTCGCGGTCGCTACCTTTCTCACTCTCGCTCGAGTTATAATGAACATATCTCGAAAACCTCTAAGCTAGCAACGTGTGCTACGCTTAAATGTGTGAGTGTTACATTATCGTTCACTCTAAACCCCATTCGTGTGTCCAAGGTACTGCTCGTACTTGGGACTCAACTCTCGCGCGAATCGCGTAAAATTTTTTGCCTCGCGCACAGCTGTTCATTCAGCGTGCGCTACTCATCACCTCAAGTTTGTACTCGCATGTGTAGTGCATCCAAATTTCTCTCGTGCATTTTTTTGCACACGTGCTAAACCTCTGTGGTGCATCTCTCGCACACTAGCTCACCCCCTTGTGGTGCATTCTTTGCACATTTGCTAACCTCTATTGAGGCATATTTTCGCACGACCTCAACATGTCAAGCAAGGAGTATTTGAAACTCTCTGCCACTCAAGATATCATCACAGGATTGATCATAAGCACCCTTGCACAGGTCCGTAAACATGACCAGTGACCACCCATTTCAGCAACTGCTGATGAATGAATTGTCTAAGCTGGACGAAGAATAGCACAAGTGCAGAAAGTTGTACGGTGCACTGTATGCTGAAGCTGGTCCAGATGACCTTCAACATGAATACTTCATCAACAAAAATATCACCGTGGTCGAGGTGGCCTATGATCAGGCCAGAGACTACATCTTGGAACGTCTTCAGGAAGCTGAAAAATCTGCTATCACTGCTGAAACAGCCGGTCACCCTGGCGCGCCGGCCCATTGCGAGCATGGCGGCGGGGCGAATCTTCCAGAGTTGCCGCTACCTACATTCAACGGAGATCCAGCAGAGTGGGGACTTGTTTACGTCTACAGTAGTGAATCACCCCAATATGAATAATTCTACACGTCTCAGGTATTCGAAACTTGCTCTCGTAGATGGCGCCAGTAGGATACTTCGAAGCGTTCCTCTGAGAAATGATAATTTTGCTACAGCCTGGCAAGAGTTGATGAATAGATATGAAAACGAGCGTCTACTTATTCTTACTCATTTGGAATCCTTTATAAATATTCCTGGAGTAACGTCTGATTTTTTGACCTCTTTGAAATCCTTGCGTGATGAGTCCAATGCTAATTCGAACGCCATGCGGTCATTGAGACGGCCAGTTGACTCCCGGAGCGACCTTATTGTATTTATTTTGGTTCCAAAACTTGATGAAGGTTCTTGTCGAAATTGGGAACAATATACAAATGAAATCATGGACTACCCCACATTTGATAAATTTAAATCTTTTCTTGATATGAGAATCCACACACTCGAAAACATGTCAGAGGTAAAAGAACCATTGAGTCAACAGTCGACCACCCCGTCTAGGAAGACTAGTAGTCCGAGAGCCAGTGAATTTTTTCGTGTTGCTATTTATCAACGATAAAAATTATGGACTATCATCATTTGAGGTCCAACGAAAAAATAAACCGATTGCTGCAAGTCGGAGGTTGGGGGCCTGCTCGGTAATCGCGTTTGGGACTTGTCGTAAAATACGACCTCCCGACAGAAATTTATCAACGCTAGAACTTATTTTTCCTTGCTATTTGAGCAAAGTTGAGATGAAAAAAACATTGCTGCAGCCCCGTAGCCGGGGTTAACCTCTACTGCCAGCAGTGCAAACATGTAAAAAATGAAGCTGATCTGCTGTAATTTATGATAGCTGAAATTTTGTGTAGAGCTAGATCGTACCGCAAAGACCTCAGAAATACTTTGCTGCAAGCTGTTTGGTGGGGGAGAACGGATGCTGCAGCTCCTAAAAGTGGCACCTTTTCAGTGTAGCTGGAGGTTTGTTTACTGCATTTCGCAGCTGTATCTTCAATCAGATACAGAAATGGATATCCCGAAGTAAATTTCGACGCTGAATCAGAATACAACATTATTTTCTACACTGGAAATCTCCCACGGTGTGAATCTTACGATTTTTCCTCATTTCTCGGGTCGCAGAATTCTCACACGTCGAAAAGATTTCTTGCCAACATCTTTGACTGGCATCGATTTGTTCGAATGTAGGCGACGGAGTCGATTCTGCAAATTTATAAAGTCTCTAGATTGGCGAGCAAAAAATAATTCCTAGTACTCAAGGGTGCTGAGTATGAACTCGAGACCATATGAATGCAAATTTTACACTACCGGTCAAGAGTTTAAGCTCACCCAAATTTTTTTTTTAATTTTGTGAGTTGAACTACTTGGCTCTATTAGATCGTGGAGGACCCTTCTACAGCTCATTTTGAAGGTTTTTTCATGTACTCTAAGATGGCATTATCCATTTTCATCCACACGGATCGAGATCTTCACAATTTGAGCTTGGAGGAGTGTCAATTTTGACGATTTTTGAGAGAATCGCTGGCTCGTGCCAGTTGAGCCACATGAATAGTTTGAAATGGGAGTTCTGAGACCCAATGAGACATGTCTGTATCTTCAAAATCCGTTCTCAAACGTCCCTTTACGCCACTTCTAGTCCGAGCTATGGAATTTTCTCTGAGAGAAGATTTTTCTCAAAGATTAGCACCTGTATTAAAAAATGACGAGTAAATTCACTTTTAGGGGCATATTTCAAAGATTTCTCGTTTTCTTCATCAAGATATAGATGATAAATAACAGAAATGATGATTATACTCCATAAAGAATGCATCTTTGTACCTCTCTCGAATTGGAATGCTATTTTTTGCGAGAAATCTCCCCTCAGAGTAAATGTCATTGCTCGGACTGGAGGTGGCGTGGAGGGACATTCAAAAATGGATTTTGAAGCTCTAGACTTGTACTTTTGTATCTTACAATTCTCATATCGAAACATTCATGTGGCTCAAATTGGCACGAGCCAAAAGATTCTCTCAAAAATCGTCGAAATTGACACTTCTCCAAGCTCAAATTGTAAAGATCTCGATCCGTGTGGATGAAAAATGGATAATGCCATCTTAGAGTACGTGAAAAAACCTTCAAAATGAGCTCTGAAAGGGCCCTCCACGGTCAAATAGAGCCAAGTAGTTCAACTCACAAAATTGATAAAAAATTTTGGGTGAGCGACCGGTAGTGTAAAATTTGCACTCAGATAGTCTCGAGTTTATACTCAGCACCCTTGGTCACTAGGGAAGATATTTGCTCGCCAATCTAGAGACTTTATAAATTCGCAGAATCGGCTTCGTCGCCTACATTCGAACAAATCGATGCCAGTCAAAGATATTGGCAAAGAGTTTTTTTGACGTGTTAGAATTCTGCGACCCGATAAATGAGGAAAAATCGTAAGATTTACACTTGGGGAGATTTCCAGTGTAGGAAATAATGTTGTATTCTGATTCAGCGTCGAAATTTACTTCGGGATATCCATTTCTGCATATTAAAGAAGAATACAGCTGCGGAATGCAGTGAACAAACCTACAACTACACTGGGCACACGGAGGAATTGTTCTGCTATAAAACATAGCGTCAGATCACAGATGGCGCGGTCGCGCCACGTTTGATGAGTCTTGCGCACAATCGACGCCGGCTTCCCCGACATTCGTGAGGTGAGAACACGATTTGTGTTCCGACTTCATCTTTGCTGCGGCTGACTGCCTCGTTTGCGCCGCGACTCTCATGTGTGATTCGCGGGAGCGAAGATCGGGCCAGCACATATATGGACGATTTGTTTACGTATCGCGGGTGGACGTAAACAAATTGCTCTATTATCATGATGATGTAGGTGATGCATGCATTTCGTAGTCCAGGAGTCAGAATTCATCTCGATGATCAACCCTTTTCCAAATCCCAAGCTCTCATGGGCGCGCGGCTTATGTACACCTTTTGTTCGTAACATGGTAGATGTGTTGGTAGCCGAGTGATTATCACATCCGTCTGCCACCCGGAAGGCTGCGGGTCAAATCCCGGTCGGGTTTTTCTTTTTTCTTTATAATAATTTCCTGAACATCGTGCAATGAAAATTGATTAACAACTAGATTAAATCTAGTTGTTAAAGAACGGGATTTGACCCGCTGCCTTCCGGGTGGCAGACGGATGTGATAACCACTTGGCTACCAACACATCTACCATGTTACGAACAAAAGGTGTACATAAGCCGCGCGCCCGTGAGAGCTTGAGATTTGGAAAAGAGTTGATTATCGAGATGAATTCTGACTACTGGACTATGAAATGCATGCATCACCTACATCATTATAATAATAGAGCGATTTGTTTACGTCCACCCACGATACGTAAACAAATCGTCTATGTATGTGCTGTCCCGATCCTCGCTCCCGCGAATCACACATGAGCGTCGCGGCACAAACGAGTCAGTCAGCAGCAGCAAAGATGAAGTCGGAACACAAATCGTGTTCTCACCTTACGAATGTCGGGAAAGCCGGCGTCGATTGTGCGCAAGAATTATCGAAGGGTGCCATCTGTGATCTGACGCTAGCAGAACAATTTCTCCGTGTAGGTAGGCACTTTCAGGAGCTGCAGCATCCGTTCTCCCCCACCAAACAGCTTGCAGCAAAGTATATTTGAGATTTTCGAGGTGCGATCTAGCTCTACACGAAATTTCAGCTATGATAAATAACAGCAGATCAGCTTCATTTCTTACATGTTTGCACTGCTGGCAGTAGAGGTTAACCCCGGCTACGGGCCTGCAGCAATGTTTTTTTCATCTCAACTTTGCTCAAATATCAAAGAAAAATAAGTTCTAGCATTGATAAATTTCTGTCGGGAGGTCATATTTTACGACAAGTCCCAAACGCGATTACCGAGCAGGCCCCCAACCTCCGACTTGCAGCAATCTGTTTTTGTTTTCGTTGGACCTCAAATGATAATAGTCCATAATTTTTATCGTTGATAAATAGCAACACGAAAAAATTCACTGGCTCTCGGACTATAGTACTCCTCTCAAATCTAGGTTTAACCCCTCGAATACTCATGTAGCTAGTTCTAAACTTACTTGGCCCTTTTGCCAGGCTGGTCATAAGATTCATTCTTGTCCAAAATTCAGAGCTCTCAATGTGGATCAACGTGAGAGATTCATTATCAAAGATTCGAGATGCTTTAATTGTTTAGCTCGAAACCATGGCGTGAAAGAATACCAGAGCCTCATAAATTGTAAAATTTGTTCTGGATGTCATCACGAGCTTTTACACCGCGATTCGAATAAGAATCATCCAGGGGCGACTAACGCACCTAAATTGCCTCAGTTTAATGCTAAGAAAGTGACTAACCCCAGTGAAAAAAGTGAAGAGACTATAGTGGAAAGTGATCTAACTAATACTCACACCTCAAATGTATGTGCACAAAAATGTGCAATCCTCTTACCTACTGCGCGCGTAGTGGTAAGTTCTACTAATGGAAATTATGTAAGCACGCGTGCATTGATAGACCCGTGTTCGGAGCGATCCTACTTATCCGGTAATCTCGTGCAAATCCTTAAATTACGAAAAATCCGTTGCAATTTGTCAATCGCCGGGCTTGGAGGTACGCGTTCGTGTAATACCTCATTGAGCTTCTCTTTCGAGATTAGCCGTACCGCTTTGTGTGATGACAAACTCCCCGTCCAGGCGATGGTTTTGCCCCGTATCACTGCATACAAACCCCCAGAGTTTAATTTAGCTGATTTCTCTCCTCCTCGCAAAAAGTTAGATCTTGCAGATCCAAACCCCCCTCGGTCGCTTGCGATAGAATTGCTAATCGGTGCTGACTATTTCTCAAGTATCATACTGCCTCAAACTCGTCAAGGACGACCTAATGACCCAGTTGCCCAATTGACCATATTTGGTTGGATCCTCACTGGACTGATTCCTACGGTCAAAAAACCTGAAAATTTGGTGCACGCACATCATGCTGCAATGCAAAAACCCCCGATATCTCGGAATTTTTGAAATCTGAGCGCATTTCCGCTTCACCTCCATTTACTCAGGACAAACTCGACAGCGAAGCCCACTTCCATTCAGCGCATACACGCTTGCCTGACGGATCGTATATGGTTCGTTTGCCTTTCAAGCAATCCCCCCACACCCTCGGGGACTCGCGAACGCAGGCGCTAAAGTCGTTCCATCGCTTGGAAAAACGACTTGCTCGCAATTCTAAGCTGCGAGAACCCTACGTCGATTCCATGGACAAACATGAACAGCTAAATCATATGGAAAAATGTCCTCCCGATAAAATAGGTGACCCTTCGATCAATCTCATCCCCCACCACCCCGTACTCTGCGAAGACAGTGTCACGACCACTCTGCGAGTGGTCTTCAACGGTTCATTCCCGATGGGTAATGGCAAATCATTGAATAATATATTACCCTCTGGTCCAAAGTTGCAAGAGGACATCACCTGAATAATTCTCCGCTGGAGACAGCATCAATTCGTGTTGTGCGCAGACATTGCGAAAATGTTTCGCCAAATCCTCGTTCACCCGGATGATAGGCATATTCAATCTATCTTCTGGCGATCTCGCCCCGAAGAGCAGCTTTGTATCTATATTTCGGTCACACTCGTGTACGGTTTAACCTAATTACCATATTTAGCACTGCGAGTATTAGCACAACTTGTTCAAGACGAATGTCTGAAGTATCCCCTCGCAGCTCCTGTACTCGAAGAAGACACATTTGTCGACGACACGTTCATGGGGGGCGACAACCCCGGGCAAGCCATTTGCATCCGTGATCAACTGATCAAACTGACTGCTGCTGGCCAGTTGACACTTCGTAAGTGGGCAGGCAATTCCCCCGAGTTACTTGTAGGTTTATAAAGATCATGGTGTCGCTGTAGACATTGCCAGTCAGCCAGAAGCTGATATGAAAGTCCTCGGAATCACTTGGTCCCCATCCCATGACACCTTCAAGTTCAAAGTAACCATAGCTCCGGTCGTGAATGTGACCAAGCGATCTATTTTTCCCTCAGTAGGTAAACTTTTTGATCCCTTCGGTTGGTTAGCGCCCACAATAGTACGCGCAAAAGCGCTTATGCGATCCCTCTGGCCCCTCAAATTTCATTAGAACCAAAATTTGACCCCGGAATTGATTTCTAAATGGAGATAATTTGAGTCTGAACTCTCTGAGATAGAAAAAATCTGTATTCCCCGTTGGACACAATTCCGTCTGGCTGTAGTGAGTGTTCAAATCCACGGGTTTGCTGATGTTGCTCCTCAAGCCTGCTCAGCCGTTGCGTACTTGCGCATCATCACAACAACTAATGGAATAGTGGTCAGTTTTTCAATGGCTAAAACCAGAGTTAGCCATCTCAAAGAGATGACTTTGTCTCGTTTGCATTTGCTAGCAGCAGTGCTCTTTGCGCACTTGCTCACCCACGTCCAAACTTCTTTGAAAGACGAGCCTTTCAAACGTGGGTATGTCTATTGTTGGATGAGTTCTACAACCACTCTAGGTTGGGTCACAGAGGATCATGCCACATGGAAACAGTTTGTTTCGAATACAGTATCGCATATTCAAACCTCTCAATCCAAAGCTCATTGGAGATTCATCCCTCCTGAGATGAACCCTGCACATTACGCAGCCTTTGGGCTCTCAGCCCTTGATTGAGTTCAGAATCAGCTGTGTTCGCGTGGCCCGATTTGGCTCTCTATACCCGAAACCGAGTGGAATAAAGAAGCCCCTCTCCCTATAATTGAAGAAGAAAAGGAAAAGGTGAGTACTGCTCATCATGCGCATCCCACAGATGAGTGGGCTTTCTTGAAGTCGACAAACTCTTGGGCTCATCTTCTGCGCATCACAGTTCTTGTGATGAGATATTGTGAGGCCTTAAAAATCAGGCGATCCCCTCGAATTTCGAAAATTCGACCTTATAAAGAGTCCCCAATCAATGACGATGACCTTCGTCGTGTCACTGATTTTTGGGTAAAATATGTTCAAAATAGAACATATTTCTCAGAACTCGAAGACTTGAAAAATACGTCGAAATTGCCAAGACAGTCAAGGCTCTCGAAATTGACCCCGTTCCCGGATGACGATGGTATCCTCAGAGTTGGAGGTCGCTTGCGACACTCTCAGCTTCCCTACTCCCAGAAACACCCCCCGATTCTGCCCAAACACCGTGTGTCTGAGCTCATAGTAGCTCAACTCTACCAAAACTTACTACACCCGGGCACGAGTCTAATTCTGCCCGTCTTACGTCAGCAGTACTGGATCGACGGTGACCGAAACATGGTCCGCTCGGTATCCCATAAATGTGTGGTCTGCGTTAGATATCGCGGAGAGCTCATGACTCAGATCATGTCAGATTTGCCCAAAGTACGTTGTACAGCCTCCAGTTCCTTTTTTCATACAGGTGTGGACTATGCCGGACCGTATAATGTCCGAAACCACTCTGGTCGAGGTTCTAAATCACACAGAGCGTGGATAGCAGTTTTTGTTTGTTTTGTGACCCGCGCCCAGTATTTGGAATTACTCAATGACTACTCAGCTGTCACTTTTTTGGCCGCGTTGGATCGCTTCGCAGCACGACGTGGTACACCCTCTGACATGTACAGTGATTGTGGATTGACCTTTACAGGTGCAAATCGCGAATTGAGAGAAAATTTCAAGTCTGTCACCCAAGACCCATCAGTACGTGCCCGTCTGGCTGCTGATGGGATCAACTGGCACTTCTCCCCTCCCTCAGCTCCACATTTTGGAGGGCTGTGGGAGGCCGGAGTGAAAAGTGTTGAATTGCATCTTACTAAAATTCTTGGGAATCACACTCTCACGTACGAAGAATTCTCGACTGTACTCTGTAAGATTGAATGTTGTTTGAACTCGCGTCCTATTGCACCTCTTGATCATGACCCGGAAAACTTCTCAGCCCTCACACCCGAGCATTTTTCAATTGGAAAATCACTCAAGGTAGTGCCTAGTCCATCCTTTCTGGATACGTCTGAGTCTAGACTCTCTCGATGGCAGTTGATACGCCGACTCAGTCAAGAATTTTGGAGAGTATGGTCAAATGACTATCCACGTTCACTTCAAAAACGAAGTAAATGGCTCAAGCAAAAGACTGAAATTGCACCAGGAGACTTGGTTTTGATTTCACATCATAATTTGCATCCTTCGGCATGGGAACTTGGTCGTATTGTTGATTGCTTTCCCGGTCCAGATGGACATATTCGAGTTGTTAGAGTCAAAACGGCAAAATCTATTCATGACCGACCCATAGCCAAGTTGTGCAAGCTATCAATCAGTGAAAATGATTCTAGCTCGTAAGTTACTCTTCCCTATCGAAAATCGCATTTATGTTTACGTCTAATGACCAATCATCAAATTTTGAATTCATCATATCCTTAAAGTTTCTCATTTTGTTTGTATTATTCTTTTGCGATATCTTCTATCTCGCACGCGGGCATATGTTCAGGAATAATATAGTAGAGCGAGAAGCGCTCGTTTAGTTTAAAGTTTGGAAATGGTCACATGACCTCACTCACACCGCTGTGGGCTCATATGTGTGTATCTCTCCTCACCGGTGGCAGCTCGCGCTGCTCCGGAAATCAGTTATGCCAATGCACTGGCCCACGGCGCACCTCTCGCTATAGTGCCCCGTGTAAAATAGAAAATAACCTCACGATCTAACGATGAAAGTGCACGATCCCGCGGACCGTGATCCTCTGTGCGAGTTGCACACACAATTAATATCGCGAGTGAACTGTGTATTTTAGGTGTAAGTTTAGTGAATAAATTGTGTCAGATCAACACGCCGCATTTCGCACTCACTACACCTGAGTGTCCTTGCTCCAGCTTCCTCATCCTTGTATGCAGCAGCCCCCTAAGGGAAAGCCCTCCGCTCCCGAACAACTTCCACATCATCTTGCTCTGCAATATCATCAAAAGTCTTTGGATCACTTGTAATAATTGCAGACTCCGTAGGTTGCAGCTCTGACATTAGAATCGAACAAATCCGTTCGTGTTTTGCAATGGAAGTAGATTCGAAGGGAGAATTCCTGTCCAAATAACTTGCACATAGTGCATTCTGCACGACACTTCCATCGATCTCACCCCAAGCATTTCTTACCCAATTTGCAACTTCTTTTGGAGCAGGCTCAACAAAATTTCCTCGAGCATTTCTAGTTATCCTATTTTCAATGTAGTCATTGATTTCCATACGTAGAAATTCTTTGAATGGCTCATTGATAGTAATGTCAAGTGATTGTAAATATCCTGTCATGCCAGCTGATATCATTATTTGGTTAATTTTTCTCTGTTTGAGGGGATCCTTCATAGCAATAGCACGATGCGTGCTAGCTGAATCCCAAACTATGAGACCTCTCTTACCACCTCGTACAAAAAATGGACCCCGCACAATAGTTGAATCAATCCACTTTCTAATAACTCCCTGAGTCGCCCAAGCTTTTGGAGACTGAATGACATGAATCGCTCTCCAAATTCTTTTCTCCCTTGCTGATGATCATTGGGATGACTTTTTCACCATTGAGACGAATGGCCAAAATACACTATACTCGAACACTTTTGTAACCAGTCGAAGGTACATAGATTGACGTTGCACCTACACGATTGATCGTAGTTTGGTCTCCCTGGCCCATATGGACTGCAGTTTCATCCATGGCTATAGCATGTGCTAGCTCGTACTGAGTAAGATCTGCGTTATCAACAAATGATTTATATGCAAGTGCACGGGTAACGACTTGAGCATCTTGCAGTTTGAACAGGGTCGTATTCTTCGTAGGCTCGAATCATAATGAAGTAGAAAATTGCGCAGCCACCTGTTTGAAGCTTTGAATTTATCACGAGATATGTCAAAATCCTGTGCCAATTTGAGAGCCATATCTTGGATTGAGCTCCTGGTAACCACAAAAAATCGATCGTCTATCGACTACCCACTCATAGACTGGATCTTCTAGTTTTGGAGATGTTGGATGACGACCTGAACCAACTTTTTCCTCCTTACCATAGATAGATTTTGACCTTGAGACTCTTGAACAATTCTTCGTTTGAAATCGACAGAATACTGCTTTCTTGCTGTATTGTTCATTTCGTCTGCAAATAATGAATCACATATCAATATTGTGATTCATAACGATCCTACGTGAATTTCATATCTATTTTTAAAGCCGGTCGACTTTTATAGTCGATTGGCTTGAAAAATCGAAACACTCACTCAGTGTTCATCTCGTCGACGCTGACAATCTACAGTAACTTCATCAATGTGAACATCTACGTGGGCTCTCTTGCGGTTGCGTTCATAATTGTGTCAACGGGTACATTGAGAAATACCAGAGCGATCTGCTCTAGCCAATATGCAGGAAACAATCTGAACAGAAATCACAATTGCTTCATGAGAAAAGTGCGAGAATCACAAAACCTGGGATGAATATTTATACACTTTCGAGATTTGAAATGATTCAAAATATCACGGACACTCACTTTATATGTGATTTGCTTCACCACTGTCTCAAACGTTCTGTAAATGTTATGACTCTGTATCGTCATCCGATTATCCGTACAATCCAGGTTTGGAATATCGATACGTAGGAATCTTTTTATCAGATCAATATGAAGACAGATTTCTGGATTTCTCACTTCATCACCAGAGGGTTAGGATAAAGGAGCGTAACCGAGTCAATTCAAAGACATTCCATTTTGAGGGATAGCTTATACTTGAGGGGTGTCTTATATTTGAGGGTGTCTTATATTCGAGATAGGTCTTATATTTCACCGGGTCCTCGATAGGGGTGTATTATATTTGACGAGGTCGTATATTCGAGCATGTCTTATAATAGGCGGAACACGGTATGTTACCGGCAGAATTAGAAATCCGGTAATTCGCGTAATGCCTAGGAAGTTCGCGAAATGACTGTGCTCTCCGGTCAAACTCCAAATGACAGAGAACATTCCCGGCATTTCGTAAAATGCCGAAAAGATTTCGACAAGAGCCGAAATTGGATAGAACGCCATAGCTATATGTGAAAGATCCATAGAAAATGAGCAATTCCGCGCGAATTTGGACAACGAAAAGCACACATGTCTCAGACTGCTTTTCCACCACTTTATTCGATTATATGGTACCGAGGATGAACTCTTCATCTATCATGGAAATCAAAAGAATTCTCTACATCTTGGGGAAAATTCTCCTGATAGTGTTTGTTGGAGGAAGAGATATCATATTCTTCAACTGAATTGGCGTGATTCCAACTTGAAGCAAGATACAAGCACGCGGTTGGTGGCATTTGAAAAGTTTGTGGAGAATCTGTCGAATTACGTCTTCACGAAATTTTTTTGAGTTCGTGGACGTCCCCAAGAAGTAATAAAATGGAAAACAGAGAAAAAGTTCCTCAGGAACCTATTCTTTCATAGTGTGGGAATACACATCCTTCGGATTGCCACTGAACGTAAGGTCGTATCTTGCTCCAAATCGGAATTACGCCGATTTGACTGAAAAAAAGATAATATTTCTGACCCAAAGACTATCAGAGAGATATCCTCAAGGATATAAGAGGATTTTCTCAAACTCTACAGTAGGTGAGAAGTTCATGTCCGGGACCATAGAATCGAATGAAATGGTAAAAAACAATTGGAGACACGTGGGCACTTCGTTTTCCGCTTCCACGCAAAATCACCCATGTTGTACGGGTCTTTCATATTAAAAAGAGTCGCTCCCTCCAATTTCGGCTTTTGTCGGAATTTTTTCGGCATTCCGCGAAATGTCGGAGATTTTCTCAGTTATTTCGAGTTCTACCGGGAAGCACAGTCATTTCGCGAACTGCCTAGGCATTACGTGAACTACCGGATTTCGAATTTTGCCGGTAATATACAACATGATTGTAAAGTACTCGACCAGCCGAGAAATTCTGAAAGTCCGACGCGTTGTGAGTTTTGCAAAATTTTCACGAAGTTATTCGAGTCGATTTGAAAGTTTGCGTGGATGCTGAAAATTATCAGATTTTTGGGATCAGGTGGATCAGGAAAGGAATCAGAGGGATCAGTCGCGCGAGGATCACATGGGATCAGCAGAGGGATCAGTTTGTTTTGCTGCCACACACGTGGTCTGGTCTCGAGGTTATGTGTCGGTGCGTCAGTCTCAGTATTCGCGGCCCGAGAAGGCGGTTGTCGGATTTGGTGGCGGTGTAGATGGTGAATTTTGCGACTGCCGTGCTCTTTATCATGTTCCTGGGCCTCGGGGTTGCATGGGCCCGTGCTGTTTGTGTTTCTTGCATAGCCGCGAGAGTGATTTTCTAGGAGTGCCGAGTGCGTTGGGGTGGATTTTTAATTTTGCCGCTCTCGTTCATCGTGCATGAGGGCGAAATAACATGGCCGGAACGGAAAAAAACTTCCGAAAAGAAATGTATGCTGCTACTTATGGAGGTTAGGTCTGTCGTCATATGATATTTCGATAAATTTTATTCATAGTTCTACGTTTTAAAAAATCACAAAAATCTATAAACTTCATAATCTACATCGGGGGATGGCTTCTTAATGATATATGAGGTATTAATATGAAACATCAACTTTGATGAGGTATTGTTGTTGACGTTCGAACGAATTTTTGTCGCCGGCGAAATGGGTTCTACAATTTACATGGGCAGAAAACAGTCCAAATTTGCCGTCCGGATATAATCATTATTCGGAAAAGCAGGGAAGATCTCTTGTAATGATTATCAAAACCGATTAATGATCGACCAATAATCGATATTAACTGTCTCAAGCCATGTCAGAAGCTTCAAAAATGTTGTAATTTGCATTGCATATTTGGCGAACCCAGCCGTTCTGATGGGTATTTTTCCCGTCCATGTAAATTGGAATCGTCCATCTTTCCGGCGACGGCTTCGCTCTGATTGATCGGTTTTCTTCCGGCCGACTCACTTTACCGTTCCGGCCGAACTTTTTCCGGATCCATGTAATTTTGCGCTGAAGTCGCCTCGCCTGCTGCACCAGAAAGCATTGCTGGTACACATATGAATTTGAATTGTCTGTAGCTAAACCTTGGCTTTTTATTCTAGAGTGGAAGAAAAGTGAAAATGAGTCTAAGTCGTAAGATTAATCTGAAATACGTGATTAGGAAAAAGATCTTTTCAAAATCGTATATTTTTGAGTTCATCTTGTGGTTTAGTCTAATTTGGACTAGAAATCGAAATTCTGGGAATACTACTTCGGTCGTCCACAAATTCGCTTTCATGCAGCATTTTTGGAGAAAAACGTCTCAAAGAGTGAGATGTAACGGTGTTTGGCCCGGGTTTTGGATGATTTCGGGGACGACCGAGATGTTTGGGTAAGGGTGGCTCATAAGATAAAAACTTCGACACTTTCTGTCGAGGCATGCAGCATATGGCCTATAGGACTGTCGTGCAGGTGACCAGGTTGCGGAGGTGGTACCACCGCATTATAGCTCACTAAACCCCATCTGCTTGCGCAAGTTTGACAGAAATTTGGATTTCTTTGCGCAGGCGTAAAAACGCCGGCTTGTTGCGGCTCAATCGCTCATGCTTGGAATACAACTGCACGTTTCCATGCATCGTACTTACACTTTTGGAGGCAGAATTGACAACAATCGAGATGCTCGGTCGGTTGGGCGCAGATCCACCAGAGAACAAATTCCTTGTGGATTAACATAATTCTCGACACAATAGCGACCTTCTGGAACGGACGCCGGCCCTATACCAGATCCCGCATTCAGTCTCATTCGGTAAATGGGCTGATCCACTCAAATACCAACGCAGTATCTGTGTAGAACTCGTTAGACACGAATTAAGCACCCACTCGGGATTGTATCGACACCATACCAGATGCTCGGTCATTTGGGCGCATGATTACGATAGATTCTTATTCCTCGTCAACTGACATGAATCTTGACACAAGAACCATCTGCCTTACGGATGCCTTGCTGAAAGTCGATGTGGTCCTCCAACGGTCCTCGGCGAGTATCGATATGGTCCCATTTCGGGTCCTTAGAGAGTGTCGATCTAGTTCTATACCGGTCCTCGGCGAGTGTCGATGTGGTCCTCTACCGGTCCTCGTGAAGTGTCGATCTGATCCCGTACTGGTCCTCGACGAGTGTCGATGGGATTCCATACCGGTCCTCGGCGAGTGTCGACGGCGTCCTATGCTGGTCATCGGCGAGTATCGATCTCGTCCTGTACCGGCCCTTGGACAGTGTGATTCTGATTCCGTACCGACACTCGCCGAGAACCGGTACGGGACCACATCGACACTCGCTGAGGACCGGTAGAGGACCACATCGACACTCGCCGAGGACCGGTATGGGACCCCATCGACACTCGCCAAGGACCGGTACGAGACCAGATCGTCACTCGCTGAGGATCGATAGAAGACCAGATCGACACTCGCCAAAGACCAGTACGGGACCAGATCGACACTCGCCGAGGATAGGTAGAGGACCACTTCGACACTCGCGGAGAACGCGTACGGGACCAGACCGCCACTCTCTGGGGACCCGTACGAAACCAGATCGACACTCGCCGAGTACCGGTACGCGATCAGATCGACACTCGCCAAGGACCGGTACGAGACCAGATCGACACTCGCCGAGGACCGGTAGAGGACCACTTCAACACTCGCCGAGGACGGGTACGGGACCAGATCGCAACTCTCTGGGGACCCGTATAGGACCAGATCGACACTCAGAGAGGACCGGTACAGGACCCCATCAACACTCAACTGGACCAAATCTCGACTGAGACGACTGGGTCAATTCTTACCAAGAAAATCTTTTGGTATTTTCCCCCCAAATAGTCCCCCCCCCCCGGTGATCATGCGCCCAAATGACCGAGCATCTGGTATGGTGTCGATACGATCCCGAGCGGGTGCTCAATTCGTGTCTAACGAGTTCTACACAGATACTGCGTTAGGATTTGAGTGGATCAGCTCATTTACCGAATGAGACTGAATGCGGGATCTGGTATAGGGCTGGCATCCGTTCCAGAAGGTTGTTATTGTGTCGAGAATCATGTCAATCCACAAGGAATTTATTCTCTGGTGAATCTGCACCAAACCAACCGAACATCTCGACTATCGTCGATTTTGTCCCCAAAGTTGTGAGTGTGATGCAATGGAACGTGCAGTTGTATTCCAAGCATGAGCGATTGAGCCGCAACAAGCTGGCGTTTTTACGCCTGCGCGAAGAAATTCAAACTTATGAAGGTTTTGACGTGGCTCGACACAGTTAATATCGATTATTGGTCGATCTTTATCAAATTTTGAATTTTTCCCGCCCACGTGATTTGTAGAACCCATGTTTGCCGGCGACGAAAGTTTGTTCGAACGTCAACAACAATACCTCATCAAAGATGATATTTCATATTAACACCTCATATATTTTATAATAAACCCAGACCTAACCTCCACAAGTAGCAGCATACATTTCTTTTCGGAGGTTTTTTTCCGTTCCGGCCATGTTATTTCGCCCTGATGCACGATGAACGAGAGCGGCAAAATTAAAAATCCACCCCAACGCACTCGGCACTCCTAGAGAATCACTCTCGCGGCTATGCAAGAAACACAACTAGCACGGGCCCATGCAACCCCGAGGCCCAGGAACATGATAAAGAGCACGGCAGTCGCAAAATTCACCATCTACACCGCCACCAAATCCGACAACCGCCTTCTCGGGCCGCGAATACTGAGACTGACGCACCGACACATAACCTCGAGACCAGACCACGTGTGTGGCAGCAAAACAAACTGATCCCTCTGCTGATCCCATGTGATCCTCGCGCGACTGATCCCTCTGATTCCTTTCCTGATCCACCTGATCCCAAAAATCTGATAATTTTCAGCATCCACGCAAACTTTCAAATCGACTTGTATAACTTTGAAAAAATTTTGCAAAACTCACAACGCGTCGGACTTTTGAAATTTCCCGGCTGGTCGAGTACTTTACAATCATGTTGTATACACAATGAAAACTAATCTAGGGACTATAGCATTCACCTAGGGACATTTGTGACGCGAGGTCGGCAACCCTGATTTCGATTTTATGTTGGCAAGCCTGATATGGGGATTTGGGTTGGGAGGGGACCCTCCATGTCTCTTATTTGTTATATGATAGTATTTAACTCGCGTTATTCAATTAATGCCTCACGTCGCTCGGTTTCGTAAGTGTTTCCGAGAGGCGTATTAGTTTTCCAAAATGCCCTTCCAAATCAAATGAGAAATTGTTTCTCAGAAATTTTATATATTTAGTTGAGCGATGGTTTTTCACATGGTTTTGAACTCATGGAGACCATAAAAAATACCATCACTCAACTCACTGTATAAAAATGGTACAGAACATATTTTCAATTGATTTGAAAGAGCATTTTGAGAAACCAATACGCCTCTCGGGAACTCTTACAGGCCGAGTAATGCGAGGCATCACGCTAGTGTCAAGATTAATTCCAAAAAAATTTATAGAGTTAAGTCCATTTGGAACCATACGTTATAGTTACCGATGATGCAATTTTTGTTAAGATAACAAAAAGGATAACGATACTTCGTATGTATCTATGTATAATCGTTGGATGTATAATCGCACTATAAAAGAAACTTTTAAAAACCTTCAATCAATTGGTCGAATGAAAAATTCAACCAGCTGGTTGAATAAGAATTCAACAATTTGGTTGAAAATTTTACCGGTTTGGTGGAAAATTCAACCAGTTTCTCCAATCAATTGGTTGAATCATCTGTTCAACCAGCTGATTGAATTTATCATTTAACTATTTAGTTGAAGTTTCTTGGGCAGTTTTTTTATAGTGCGGTGTATATGTGAGTTTGGAGGGCGTATACTGAATTAAACTCTAAAGGACCCCGCACCAAATACATTGTTTTTGGGTCTCTGTGATTTTTCAACGAGACTTGGCAGACAGATAGATTGAAATGCGCTGAACAAATGTTCAAAAAGAGTCGAGTTTCTATCGGTTACGGTTATTGAGATATTTGTCCCAAAAACTGTGAGAAATGCAGGCCATTGTGGAGGTTAGGATAGCGAATCGAGCGTCAACATTGGCACAATGTATACATATAGCATTTTTGCACTCAGCGCTCTTTTGCAGTTTTTGGGCGGCTTTGGGGTTGCAGTAGATAGATTTATGGTTAAAAAAAAGCAATGGAAACCTCAAAATTTGAGCTTGAATGATTTATCAACGAAAACAAGGCCTGAATATCGTTTGCTAGCTGGCTCGAATATTCAAGCCTACTCGAATGCTGAGTTTCGGGTCGCGTTACTCGGTCTTTGTGTCATTTCTTACTCAAGATGTCAAGGACTGAAATAAATACAGGTCTTACTGATGAAGTATAGATTTTTTTTATTCAAATAGTGTCTAGATTATTCGAGTTGAATACTGCAAGGTCTTCATCATGTGCGTGAACAGAATATCCACTTTTTCATGTTCTTATAAAAGAAAGGAAGAATAGACAAGTTGATCCATTGACCGATTGATTAATTAGTGGAATGATAGAAATATTGATTGATTCATGAGAATGATATCATCTTGGATCATAAGTCACGCAAGGTAGACTAGAATTACCCATGTAGGTATATTAGGGTAACACTTATTCCCCAAGTTTCTGAACTTTGAGGCATGAAATGGAAGGAATCCATTTGGAGGCTGTGTTCGATGCTGTACTGGAAATATGACTCAATTACCATGAAAATGCGACCCCGTTGTTTATAATCCGATATTTCCAGTTTATTTGACGAGCTTCCCAAGTTAACGTACTATCGGATAGATAAAAAAATTAGAGTAAAATTTTTGGCGTCTTGAGATTTTCGTTGACCTCAAAAGCTCAAGAAAACGGTGATTTTAAATCCACCATCACTCCAAGAATACTTTTGAGTGGAAGAGGTGATTTACAAGCAAGTAGGGGAAGGATTATTACTCTGCATTTTGCTTTAAAGAACTCCAAATTCGCTGATCAGTATTATTCAACGGCTCCTCTATACGGCCGGACTCGCGTACGCGAAACAAGGGTTCTGTTGGACGACGCATGTGACGTCTCAGCCGAAAAAATCCCTAGGGAATCCGTCGCGTACGCAAAAGAACGCGGCCCCTGGGCCCAGCCTTCGCGTACGCGAAAGGGCCCATTCTTTGCGTGCACGAAAGATTTCGGAAAGCCGCCTCGTAAAAGTCTTCGCGTTTGCGAACTGGAGAATTCTTCGCGTACGCGAAAGGAGCCCATTCTTAGCGTACGCGAAAATTTTTCGGTTCGCGCCCGCGAAGACTTGCGAGGCGGCAGCGTGTGAGCGTACGCGCATACGCTCGCGCTCAAAGCACTCAATGCAGGGAATTCCATGAAGCAGCCTTACCAGTCGTTTTCTACACAGAATTTCCCCAAGGGATGAGTTGTTTGATGTTTAGTGGGCTCCGAGTAACATTATCGAACCAAAAACCAAGTTTCTCCATGTTTTTCCACAACCAATCAGAGCAAAAAATCAGCGTTGACCACCCTAAGAATTACCCGCTCTTTCATTATCGATGAAATATGGGACATATGACATTAGATGATGGTCCGGGTGACACCTTTGGGTCAAAAAAGGAATTTTCTTCGTGTTTTTTCATGAACAAATAGGATAAACCAGCAGTGGTGGTACCACGAGCCTTTTCGGGGAAAAAATATAGGTTGGGCAACGGTCCCACGACTCACTATCCGAATTGGTGACCAACCATCTTAGTTTGCAAAGACTGCAGTCTTTGAAAACTACATGTAACTCTGTTTGGGATCAGAAACTAAGCAAAAGCAAAATGAGTGGTCACCAATCCGGATACTGAATCGTAACAATGTTGCTCTACCTATATTTCTTTCCGAAAAGGCTCACCCAGCCAACGCTAATGTTTTTCTTCATTTGTTCGTGGAATAACACAGAGAAACTTGATTTGTTGAATTGATAACGTCACTCTGGGCCCACCAATCATAAACCAACTCTTCCCTTGGGGAAATCCCGAGTGGAAAACGACTGGTAAGGTTGCTTCATGAAATTCCCTGCATTAAGTGCTTTGAGCGCAAGCGTATGCTCGTACGCTCACGCGCTGAGCGCATCTTATGGAGAACGAGCCATTGGTCACTTGTGAAAATTCTGAATAAGGAACGACTGCTAAAGCTTTTCCATGAAATTCGTTGCATTAAATACTTTGAGCGCTAGCGTATGCGCGTACGCTCACAAGCTGAGTGCATCCTAAGGCCCGTTCTACATAGGATGCGCTCATCGTGTAAGCGTACGCGCATACGCTTGCGCTTGAAGCATTTGATGCAAAAAATTCCATGAAGCAACCTTGGTCGTTCTCTTTACTAAGAATTTTCACAAGTGGAGAGTTGGTTGATGATTGGTGAGCCTCAAATGACATTATCGAGCCAAAAAATCAAGTTTCTTCATGTTTCACCATAAACAAATACAGAAAAACATCAGTGGTGCCACGCGAGCCTCTTCGGGAGGAAATACAGGTTGAGCAATGTTTTCACGATTCAGTATCCGGATTGGTGACCGCTCATCTTGCTCTTGCCAAGTTTCTGATCCCAAACAAGGTTTCAGTTTTCGCAAGCTACGACGGGTGGTCACCAATCCGGACACTGAATCGCAAAAACGTTGCTCAACCCGGATTCCCTCCCGAAAAGGCTCGCGTGGCCAACGTTGATATTTTTCTGTATTTGTTTGAGGAAAAAGATGAACGAATTTGATCTTTTGGCTTGATAATGTCACTTGGGGCCCATCAATCATCAATAACTCTTCACTCGTCAATATTCCAAATAAAATACGACTGCTAAGGCTGCTTCATGAAATTCTCTGCATCAAATGCTTCAAGTGCAAGCGTATATGCGCGTACGCTCACGTGGTGAGCGCATCCTATGTAGAACGGGCCTATGTAGAACGAGCCTTTCCAAAATTTTTCGCGTACGCGAAGGGGGCCATGGTTTCGCGTGCGCGAAAATTTTGCAAGGTGCCGGTCCGAATATGGAGAACAGGCATATTCTCGCGTACGCGAAGAGGAAAGCCTTCGCGTACGTGAAGAAATCCTGATTTCGCATACGCGAAGAATTCCTGATTTCGCAAACGCGACAATGGCGTGGAATTGGTTCTCGCTTCAATACAAACTCATACGAGGGCACCTGCTCCGTGCGTAAGCAGCTGAAATTCGAAATCCTATCCTCGCATGACCTATAGGTCGGAATTGGAACTTTGCGAATGCTTAAGGTGTCTTTCGCGTGTGCTACATCGGTTCGGGGTCGAATTTTCGCGTACGCTTGAGATGTCTTCAACGTGTGCCACAATCCAAATCGAATTTTAGCGAGCGCTACACTCCTTGAATCTTACCTTGGAATGGAACTTACGCGGATGATATCTTTAGCGTACGCGAAAAACAGATGTGAACTGTAGAGAACCCTAAAAAGCACTTCGCATACGCTTAACATGTCTCAAGCGTGCGCTACAATCCAAACTAAAATTTTGCATACGCTACTTCTCTTGAATTGTTATCATAGCGCACCCAAGAATACCCTCTGCGTGCGCTACACCTAGTGATTTCATCTTCGCGTACGCCAACGATGTCGTTTGCGTGCGCTACAATTGGGAATTCAACCTTCGCTCACGCTCGAGGTGTCATTATCGTGCGCTAGAATCCTGATTCAACTATCACGTTCGTGAAAATCCTCGAATTTCATGTTGCAGATGGAAAACTGAGCTCTCTATCACTATGAGGAATTTACCGACAAGTCTCGCAAAATAATCAGCTCAATTCAACATGATCTTCGTAGAAATTCTTCATCGAACTAACTGACAATAATCGGACAGATGATGATACAACGCACGCCGTTCTTGGTTGTCTCGCTGATTTGGAGGAGCAAGCCAATTTGATCCCGTACTGGTCCTTGGCGAGTGTCGATTTGGTCCCGTACCGGTTCTAGGCGAGTGTCGATTTGATACGGTACTGGTCCTCGGTGAATGTCGATCTGGTCTCGTACCGGTCCTCAGGGAGTGTCGACGTGGTCTCGTACCGGTCTGCAGGGAGTGTCCATTAAGTCCTCTCACGGTCCTCGATGAATGTCGATCTGGTCCGGTAATGGTCCTCCGCGAGTATCAACGTGGTCCCGTACCGGTGATGGAAGAATGTCCCTTCAGTCCTCTACCGGTTCTCGGTGAGTGTCAATCTGGGCCCACACTAGCCCTCAAATATAGTTTATATGGTCCTGTACCGATCCTCTTCGAGTAGCGATCTAGTCCTGCACCGGTCCTCGGCTAGTTCCACAGACGTGCTATCTGAGTCAGACGTCGTACTTAAGCAGATTCATTGTTACACCATACGACATTGCAAAGGTAACACAAGTTTGGCCTTACTCGTGAGTTGCCAGGTGAAGTTTGCGTTTCATCACGACAGGATTGAGACGAATAAAATGTGACATAGTGAGAAAGCCAATCAAATCTTACTGCTATTTCTATTCACTCCAGCACTTGGGAGAGTATCCCATACGAGTCCGTGGCGAGAGTCGAACGGTGCGGTGGGACCAGTACGGGAGCAAATTGACACTTACCGACGACCGGTACAGGACTGAATGGACACTTGACGAAGACCGGTGTGGAACCAGATCGACACTCACCGAGGACCAATAATCCCAAGCTCAATAATCTATTAAAATTGTACAATAATGTCAACGAGTGATTTCGGACGAAAATATGGGTGATTAACCGATGATTTTTGCCGTGAGCGTGATTGCTCTTAACTCGATGACGACTGGATAGAATTTACCTTGATTCAATTTGAGTTGTAGGCGAAGGGATAATCTTAATGACGAATGATCGCAAACAATGACATCATTGGTGGTTATTGAGATATCAACAAAACCTGGGTTGGGTCCGAAAGGATAAAAGTAACGACAAAATTGGGTCTTGGACTTAGCTAGTGACAATACGGGCACGTGTAGTGGGTTTGGTTCTAGTTGTTTGTTCACTCCTTTCCTCGAACTACCCTAGGAAATCGCTAGCAGCTCTGTGAATTGATTCACCTTGCTATATAATTGAATTGAAGGGTTAAAAATAGGTTTTCATCGTTCGAGTCGGTCTGCGAAAAAATTAATGATTCCATCTTGGTGAAACGAATATAACGGAAAATCGCCCCGTGGAATTCCTAGAAGTTAGATGATCCACGTACGTTACTACTCAGAACCCTTCCATGATGTGAAATTGAGAAATAAAATAAGTAAGTGTCATCGGCGGAGAAAAAATGTTTGTACTCGAACGTGAAATCAAAGCGTGCGCAATCGCTGATAGCTCCAAATCTAAGGCATGAAATGAGGCTCACAATAGCTTGTTTTGAATCTGAGGGACTATTTGAATATTATCGACGTAGAACCGTCGATTACATTCATCTGCGCTGATTGCGAATGAATTTTAGAGGGTTCCGGAAGTTGTCGACTGACGCGAAAATCTACCTATAAAACCTATACTTCCGAAGTATATGGATCCAAAATGATTTTCTCGTGGTCATCACACTTCCTTTGATGTGATTCATATGACCTCGTTAAGTCAAAATCGAGGTGAGATAAGTGCAAGATTCGAGTAAAGTTGAAAACTTGGGCCAAAATGTACGCTCGGCAACCGAAACTCAGTCGGGGGAATATCTATGATTTGCACTGCTTCATTTAGGTGGAGTTTATGGAGCTGCCCGGATCGAACATGAGCATGGGAGAGTCCGACGAGATATTGACATTTCAGGTGAAACTAAGCGTATGCGATGCATTCCGGAACACTGATAATTTTATTTCAACCCCGGTGGATCTTACATTCATTCTTGTGTTGACGCTGATTTTACATTCAATGTTCAGAAGTATGAATTCATAGGGGAGTTTTGTGATCAATACCCCGTTGAAAAAAATTAAAGATTCGAATTCAACATCTCCCACGAAATGCGTTGCTTGTTATTGCGTTATTTGTTATTAATAACGGATAGAAGCTGCATTTTTGTGTGACATTCTTTCCAAGTATCATTTGCTCTATTTTATCATTTTGCTTCTGTCAACTCTACGATTTCAACCTACACCCCATCATTCAAACTCAATTTTATGAATATCATACCCTAGAATTTTTGACGACGTCACAACAGGCTTTCCGATGTCAAAAGTCGTGTTCATGTGGTTCTATTGAGATAATACTATTAAGTTATTACACTATTAAGATTTAAGCGTGAGCACCTAGGGAAAGAAATCGAAACTTGGGGAATAAGTGTCACCTTAATATACCTACATGAGTAATCGTAGTCTACCTTGCGTGACTTATGATCCAAGATGATATCATTCTCATAAATACATCGATATTTTTATCATTCAAGTAATTAATCAATCACTCAGAGGATCAACTTGTCTATTCTTCCTTTCTTTTATGAGAACACGAGAAAGTGTATATTCTGTCCACGTTCATGATGAAGAGCTTGCAGTATTCAACTCGAATAATCTAGACATTATTTGAATGAAAAAAAATCTATACTTTATCAGTAAGACCTGTATTTATTTCAGTCCTTGACATCTTGAGTAAGAAACGACACAAGGACCGAGTAACGTGACCCGAAACTCAGCATTCGAGTAGGCTTGAATATTCGAGCCAGCTAGCAAACGATATTCAGGCCTTGTTTCCGTTGATGAATCATCCAAGCTCAATTTTTGAGGTTTTCGTTGTTTTTTTTTTTAATTATAAATCTATCTACTGCAGCCTCAAAGCCACCCAAAAACTGCAAAAGAGCGCCGAGTGCAAAAATGCTATATGTATACATTGTGCCAATGTTGACGTTCGATTCGCTATCCTAACCTCCACAATGGCCTGCATTTTTCACAGCTTTCGGGACAAATATCTCAATAACCATAACCGATAGAAACTCGACTCCATTTGAACATTTGTTCAGCGCATTTCAATCTATCTGTCTGCCAAGTCTCGCTAAAAATTACAGGGACCCAAAAACAATGTACTTGGTGCGGGGTCCTTTCCACGTCCTTCCGACATACATATTCGAATGCACACACACACGCACACACACACACACACACACTCACACAAACACACGTACTCACACTCATACTTCAATGTCTAGAGTCGAACACACGTAAGTCATTCATCAATCCAACACCATTAATCTATGACATAAAGAACATCTTAAAAATATTTCAAAATCTATCTTGTCATAATTCCTCGTACATATTTATTTTAGATTGCACATTTATTTCACAATCTATTGATTCTTCTTTCCATCGCACTCACACACATACACACACACTTAAACACACACCCGTTCATACTAACACGCACCCCAACCTCATCTCACAAATGTCCACTTATCCGCTTTCCTAGTAACACACACTCATATACACGTATACACAGGCATGAACTTCACACATAAACAAAGAATGTAATACGTCATCAATCACCCGCGGCATCATATAACCGACACATAGAATCATCGGCGCCAATGTGGCTTCAGTTTATGCTATATATTTTACGGTATCTACATATGAGAGAGTGGGGAAATGCCTAATAGCACGCGCTTTTTGCTGGCTCTATAGTTTATCTTTTTCTCTCCCGCCACTCGCATCACCACATACCGATGATATATATTTTGTATCGGTTGGGATGAGGGAGGGGATAACACATATCCTGGTGCGCTGATTAACTGAAGAGCTCAGTCTTCCACTTGCTTTCCTCGCGGACACACCAGTGCGTTGGAAATTTGGAGAAGATTAGAGAATGCAGTACTATATCTAAGGTGAGTAACATGCGAAATATTTATTTATATTTAAATTGGAATAAGATTATTAATATAATGCTCTATATATCAATTTAATTTTTTTTTCAGATTCGTAACATGATGACACTGTCGTAAGCAGCTCGTATGAAGAAGAGCCACCAGATGGATCATTGGAAACTCATCAATCGATATTTCACGGATCTAATAAGTAAGTTGAATCTTTAAAATTATATTCCATCAAATAAGATGCCACAAATATAACGATAATATCATAAGTATTCACTCCATAGACATAATGAACATATACAGATATAATACATATGATAATTCTCTATAATTTACAGGCAATAGAGCTGTTGAACCAGCAACAAAACGAAGTCGGAAGAACGGAAGGAAGATGGACAACATCTATTCATCCCAAAGAAGAAACAAGGCGACAATAATAAGATCCATGAAACGGATTAAGGGGTAAGTAATATTTAAATTACATTCCAAATGCATGTATTTGAGATTACATTCTGCCTTTGAGATATCTTCACAAAGCGATGTAAACTCATGAGAATGTAGTATTAACAAAATTCATGAATATTACGAAAATATTTTCGTATTATTCATGAAGACTTCAACCAATTGGTTAAATGAAAGATCTCCTGATTGTTTGGATAGAGAACTTAATTATTTGATAGCAATATCAACCAAATAGTTGAAAAATTCAGTAATATTTCAACTAAACTGGTTAAATTTTTAACCTAATGGTTGAATTGGCTTTCAATCGACTGTTTGAATTTTTCATTCAACTAATTGGATAAAATTTCGAGAAATTTTTTATAGTGTATATTCACCGCGAAATTGGTATACATTTGAACTTTCAAAATTTTTTATCATTGTTCACTACGTGTACGTTCATTTGATATTCTCAATCATTCATTTTTTTTGTGAATTTTATTAGTTCTATCACAATACAGATCACAATACAGTAATATTAATGAGAAACATTTGCCATAATTTTTATCTCTTCAGAATCCTAAAACATGATAGATGCAACGAGATTTACGAAGATGGACCATTATTATCGACGTTGCCGATCATAGAAGATGATTCCGGAAAAATGAATGAGTTCTAGAATTTCTATATAAAATTGTTGAAAATCCCCAATAAAAATAATGAAAGATTCCCCCCTTCCCCATCCTATTTCCTGATCTCATTGTTATAATATTTTATCAATGTATACAATTTATTGTATTGAATGATTGAGATCAAGAAGCAAGCAGATAAGATTAGGAACAATCTCAGCAATTATGGAGACACAAGGTTAGTGAAAATTCAATTACCATCCCCGGTATTCTTGTATTCGTTCCAGTTGAGAAGAAAAAATAGAAATTCTCGCGATGACGGAAGAATCCCCCTCGTATCCTATGAATCTTCTCGACGCCCCATCGATTAGTATATAAGCATGCTTTTTTACATGATAGTTTAATCAATATGTCTCTACAAAGAATTTTTAATCCTTTTCACTCATCATAATGCGTAATATTATCTATAATGTTGATCGGTCAATAATATTTGCTCATATATCCTTTCAAAACAATGTATTCCTCAACATACATTACAGAAATTCGACTCTCAGCAACCACAATTCTTATATTTTTTGGAATACTACATTAACAACATTGCACACTGACACTACTTCTCAAGATTAAACTGTTAGATTCCTCTGATCTGAACATCGTCCCTTGGCCCGTTGAGGATGACCAATACGAATAAGGTTGATTTGACCATGAGTCTTTCAGTCATTGTGACGTGAAGTTACACCTACACATAAGACATTTCTCAATACTCATATACTATCATCATGATACACTCATCAACATTCATCTAAAATGCATTAAATACACATTAAGAAAAGTGAAGAAATGTCAAAAATATTAGAAATTCTTCGAAAAAGCTTCAACAATCAGTATATATGTATTTTCTCATTTCTCTTCATCAAAATATTCAAAATGTATATCTCTATCTTATAAATATATATGATATATGTAGTAGAACGTGAGTATATACACATGAAAGTCATGTGGATTTTTGAATGTGTAACAAGGTATAATAGAGGATATTTTTGGTTGGGAACATCATCCCAACCAGTCTCCTTGTTTATTGTCATTCGTCTCTCATACAACAATTTTAACATTTTCATCCTTCCAACATTAATATAATGAATTAAGTAAATTATATCAAAATATTTGAAATTCTAATATCATAATGATATAATCAACTTTTCAGAATTCTTATTTTTTCAAATGATTTGAATATATTTCTTATATTCATCACCATCCTCATATTTTTGGATGATTCAAAACACCACATGAACAACATTCCACACTGACACTACTTCTCAAGATCAAAGTGTAAGATTTCTCTGGTCTGAACATCGTCCTTTGGCCCGTTTGGGATAACCAATACGAATAAGGTTCATTCAATCATGAGTCTTCCAGTCACTGTGACGTGGAGTTACACCGACACATCATCCATTTCTCAATAAGAACATACTATCATCATGATACACTCATCAACGATTAACGAGGATTAAAAAATTCGAAAATTCACCATCATAATCAGTTAAACTTCCATGAAATGACAAAAGTATGAGAGATGACAAAAAATGACAAAGAAATGACAAAAGTATGAGAGATCCCTTGTGAAAACTTTAATATGATCAATTTATAATACAAAATTAATATATCTAAATTATGAATATATGATAATTGTAGGAGGTCATAAGTATATATATATATATATATATATATATATATATGAAAATCATGTGGAATTTTGAACGTATTGAAAGGTATAATAAAAAATATTTTCGGTTGGGAACATTATCTCAACCAGTCCCCCTGTGTCAATTTACTTCCTTTCATGTGAGTTTCTAATAACGTTCATCATCGTTCAATTTTCATACAACAATTTAAGCAATCCCATTCATCTAATGTTGTGATGATAGAACAAATAGATTATTCCATAAGTTCTGAAATTCTTATATCAAATGATATATTCAACTTCTTAAAATATATTTTGAAAATGATTCAAGTATCACTATATTCATAAAAAACATGTGAGATCCTAACATATGTTGGAAAATATGATTTGGTTCGGACCATCATTCTCACCAGTTTCCTTGTGTCGATTGACTTCTTTCAATATAAGGTTCCATTCAAGTTTTCCAACTGTCAATTATTATATAACAATTAGAACAATCATCTTTGAGATAATGAAACAAGTGATTCATTTCGAAAGTCCTAAAATCATTATTTCACGATAATATATTCAAATTCTCAAAATATTTTGAATAGATTCTAAGATGTTGCAAAATGGACGAATACACGACAACATCATACTTGGCATAGAAGATGACGTTGCGGTGACTTGCTTAGGCCATGGCTCAAGAGTGACTCACTCCGCTGAGAGCGACCGACGCAAATAAATCCAATACTGATTTTTGAACAACTCACACTTTACATTATTGACTATCATACACAAAATTATCTTACACATTCACCACAAATACAACATTTACATGCAATACTGATGATAACGTTGCGGTGACTTGCTTAAGCCATGGCTCAAGAGTGACTCACTCCGCTGAGAGCGACCAACGCAAAAAATCCAATACAATATCATCAACACACCATAAACAACACGATAATACATTCAAATAACCCTCCACAATATTCAAAATTTACAAGAATATCAAAAAATCCAGTTTGCAACATCTAAAGTCTAAGTCAGATTCGATAGAACTATTTCAAATCTTTATCTTGAATTATACATTTATATATTCATCATTTCACTGGAAATAACAGTTCGTAGAGTGAACGCGAATCATCAAATAGAATTCAATTATCAATTTTGAAACGACATATGAAAATTCTCAATACGGCATATTCCAACATATGTTAATCTCCAATCTTAAATCCCTTGTTAAAAAATTCCAACTAATCACCATCATCTAGCCCCATAGAAGAACAACTATAGTTTTAATCTTATTAATTCTCAATATCTTGAAAACTCATAACTACCCCGATAACAAATACAGAAACTTAAAACTCATACATCTTCATCCTGATATGGATATCACATTGAACAACATTCTGCACCGACACGACTCAAGGTCAAACCGTTAGATTTCCTCTGATCTGAACATCGTCCCTTGGCCCGTGAAGGTAACCAATACGTGTCAGGTTCATCTGATCATGTCTCTCTTAGTCCCTGTGACGTGAAGTTACAACTACTCAGAATACACTTCTCAACACTCATACCACTATTATTATCATAATGTACATACTCAACATTATATATCAGGGTTGGATTTTCAATAGTATTTCTTTCTTAATTTCAATATGTATTAACTATTACTTGGAAAGACGAATATCCTCAAAATTTTTCCGGAGTTATCTGGTGGTGATACAGTAATAAACACGTAAAATGAGTGTATGTATCATAGGCTGCCTCACATAAAAGAATTCACAAACAAAAGAAACAAAAATAGACGCACACACACACAAACACATATCCATATCCTCGAGCCGGTGTCCACACACTCACAACACATGCTCAAACAAACATGAACACATACATAAAACATCGAATCTATTCGCTGTGTCCACCTACATCTAGCGGGGAAAATTTCGACGGTAGCGCTCGCGGTGGCCAAATACGATACGAGAAAACGGGGCCAGCGACGGGTAGGAGGGATCGCGCAGGATCGCGAGCCGCGATAGCTGATAACAGCTGATGTGTTCCATGTCCATTTTTCATCCAGTCACATGAGCAACTTGTGTTTTGAAACAACGTGGGCGTAGTTTTTTTAGTTAGATCGAACTACTGCTTGAGGAGCAGAGATTCATAACCTATGGGCATTCAATCATACTTACGACTTTTGTTATACGTGAGCTTGACTAGGAGCTTACAAACTAATCGCAGAGTCTTCAACGGGTTCACATCACTTCAATTTTGCGGAAAATTGAGGGCTGCAGAGAAGAAGAGCATGTGGAGTCGTCGACAATCGGTCAAAAAGGTGACGCGACACTTGCGTGTGAGTGAGTGAGTGTGTGTGTGTGTGTGTGTGAGATCTCTCGGTCGTGTTCTTGTGCCCCCATGCTCTAATTCGCAGCAGAGTCGCTAGACGGCACTCTTAAGCTACTTGGACACAGCGAATATCCTCGAACCGGTTCCCACACGCAGTAAAAACGTCAATATTTACGATATATGTTGGTGCGGTAAGGAGGATACATAATGTATCTCGTGTACCAGGCTGCCTCACAAAAGAGGATTCTACTCACACTCACAAACACAAGACACAAAAATAGACACACACACACACGAACACAAATCCATATCCTCGAGCCATCGACAACACGCCGTAAAATGTGGATATATTCATTATATTCGTCTAGTAAGTGTACGTGTACTGGACTGGCTCACAAAAGAGGATTCTACACACATTATACAAACACAAGACACAAAAATAGACACACACACAAACACACGAACACGAATCCATATCCTCGAGCCGGTGACAACACGCCGTAAAATGTGGATATATTTATTATATTCGTCTAGTAAGTGTACGTGTACTTGACTGGCTCACAAAAGAGGATTCTACACACATTATCACAAACACAAGACACAAAAATAGAGACACACACACACACCCACCGACCCACCGACGCACCGACCCACCAACCCACCGACCCATCCACCCATCCACCAGCCCATCAATGAATATATTACAAACAATCTAAAAAAATCTAGGAACATTTACACTCGCCTAGGGACATTTGTCTCGTCAAGTTAGCATACACTACACATGTGGTCAAATTCATGACAAGAATGGACCATGTCCTCAGCGTCGAAATGGTAGACGTCACTTTTAATCTAGAATGAATAACAAGGGATCAAAATCTTACGAATCTACAACAAACTAGAATCAAAATTTTCCGAAACTGACAGATCGAGAAAACAAAAGAATCATTCTGGAATCAAAAATCGAGGCAAAATGGTCAAAAGGGCTGAATCTAAGATTCATGAGGAAATTTTCAAGCGAGCTGCTCGGACGGTAATTGACTCTAAAAATTCTTCCCCTGACGAAGATGAAAAAATGGATCAAGGTGAGAGGATTTCAATTCATGAAGCTCATCAAACTGAGAATTTCATAGACTTTATCGTAGATTCTGGAGCTACTGATCATATCGTGAATTAATCTCTGATTTTATCTAATTTCAGAGTATATGAAAGTGGGATTATCAAGAGTGCTAAGAAGAATGATTTTTCCGATATAGTAATTGATGGTAAAGGAACTTAAGTTTTGAAAAATCAAACTTCAGACGATAAAAAAATCAAATTACATCAAGTAAGGGCAGCAGAAGATGTATCTGAGAATCTTCTCTCTTCGAGGAGACTTCCTGATTCAGGATTCTCTATCTACTTAGATGATAGAATTCTGAGGGTTTTTGATAAACATTCAAATGAAACTATTTTCAAGGGAATTCACGGAAAACCGATTTGGATCATTCGATTTGAAGTTGAAAAAACTGTTGCTGGGAACAAAAACAGTTTTTCATTCAAGAATTATTCTTGCGAAGCGCGTTTAGTTTCTCATTCTGAATCATCAGATCAATCGAAGTTAACTATGGACAATCTAGAGACATCAGTTTTGGAGGGAGCAATGAACGATTCAACGAATTTGGGGTCACAATTGGGAGAGAGATGATTCTAAATCCGAATGAGGATCAAGTTGCAGAGAATGATTCAATGGAAAAGCTCACGATTAGTCCTGAAGATTCAATATCTTCTGTAGAAGTAAACGATTGTTCCCAAGATCCCTCCGAATTCAAGAAACTAAGTAAAGGTCAATCATGGCATGCTAGATTGGGTCATGCTTCATTAAGTTATTTGAAAATGCTTCAAAAAGAAATTGAGCTATTGAAGAATGTAGTTTTTGATGAGTCTATTTCACAATGTGGAGTTTGCATAATGCCAAAGCTGGAAAAGTTATTCTTCAAAGAACTTAGAGCTGAATGTGGAAAACCTCTTGAAGTTATTCACACAGATATTATGGGACCTATCAGTTCTACGTTGTTTCCTGGCCATATGCGATTCATCTTTGTTTTTTAGATGATTACTCTACGTGAGCGAAAACTTATTGTTTGAAGCGTAAAGATGAAGCTGGAGAGGCAATAGAATCTTTTCTTATCTCAGCTAGAAATATTTTGGGATCACATGGAAAATGTTGTTTCATTAAATAAGATCAGGCTTTAGAACTCAAAGGTGGTACATCCTCTGATGTATTGAATCAGGAGAATATAGAGTCTATATTCTCTCCTCCTTATACGCCTGAACACAATGGTACAGCCGAGAGATTCAACAAGTCGATTCAAAGGAGGATTCTAGCCATTTTACTCGATTCAGGTGTGCCAAAGTCAGTGTGGGAGTTGGTTTCAGAAGCTGGAGTCATTACTTACAATAGAACTTCACACAAAACAATCAATTATGAAATTCACATGGGAAAATTCGCACCGTGAGCCAGATATCATTTTGAACAAATTAGAAGGTTCGGATTTGTTAGCTATATTGAAGTATCAAAACTCGAATCAACGTTTGAATGTAAAGCAATCAAAGCTTTTTTAGTTGGCTACAAATTCACTAGCTATATTTTCTGGCAACCACAATCGCACAAGTTTATTGAGTCTAGGCATGTGCGATTCAATAAAAGATTAGTCTGAGTGAACCGATTCAACCATTTCCTGACCCTCATACTCAAAAAACGAGGTGAACCTCGAAACGTTCAGAATACTTCGAATCAAAATGAAATTCAAGTTCCCAAGATTTTCAAGAACCCTCAACTTTTTTTTTCTTCAAGTGAAATATAAGGACAAATCTGATGACAGGATATCCCTAATGGATCTCCCACTGGCAGACCATGAGCGTTTTCATTCTGCCTACCCGGTAAACCGGATGAGCATGAATCCAGCGCCCGTGTGCCTTGGGGGCTGAAACCTTCTGCTCTCAGCCCTGCAATGTTGGCAAGCCATCATTGCAGAACTGAGGGCAGCTAGCCACTATCTAAGTCGGTTAGCCAACCCACCCGGGAACCGCGTTAGCATTACTTCAAGTCGGTAGGCGTATCGCGCGCCATGGGGCGTTCCTTTTTGGTGTGTTCACTCTTCTGTCTTCTTTCTTCGTCGTCAATGATCATCGTTCAAGTCGTTGTTGTTCGTTATACAGCGCCCTTTGCTTGGCCCCGCAATGCCCGTTCTCGCTCTTCTTCTCGGGTGATCACCATCTTGATGTACGCGGCGATCTTATCCCACGTCTCTTTGCTGCGGAGCATGAATGGCACTAGTGTCTCAGGGGTGATCTGATCCCCAAGCCGGTCCCCGAGCTCGGTTCTCTTCACAGCTATGTTCACGTACTGGAAGAGTGCGTGCTCTGCATCGCTGCCTCAGACATCTGACAGACCGGGGTCTCCCTCTTCTGGAAACCCTCCAGGTACTCTCTGAAGCAGCCAAGCCTACTAAGCGCCTGCGTCAGCCTCTACTCTAGCTCTCCATGAGCTCGATCGATCCACCTGGCTATGTAGAGGATCAATCTTCGCGTCCACTTCCCTCTCGTTGTGCTCTCCCATTCTTCCTGCGACTCTCGACGTTTCGTATGAGGGACTTACGAGTGGAGTTGAGCACGGCTCCATCGCTCTTGAGAGTTCCTCGGCGTTTCCATACACGCACTCTCTGCTACATGCAGGCAAATAGGTGGTGTACCCGCAAGCACACAGGCTGCGTGGTCGGACACCTTGCAGTGAGCGCTGATCGTCCATAGCGTGAAACGCCGCTAGACTGGACCTAGCTTTGCATTGATCACGGACTCTTTGGATACCTGTTCCCAAATTGGTGCACCGTACAGGAATATTGGCTTTTGTATACCGGGTCCCTGCCTTTTGGCTCAACCCCGGTTGCCCCCATGGGCGCGGGGCAGGGATACACCCTGCCAGCGCGTCGGGTTGGAGGATGACCAACACCGAGCCAGGCTCGGTGATGGCTCAGTACTCCGCCTCGACTACCGACTTCCGGGCACGGCCCCCACCACAAGGCCGATGCCCACCCCTCGGTGGGGGGTTTTGGGACTCTTTTAGGCTTCCTAAAAGCCCAAAGAGTCCCTCGGGATGATGGATGATTCTTACAGGCTCGCATTGTTATCGCCCGAGGGCGATCCTAATTTGAGTCCCTGGACTCACCCACTCCCGTGGTGCCGGATGGAGATGTGCGGTCTCCTCGCTCCGGCGGCCGGTAACTGTGGCCGGAGGGTCGTCACACCCCAGGGATGAGGCGCCATGCCCCAACCCCCCTTGCAGTTTGGTGCACCGTACAGCATGATGGAACTGCTCACGGTGTTGAGTAAGGTTCCCCTGTTTGTCTTGGGGCCGCCAATATTTGGCATGAGTCGTTGGAGGGCGCCAACAACCCTGTTTGCATTCACTGCTGCTTCCCTGGCTTGTGCCTTGTAGCTTCATTGGTCATCAAACCAAACCCCAAGGTACTTGAGTTCCCTCTCGAGTAGAATCTTGTACCCGTTGATGGAGAACACGGGATTTTTGAGACTCCTCCTCTTGGTGGCTAGCATCGCTTCGCACTTGTGCTTAGCAAACTCCAGCCCGTTCTTAGGGAACCACTGACCAATGCGGTGAAGAGCTTCATTGGCTTCACAATCCGCCTGCCACGTGGTTTCGGCGACCACAACCCATGCCGCATCGTCCGCGAAGCCAATGAGTTCCGCCCCATCTAGTATGCTCATGTTTAGAAACTCGTCGTATTGCATGTTTCATTCGAACGGTCCTGAACGGATCCTTGAGCTATCCCTGCAGATAGTTCCAGCTCAACCTTTCCCTCATCGGTGTGACATACGAGGACTCTGTCACGCAATCCATCGCTGACGACTGCGAGCAGGTAAGGGGGACTTCTCCATCTAGGGACCTATAGATCCGTTCCCAGCTTGCCGTGTTGGAGGCATTCTTCCCATCCAGGCATATTATGGCACGAAACCCTCCTTCTGGTTGGGGAGCCATTGTATGCGCTCTGTGGACTCTGTCTCGTTCGTTTTCTATCGCGCGCACTGTACTGCACCTCTTACGGAACCCAAACCGCATAGGGAACATCCCTCCGCTACGCTCATACTGTTTCTCCGCCCGGTTCAAGATCATGTGGTCATACATCTTCCCGATGTTGTCCAACGTATTGTGTGGCCGATTTGATGATGGCTCCGCTGAATCTCCACCCTTTTCCTTGGGAATAAGGACTAGCTTTTGCCGTTTCTACACTTTCGGGAACACTCCCGTGAAGCGGCACTCATTAAAAAGCTTGAATAGTAAGGTAGGCTGCTCTCGAACCACTATTCCAGGGCTTCATTGGGGATACCGTCCAACCTCGGGGCCTTACCATTCGCCAATCTCTCAGCGGCTCGTCTCAGCTCGTCTTCGGTGAAGAGGGAGATTGGCTCGGGGATAAGCCCAGGGGATGTGAGTCTGGGCTCCCTTCTTGAGTAGAGTGCCCTGGCTATCCGTAGAATTGACTATTGGTCAGTTGGCGCTGGTGGTCCGTCTCTCAAGCGCAATCTGCTCATGACCACCCGGTACGGTGTGCCCCGCGGATATTGATCGACCATGCTGCATAGCTCCGCCCAGCACTTCCGTTTGCTGCGACGGATGGCATTCCGAAGAAGCTTCTTCGCTTCTTCGTAGGCCACTCTGTCTGCTGCCACTGACGGACGCCAGCGTTCGCGCTGCGGCGAAGGTCTCTGATATCATCGTTCCACCAGTATACTTGTCTCTTTTGGAACCGGGATCACTTTCTCCTCGGCATGGAGGCGTCACAGGCTCGGGTGATGGACCGGATGACGCTCGTTACCATCTCTTCTGGCGAAAGCTCTCCTCCGGGGCCCTCTACTTTGAGGATTGCTTCTTCGAAGCTTTCCTCGTCAAGTTTGCGGACTTGCCATCCCTCGATCTGCCGTGCTCCCCCTGTCTCATTAGCGACGAGCTAATAAACGTCAAGTCGAGCACGAAGGACGATGCTCCCTTGTGCCATATCGCTTTTGCCACCTCGTTGAGACAGACCTGGTCCAATTAGGCCATGGTCGTTTCCAGCGCGTTGCCTCTCTCGTCTTCCGGCCCCCCGCTCCATGTTTGAGCCTTGGAGTTGAAATTTCCCCCTACAATCGCGAGGCCTCTCCACTGTCTCAAACTATCCTTGAGATCTCGCAGCTCCCGAAGGAAGACATTCATCGGTGCGTTCGGTGAGCAGAAGCACTTATACACCGCAATATCGCCGATGACTCTTCGGGCGAAGCCCGTACCATTGGTCGGTCTTTTTGTCTCTTTAAGGCTCCCGTTCCAGACTTGGACGGCCGATCCCCTCCCGAGGTCTTCCGTGGTTCGTAGTCGCTCTTCTCGGATATACTGCTCGGAGATGATAAGGACGTCTACTTCGAGTCTTGAGACCTCTGCCTCGAATAGGCTGTGGGCATCGTTGCTCCTGCGGAGATTTGCTTGCAGGAAACTAGCCATCTTTGCGCCTCTTCAGGCATTTCTGCTCTCCGATTGCACATACCACTGCTATGTGGCCTCCTTCCCCACAGTTGGAGCAACGTTTTGCTCGCCTCACCTATGGCTTATCACATTTTGCGGACAAATAGCCGTATTGCAGGCAGTTGTAGCATCTCGGAATTCCGCCTTTCCCCCGGACCCGCGCGTTAACGAGGTCTACCAGGACTTTCCCTTTGGCCAACACTCTCTTAGCGAGCCGCTCTGGCAGTGTGGTCACTGCAACCTGAATACCCCTGTATCCTGGGCGGATGTTCTTGACCGTGATGCTGCCCGCATGCTTTGCTCCAAATTCTTTCGCGAAGGCTTCCTTGACTTCCTGGAGTGTACTCACGTCGTAGAGTTCAAGCACTTCCAGCGTGACCGTTGGAGAAAGGTGTCGTATCACTCATTTGTCTTGAATCACCCGTCTAAGGGAATCCTCACCAGCCTCTGCCCTCACCCCCTTCTCGAGCTCAATGAGTAGATGTCCCTTTTTTGACTTCCGCAGTTTGGAAACTTTTGAATTTCTTTCCCTCATTTCGTCTCCCTGCTTGACTCTCTCGATCATGTCCGCGTAGGACGAGCCATCTTCCTTCACCTCTATGAGAAGTGCGTCAGGTCTAGTCGTTCTGTTATCCCCCTTGTTCTTCCTCTTTTCTTTCTTCTTCTCGGCTCTGCCCTGATCGTCGAAACTAGGGAGGGTATAGAAGGAGGAGAGTAAACTCCGCTCTCGCTAACATTGGCGGGGGCCTCAAAGTCGTTCGCCAGGAACCGTAATTCAAGAACGGCCGCTGCGGCGCTGGCTATGCCATCTCGGCAGCTACGAGCGGTACTTCGCATGCATGGTGTTAGTGTAAGCGTGCTCACACCTACACCAACACACCGCATGAACCGCAATCGCGTGTCAGTGAGGCTGCCGAGATAGCGCAGTCAACGCCCCTGGCGGCTGAGTCACTTTTGCTGGCAACTCGTTTTGGACCTGCTCCGAGGCCGAGTTTACTCTCCTCCTTATATACCCTCCCTAGTCGGAACGCTTCTGGTTTCCTCTACGTCCCCTGTTCCACCCCGCAAATTGCGAGCTAGACCCGTCGGCAGAGGGCTAGTCGTCATCTGACCAAGTTTTCAGTGGTGTTCAGCTGGCGTGGATAGGAGGGTCCTGAACAGTCGAGCCCCTTGTCCTCCGAAATTAAGCTGCTCCGGGCTGAGGGCTGCTCTCCCTGCTCTTCTCATGTCGGCTTCCTGCTCCCGGTTAATGGGGCTTGTGCGGCTTTTCTTCGTTTGGCTCCCCCTTCCGCTCTTTGTGGAGGTTGGGCCAGCGAAGATGATGATCCAGCGGCGTTCTCGACCATTGTCTCTAGGCTTGAGCTGATTGCCTCTCTTATTTCTTAAGCTTTTTCGCTGGCAGCTCCTAGCCTTCCACGTAGGCTACTGGTCTTCTAGGCAAGCATTTGGTCGGCTTTTTGCTGTCACGTGCTCGTTGGCTTCCACGGATATATCATCGAGTATTCTGAGGATTCTCCTCACGAGTTTCTCCTCTCTCGATTGAGCCTCTTCAAACTTACTTCATCCCGTTTGAAGGTCGGCAGAATCGGTTCTGCGTAACCTCTGTTCCATGCGTGTTTTCTTCGCCAGTCCCCATCGCTCCAGCATCAACTGTCTCCTTGTTTGATGTTGATCGTTGTGTTTGGGTGGGATACCAAGTTGGCAGGTTGGCTCTGAAAGGTTCCGAGTTCTTCGTTGTTTCTGCCATTCATTTTTCCTTTCCCCTACCCCTTCCAGATTACTGTGTCTTTGTTTGTTTTAGTGGTCCCACCTTCTCCCGCCCACCAGCCCCAGCACCCTGTTCGTGGATCCTCCCACTTGCCGACGGGGCCTACATTTTGGTGGCCTCAGATGACGTTCCAACCCCGCACTCTGCAGCATGGTCCCGTCCGGTCACCAACCGGCACTACCACAGAAGTGGGATTTGGGGTTCCCCCCTACCGTTGTGCAGGACTGCCTCCCCTCGTTATCAGCGTGGCGTTCGGGTCTCCCTAAGGCGGACCAGGAGCGATCACCGATTCTTACGCGGTACCCTCCAGAGTGAGTGCGGACACAGCAGTGAGAGGATCTTTTCCCAGGGACCACATCACTGGTAGCGTGGGTAGTGCGCTGTATGTGTCGTATCAGTGTATTGTCAGTCTCATCCTCATTCTCACCCGAGTCCTAACACATCGCCATACCCGCTGGTTTCGTGGTAGCATTCCCGTGTTCGTCTGGTTGCTTTCCCCATGAGGGTTCTTGTGTTTCCTTGGGAAAGCAAGTGTTACCACTCAGCGAGAGAATGCCCGACGCGATTCAAGCCCTCGCATCACTCTTGTGGCTCGATGCATATACGATAGAAAAACCCTGTATCGACAAGGTGACCGCGTTGGTTCTCGCCAACTTCCGGTCTACCTCTCGAAACCAGTAAGACCATCGATGGCTGGCTCGGAGTGTCCACGTGGGTTCGCCTATTTCGTTAGTGTAGTGATGTATTGTGAATCTGCGACTCCTTGTCTGTACGAGTAACCAGATAGACTGAGGATCGTATCGATCCCCAGTTACTCTGGCCGAGTCACTATTCGCACCCTGTGGACGCACCTAGTAACATAGAGAATGATCTACCTCAACACGGTTCCTGGGCAGGGACCCTCAACTAGAAGTAAGACACAAAGAAAACTTGAAGAATCAGAACAAGCACATCATGTTTCAGTTGAGGAACCAGTCGAAGACATTAGTTATGCTAACTATTCGAGTCTACCCAGGTCGAATCTTCCGAACGAATCAATGACGACATAGTTGATCATATTTTACTTGCTTCTATACAAGAAGAACCAATCACTTATGAGAGAGCTATGGTCTCACCTGAGGAAGAATTCTGGCAAAAAGCCATATAAGAAGAATGAGATTCGATGGAATCTAATCAAGTTTGGACTCTAGTTCAAAAACCATGAACTTGGAACAATGGTTCCAGAGCTAGTATTATAGATTCTAAATGGGTTCTCGAGAGGAAGGTAGAGTCAAATGGAGAGATTAGAGGCGAAGCAAGGTTAGTTATCAAATGATTCGAGGATAAAAATACGAGTCACTGGATCTGGGCTTGTCAAAAAGATTCACTCGCTCGGAATTTCAAAGACTATCATTCTGCTGGTTCAGAGCTCAGATCTAGTACTAGATCTGAGAACAGAACTGCTCCAATTCTACATCACGTAAGATTTTGGATCAAGAATGACGACTGTACGGACAGCAGTAGAGGAGCTGTGAGATCTTGTTCTTGGGTGATAACCAAAAGCTGATAGAAACCGAAATTGCACTGAACAATTATTGAAACTCACACTTCGATTTTTGAATGAATCCAAATGCGACAAATTGCAAATACTCATTCGGTGAATTGCGCAGCCTCCAGTTTTTAGAGGGAGTTTAGTCACAGTACTCTCAGGCCTATTTCTCGTGAAAATACCAAGCATAAGCGGTGATTGTCGCTTGTCAATATTACCGCAGTCATGCTCTAGTACAAACTAATAGCATTTGACTCGTTTACGCATTTGACTCGTTTACAGCGTTATCGGATAATGTGAAACAGATTCTTTCAAGTCAGGCTATCGATTTTCTCCCAAAATCTGTAGAAACCCAATATACATCGTGATTGATCGGATTTGGATTTGGAATCAAGCGAGATTGTCTCGCTCAGTTCAGAGTGAATAGTCGTCGGCTCTATAAGCAATAATGTCTACGACGGAAAAAGGTAAATAGATGACCAGTCCGGATCTGAAACCATAACTATGGCCGATTTACTATCCTCACCTTGCCCTTCCAAATCCAAGAGAGGCTACGAATCTCTGATTAATTGTCTTCCGAAGAAAGAACTACTAGAGGCAAGTATAGGGATCCCATTCTGAAAACTTCCTTCGCAGCTATTTCTGCTGCCGAACTACAAACTCGTGAGAGTAGCCAAATTACGATGCTGAACGCAAGTAAAAATTTAAGCTCAGTTGGTTCTTCGATTTTTGACTGATGCCAAATTTTTGACGTACTCGGCAACGAACCAAGATTACTCAAATGTGACCGGTACAATAGATCGAATATTCGATAATTGCCATGTTACACCATGGATTGGAAACCATCTCTGAGATACTCATGGGGGGGGGGGGGTATGGTTCACGACGTAACGTTGCAGTTATCAAATATTCGATTTATTGTACTGGTCACATTTGATCAATCTTGCTTCGTTGCTGAGTACGTCAAAAATTTGGCATCAGTCAAAAATCGAAGAACCAACTTGGCCTAAATTCATACTCGCGTTCAGCATCGGGATTTGGCTACTCCCACGAAGCTGCGGAGGAAGTTTCCAGAATAGAATCCCTATACTTGCCTCTAGTTGAGAGCGTCCATTGGCTCAGTCGGTAGAGGCCTTGTGCCTTGAGCGGACTGAAACGATGCGCTCGAGGGGGCGTGGGTTCGAATCCCGGTCGGATCACTTGGGATTTTTTGGCTGGCATAGAATTGATGGAACCACTGATACCTGTCGAGTCTGATCAAGGCGGTGAGAATGGGCCTCCATACAATGCAGATTATACTCGAGTTAACGCCACGGTGGTGCTTGAACTCTCGTAGCAACTCTCTGATAGAGCCCGCTCGAAAGTATGCACTCACCTGATAGGAAAAATTGGAAAAATGACTAAAAACTGAGAATATGACAATGGCCTCCACGCCGAGGCGATGGGGGTAACACGTAAGAACTCAAAAGAGTGTACGTTGGGGAAACAAATACAATACAATACAAATACTTGCCTCTAGTTGTTCTTTCTTCGAAAGACAATCAATCAGAGATTCGTAGCCTCTCTTGGATTTAGAAAGGCAAGGTAAGGATGGTGAATCGGCCATTGTCATGGTTTCAGATCCGGACCGATCATCTTTTTCCCTTCTTCCGTCGTAGACATTATTGCTCATGGAGCTGACGATTATTCACTTTCAACTGAGCGAGACAATCTCCCTTGATTCCAAATCCAAATTCGATCAATAACGATGTATATTGGATTTCGACAGATTTTGGGAGAAAATCGATAGCCTGACTGGGAAGAATTTGTTTCACATTATCCGATAACGCTGTAAACGAGTCAAACGCCATTAGTTTGTACTAGAGCATGACTGCGGTAATATTGACAAGCGACAATCACCGCTTATGCTTGGTATTTCCACGAGAAATTGGCCTGAAAGTACTGTGCCCAAACTCCTTTAAAAAACTGAAGGCTGCGCAATTCACCGAATGAGTATTTGCAATTTGTCGCAGTTGGATTCAGTCAAAATTCGAAGTTTGAGTTCCAATAGTTGTTCAGTGCAACTGTCTATAAAGTCGGCATCCTTGATCCAAAATCTTACGTGATGTGGAATTAAAGTAACTAGATCTGAGCTTCTAGCCAGCCCTAGAAAGCAACTTTCAAAGATAGTCTTTGAAATTTCGATCAAGTGAATCTTCTTGACAAGCCCAGGTTCAGTGACTTGTTTGGCTCCGCCCATTATGGATTGTTTGGCGATTAGTTTAGTCAAATTGAGGAGTTGCTTTGCGGAATTGACGTGAAAATGTGTTTTTCGTCGATAAAACTCAACACAAAGTGTATCCAAAGTGTATACTATCATCACTGAATCCCCAAGCATACTTACAAGGGGAGGACCAGACCTTTGGATCACCAATCCTTTCCAAAACTTTTTTTCAGTTTCATGTCACCTAGAATAGGAAGAATCCAGAGTAACTCGGTCAAATGGGCCTTCTGTTCGGAGCTACAAGCAAAAAAGTTAGCATTGCCAGTATATCTATATACGTCACTTTTTAAAATGAGCCTATACGGATGATGCTGATCTCAGTCGCTGTATCTTTGGACAGGAGGCCCATTCGACCGAGTTACTCTGGATTTTCCATACTCTAGGTAGTACCAAACTGTAGGAAAAATTTCGGAAAGGATTCGTGATCCAAAGGCCTGGTCTTCCCTTTGTTAGTCGTGGATGTTCTACCTTTTCGCTGATGCCGATCATCTCAGAATTCCGGGATATTTGATGCAGAATCTCACCGAAATACACTTCTGAACCGATACCATTGCTCCAAACGCCAATTGTCATCACAAAACTTCGTGAAAAATACCATCAGCATCTTCTCCACGATGATGTTTCACCAAAAAGATAATGACCTTTTAAGAGTCATTCGACTGTCACTAAAAAGATTTTGCTGAGCATACGACTGAAAGAACTCGAACAATGTGTTTAAAGGGATCTCCGTAGGAATGGGGTCATGAAGAATTGACCGAACTCCGAACGATTATTTTGCTGATCTGATTCCGAAATGTGTATTTGTGTGTTCTTGATATGTTTTTGTGTATTCCTGACCTACGCTGTCACTTTTTGCACGTCATCAAATGAGCTTCGTATCCGTTCTTCAGTTCGCTCAGATCGAAACCGATATATGGGCGTTTCCCTGGAACTTTCACACCGGCTGGAATACAGCTATGGATGATGATGTAAGAGAACAATCAAATCTATCGGCACTAATTGAAGTGAAAATATCATTATCCAAGTCTCAAAATGACATACCTTTGGCCTCTGTATGATCAGAGGGAGTTGATTCATTCTAGCTCACTCAAAGAGAGAAAATGTGGGGAAGATCCTGTGGAAATACTTGGTACTCTCTTGGAGTCTTACGGATATTCTGGTGATGCCGCGCAACTTTTCGGGTTGATTCGAGCTGCATTCGGTGGATAATTCATTGGAGAAAAATGTCTCAGAAGCGCGATGGTGTGCTACCAATTCAGCCAAAACCACATGACTTTGAAAATTGGAAATAAAAAATCAGTCATGTTTCGTTCAACTCAAAGATGATTACGCCAAGTTTCTGCCATGACTCTGAACGCAATTTTCGGAATGCATATCTAAAGGAGATGCTCTTGCAAAGATTTTGGGATGAGTCTCGCGTTGGTGCGATATTTCTGTCTAGAATACGACCGTTCTGAAGTGAAATTAAAAAAACGTGACTCACGGAAAAAATTCAGTTTCTCTCATCCCACATTGGCGGATCGAATTCTATGTTGATAAAACCAATTATGATCGGATACCCTGACCCAGAAAGCTGCAAAAAGGCCAAGGCATTCGTTGGAGTTGTCAATCTAGCCAAATAATTGCTCAGGAAATTCTGGAAAATCGGCGAAAAACTACTTTTTGTTCGACTCATTAACGTGATATTGGCGATGCCACTTACTGTATATGAGTTCCAATAGTGGATTTGTAACTCTCAATGCTACACAAATATTTGAGCAAGAGGTCCAAGGTGTGCGTTGAGCGGTTTTCATTTTTCGTTTTTCAACGATTTTCAGCAAAGCGCAAAAGTTCCAGAGAAACGCTCATATAATCAATGTAAACAACTCGAATTTTCTATTAAATAGTTGGCAAATGTCATGTAAATCTACAAAAAATGATTTATAGCATGAATAAACCACGTGTGCTTCGGCACAACATTGTAACAGCATGGATCCGGGTCTACTTACTACGTACGTCTCTAGACATGATGATAAAATTTACACGAGTTGACATTGACACCCCAAATGAACACACGCGTTTTCCTTCATCTGAATAATCAACACGCACTATGCGTCGCATTTATACCACTCAATTCGAAGCTTTCGAATAAATAACCCAAAAACTGATGGAAAATGAGGCTCACGAGAGCCGTACTTCATTACCGAGAACGAGATGACACGATACCCGAACTTCTATCATGAATTGTCAGCAGAGCAGACAGCCACAAGTATTCTTATTCTGTATACATCAAGCGCTTTCTCTTCTACTTGGTGTCGAAAATCTCACATCACACGAACACACTAACACGAATGCATGTCGGAAATTTATCTTAAACAATTGACAAAGAGTTTGTCGAGTAACCCTCACAGTGAAATTTAGATTCCGTAAATATCAAAAGGCAGGACATCAAGATGAGTGCTAATCATCGAGCAATGTCATAAGAAAGTACTGAGGAAATTCTTCCCTGGGCCAAAACCTCTTGATACCTCATGAAAACTCTAATGAAATGTTATGACAAGGTTAGGGTCGACGAATTCAAAGTATAGTTACGCAGTCGCTGATTCTTTTCCTGGAACTTATACTGGCCTGGGCGCGCGACCGCGCGCCCCGACTCATGATTTGGAAGGGACATATGCTCCAGTAGCGAGACTATCCTCAGTCAGAGCCATCCTTATAATCACGAACAAATACAATCTCCATGCGTGTCAACTTGATGTCGAAACGGCATTTGGGAATGGAGAGTTGAATGAAGAGGTTTATATGGAAATACCAAAAGGTCTGAATGTTAGTGATGAAATAATGAGATCTGAGGTACTCAAAATTGAGAAATCTATCCATGGACTCGGGATGAGTCCAGAGAAATGGAACAATCGATTCACGACAGAAATTAAGAAGCTCGGTTTAGAGAATGATCTACATGAAACATATCTTTCTACTTGAAGAAAGAATGGTATAATGGCATTAGTTTTGTTGTATATTGATGATATGCTGATCGTTGGCAATAATCTTGAGGAATTGAATCGAATCGAGTATCATTTGAATCAAACTTTTGAAATGGAAGACCTTGGTGAACCAAAGTTGTTTTTAGGTATGACTATTGAAAGAAACAAAGATAATCAAACTATTAGAGTTCATCAAACTCCATATATCGAAAACGTTTCGGGAAAATCCAATATGCAAGATTTGAAACCACAAAACACACCAATGATAACAAACCAGTTACACAATAAAGATAAAAAGAGTCGAATCGAACCAGTTGAATCTACAAATAGAGGGCAGAACCATGAAATACGTAAGGTTTCTTATAGAGAAACTATCGGAAGCCTAATGTATTTGGTAGTCGCCACAAGGCCAGACATAGCTTTCGCGGTTAATTTCTTGGCTAGGGAACAGATTAATCCAAATAGAAATGATTGGAAAGCTATAAAAAGAATCTTGCGATACCTCCAAGGGACAATGAATCTCGGCTTAACGTTCACTGCATCATACGAGAATCTAGTATTTTTACAGACGCGAGTTATAGAGATTGTGAAAACTCTATCACGAATGGAAGTGATATTATTAGATCGTTTGGAGATACAGTTGCTTGGAAAAGCCGTCAAGAAAATCACGTGATTCTCTCAACATGTCAGGTAGAGTATTTGGCTATGAGTGAATCTTGCCAAGAACTTATTTCTTTCGACAAATGAATCCGATATGTTTTGGGATTCACCTTATATTCAGTTACTGTCTGATGCAACAAGGGATCCTTGGGGCATTGTACAAAATAGATGGTTCTCACAAGTTAAAATCATTTGATGATAGTATTTAAGCTATTCTACAATATTTGAGTCATAGAGAAAAACATGGTACAAAACGTCCCATGGCTGACACTCATGGCAATTTTGTCAAACAGTGTGTAAATGAAGGGAAAGTTATCGTGGAATGGCTTGATACTAAAGAGAATCTAGCTGATATTGGGACAGAACCATTCCCTCTTGGAGCACATGAATATTTGACTGATAGAATAATGAAGAACGAAAAATGGAAATAAATGTAGGATTCTACGAATCTACAACTCAAAATGTCATAATATAACACAGCCCCACAAAGGAAAAAGTTCTGGCCTAACTCCCAAACTATATTACCCTCATGTTTTGGGGGTCGCTAAATCCAAATCCAGGGTCAGTTTTGTTCCAGCACGTCGAGATTTTGACATAACCTCAAAAAAGCATGAGTTGACAAAACTGCTCCAAAATCATAATCAAACCGTACTGAATCCACTTTTGACCACAGACCTTATGTTTTCGGGGTTGCTGAATCCAAAAACGAGGTGAGCTTGGTCCCAACATATCATGGTTCTGACATAACCTCAAAAAATCATGATTTCCCAATGATATTCGGACCTGGTGATCAAACCATACTTTGTTTTGCCTAAACTATATGTTTTTAAGGTTGCTGAATTCAAATTTGAGGCCAGTTCGGTCCCAGCACATCATCATTCTTATATAACCTCAAAAAATCATGATTTTCCACGGATACTGGGACCTGGTGATCAAGCTATACTTTGTTTTGCCCATACTATATGTTTTTGGGGTCACAGTCATGATTTCCCAAAGACACTTGTACCTAGTGACCAAACCATACTTCGTCCGATACAGCCACGGGTGGCCAGAAAGACCCTGTAGTACCTCACGCCACCGCCAGGTGGTGTCCGGTCAGTCCCGCTATCAAAACAGAGCACCGGGTTTACAGAACCGGTGCCAAAGCTGTCTTACATCATCATGGCAGACGCACGCAAGCGTTCTACGATGCAGAGGGTCGGATCCTCAGTGTCGGTGACTGGTCAGGGTGAGAAAGCGGGCCCGCAATCGTTGTTATCCAGTGACCCCAGTTCCACATCAGTTGGTGATTTGGCTGATGTGGGATCTAATGTGACAAGAAAAAGATCCAAGAGACTCTCGACAATGCACGAGTGTCATGGTAATCGTACCAGTTTCTGTCTCATATGCAAAATATGAGGTCAAGAATCTGCGAGCGCCTATGGACAAAGAACACAGCGAACTGTACGAAGAGATTCTTGAGTCAAAAATTGATCACAGCAACCCATGGGTGCCATGCGTGATTTGCACCGCTTGCAAATCTATGCTGTTCCGATGGAAGAAACAGAAAAATAAGAAAGTCGTAGAATTCGTTACCCCCGCGGCCTAGGGGGAACCAACAAGCTCAAAAGATTGCTACTTTTGTATTAACCATATCGAAGGTTACAACTCTAAGAATAAACACAAAATTGTTGTGAGGTTGGTGAGGCCTGGCTCCAAAACTGGCACTCGACACACTTTGCCTCCTCTCGCAAAATCCGCAAGGAGAACTGAGGCTTTCTGGTGTCTTGGTTTTGGGGTGTGACGACCTTCGGGCCCCAGTCAAGGGACATCGTACCCGGGCCTTGGCCGAAAACCGGTAGAAAGAGACTGGCTCTGAGACTGGTACTCAGGAGCAGCTTAATATTCGCTCTCTGAGTCGGCACACTGACAAGGCGTATCTTTGCTTCATGACCATGTGGCATAGGCAAAACAAAGTATGGTTTGTTCAGCAGACATCAGCACTCTCGGGAGATACTGATTTTTTGAGGCTAGGTTAGGATGATGATGTGCTGGGACCAAATTGACCTCGGATTCGGATTCAGCGACTCTAAAAACATATAGTTTAGGCAAAACAAAGTATGGTTTGATCACCAGGTCCGAATATCCTTGGAGAATCATGATTTTCTGAGGTTATGTCAGAATGATGATGTGCTGGAACCAAACTGGCCCCAAATTTGAATTCAGCCACCCCAAAAACATATAGCATAGGCAATGAAAAGTATGATTTGATCACCAGGTTCGAATATCATTGGGAAATCATGATTTTTTGAGGTTATGTTAGAACGATGATATGTTAGGACCAAACTAACCTCGTTTTTGGATTCAGCAACCCCGAATTCATAAGATTGGTGGTCAAACGTGGATTCAGTACGGTTCGATTATAATTTTGGAGCAATTTTGTCAACTCATGCTTTTTTGAGGTTATGTCAAAATTTCGACGTGCTGGAACAAAACTGAACCTGGATTCGGATTCAACGACCCCCAAAACATAAAGGTAATATAGTTTGGGAGTTAGGTCAGAACTTTTTTTTTGTGGGGCTGTGTAATTGATGACTCATACATTCCCTTGTTTATTCTTATATGTTCACAGGGACCAGTGCTTCAGACCAAAATTGAAGGGATTATTTGAGAAATTTCAAATTTTCAAATGCTCGTTATACTTCAATTCTAAGTAGAAAAATTTATCAATTTGAAATGTTCAAGATCCTGATGTTCTAGTTTCTTTCGATTCATAACTCCCAATCTAATTCATTCAAAGATTAATATGTTCATATGAGATCCAAATTTGAGTTCATCGATTCTATTGAAATTGCAATCAATATGTAACTTATCTAAGTCAGGGAGTGTTGGAGTTCTTAGACAAGTACAATATTGATTGATACAAGAGTAATCTGTTGGTAGCCAAGGGCCGTGTTGATGACAACGACGCGGCGCCACCAGTTTCGCTTATTGTGTGGACACGGATGCAGAAGCATCTCTGCTGAGTCGTATATTTAATCGAGAATCCATCCAAGTCAATGGACGAGTTTGAATCTACTCGGATTGTGTCCTGTCTTTTCGAGTATCCTCACACGTTACCCGAAGCTCCCGAATCAAACAAACTGAGCAGCTCACCGGGGGTTTGGTCCACTAATTACATTGAGGAATAGAATTCGAAGGCGGAAAATCTTCTCTAGGATTATCCAGAATGTGTGATGCGTCCAAAACGAGTGACAAGCTGGTTTCATCGAGTTGCTAACATACAGGTTTGACTGATTTCACAATGAATCTTTGAATGCTCACGTAATCATCCAGAGACATCCTTTTCGAGCTTACGAGGGCGCATTTTTTCAATTTTATTTAAGAAAATTGAACGGGCAACGAGGCCCTATATTCATAGGTAATATAAAGATTCTTTGAAAAAATATGATCACTGATAAAAATAACAAATTGCAACGATATAAATTATCAAGGGAATGAATAATCATTTGATAAATCCTTAGAAAATGAGAAATTCGAAATGAAAAACTAAATTTCCATATTTATGGGTCATGAAGACACATATTGTTCTTCACCAAAACTTGAAATTGGGACTATCATAATCCTGGGCTACATGGCTTGGAAGCTTATTCCATAGTTTTATACAACGACGGAGTGTCGACTCCTTCATACCTTGAGAGCTATGTGATGGTATTCTGGAAGATTGAGTAGATCTCGTGCCATAAGAATGCTCAAAATCCATTAGTTCAGATTGAATGTATGAGTTCGAATCTCGAAGATACAATGCACATCTTAAGGTTAAAATGTCGTGGTAATCGAATAGTTTAGTAATGGTAGCAATACCAAATTTTCTGTATTGACTTTCCTAATCATGATCAAATCTATGCATGGGTTCATTTTTCTTGAAGGATAGATACCTTAATAGCCTATACTGAATTTTTTCGAATTCATACATCAAAGATTTTGAGTTAGGCCTCCATATTGCCGAAGCAAACGTTTTTTAGGATCAATCAGACATGCACAATATCATGTCTCTACAAGGAACGCTGTGCGCACGCGTGGCTTGCGCGCCACGGCCTCATCTCAGCTGGCTCGCTTGCGAGCTCTCGTTCGGCCCACCAGTAGCAGCAGGACACTCGAGCGGCACATATGACCACTCCATATATACCTAGGTATTCAGTTTAGTTATGGCACAATATATAGATTCGATTAAATGAATCTTGTGGCCTAATTATTCCAAGACGCGGATGACGAGGACTATTTCCAGACGAAAGTACTCCATTGCGCATGTAAACTTTATCACCAATTTTAAATTCTTCCACGCATTTACCATCATTGAAATATGACATTCGTTTCTCTTTCGCGGATTCAATATTTTTCAAAGCGCTACTGTCGTGAACCTCGGGTAATAAACGCATACGTTTTGATCATTCTTCTAGCGCTTCTTCGTTTCGTATACCGCGGTTTCTGTCAACTTTCGCTTCGGAATTTTCTATATCAGATAAATCATACGCACTGTTACTACTACTTTTTTCTGACTTTGAAAGTTTTTTGTTTAATTCATCGCTATTTTCTGACTAATCTAATTTTTTTAAATTTTGAACACATGCTTCTTGTGACGCGTTCTCACTAAAATTTCTCAATGTGTTTGAAGTTATCTCTACATTACGTTTCCATAATTTTGGTTGTTCCAATTCTCGCCCATACATCAAGAATGCAGGTTATTTCTTCGTCACTAAATGTACGCTTGAGTCATGGGCAAATTGGAATTGTGGGATATACTTCTCCCATTCTTTGTGCTTTTCAGCAGACATTGCTATCATCGTTTTGATATCCCTATTTACACGTTCCGTTGGATTGCTGGCCGGATGATATACAGGGGTTAGCTCATGTTCTATACCGTTGCTTGCTGAAGATTCATCTAGCAAGTCGTTTTTGAACTCGCGACCGTTGTCGGATAAAAATATTCCTGGGGTGCCATGATTCACACATAACACGTTTCCTACTGCGTCTTTCACTGCTCTCGCTGTTTCCTTTAACAACGGTACACACATGATATAACGCGTGAATACATCCTCCATAATAAGGAGATATTCGAAGCCATTCTTGCTTTTCATGAATTATCCCATTAAATCTGCGCAAACCATTTTCATTGGTCTATCGATATTTCTAGTACCCATAAGACCTCTTTGATCTCTTTGCTCTACTTTATACAGTTGACATTTTTCGCAGCTTTCCACATAGTTGGCTACGTCGGCATAAATACCGGGCCAGTAATATGTCCTGGCTATGCGTCTGTATGTCTTATCTTTGCCTTGATGGCCTGCCGTCGGCTCATCGTGATTTTCTTCAAATATTCGCTCTCGCCTTTCAGCTGGTATAACTTCCAGGCATCTTGATCTGTCATAATTTCATTCAATTCAGGATCTGGTCTGTACTTATAAATTCTACCATCCACTACTTTCCAATCTCTATATCTACGTGGATGCTTTAAAATTTGATGCAATCTTTTCGTGTACCATTCATCTGACGTTTTCTCTAGAACTTTGCCTGACGCAACTTCTATTGCTTGATCCTCAAACATTCTAGAGAGCGAGTCTGGCACGACGTTCAATTTACCCTTCTTGTGGACGACCTTGAACTGGTAGCTTGCAAGTTGATGTGCCCATCTAGCTACGCGTCCTACGGGATTGTTCATACTAAATAGCCATTGAAGCGCACTGTGGTCACAATATACGGTGAAGTCTCCGCCTTCAATGTATGGACGACAGCGTTCAATTGCACATTTTATCGCGAGAGCCTCCTTTCCTGTAACTGAAAACCGTCTTTCGTTATCTCTTAATGCTCTACTAACATGGCAAATCACTCTTTCCTCGTCGCCAACTTTTTGCGTAAGCATTGCGCCAATCCCAGTTTCACAAGCATCTCTATGCAAACAGTAACTGGCACCTGGGATAGGCATAGACATCACTGGTGCATTCGTGAGGCAATCTTTGAGGGTAGTGAATGCTTCTTCTTGCTCCTCTTTCCATTCAAATCCTACATTTTTTCTCAATAATCTATCAATTGGCTCTACTATACTTGCATAATTTCCAATGAAATAACTGTGCCATGAGACCATACCAGTGAATTTTTTCGTCTGTTCAACATTCTTAGGCCTTGGATAATTTCTAATAGGTTCCGTCTTTGCCGGATCTACTCGGATGCCATTCTGATCAATAATGAAACCTGAATATTTGACTTCGTCTACACAAAATTCACTTCTTTCTCGATTAGTTGTAAGGCCCGCAGCTGTGATTCTTTTCAATAACATCTCTAATAATTCCAAATGTTTTTCAAATGTCTCTGTTACAAGTACAATATCATCAAGATAAGCATACGCATAAGGCTCTAGATCGCCTATTATTGAATCTAAAAGTCTTTGGAAGCATGCTCCAGAGTTAGCACTGCCCATAGGCATTCTTTTATAACACCAGTGCCCTATACCGAGTACTGTGAAAGCTGTAATGTTTCTTGAGCCTTTTTTAACTTTTATTTGGAAAAACGCCACTGATAGGTCCATCGTGGTGATATATCTTGCGTTTCTTAATTTCTTTAAAATTGTCTCCATGTAAGGAGTAGGATAAGCGTCTTTTTCTGACAACGAGTTTGGAACACGCATATCTACCATCATTCGATAGCCTCCGTTAGCTTTCTTGACTAAAAATGGTGGGTTATTCCACGGGCTGTTACATCTCTCTACTTTGTCCGTATCTATCATTTTCTGCAGCTCGTCATGCATCGCTTTTTCCATCTTATCGAAAAGGGGGAAATAACGTTGCTTGAGTGGGCGTGCGCTACTTCTCAACTTGATTTCATATTCGACTAAATCCGTAGCCTTCAATTAATTGTCATCGGCCATCTTCGCTGGTAGGTTTTCATCTAGCACTCTTTTCAATCTATACCTTTCGTAATCTGATAATTTATCTAAACCCTTGTGACTCTGACCAGATCCTTTTTCTTGCGCACTTTTGTTTGTGCTTTGGTTTGAGTTCGCTTCTACGTTCGACTCTACTTTTGGACAATCATTTTTGATTGACTTTACTGAGAATAATTCAGAAGAAAATTTCTCTTTCTCCTTAAGGTCTGCGAATGTATATTCGTCACTGTCGCCTAAAATATGCATTCCGAAAAACCTAACGAATTCTAGTCCCAAAATGAGATCTACAGGCAGCGTTGGCACTGCAAGAATTGACATATTTCTGCAAATTCCTGCGATTTCCGAAAGAGTGGCCATCTCACCTTTCACCTGTTCCAAATTCCCGATCGCCATTTGAGCGTATAGAAAATTGGAAGGCCCGATCTTTATGCGCGCTTGCTCTGCAATTCCTCGATACTTTACGCCAATTACGGAACGTGCGGCACCAGTGTCGAGTAACCCTCGTAATTCTACTGAACCTACTCTAATCGTGATCCAATAGCGAGGATACTCCACCGGCTTAGACGTATCAGGGATTTTTATAATTCTTGACGCATCGATTTGTATCATCGCTGCGGTTTTCTGTGCTAGTGACATATTTGCTCCGCTAAAATTTGAGACCTGTGAGGAATGAACTGTCATAACGGTCTCATTTATGCAGCTTGATTCGCGTTTTCCGAAGGTGTTTGATATTTCGCCCCATCCTTTGGCGGAGCTGGGATACTATTCGCCCCCGCAACTGGTACATTTTGAGGCACGTGAGGAAGTGGTGTCGCTTGCGTACCGGAATTGTAATAGCCATTTTGCTGATTATTGTTCCAGTGCGTGCCACGCCCTCTACCACGCGGATTTGCACGGTAGCCACCATTGAAATTACCCCTGTAATTACCTCTAAAATTACCACGATTATTATAAAAATTATTGTCATAATTGTTGTATCCATAATTCCAATTTTTCGGATTTGTGTAATTTTGATTGAAATTTTGTCCATTTGTCTGAACGCTATTTTGAGAATTATTTTGAAAATTGCCATTCGGTTGCACTTGTTGGTTACTAATATTTGAGTTATTTCCCAAGGCCATTGAAGTATTTTGAGGGTGGCTAACGTTTTGTCCGTCGGCTTGCGCCTGGGAACCACTTCTGTTACCTCGTCCTCGGCCCCCCGGCGACGCCCTTGATCCTGATTATTGGTCTGGTTTTGACCGTTCGCCGCAGCAACTTGCGTATTTCCAAACCATTTCGCCATTTCTGCAGCAATTAATTCTTGGATGTCGTCTACTGTCGTGACGAGTACCGTTGCTGTCTTAGACGTCTTTTCGTCGGACTCAGTTTTCGTCTTCTTGTCTGTATTTTGTGTGTTTTTGTTTTGTGTGTCCGATAGCTTGTCTTCGTTCTTCTCCAAGAGCTTATTCGCCTGATGCTTACCCGCGTCAAAAGCTTTACCGAGCTCTGATGCTTGCTTCGCGAATGTCTCTATATCTGAATGTAAATATTGTCTCATGAGCGGTTGAAAATCGGTCTCCATATTGTAATAAATTCTTTCGACTTGTTTGTTCATCGGTGGTGGCTCTGGCATTTTGTTAAAAATTAATCTGACCGCCGTTATAAATTCGTGAACAGGCTCATCTTCGCCTTGAAACCTCGTACGCGCTTTGTCAGCTAGACGCTCAGAATATTTCTCATCCTGATATTTGCTACGTAAGCATACTACTACGTCTTGCCACGTGCGCGAACTAGACCCGTATAGTCTAAATTCTTTTAATGCCAGACCTTTCAATGGAACCGCTACTGACCGCAGAACCTCCTTTCCTGACGTTCCTGCCACCATCCGATGCTCCGTGACTTTTGTCAAAAAGTCTTCTAGACTTTGCCCTTTCTCACCGCTGAGTTTCGAGTTCCACGATTTCACTGTACGCGTTAAATCTTTAAGTGCGCGTCCCGTATTATGTTCGTCCTCATCCGAGTCAATATCGATGACTTCATCAGGTTGTTGTGAGAATCTCGCGCCTTGATTCCTTGTCGCCGAATTTGACTGTCGTGAATTGCTTTGTCCGCGTGTGTGTCCAAAATTTGACCTTCTCAAATGTGGCAACTCTGGCTTGTCTAACGGAAAAGTATCATTCATGTTCACACTTGATCTTCTCACGAACCGCACCATTTGATCCATAACGTTTTCGTGAATTAATAAATCCTCCTGTTTAATTCCTCGTTCTCCCGATTCCATCACGATCCCAAGCGGCTTTCTCTTTATCCCAAGGGTTTGTAGATCGATTTTATTCGAGAGGCTTCTTATGTAATCACGAGCCTCTTCTACTTCTTCCTTACTGAATATTGAGAGATGAATTCAAATAAAAAATTCTAGATGAAGAAGAATCTATAACTTTCTTTGGTTTGATTATACGGATGGCTAATTCGGCTTCCTCAGCCTCAAAAAATTTGTTGCTCAACATGTCTTCAAGCTCCCTTTTGCCTTGACCAGTCTCCTTTTTTTCACAGAAAATGTTCACATCATCATCGTCATCATCATCGACAACAAATGTACCAACGAGTATAGGCTCAATTTCTGACTCATCAATTTTCAGTTTTTCAGCCTCACTAGAATTCCCTGATTCTTCCGATGGTTTTGATGTGCTAGCGAATGGGATGTTCATCTTAGAACAAGTCAAGAGACGTCGTCAACTTTAAAAGAAAATATTTTCTCTCTGAGAGGAAAAACTTGTAAAAATTCACCGTTCATCCAGTTGAGTTCGAGGTCTGGCTTTCCGAGTCATTCGATTCACTAAATTAGCTAGCTTATGCGCATCTGGTGGTAGACGTTGATCATCTGGTAGAGGATGGTTCGGATCTATTGGCTCGGCTGCTAGATGGATTACTGGACCCTCCGTTTCCACCGGAAGCTTCTGGAGATGCTTCGACTGGACCCGAGCTTCTGATGTCATCGTTTTGTTCATCTTCTTCTTCACTTTCGGATGCTTGGTCGAGCGAAAAGTGAAATTCCAGTCGACGGTAGTTCCCGATTTCAACAGGACGACAATACAATTTATTTTTTTGATCAAATTCATTTAACCAGAACTCACGCTTTTTTAACAACAATTTTGAAGTCGGCTTTGGTACCTAGATTACGATGTTTTTATTCCTTTCGTTGAGTGAGGTTAATGAATAAGATCCACCGTATTGCGTATTCATGATTGACGCGTTTTTAATTGAATATCGTCGACTCGTAGACAAATTTCGAACTTTAACCAGCTGCGGGAACTTGTCTGATCTATTGAGAGCTTTGAGTGGATCAGACATACTTAGTTTGTACACTAATATGCAAGCTTTCATAACAAGAACAAAGAGTAGGCGTAACGATGAGAGGGACCGATGATCTAAGACGATGATCTAATCTAAGATCGAAGCCACATCGAAACTGCATATAAACAGCATATGGAACTTGCTCATTGAAGTTTCTGAAGCGCAGAAGGTACTCCTACGCCTCAGCAAAAGTGACATGCTGCTGCAATCCATTACCAACGACAGAGAGTCTCTCTTGAGAATATTCAACGCGCTGAGAGAGGAGGACGTGAGTACAGTGTATCTTAAACGAATTTCGAAGCTGAAAAGGGATTATAAGAGACTGATGCGCCACATTCCTCACGTCGCACTATCTTTTCGAAATCTCAACTTTGCTAGTAAATCCGCTTCAATCGGCTTCATCAGCTATCGGGATGATTCAAACGGGCTTCTCTTCGAACTTTCCTTAGCTACACGATGCGCCATGCCTTTTTGTCCTAAACTCAATGGGGAGGGGTGGGGGGGGCGTTTATCGAATAGAATCGTTGATTCTAAGTCAGTGAACGTCTGCTGCCTCCTGAAAAACAATAGCGATGAATTCTGGGATTGTTTTACGAGATTTCCAGCTAAACCTCGAATTCAGAAATTGCTGTTGACATTGATGCGATGCGGTTTGAGCTAAAATCGGTTGAAAATGCCTTACCGCCTGATCAAAGTCATGGATTTTAGCTCGGATTTTCTACTACTGCCAGCTCAAAAACACTTGGAGTGGACTCTAAAAAGACTGAACATGATTTTGACGTCAATCCCGAGTCTTAAACTTACTGCAGGATGATTTATGACCGATATCAGGCCAGAAAAGCTACAAAAAATTGACGTTTGGAGAAAAACTATGAATTTCAGATAGAGAAAAACCCTACGGCCAACAAGTTAAGGCTTGACGTACATTCCAGTCCTCCCTCACGAAATTTCAAGCTCAAGCCCGGATCTAAGAATTGCTGCTGAGAGCTCTGGGATCGATTCTGAGCCAAAAGCATGAGATGAATCGGGCAAATTTTTGCGTAATTATGAGTCATAGGTTGGAAACCGCTCTACTGCCACATGAAAAATGGTCACATCACAATCCAGGGTTGAACAGCAAAGATTTAAGCCTAATCTGAGATCTGGGGATAACTTCTGAGAGTACTGGGATCGATTCCAATACGGCATGTGCCAGGAGTGTGTCAATAGCGTTGCAAATCATCCCGATTGGCCGATTTTAGCTCGGAATGCCTATTGCTGCCAGCTTAGAAATACTTGGAGTATACTCTGTGATCACTCGGCACTATTTCGACACTGATACCGAGTCCGAGAACTGCTGCAGTGAGATTGAGTGCCGGTATTGGGTCGAAAAAGGCTCGCAGATACGGCATTTTTGGCGCAAAATGATGATATTTTGGTGAATAAAAGAAGTACTGCCAACTAATCAACAATGGGAACCAATTCTAGATCTCAGTCTTAGAATTTTGCGCTCAATCTTGACCCCGAGAATCGCTGGTAAGAGCACTGAGATCAATCCTCATCCAGCAGCATTTCAGAAAGGTAGAGAATTCTCGCATGATCGTGGATTATAGGGCGGAAATCATCCTACTGACACCTGAACAGCAATCGAGAAACATTTTGGGATCATTTGGCGTGATTTTGAACAGAACCTCGATTCTTTATATATCCGCTGAGAGCTTTGAGATCGATTTTGAGGCAGAAATTGCGAAATGGAACTAAAAATGAGCCTGATCTAATGATTCTAGCTCCCAATGAGTACTACTGCCACCCCAAGAATACATATCGTGAAATCTAGGATCACAGACGGAGATTTCTAGCCGAATCCTGCATCTGAAAATTGCTGCAGAGAAATTTCAGATGCATATTGAGCTCAGTATTGTCGTAAATTACAGTCGATCTGATGAGGAATAGTTGAATTTTTTTCTCCAATTCTACTACTGTCAAGGTGAGTACCATTCCATCTCGTTACAAGTGCAAGAGTGAATATTTTGAGCCCGGTGTCATGCCCCCGAATCACTGCAGTGTGATCTGCAATCAAGATTGAGCCGAAATCATCGGAAATCCGTGTGAATCCCACGGAGAATGACGAGTTCCAGGAGGGAAAGCATACTACTGCCAACTCGAGAACGATCTTATCGAGTTCCAAATTTGCCAGTGAATTTTTTGGGTACATTCCCGTGTCTCAAAACTACTGCAGTGCGATCTGAGAACAATATTTGGGCCAGAGTACTCACAAATCAGCGCGGGTCATATAAAAGGAGATGGAATCTAGGGCGTAAATCCTACTCCTGCCAACTTGAGAATGGATCCAGGACATTGTTAGTATAGCTGCGGGTATTTTGGGCCCGAGCCTGTGTCTGGCGATAACTGCAGTGCGATCTGCGATCGGTATTGGGCCCAGAATTGTGGAAAACTTCTGCGGATCCTACAGAAAATGTCGATTTCTATGGGGTAAATCGTACTACTGCCAATTTCATCAGGAATCCAATACATTTTTGAATTGACTAGAAACATCTTAAGCCGAGCCTCGTCGCTCAGAATCACTGCAGTGCGATTGAAAACCCGAATCGGGCCCTGAAACGTTGGAAATTCGTGTGGATTCCACGAGAAATGATGGGGTTCAGAATGGAATTCGTGATACTGCCAATCCGCGAGCGATCCCACCGTATTCCATGTTTGTCAGTCAATATTTTGGGCCCGTTTCCATGGCTCAGAGTTACTGCAGAGCGATCTGCGATCGGTATTGGGCCCAGAATCGTCGGAAACTCCTGCGAATCCTACAGAAAATGACGATTTCTAGGGGACGAATCGTACTACTGCCAACTGCATGATGAATCCAGTACATTCCGGGATTGACAAGGAATATTTTGGGCCCGGTCCCATGTCTCAGAGTTAATGCAGTGCGATCTGAGATCGGTATTGGGCCCAGAATCATCGGAAATGATCACAAATCGTCTTCAGAATCATGAATTCTAGGGGGTAAATCCTATTCTTGCCAACTCAATGAGGAATCCAATTGATTTTGGGATCGAATTTGAATATTTTGAGCCCAGTCCCGTCACTCAGATCCGCAGCAGTGCGATGTAAAACCAGTATTGAGCCCCGGATCGTCGGAAATCCGTGCGGATCCAACGGAAAATGATCAATCTTGGGACGGAAATCGTACTACTGCGTTCCTTGAAAGCGACCCAGCACATTTTGAATCAGAAGAGGAATATTTTGGGCCCAGTCCCGTCACTCAGATCCATTGTAATGCGGTCTGCGATCGATATTGGGCCCAGAATCGTCGGAAACTCCTGCGAACCCTACAGAAAATGACAATTTCTAGGGGACAAATCGTATTACTGCCAACTGGATGATGAATCCAGTACATTCCGGGATTGACAAGGAATATTTTGGGCCCGGTTCCATGTCTCAGAGTTACTGCAGTGCGATCTGAGATCGGTATTGGGCCCAGAATCATGGGGAATGATCACAAATTATATTCAGAATCATGAATTCTAGGGGGTAATTCCTATTCCTGCCAACTCAATGAGGAATCCAGTTGATTTTGGGATCGATAAGAAATATTTTCAGCTCAATTTCATCACCCAGGTCCACTGCAGTGCGATGAAAAACCAGTATTGGGCCCCGGATCGTCGGGAATCCCCCGGCCCAGTCATGTCACTCAGATCCACTGCAGTGCGATCTGAGATCGGTATTGGGCCCATAATCGTCGAAAACTCCTGCGGATCCTACAGGAAATGACGATTTCTAGGGGGCAAATCGTACTACTCCCAACTGGATAATGAATCCAGTACATTCTGGGATTGACTAAAAGTATTTTGGGCCTAGTACCGTGGCTGAGACTCACTGCAGTGCGATCTGAGATCGGTATTGGGCCCAGAATCGTCGAACACTTCTGCGGATCCTACAGGCAATGACGATTTCTAGGGGGTGAATCGATTTGAAATCCACTCTTGCGTGAGATTCAAAAGTGGAATGGAACTATGAAAATACGTATGAGTATCAGGTGATGATCACGAGTCCAAGATTTGTATGTCAATGCGAATGCAAAAACGGTAGAGTGGGCATTGCCGAAGTCCCAGGTCGTCTGTTTTCTCTGAAGATGCCGTTGATTAACAAAAGTTTGGACCTACTGAATCTGGATCCCGGCAACACCTGACAGAAATTCTCATCTCTCTTGCTTTGTCTGTTCCCCTTGACGAGACAGAGAAATTCCATTATGAGGCCTACGAGGGCGTCAAAGTATTGAATTCGTTGATATTCGTGGAATATTTTGTATATTACATTACTTTCCCACAGAGAATGCACGATCATTGAATTATTAGTATGTGGATCAAACTTATCTGGACTTCTCATTAAGGTTCTTTTTTGTTCAATGATACAGTTGATGATACTGAATGACTACATACTCATGAAGTATCACACAGTTAATTAGTTACCTTATTACAATCAAGATAGCCCGGGAGGCAGTGAGCCCGGGAAGCAGGTTTTTCGACAATGAGGGCCTCTTTGCGTCCACGTTGCGTCCACGGCGAAAACGGTGGAAAATCGATAAAATGATGATGTTTGGGACTTGTGGGGCAAGGATCCACCGATCATTTATCGAAACGCAGCCGTTTGAAGTCGAAAAAAATTTTGGGGAGCGAATTTCTGACACCCAAACAACATGTACCTTTTGGAGGTTAGGTTGATGGCCTATGTTTACATAGCCGGTGATGAATATGCGGCCCTTTCGAGTATCCCACAATTTTTTTTCGACATGTGCGGGGTTCTAATCAACTTGAGTGGATTTTTTCATCGAAAATCTATCGATTTGAATAGTTTTTAGAGGCCTAGGCACGTGTGGGAGAGTCGATATTCATTATAAGAGGTGAACGTTCGTGGTGCTAGACAGGGTTTTCCGGCGTTCTCGACTACCTCACGATTTTTTTTGGTATGTACAGCGTGATCATTTTCACATTCTTAGATCAAATATCTTATGGATCGAATAGTTTTTTGGGGCCAAATCGCGTGTGGGGATGCCGATATTCATGATCAAAGTCAAACGTTTTTGCGGTGCTGGACAGTTTCCCGACTTTCTTGACTATCGCACACGTTTTCCCCCGCATGTGCGAAATTCTGATCGATTTTCTTATGTTCCTAGATCGGATATCTATCTGCTGCAACAATTTTTTGAGTCCGAATCGCATGTGGAAGTCTCGATTTTCATCATGAGAGATGAAAGTTTGTGGAGCCGGACAGGGGTTTCCGGTCTTCTCGACTGATTCACGAATTTTTTTCGGAATGTGCGGGGTTCTAATCAACTTTAGTGAATTTTTTGATCGAGAATCTATCGATTCGAATAGTTTTTAGAGGCCTAGTCACGTGTGGGGCGGTCGATATTCATTATAAGTGGTGAACGTTTGTGGTGCTAGACAGGGTTTTCCGGCATTTTCGACTACCTCATGATTTTTTTTGGTATGTGCAGAATTACCGTGATCATTTTTAAATTCTTAGATCAAATATCTTATGGATCAAACAGTTTTTGGGTGCCGAATCGCGTATAGGGATGCCGATATTCATGATCAAAGTCAAACGTTTTTGCGGTGCTGGACAGTTTCCTGACCTTCTTGACTATCGCACCGGTTTTTCCCCGCATGTGCGAAATTCTGATCGATTTTTTTATGTTCTTAGATCGGATATCTATCTACTGCAACAATTCTTCGAGTCCGAATCGCATGTGGAAGTCTCGATTTTCATCATGAGAGATGAAAGTTTGTGGAGCCGGACAGGGGTTTCCGGTCTTCTCGACTGATTCACGAATTTTTTTCGGAATGTGCGGGGTTCTAATCAACTTTAGTGAATTCTTTGATTGAAAATCTATCGATTCGAATAGTTTTTAGAGGCCTAGTCACGTGTGGGGTGGTCGATATTCATTATAAGAGGTGAACGTTTGTGGTGCTAGACAGGGGTTTCCGGCGTTCTCGACTACCTCACGATTTTTTTTGGTATGTGCAGAATTACCGTGATCATTTTTACATTCTTAGATCAAATATCTCATGGATCGAATAGTTTTTCGGGGCCAAATCGCGTGTGGGGATGCCGATATTTATGATAAAAGTCGAACGTTTTTGCGGTGCTGGACAGTTTTCCGACCTTCTCGACTATCGCACAGGTTTCCCCCCGCATGTGCGAAATTCTGATTGATTTTTTTATGTTCTCAGATCGGATATCTATCTGCTGCAACAATTCTCTGAGTCCGAATCGCATGTGGAGGTTTCGATTTTCATCATAAGAGGTCAAAGTTCGTGGAGCCGGACAGGGGTTTCCGGTCTTCTCGATTGATTCACGAATTTCTTTCGGTATGTGGAGGATTTCAATCAACTTCGGTTAATTCTCGAATTACATATCAGTTGGATCGAATATCTTCCTGAGGCCGAATCACATATGGGAGGGTCTATATTCATTGTGAGAAGTGGAAGTTTGCGGTGCTGAATATGGTTCACCGGCGATTTCGACTGTCCCACGAATTCCCTTCGGTATGTGCAAAATTCTGATTGATTTTCGTATGCTGTTGGACCAAATATCTGATGAATATCTGGGATAATTAAATATCTGGGATAATTTCTTCAAAGCCAAATCGCATGTGGAGGTCATCACAATTGGTGTGAATTTTTGGAGCCGAACAGAGAGGTCTCTGGTCTTCTGGACTACTTCACGAATGCTTTTTGGCATAAGCGAGATCGGATCAAATAGTTTTTAGATGCCAATTCCTGCGTGGGAGGGTCGATATACACATCATAAGAGGCGAACATTCGTGATGCCTGACAGGGTTTCCCGGCGACGATCTTCACTATCTCATGAATTACTTCCGGCGTGTGCGAAATTCTAATCGGCTTTTTCATATTCTTGGAAGCAACTGTTTCTGGAAGCAACAGTTTCTTGACACCGAATCACATTCGGAGGTCTCGATCTGCATCAAGAGAAGTGAACGTTTATTGAGTGCTGGACAGGGGTTTCCGGCCCTCCCTCTCGACTACTTACTGAATTTCTTTCCGCGTGTGCAAATACCTAATAAAATTTCTTATATACTTTGGTCGAATATCTAATGAATCAGCTTGTTTCTTGAGGCCAATTCGCATGTGTGAGGGTTAATATTCATTCAAACTTTCACCTCTCATGATTAAAATCGAGACTTCCACATGCGATTCGGACTCAAAAAATTGTGGCAGCAGATAGATATCCGATCCAGGAACATAAAAAAATCGATCAGAATTTTGCACATGCGGGGAAAAACGTGTGCGATAGTCAAGAAGGGGTCGGGAAACTGTCCAGCTCCGCGAAAACGTTTGACTTTGATCATGAATATCGGCATCCCCACACGCGATTTGGCCCCAAAAAACTATTCGATCCATAAGATATTTGATCTGAGAATGTAAAAATGATCACGGTTATTCTGCACATACCAAAAAGAAATCGTGAGGTAGTCGAGAACGCCGGAAAACCCTGTCTAGCACCACGAACGTTCACCTCTCATAATGTATATCGACCCCCCCCCCCCACACGTGCCTAGGCCTCTAAAAACTATTCGAATCGATAGATTTTCGATCAAAGAATTCACTCAAGTTGATTAGAACCCCGCACATGTCAAAAAAAAATTGTGGGATACTCGAAAGGGCCGCATAGCCATCACCGGCTGCGTAAACATAGGCCATCGACCTAACCTCCAAAAGGTACATGTTGTTTGGGTGTCAGAATTTCGCTCCCCAAAATTTTTTCTGACTTCAAACGGCTACGTTTCGATAAATGATCGGTAGATCTATGCCCCACAAGTCCCAAACATCATCATTTCATCGATTTTCCACCGTTTTCGTCGTGGACGCAACGTGGACGCAAAGAGGCCCTCATTGTAGAAAAACCTGCTTCCCGGGCTCACTGCCTCCCGGGCTATCTTGATTGTAATGGTGACCTTCCTAATCGACAATTTCATGTACGCTTGAGAAATTTTTTCATTGACAGTGATTATTCAATTAATGAGGATTTGTATTGCTTACCGAATTGTTGCGTTGCGGAATTTTTTTGTTACGACTACATAATCGGTGATCTATTAATTCTATGACTTCACGACTCATGAGAATATTTTTGAATGTACAGTTATCAGTTGAGTGATTCGTATGTGAGTTAATCTTACTCGATATTGTGGGAGGAAGTCATTCGGATTTTTTCGTATGACAAAGGGAGGACCGCTTGTCATTCAATTTCATGATACGATAGAAACTTAGAACATTCTAGAGTTTGAAATGTGATGATAATGGATGAATAAACTTTAGTTGTCATTACTATACATGGAAGTTGTGCGATCTCTTGGCAATGATTCTCAGGTTAAAGTCCCGACTTAGGGCTGGGATAGAACATGACACACGACTCATTCAGAGTTGACAGTAGGAAGTCATTCATTGAAATTTACTTCAATCTGAGATGGACTTGCGGGGGCTACCGAATTTGTCGAGTTCGGCATAAATGACGATTGACTCTCCGCCAATATTCTGAATAGATATTGAACGAAACATATTTCCTCCTGTGCCCGGAACAAATGGAATTATTACCATGTTCGCAAGGTTACGATCCCTCCTCAAAATTTCCATCATGCTCCAGTGGAATCCCCAGGAATTTTCGACGATTCTGAGCCCAATACTGATCTCAGATCGCGCTGCAGGGACTCTGAGCCACGAGAGTGGGCCCAAAGTATTCCTTGTCGATCCCCGAACGTACTGAATTCATTATCCAGTTGGCAGTGGTTCGATTCACCCCCTAGAAATCGTCATTTTCTGTAGGATCCGCAGAAGTTTTCGACGATTCTGGGCCCAATACAGATCGCAGATCGCACTACAGTGGATCTGAGTGACGGGACTGGGCCCAAAATATTTCTCTTATAATTCAAAATGCGCTGGGTTACTTTTAAGGGTCGGAGTAGTACGATTTCCGTCCTGAGATTGATCATTTTCCGTGGGATCCGCACGGATTCCCGACGATCCGGGGCCCAATACTGGTTTTACATCGCACTGCAATGGATCTGAGTGACGGGACTGGGCTCAAAATATTCAAATTTGATCTCAAAATCAACTGGATTCCTCATTGAGTTGGCAAGAATAGGATTTACCCCCTAGAATTCATGATTCTGAAGACGATTTGTGATCATTTCCGATGATTCTGGACCCAATACCGATCATAGAAGGCACTGCATTAACTCTGAGACATGGGACCGGGCCCAAAATATTCCTTGTCAATCCCGAAATGTGCTGGATTCATCATCCAGTTGGCAGTAGTACGATTCGTCCCCTAGAAATCGTCATTTTCTGTAGGATTCGCAGGAGTTTCCGACGAGTCTGGGCCCATTTCCGATCGCAGATCGCTCTGCAGTAACTCTGAGCCATGGGAACGGACCCAAAATATTGACTGACAAACATGGAATACGGTGGGATCGCTCGCGGTTTGGCAGTATTGCGATTTCCATTCTAAACCCCATCATTTCCCGTGGAATCCACACGAATTTCCAACGTTTCAGGGCCCGATTCGGGTTTTAAATCGCACTGCAGTGATTCTTAGCGACGAGACTCGGCTTCAAATGTTTCTAGTCCATTCAAAAATGTATTGGATTCCTGATGAAATTGGCAGTAGTACGATTTACCCCCTAGAAATCGCCATTTTCTGTAGGATCCGCAGAAGTTTCCCACAATTCTGGGCCCAATACCGATCGCAGATCGCACTACAGTTATCGCCAGGCAGAGGATCGGGCCCAAATTACCCGCAGCTATACTAACAATGTCCTGGATCCATTCTCAAGTTGACAGGAGTAGGATTTACGCCCTAGATTCCATCTTTTTTTATATGACTCGCGCTGATTTGCGAGTACTCTGGCCCAAATATTGTTCTCAGATCGCATTGCAGTAGTTTTGAGACACGGGAATGTGCCCAAAAAATTCACTGGCAAATTTGGAACTCGATAAGATCGTTCTCGAGTTGGCAGTGGTATGCTTTCCCTCCTAAAACTCGTCATTCTCCGTGGGATCCGCACGGATTTCCGATGATTCCGGCTCAATCTTGATTGCAGATCACACTGCAGTGATTCGGGGGCATGACACCGGGCTCAAAATATTCACTTTTGGACTTGTAACGAGATGGAATGGTACTTACCTTGGCAGTAGTAGAATTGGAGAAAAAAATTCAACTATTCCTCATCAGATCGACTGTAATTTACGACAATACTGAGCTCAATATGCATCTGAAATTTCTCTGCAGCAATTTTCAGATGCAGGATTCGGCTAGAAATCTCCGTCTGTGATCCTAGATTTCACTATATGTATTCTTGGGGTGGCAGTAGTACTCATTGGGAGTCAGAATCATTAGATCTGGCTCATTTCTAGTGCCATTTCGCAATTTCTGCCTCAGAATCGATCTCAAAGCTCTCAGCAGATATATGAAGAATCAAGATTCTGTTCAAAATCACGTCAAATGATCCCAAAATGTTTCTCGATTGCTGTTAAGGTGGCAGTAGGACGATTTCCGCCCTATAATCCACGATCATGCGAGAATTTCCTACCTTTCTGAAATGCTGCTGCATAAGGATTGACCTCGGTGCTCTTAGCAGCGATTCTCGGGGGTGAGATTTGGCGCAAAACTCTGTGAGTGAGATCTAGAATTGGTTCCAATTATCGATTAGTTGGCAGTACTTCTTTTATTCACCCAAATATCATCATTTTGCGCCAAAAATGCCGTATCTGTGAGCCTCTTTCGACCCAATACCGGCGCTCAATCTCACTGCAGCAGTTCTCGGACTCGGTATCAGTGTCAAAATCTTGCCGAGTGATCACAGAGTATACTCCCAGTATTTCTAAGCTGGCAGCAATAGGAATTCCGAGCTAAAATCGGCCAATCGGGATGATTTGCAACGCTAGTGACACACTCTTGGCAAATGCCGTATTGGAATCGATCCCAGTACTCTCAGAAGTTATCCCCAGATCTCAGATAAGGCTCAAAATTTTGCTGTTCAACCCTGGATTGTGATGTGACCATTTATCATGTGACGGTAGAGCGGTTTCCAACCTATGACTCATAATTACGCAAAAATTTGCCCGATTCATCTCATGCTTTTGGCTCAGAATCGATCTCAGAGCTCTCAGCAGCAATCCTTAGATTCGGGCTTGAGCTTGAAATTTTGTGAGAGAGGACTGGAATGTACGTCAAGCCTTAACTTGTTGGCAGTAGAGTTTTTCTCCATCTAAAATTCATAGTTTTTTCCCTAAACGTCAAGTTTTTCAGCTTTTCTGGCCTGATATCGGTCATAAATCATCCTGCAGTAAGTTCGAGACTCGGGATTGACGTCAAAATCATGTTCAGTCATTTTAGAGTTCACTCCAAGTGTTTTCGAGCTGGCAGTAGTAGAAAATCCGAGATAAAATCCATGACTTCGATCAGGCGGTAAGGCATTTTCAACCGTTTTTAGCTCAAACCGCATCGCATCAATGTCAACAGCAATTCCTGAATTCGAGGTTTAGCTGAAAATCTCGTCAAATAATCCCAGAATTCATCGCTATTGTTTTTCAGGAGGCAGCAGAACGTTCACCGACTCAGAATCAACGATTTTTGTCAAATATACAGTGTCTTTAACATGTTTCTAGCTAAAAATCGCTCTCAAAATTTATAGCAGTGATTTCCAGGTTCGAGGACAGGCCCAAAATTCAACTATTGGGTCCTAAAATGTACTCCAAGTATATTCAAGTTGGCAGTAGAACGAGGGACTCGTCACATGTATGTTTTGTTTCGGTAAAATTTCGTTGTTTTTGGGGGGGGGGGGGCGTTTACCGCCCCCCACCCCTCCCCATTGAAGTTTGGACAAAAAAGGCATCGCGCATCGTGTAGCTGAGGAATTTTCGAAGAGAAGCCCGTTCGAATCATCCCGATAGCTGATGAAGCCGATTGAAGCGGATTTACTAGCAAAGTTGAGATTTTGAAAAGATAGTGCGTCGTGAGGATGAATACAACGATTCAAATAATTTTGATAACTGGGCACAAAGCTCGACTCGAGACATTTTATAACGAATCGAAATCGAGATACATCGTTCTTCACAATATGTATAATTCGAGTAGCAACAAGAATATTGGTGATGTATCATTCTATACTGGACCGAACGCGCCTTCAAAAATTGTATTGTAACTGGTATTCATGGTAATATTAATTGTCTAGACATGACTACTTTCTCCATTCTTGAGAAACCTCTCATACTCAAAATTTTGAGACGTTACATTAAAAAATTCAAAACTACCAAAGTTTGTGTGATTTTTTCTGCATATTTTAATTTAGGGCAAGAAACATCGTTGATCAAACATTTTCAAACGCGTTACGAGACCCTCATGAAATCTTCACGATGAAATCGATGGTTTGACGGGTCTATAATATTCATTGATGATGAATTGTCGTCTTTTGAAGATTGTGGATCCGGTTATTCTTTATCAGAAATTCTCTCGCTTAAAGTCAGCATTGCTAAATCGAAAATGCTAAGTGCTTCAAAATATGTAAAGCTTCCAGGTTGGATTGAGAAAAAACACGCTGCCATTAATATTAAAAACAGAAGTTCAGATTGTTTTCACTGGAGCATATCACCCGCATTACTGGGCGATAAGACTCGATCTCATCATTCGAACTTATAACTATCCGCATTATAAAGAGTACTTAAAAATTGACTCAGCGGATTTTCCGATGAAGCTGGAGCGAATCCCAAGATTCAAAAAGATTAATCGCTCATCAATCAACTGTTATGGGGTTGATTCAAAGAAAAACTTCCATTCATTAAACTTGACTTCTGAAGAAATGAATGTTCATATAAATTTGCTACTTTCTGAATCGGAAAGTGAGCATCATTATTGTTACATATCGAGTTTGTCGAGACCTGTCAGCAAGCAAGTTGGTTGTCACGGTCACAAGATATTTTTATGCAACCGGTGCTTGCATTGTTTTCATTCTTCAGGAAAACTCGAGTCACATCGTGGATACTGTAAGAATGTGTCCGATTGCGCTGTGCAAACCCCTCCGGAAGATGACAATATTTTAAAATTCAAAGATTTTAAAAAGAAAGAATTCATACCATTCACCTTGTACGCTGATCTGGGATGTGTGCTACAAAAAGTTGTCAAGAATGCCTTGACAGCGTCGGATTCGGAGAAAAGATTGAGACGTTCCAAGATCATTGAGAATGTACTCCAGAAGCATTGTCCATACTCTCTCGGGCTATATTTCCATTGTGAGCATGATGTGAGCAGATGTTTCTATGAGCTCATTGAAGGGAATGATGAAGCTAGCAAGTTTGCCATCAGGCTAGGAGAGATCGCAAGAATATTTGAACAGGTATACATTCGAGAGATTATTTTTAGTTCAGTATGACTCATCTCACCATTTTCAAGAGTTGGGAAATATTGTGCCATTAGAGCTTAGTTACGAGGATGACTTACCGATTCAAATCACAGAGAATTGTCATATTTGAGAACAGCCTCTGGAAAACGATCGAGTATTGGATCACTGTCATTTCACAGGTAATGCTGTTCGCCTCGTTTTATGACTCGCGACTAGTTGCTTACCTTTTTAGGTCGACTTCGAGGTATGGCACATTGCCAGTGCAATCTCTTGTATCGCAAGTCCTTCAATTTTCCAATAATACTGCATAATGGGGGAAAGTATGATTTTCACCTGTTGATTAAGAGTTTGGTCGAAGATCTTCCAGGAGATATTGAGGTTATACCGCATAACATGGAAAATCATTTAGCCATCTTCAAAAGAGTAGAAGGAACTCGAATAAGATTAACTTTTCTAATTTTTGAGTGAAAGTTTGAAAAAGTTAGGGGCTTATCTGGAGAACGACAAGGAACACTCTCTATGGCATAGTTTCCAGGAAGAAGTTCATTCGATTTCTGAGAGAACTGGTGAAAACGTGGAGGATTTGTTCATGCTAGTAATCCGTAAATCTGTTTTTCCATACGACTACATGGATTCATTCAACAAACTCAAGCAGACATTTTATCCACGCAAGATTGACTTTCGTAACATAGCAACCGATTCCCACCTTTCAGACTCTAATTATGAGCATGGGCTCAAGGTTCGACAAACTCTTGGTTGCACCGATCTTCGGGAATACAGTAATTTGTCTCTCAAAACAGATGTATCACTTCTTTGCGACGTTTTCACAAATTTTCGAAAGTCTGCGCATCATAGTTATGGTCTTGATCCCGCTCATTATCTCTCGCTCCCCGGTTATTCTATGAGCGCTATGCTATATTTGACAAGAGTAGAATTCGAATTACTTTGTGATGTGGATCACATCATCCTGTTTGAGAGAAGGCTGCGCACAGGTATATCACAGAGCTCGCTTAGATTTATGGAAGCCAATAATATTTATCTCCCAAATTACGATCCTAGCAAACCAACAAGTCACATTCTATAAGTGGATGCTAACAGTCTATATGCAACAGCTATGTGCAAACCGTTCATATATGGAAACTTTGCATGGGTGGAAAATCCTTCAGGTTTCGATGTTACACTCATAAGCGATGACTCAGATATTGGATACATTTTCAAATGCGATTCAGACTATTCTAAAGAGTTACATATTCTGCACGGGGATTACCTGTTCTGTGCTGAGAAGATGGTAGCTCCCAATGGGCATTCTGACAACGAAGAATTGTCACTGACTCTGCTACCCAAAGAGAACTATGTGATTTATTACCGTAATCTGAAGCAAGCGTTGAATCACGGCCTCATTCTGAAAAAAATTAGTTGAGTGCTCCAATTCAGCCAGAAGCCTTTTATGAAACCTTACATCGAAAAAACATTTTCTATCGACAAATTGCTAAGAATGCTTTCGAAAAATCTATGTACAAAACCATGTCTAATAGCGTCTTCGGTAAAACGATTGTGGCGTCCCAGACGCCGCAACAGTTAAAATAATATTTCTCAACATGGAGAAATATTATTTTAACTTGATCAGCAGGAATGTGTAAGCAGGTCAAGATGCAATCAGCAAAATTGCCGTAGTCCAAATTATATGTGTTACAACTGTAACACCCGAGTTACACATATCTTATGAATGGTGTAACACATGTGTTACAAGTGTAACTCCCGAGTTACACACATCTTATGAATGGTGTAACACATGTGTTACAAGTGTAACTCCCGAGTTACACACATCTTATGAATGATGTACCACATGTGTTACAAGTGTAACTCCCGAGTTACACACATCTTATGAATGGTGTAACACATGTGTTACAAGTGTTACAGTTTCAAAAGTAAATCAATTTCAAAATCAATTTTAAAGAGGACAGTTTCGAAATTACTTCAAATCATCAAAATTAGCTCGTGTCCACACGTATAAATTCGAACATCAAAATTAATTCTTCGATTAGTCACTGACTCGATTCAGTTAGTAAAGCTTCGTGAGTCTTTGAGACACGTACTGTTTTGCCCAAGTGTGCCTAGAAAACACACGACAAAGCAAAGTTCGAAAAAGTGCGGACCAATAAGTCAGATTAATTCCATCGAAAAGTAGACCGACGATACCCGTCTCAGCTGTTCAAGGGCCAGCTCCGAATTCGCTCTTCGTCGAAAAGTAGGCCGACGATACCCGCCTCAGCTGCATAAGGGACAGCTACGAATTCGCCCTGCTTATACGTTCCTGCCTTGAAGAATCATCATTCCTTCAAGTAGACTTGTAAGTGCGTCTAGGTTAAGCTATTCAAATTATATTTAGACGATAAGTTTTCATTTCTGACCAAGATTTTATAACTTGATTTGAATAAAATAGAATCTATCACTTCTGTCATTCTATCTCATTCTTTTCTAAAAGCCATAAGATAACTGGATTTTTATATCTATTTGAAATCAAATAAATTATTTTATTCTTTCAAGTATCCAGTATTACAATACATTCCAAATCCAAACGCACTTCAATCATTCTTTCAAAATTACAACTTTGATGAACCAATACTTCTCAATTTGAAGTATTCATATATATACGCAACCAGAGACCAGCAATATATATATATATATATATATATATATATATATATATACATATATGATTAACACTCTATATATTTGTAAAACCATACCTATTAGGAACGTTAATATATATATATATATATATATATATATACATCCATATAGCTATAAATACTGGGACGCCGATATGGATTCATAAAATCTGGGACGAAAAAGAGTATATTTTCCCAAATACTGGGATTTTTCCAAAAACGTGTAAAAATGGAAATTTTGGGTTGAAAGTATTTTTTTATTCAAACACTAAACCATCCCTCGTGGGAGATAACCGCCGAGGAGATAACAGACGTGTGCTTAGACTTCGTTTTGCGTTCAAAACACTAACCATCCCTCGTGGGAGATAACCGCCGAGGAGATAACAGACGTGTGCTTAGACTTCGTTTTGCGTTCAAAACACTAACCATCCCTCGTGGGAGATAACCGCCGAGGAGATAACAGAACTTTGCTTAGAAAGTGGTTTTTTTCAAAATATCACGAAATTTTCACGCGTCCCAGAAAATAGCAAAATATATTATTCGCCGCGTCCCAGAATATATGAATCTAGAAGGAGGCCTTCCGGGACGTCCTAGAATTTAGAACGCGTCCCGGAATTTGGCAAAATATCGCTGAAATGACGTCATCGCGTCCCGGAATCTCTAGTTAAAGAAGTGTATACATATATGAACAACACTCTATATATTTGTAATACCATATCTATTAGGAACTCTCGTATATATTTGCGAAAACCACATGTATTAGGAACGTTAATATACATATATATATATATTATTTCGTGTAACAAATGTACACAAATCGAACATAATTTATTGACTTCACGCACAGAATACATCACTGACACATTTTACACTCGGATAGCCTGTTCAAATTTTTCACGCCACATTCAATTACCGCAGTTCAACGAGCAACCAAGAGATGGCGCCACCATGGCCTTTTGGGAAGAATTTCTGCAGAGCACTTACCGACACATATAGAGGGAATCTATAATGAACATAGCGCTAATGATCCTATCAGTATTCAACACCTCGTGCGCGTGAACTAAAGTAAAATGGAGAGCCACCTTGATATTTTGAATGTTAACTTCAAAAACCTCTTAGAAAGCAACCAGGAGGCTGTGAGGATAGCAAAAGCGTCATTTTTTGCCGCACGACAGGACCTTATCATGAAAGTCGACAGAATGGAAAAGTCGGTGGGTTTGTACAGGGCCTTCCTAAACCTGTATGGCATCGACGACAACGATGAGAGAGTGAACCTATTATTGCCTTTTTCATCATCAGCCACCCAAACCTACAACGATGTGCCCACCGACACTCGACAAGCAACGACCCAAACGACTCATGTGGTGAGGGACGCAGGTGTTTCTGTACAAAATATGATAGATTGCACAATCGGGGAACCCTATACACGCGGCATAAGAACTCGCCATACAAGTGTTAGTGAACTAAATTCCCCTCGTGAACAATTTACCCCTACCCCGAGTGTGTGTAACATGCAGGGCAGTCAAGCGTGGTAGAGTCCTTCCCCTCAAGCCCCTCCAGTCATGTGTAGAGCGCGCCGCGGCGTCGCAGGGGAGGGGCTCCTTCGCCGCGAGTCACGACGCTCTCTGCACTTGACTGGAGGGGCTTGAGGGGAGGGACTCTACTACGCTTGACACCCCTGGTAACATGATGTTACAACGCGCAACAGGCGGGGGACAAGTTACAGCAGAGCCGCCCCCCTCACCACACCACGCGCCGGATGATATTCCAAAAGCAACCACGACGAGCGCGGCGAACCTAGCAGACGACGCCACCGGTATGTTACAGGCAATATTTTCCATCTCCGAAACGTCGCTGCCCCACTCATCCGACGAAAGCCCACAAACGTCCGCTGCAACAAACCCAGGTGGCAATGTGTTACACGCGGCGCGCGCAGCCAGCATAGCAGACGACACAGTGAGTATGTTACCTACAATACTTCCCATCATCGCCGCACCGCATGGCTCTCCAACAACGACGTCGAGTGTAACACCACCGAACAGAGAAGACCGACCCGATACGGATGCCCGAATGGCTCGGTCCCGAACACAGGGCACAAGCGAACAACAAGCGCTACAAGTACCCCGTCTGCGAATATTGAGTGATGTCCCTCTAACAGACTCGCGATACATTATCTGTAGACCACACCCAAGCAATGAGGACACGCCACAATGTGAATTCATCACTATCAGAGATATTCAAAAATCTAAAGTCCACAGTTCATCGATTCCGGACATCTTGCTCCCACTGCACCCAGAGGAGAGGACGGATACTGATCCGCTTATCGTCGTGTCGCAGGAAATTCCAGCTCGCACTCAATCGCAAGGACCGGAAGATGAACTTAACGGGGCCATGAATAATAACTATAGCGATATTAGTGAACCAGAAACTACGACCTCCTACCTGTCATATGGAAGTTCCGAACAACAAAAGTTGGAGAGGAAGAGAGAGAATCAGCGGCGGAGAACCCAAAAACATAGGGAAAATAAAAAAAACGGAAAACTCAAAGGTCCCTGGTGTTATTTGTGTAGGCATTACCACAACGATCATCCAAGAGGTGGTTACCGTGCAAGGGCTGCGGTAAGAGCCTGATTGAGTATTCATGCATAAAAAAATTCCAAGTTAGCGAATTCCAGTGTATGAAGTGTCAGACAATAACAACAGTAAACCTCGACAGAACAGTCACACATACACCTCCATAGATACAAACACACACATGCACACAACTTCACTAATATTGTGTGATATTCTTAGGTTCGAATATTCCCGAAATGTACAAACATCAAAGTCCCATCCATTATTTTATTGTAAATTTGATCATCCACAGCTAGAAAAATTTGTTTTCAAGAGAACTTAGCATGAAAATAATTTATGTATGCCCTTTTCCAAATTCTGCCGCCCAGGCTACATTCTCGGGACGAGAATGGACTAACAAGGGAGGTGTGGCGTCCCAGACGACGCAACAGTTGAAATAATATTTCTCAACATGGAGAAATATTATTTTAACTTGATCAGCAGGAATGTGTAAGCAGGTCAAGATGCAATCAGCAAAATTGCCGTAGTCCAAATTATATGTATTACAAGTGTAACACCCGAGTTACACATATCTTATGAATGGTGTAACACATGTGTTACAAGTGTAACACCCGAGCTACACACATCTTATGAATGGTGTAACACATGTGTTACATGTGTTACAGTTTTAAAAGTAAGTCAATTTCAAAATCAATTTTAAAGAGGACAGTTTCGAAATTACTTCAAATCATCAAAATTAGCTCGTGTCCACACGTATGAATTCGAACATCAATATTAATTCTTCGATTAGTCACTGACTCGATTCAGTTAATGAAGCTTTGTGAGTCTTTGAGCCACGTACCGTTTTGCCCAAGTGTGCCTAGAAAACACACGACAGAGCAAAGTCCGAAAAAGTGCGGACCAATAAGTCAGATTAATTCCGTCGAAAAGTAGACCGACGATACCCATCTCAGCTGTTCAAGGGCCAGCTCCGAATTCGCTCTTCGTCGAAAAGTAGGCCGACGATACCCGCCTCAGCTGCATAAGGGACAGCTACGAATTCGCCCTGCTTATACGTTCCTGCCTTGAAGAATCATCATTCCTTCAAGTAGACTTGTAAGTGCGTCTAGGTTAAGCTATTCAAATTATATTTAGACGATAAGTTTTTATTTCTGACCAAGATTTTATAACTTGATTTGAATAAAATTGAATCTATCACTTCTGTCATTCTATCTCATTCTTTTCTAAAAGCCATAAGATAACTGGATTTTTATATCTATTTGAAATCAGATAAATTATTTTATTTTTTCAAGTATCCAGTATTATAAGACATTCCAAATCCAAACGCACTTCAATCATTCTTTCAAAATTACAACTTTGATGAACCAATACTTCTCAATTTGAAATATTCATATATATATACGCAACCAGAGACCAGCAATATATATATATATATATATACATCCAGTCGGAAGCCTCAACGCAATAACAGAGAATAGGTAGGTGCAACTGGGCAGTCCGCCCGTAAGCTGTTCACACGAACTCAAATAATTTATCTGTTACCCCGAGCCCTCCGCTCGGGTCTTAACACGATTGAAAACATTCGGAAGCGGGAGACTGTGCTGTTAAGGAATAAATGGTATACTCGACTGGGTATCAAAAATTATATTTCTCACCCCCATTTTGATAGACTTGTAATATTCGACAAGAACTTTGTAGCGATCTCTATGAAACCTGTGAACGTAATGTATAATGTAGCGATTTTCGTTGGGCTTTGTACACTCGAGCTTTCGAAAATTATCATGTATTCTTTTCATCATGATTTCATGTTGAAGCTATTTACAAAGAATCCGGGAGACTGTTCCTTATGCTATTCTGACACCGACTCAATGATCTATTTTCTTAGGAATATATGTATATATGAAGACCTGTTGAAGCCTTATGGCGAACAGTATTCCGACAGATCTGATTATGCACCAGAAAACCCTTACAAAATACCTCTGCTCAACAAAAAAGTCTTAGGAAAGTTCTCGGATGAGATGCATGCAGTACCAATAAGAGCTGCTGTATTCATTAAATTCAAGCTCTACAGTACTGACTCTCTGGACTCGGAAAAGTGTCTTGGGAAAGGGATTACTAGGTCAATATTGAGGAGCAAGCTCACCTTCACAGATTATGAAAACTGTTTATTCAATCAAGATTCGATGTACATTGATCAAACTACCATACGATCTCTGAAGCATAATGTATGCACCATACGCCAGCGCAAGCTGGCACTTTCAACGAGCGATGATAAACGTGTCTGTCACAGCGATCGTATACATACTTTCGCATACGGTGATTACCGTCTACAATAAACGCTCTACTCGAGTATATCAGATTTCTTACAATAACTTGTCTGTTTGATTCCATAACACTTTACAAGAACCTGATTCCATTTCCTTCGTAAAATTCTTCCAACGAGAAATACGTTGGAATTCCTCACGTGAGCAAGCATTGATTCATAGAAACACCCTGCAATCTTCTCTTCTTCATAATCTTCGAGAAGGTACGTGGGCGGATTGGTTTGCTGTACACGATATATCGTGAATGTTTCCGCACTCCAATTAGGTGGATATCATTCGTCGAAGAGAGACTTGTATTTGCTTATACGTACTATGTCACCGACCTTGAATTTCAATTCACTCGGCATACTCCTCCGCGCATGTACCGTAGTTAAAAGTTCTGCTTCAATTTGAGCTTGATTTTTACTTTTTTCCCAAAATTCGGCTGGCTTCGTTTGTATTTTACGATGTATCGTATTATGATATTTCTGACCAATTTCTTGTCAAGAATTCAACCGAATAAACTTGCCTTTCGGAGAAAATATCTGATGAATTTTTGATTTCAAAGTCCTAATTACTCGTTCACATACGCTGGCCTTTAAATTACTGTAGGTGGAATGAATGTTTATGTTATTGTCTTTGATTACTTTAAAAAAATCTTTGTTATAGAGTTCTCGACCTTTGTCACCTTGTAGATTCTTAGAAGCGATTCCAGCTCTTTTCAATACTTTTGCGAAGGCCTCAGTCACTTCTGTACCGGATTTTGACTTAATAGCCTCGGCCCACACATATTTTGAGAAAACATCGATAACAACTAGGATATATCTATAGTTCTTGTTGTAATCCGCATACTGAATCATAACAGCCAAGTCTAGCTGCTGCAGATCGTTAATCCCGCGCACATCGACACAGTGACGGGGAAAATTCCTCCTCGCTTGCGCGTGGAACTCCTCCACGAGCTGAATCTTTCCTGCCTCATCGCCGCTTCAATTCTTGCAATTTGGTTTCAACTCTTCCTAGACATTTGTGGAGCTCTACTAAAGTTACAGCATGCATAGTTTCTTCCAGTGTGCTTACTCTGTCTTCGACTTTGTCCAACTGTTTAAAACAATCGTTGATCCGAAAATTGGTCTGAAAAATATTCTTTGCTTGATTTTCCAAGCTTTTTTTAAGTTTTCATCGATAGATTTCAAGGTTCTTTCCAGAGCTCTTCATTTGAGATGAATCTGAGCAATTGCTGTTTTGTGAGAAAATTCGGTGCCAATGGACCTACCAAACGTATCGATATTTATGACTGAGGAAATTTTGAGAATTACAACAAATTTATATATATAAGAGGAGTGGGAGAGTGATAAAATTCGTTCAATTTTCATAACATTTTATTAATGATCTTTCCATACAACATACGAAAGATATTCAACGGTTCTCAAAGCACATCAGAATGAGTCATTGTGATGGTCGCATTCCGAATATTCGTAATCCTTGGACTAATAATCATTCGAGGTGCAATCGTATTCATCGTTAATGTTAATCACATGGTAATTCGGATTGTGAACAAGATATCCTGGTAAAAATTATTTCGCCCATTCCTTTTTTTCATCGGAATTCACGTAGACAAATGTCGCCTCCCCGTTGTTGCTCTCATTGAAGATACGACGGGCGATCCATTTTTTCTGAATCCAAGGTACATCTCCAAAGCTCCACTCAATTCCGTGTATGTTGTGATACATATATCTCGCATGTCTCCCATCTCTCCAATCGAGTTCCATGCATGGAAAAGGGGCCTTCACGAGATAGCATTCTTTTGACCTTATTTCCATATTAAAAGTTGCGATTTCCTATGGAATGAAACATTTTTCCACTCCAATGCTGAATCCTTGCAAGTTGAGGAAAATACGGTTTCTCGTATATCTTGGCTCTCCGAGTTCCTACATTTATACCAGCTTGTGAGTGATATTGGTTAACGAATCATACCTTACAATACTGTCATGCATTATTAAGCAGTGAGCCGATGTATTCTTCGGCATATTTTCTTTCGTTTGGAATTCTATACGCAAATCTTCCGAAGAATGCTTGAGCGAATCGTTCTGTTTCGAGCAATCAATTACAACGACTGGTACGAGCTTGACAAAATCGGTAAGAGAAAGAGCAACTTGGCTTTCCGGGTCATTGTAGTAAGATTTTCTGAACGATGCAAACACGTGATAGAGAAGAGAGACTTGTTGATTCGCAACAGAATCTAGGGAATAATTTTCCGCTGGATACTGCTCGGAATTCAAATAAACTTTGAAACTTGTGAGCTTGCAATGATCAAATATTGTAGAAGCAAGCTACTTGTTCTGTTTCCTGTTACTCTGGAATGCCAATATAATGAATCGACGTTTTTCTGAATTGTTGGAGCTTCTCACAGACCAAACATGATTATCTGTCTCTTGAAGCAACGGTACCTCTTGAATCGACCAGCTCCGGAAAACTATAGTGAAGAAAATATTTCGATCCACCACCTTCAACACATAGAGCTTATCCAAATCATTCAGAATTGCAAAGGGCATGCACCATGTAATATTCGAGATGGAAATTTCCGGTTCGCAGTCAGCATGCACCACGATTACGGCATCGTGATCTTTGATCTGAATGATGTCTTTGATCGAATGAGAATTAACTCATGTTTCGAGTGAATCGCCATCTTTTTGAAATCTTCGCGAAAACCAAAGATTCTCTCCAATGGAATACAAAAGTCGGAAGCATAATCGGTTTTATCTACATTATAATCACCAAGGTTCCAGCAAGCGTGAGTCAGAGATTTTTCTTCGCTCCGTGAAACCGATAAATAACTTTCAAGAGTAGTCGTGAGGCCAACGTGCTTGCAAGTATCTATACAAAAGCCATTCAATAAATAATGTATTTCTGCGAATAGAAATAGTACAAAATTATTCACGCACGTGATGCTAGCATCTTTGTCATGATTAATCTCCCCACTGATATGTAAATAGCTCTCGCTCGGTAAAACAAACATATCTTGCGATTGAATCGCAATTCTGATCTCGTCGCTCTTGTTATAGCTATGAGGAGTATATGGATTGAAAAATCTCACATCTTTCTTAACAATCCGCTCGTCGACTTGTGGGTTGTCGCAAATATCAAGAGCGTCCTCCATTTTTTCGCACTTTGAATCCCAATGAACGTAGAAATCTCACGTTTGCAGGAGTCAGCGGAATCCTAGGCTTGTCCGATGTAACTTTGACTGAAGGTGGGTGGTAAATGACTGCTGTTCTTGTGCAACCTCTATTATTATATACGATCATTGTCGCTGTTCTCGAAGATGAACTTGTAAATTAATCGGCTCTCCTTCGAAATCCACTAGTTTCCCGTCTTGATCTTGAATACTCACACTAATGTGATCAATTGTATGCACGTCAACGGGGTAATATATTCTATCCAATGGCACTATGTCAATGGTTTCCTGTTGGGAGAAGTAGTGGACATTCAAGAAGCAAACGACTCTCGACTCCGTTCAGATATGAGCCAGAGATGATGTCACAGATTAGTCTAATCATTGATATATTTTCGATCTTAACGAGTTCGCTAGATGTATGCCAATGGTTAGCTTTCAAAATTGACCCAGTTTTTTTATCGCTGGAATATCCTAGAACGGATCCTATGCTGTGAGGCTGAGAAAAATCTACGTCGTAGTAGGAATACAATTCCACGCTCAGAGTTACTTTGTTGGCCCCAAGCGTGAATGGATATTCTTCAGCTTCCAAAGTCTTTTTTTTCTCCGTTGTATGATAATCACTCACAACTTTCCGTCATGTATCTTGCAAATCCTCTAGCTCGTAAGATCCGCGTGGTATAATATGTACATGATCATCAAAATGAAATCGATTTTTATTATAATTGACGTTACTAATTGAATTCAGCGTTGTAAAATCGGTTAATGCAAGCTCGTAGCATCTACGTTTTGGGTTACACTAGTGGTGAGGTTAGGTTCAACACCTGATATAGAACAAGTTTCAGACATGACTGAATGAAAAATCGATGAGAGTCTCATTTTATACTTCTCAAAAGTTGTAAGAAAAGTTGCCCGCAATTTGTTTGATTATACGTTTGTCCAGATATACGATTATACGTAATTCGACAATCTGGAAAACTGTTACGGAAATATCTAACTAATTCTGTTGGCGGGCTCAACGCACCGAAAGAATTGGAACATCTAACCACGTTGCTCTGTTTGCGCCAAGCGCACCAATGAATGCCTTTATCAAGCAAAGTAGCTAAGTTAAGCACACCACATTCGCGAAGCCAGGGAGAGTTGGGTAGAGTATCTTGAGCAAAGACACCACTGAAATATTCTATATTCCTCGCAGCCCTCATAATGTCTCGCCCGCTCATACCAAGTCTTTTCACACTCGACGACGTTTGGGCTTTTTTTGAGGCCCGAGCCCATCTTATTCCTATAAGGATTCAAATAAATCCCCTCTCCACCTTTCTCGAGGGTTCTATGATGACGAGATAACTCTTCTAAACGCTTCCTATTCGTCCCCATCTCGGAAACGCCCTTCATAACATTAGCTGCTCCAGTAGCAAGTGCAGACAGCGCAGCAATCGTTGGCAAGGCTGGTAAAATGCCACCCCTTTGAGCCAAAATCAACTCTGTCTTTTTTTACCGCGAGTTGCTCGTTTCCTTTCCCTCATGCCCATACCCAGTTTTCCTCTGATTTTCATGATTTTACCCACTGCTCTGGCCGCGAGTCGTTCGGAAAAAGATGAGTCTTTTGCGTGGGAGAGCGATTCAGCCACAGCTTGTAGTCGAGCGTCGGCCTCGTGTCGTTTTCCAAGATCTTGATTCAGCGAATACTCGATATCGTGGGTGAGACAGGCGGAATCTAGCTTATCCTCGGGCTTGTCAACTCGTTCTTACCTTTTTTTCTACCGAGTCCCTGGTCCACAGAAACGATATCCAGGAAGGTGTGCCTCAACTGGAATCTTGTTTATTAACGTTTTAACAAAGCCTCTCCCTCTCTGCATCGGAAACTGGTCTTATAATTGAGGGGGTGGGTGGAAAAAGGGCCTAAGTGCACTTAGGCCCTTTTTCCGGCCTACCGCTTTTTTGAACCCTTGAACCATGATCTATCACCCCATGAAAGTTGTTTTTCCATGAACTTCGAAAACCCCATAGATCAGAAAAAGGGCCTAAGTGCACTCAGGCCCTTTTACATATTCGATAAAACGGCCTAAGTGCACTTAGGCTCTTTTGTCGATTATATGATGGGAGTTACGCCCTTTTATCGATTGTATGATGAGAGTTAGATCCTCTGTCTATTATCTGAAGGCAGTTAGACCCGGCTAGACTCCTTGGACAGCTAGTTGTACAGTTTTGATGGGTAAGAACGAATCGCCTAACTACGATGCTGCACCATTGGACACGATTGGTTCGCCAATCATTTTGAAGAGGAAAGCATGACCCCACTATTTCATAAGCTTTGAGTGGGGAAAGAGCTTTCTAACGTCCCAAGGTCATCTCTGTGTCGTACGGCATTTTGAGTAATTCTCCAAAAAAGTTGAAAATCGGCGTTCCATTAGTAAAATCGTGTTCCGATGGATTTCAATGAAACAACCTGATTTTTTTCAACATATCTTCGGAACTCGGACAAATAGGGGAGCAGTATTCTTATATCGACAACCTGTGATTGAGGCCCCTAAGAAAATTGATAAAACATAAGAATTGATTTCTAACCATGTTACCTGTAATCAAGACGTTAGTTAACCACTTCATCGTGTTTTCCGGGTCATGTTACAGCGAAAACGGTTTCGAAAACTATCAGTCTTGGCGGTGGAAAGTGGTCAAAAATGCAAAAATTATCTTTGAAACAAATTTCAATCCAGTATTTGCATCTCTTGTGCATGCGCGTCCTCTGATGTCTCTGAAAGTAATTTCAATTGATAGCCGCCTGGTGTAACTCACTTCAGAATGGTCACTCGAGGAAGTCGGTTGGACGCGTTAGATCACGAGATCTAGCTGGTCCAAGAAATGAAAAACTCCAAGGTATCGAGTCCGTGAAACCGCGGCTCCTCCAATGGACGCCAAGAATGCGAATTTTGAGTCAGATCGTTCCCAAGACGTGAACATGTGTTTTTCGTGTATTTTTTGATGTAGAAACCGAATCCGTGGTCAGTTTCGTCCCCAATCTTCAGGATTATCTGGTAGGCTCAAATGGAGTAAGATAGGCTAAAGTAGGTTCAAGGAACGAGATCAAGTAAGAAATTGATTCGGCCCCATTCACTGTCGCGCCCGAAAATCGGACTCGCAACGGGAGTTCGGAGGGTCCGGGTCATCATACCTCACTCAACTTTTTTCACAGTCTCGTACCACCTAGAAAATGGAGAATCCAGAGTGACTCCCTCAAGTGGGCCTTCTGTCCAGAGCTACAAGCAAAAATGTAAGAATTGCCCATATAGGCCCATGTCAGAAAGTGATATATATATATATATATATATGGGTATACTGGCAATGCTAGCGTTTTTGCTTGTAGATCTGAAATGAAAGCCCATTTGATGGAGTTACTCTGGACTCTCCATGTTCTAGGTGGTACGAGCCTGTGGAAAAAGTTTGGTGAGATTTGGTGACCCGGACCCTCCCGACTCCCCTTGTCAGCGTAAGTGTATTTCACGGGCACGATTTCTTCATACATAGCTATTTTTCGGAAAATCATAACTCCGACAGATTGGATTTCTCATCTTATCGTTGTTTGACTGTGGGAACTAGATACCTCAGAATTCCCCTCAAAAGATTATAACAATGAGACTCCTGAAGAGAGTTTTGTTTAGGAATCGAATCTCAGCACGAATGTGACTACGTAAAAGGGTCTTATCACTGCAGAGAGAGGTACCCACAAAGTTACCAGGACCTCGAAGATTTTCTGAAAGAGCCCAAACAACAGGAATATTTTGTTCGATAAAAGGGCCCGAGTGCAAGGGTATTGTTTAAAAGAGCCTCAACGTAGAAGTACTGGTGAAAAGGGCCTGAGTGCAACAGTATTGGGAGCTTACATTCGATAAGCGCTCTTATCTTTCCTCCGTGTTATTCTCATGGAAGAGATTCAGGATTCGGCCATATTGCTTTTCTCTGCCATCTAAAATAACACGGATGTTAGTTCCCAATTGGTAGAAAGGGCCTAAGTGCAACAGTATTGGTGAAAAGGGCCTAAGTGCAACATTATTGGTAAAAAGGGCCTAAGTGCAACAATATTGGTAAAAAGGGCCTAACTCCACTATCGATATCGGTATAAAGGGCCTAAGTGGTGGGGTATTGGTAAAAAGGGCCTAATTTTTTACGAAAAAATTTTTGAAAAATTCGTATGACCTCCATATTTCTTTTCTACCAATTCTGGCTATCAAATCATGTCCTTTGGCCTTCAAAAAATGTATCTTCATGCTTGCTAAGTGAATATTGAGTTACCTCAGTTTCACACACTCAATGGAACCATCTTTCACGTGCAGAATCGATGAATATGCATTAAGACGTTGAATCGCAATTGGATATCTTGTGTGACATACCTATAGATATGCTGATGAAATTTGGAGGCCATTGAACTCGATTTCGCAACGTTATCCAACTTTTAGTGGACCAACTATCCCAAAAATTGACCCAGTATTGGGAAAAAGGGCCTAATTACATTTTTTTGAATGGCTGTATACCTCTCAAAATCGACAGCTACCTTCCAATTCCTGTGCGGTTGTTTTGGGGATGCCAAAACCTTTGAAATAAGCCAGGGATGCGCATCGAATCATGCCACGGGCATGATATAGTTAGTTTTTATCGTTTTTCTCGAAATGGCCGTTTTGTAATTAGGCCCTTTTTCCGGCCTACCGCTTTTTTGAACTCTTGAACCATGATCTATCACCCCATGAAAGTTGTTTTTCCATAAACTTCGAAAACGTCATAGATCAGAAAAAGGGCCTAAGTGCACTTAGGCCCTTTTGTCGATTATATGATGGGAGTTACGCCCTTTTATCGATTGTATGATGAGAGTTAGATCCTCTGTCCATTATCTGAAGGCAGTTAGACCCGGCTAGACTCCTTGGATAGCTAGTTGTATAGTTTTGACGGGTAAGAACGAATCGCCTAACTACGATGCTGTACCATTGGACACGAATGGTTCGCCAATCATTTTGGAGAGAAAAGCATGACCTCACTATTTCATAAGCTTTGAGTGGGGAAAGAGCTTTCTAACGTCCCAAGGTCATCTCTGTGTCGTACGGTATCTTAAGTAATCCTCCAAAAAAGGTGAAAATCGGCGTTCCATTAGTAAAATCGTGTTCCGATGGATTTCAATGAAACAACCTGATTTTTTTCAACATATCTTCGGAACTTCGACAAATAGGAGAGCAGTATTCTTATATCGAGAACCTGTGATTGAGGCCTCTAAGAAAATTGATAAAACATAAGAATTGTCTCGTACCACCTAGAAAATGGAGAATCCAGAGTGACTCCACCAAATGGGCCTTCTGTCCAGAGCCACAAGCAAAAACGTAAGAATTGCCCATATAAACCCATGTCAAAAAATGATATATATATGGGTATACTGGCAATGCTAGCGTTTTTGCTTGCAGCTCTGAACTGAAAGCCCATTTGATGGAATTACTCTGGATTCTCCATATCCTAGATGGTACGAGCCTGTGGAAAAAGTTTGGCGAGATTTGGTGACCCGGACCCTCCGGACTCCCCTTGTCAGCGGAATAAGTGCATTTCACGGGTACGATTCCTTCATACATAAGTATTCTTTGGAAAATCACAACTCCGACAGATTGGATTTCTCATCTTATCGTTGTTTGACTGGGGAAACTAGACACCTCCGAATTCCCCTCAAGAGATTATAACAATGAGACTCCGGAAGAGAGCTTTGTTTAGGAATCGAATCTCAGCACGAATGTGACTACGTAAAAGGGTCTTATCACTGCTGAGAGGGGTACCCACAAAGTCACCAAGACCTCGAAGATTTTCTAAAAGAGCCCAAACATCACGAAAATTTCGTTCGAAAAAAGGGCCCAAGTGCAAGGGTATTGTTAAGAGAGCCTCAACGCAGAAGTACTGGTAAAAAAGGCCTAAGTGCAACAGTATTGGTAAAAAGGGCCTAAGTGCAACAATATTGGTAAAAAGGGCCTAAGTCACCCGAAAAACTCGTTCAAAAGGGCCTAACTCCACTATCGATATCGGGATAAAGGGCCTAAGTGGTGGGGTATTGGTAGAAAGGGCCTAATTTTTTACGAAAAAATTTTTAAAAAATTCTTATGACCTCCATATCTCTTTTCTACCAATTCTGGCTATCAAATCATGTTCTTTGGCCTTCAAAAAATGTATCTTCATGCTTGCTAAGTGAATATTGAGTGACCTCAGTTCCACACACTCAATGGAACCATCTTCCACGTGCAGAATCGATGAAAATGCATTAAGACGTTAAATCGCAATTGGATATCTTGTGTGACATACCCATAGATATGCTGATCAAATGGAGGCCATTAAACTCGATTTCGCAACGTTATCCAACTTTTAGTGAACCAACTATCCCAAAAATTGACCCAGTATTGGGAAAGAGGGCCTAATTACATTTTTTCGAATGGCTGTATACCTCTCAAAATCGACAGCTACCTTCCAATTCCTGTGCGGTTGTTTTGGGGATGCCAAAACCTTTGAAATAAGCCAGGTATGCGCATCGAATCATGCCACGGGCATGATATAGTTAGTTTTTATCGTTTTCCTCGAAATGGCCGTTTTGTAATTAGGCCCTTTTTCCACCCACCCCCTCAATTAAGAATACCATATTTATATGCTGATCCCGTCAAAAATTCAGTAGTCAACATGGGATTCGTTGAGCAAAAGGAGGGGATAGCCGTGCTAAACCTGGATAATTGCTCTGGAGGAGAGACCAAGAGCAAGCATGGTAAACTACTGCTGTGCAACCTACGCGCATTATTCATCGGTCCAAGTGGTTGCGGAGAAACGAATGCTCTGCTGTCGTTAATATTCGTGCCGAATGGATTAGCATTCGAGAATATATATCCATATTCCAAGAGCTTGGATCAAGCAGAATATCGTCTGTTAAAAGCTGTTATGAATGAGCTAGAGGATATGGATTTTTACGAATCGACCAACAGTGAAGAGATAATTGATCTGGAAGATGCAAAGCCGAATTCGCTGCTTATTTTCGACGACGTTGCCCATCCAAATTATCACTTATTACTACCTCATTTTTGCATGTCTACTTATTCTGGATTGGACATATTTTTTCTCACACAATCCTACACGAGTGCTCCGAAAAAACCATGCCGAGATAATTTGAACTTTTTAGTCATTTTTGGTGTTGATGATACAACTTTGCGGGTGATATATTTGTTTTCCAAACTTTTTTCTATAACTGATTGCATGTACCTCTTACAGGGCACTTAGAGATCTTAGAGGCAGTGCGAGTCAAAAAGCAGAGAGACTACCTCGCAGCTTTCAATCTATTTCTCATGATCGAGCCCCATTCACACTTGTCTTATGATTTTAGCATAGTTTTTACTACATCTAATTTCTATTATTGAAGGACGAATTATTTTAAGAAGCTAATAGATAGTCCGTATGAGATAGATTAGCAGAAAACAATGTTTAGACCGAATCTCGACGCGATGTATTTTAAAAAAGAGGAATATTTGCGAGATGGTGCATTTTATCCACGAATTTGAATATATGATTAAAGAAATGTGTCTTGTGCACATCAAAATGAGAAAAAACAAATAATTCTTCTAGTCCAGCGCTCAGTATTGGAAGGATGTTTTTCGAATCTCAGACTGTATAGCGACGAAAGAATGAGTTACTACGAAGCCTTCCACGATTACCTTACAAACCAATAAGACTTTGACGACTCATGTACCTTCCATCTATCATATGAAACGAATGTATTTCATTCACCCTCCCATTCCGAAAGGAAACTATTGGTTTTCAGTAACTATGAGATTGATTTCACTAGGGAATATATTGCAAGCTTGCCTTGTCCTTATTTGATTTATATTCATAACATCCACCGTTTTTTGTTTTGAGTATGCTCAATTTGTAGACTTAAAAATCAAATATCCTTCCAGAGCAAATGCGAATTCTAGTGAGATCGCTGAACATTCTAATGGGTTACTATGATAAAAAAACGGGACTGTTGCACAACCGTCTACAAAGAATTCAAACGTTTCGAACAGTTTTTGGACGATAGAGTGATATTTTCTCTAGTTTTTGGTACAAACTACTATTGGACCTCGAAAAATTATGATTTTTAGATGTTAAAGAACAGTGAATGGACTGTAGATGGAAGTTGTCTATTAAAACCCAAGTTCGGCTCTACTTTCTATTATCGTGGATCTCTGAAACAAATTTTTGAAATGTTAGAAGGAAACTATCATTGCATGACTTTTATCTAAATTCTGGAACTGAAACGAATGTAAATTGTTTCGGAGCAAATGGAAGTTGTGCAACGTATCGTGGGTTACATTGAATTGTTTTTCTCCTACAGTAAATTTGAGCTAGAAGATATATTCGCCGGATATGAGCAGAACAAATCACTCTATGACTCTAGTAAAATATTGACAATGATTTTTACTAAACATCCATGGGCTTGGCACACTCATACATTAACCGAATTAAGGAATAGTTGATGGGGAGTAGACCCGACTATTTCAAACTATAACCCGAATTCATGTGCAGAGTACTATGCTATAGGAAATATTCATCACATAGTCGGTATACTCGATCAAGATATGCCATGTATCTTAAATGTACAATTCGTTAGATTGAGACTGAGAATCTTTGACAGGTGGAAGGGAGATTTTTAGAGCGAAGCTACAACATGTGGATTACAATAGAATTTTAGAATTTATCTGCAATATTAGAGTTGAATTCACTTATATTCACTCTGTAATTTTCAATATGAGAAGGACTGCAAAAGTCAATAAAAAATTTAACAAATTCAAGAAGAGTAAATATAAAATCGATCTCAATTCATGTGAATGTAATGAATTGATCCCGAAAGATTATTATAAGAGAGGATACGTATTTCAAATTTTGAGATTTCTAGACAAATATGAAAAATGTATAGCCAATCCTCAATTAGTGTTTCTTCGTCCTAGAATAAGAATTGTTAATTTCCGACAGGTCAAAAACAAATGATCGAGGAGTTGATTGGATACCGCGAATTCTACTACACTTATTGTTTAATGTGTTAGAAAATGGAGCACATTCTCATATATTCAATTGTTTTTAATATTAAGTGTAATTGTAAAAATACCACCTTTGAAGAATTAAAAGATAGTATTTGGATAGTTGATACATCAAAATGCAATTACAATCCTTTAATTTCTTGTGATTATTTGATAAGAGGAGATATAGGCGATGTCTTAAAAGAATTATTTGAAAGCTTTCATATCATTAAGAATCCACAAATCGTTCAATTAGAATTGAATCTTCCGGAAATCAGATTCAATACAAATTCAATCTACCATTCAGAACAATTAAGAGCAATTAAATCAGTCCTCGTCGAGTCGAACGAAGAACGTCTCCAAGCTCGGAAACATTTCAAGAAATCGAAACAAAAATGGATAAAACTATTTTTTTTTCTATCATCTTTGAGAGTAACTGCCTATTTCTGATATTCTTAGATTACCTAACTAGTAGGTGGGTAGTTGATACGAATCGATGTGAATTTGATTCATCTCATTCAATATCACATTATTTTCGAGGCGATATTGGAGAAATTATTAAATTTCTGCAAATATATCGTTCAAATATTGAAAATGTTCAAGTTGTTGTATTAAAAGATAGGAAATGATAAAAAAATGTAATGATTCTAATAATAAATGCATGTGTATATTGAGTTATATCTATACAATAAACGTAACATTCATCATATGCTTTGTTATTCTTAACTTTTCCCCCATTTTACAGGAAATGAAGTCTCTAATTCGAAAATCAAGATGATTGATGCACAAGCGTAAGGTTACCTAACGTGAAATTATTAATTGTGAAGTAGGATTCTGAGAATTCCCTTCTAAGAACAAATAATCTTCAACTGCGTTTATATCACCATGAAACAAAGGATCGATGTTCGCTGGTGAATCACGGTATATCCGTGCATTCCTCCTAAATATGAGGGAATTCGTTCCGTCATATCCAGGCATAGCCTGGTTTAATATTTTGTGGGTTCTTATTCTGTACTTATGTATAAGGGAAAGGTCAAATGACCAAAAAATGAGGTTGATTTAAGTACCGAGGCTTCAATAAGACATTTGAACGAGAATGAATATCCACAAAGATATTTACAAATGGTCGAATGGCCTTGAGACGCATTCGATCTCGAGCACGTAACAAGGAGGGCGCGAGGCAGAAATCATATTTACTGTGGGTCACAGAGAGAGAGAGAGAGAGAGAGAGAGAGAGAGAGAGAGAGAGAGAGAGAGAGAGAGAGAGAGAGAGAGAGAGAGAGAGAGAGAGAGAACAGAAGAGGCCCAAATGATTCCAGGAGGAATCTGATGCACTGAAGAGGGAAGAAAGAAGAAAGAAGAGAGAAGAAAGAAGAAAGAGAGGGAACAATGAAGAATGAAGATAGAAGATGCCGACAAGTGGCCGAAGAGAGAAGATGGAGAAGAGGAACGCTCGCAATCGAGCGCGAGACATGCCGCTCATCTTGAAGTAATGCTCACGCGGTTCCGGGATGAGATGGTAGATGCAGGTGGGTCTCCCTCTTGATTACCCGATGCCCTAGGTATCGGACATCGAGGGGAGAAGGATATTACACGGCCGGGCCCACCTCTCGGTGGGCCCCACCCAAACCCGTGTCTCGCCTGGTATGGCCTGCGTGGGCTATGCGTAGTCCGCGTAAGCTGAACCAGTCCGGTGTCTGGGGACGGATCCGAGGGATCCTGAGGCAGATTTTGCCCTCTAACCACCTTAAAAAAAAAAAAAAAAAAAAAAGAGAGAGAGAGATTGATTGATCCGCCCTCTCAGCATGCTCGACAATATCGGGAAAATGTACGAGAGGATGGTGCTCAACAGGGTGGAAAAAGCCTACGAAGAGAGCGGCGGGCTATCACCAATGCAGTTTGGGTTCCGGAAGGGACGAAGCACTGTGCACGCGATCGGGGAGGTCCAAGAACGGGTTCAAGCGTCGGTAGGGAACCCATACCAAGGAAGAGGAGGATTCTGTGCCATTATTGCGTTGGACATATAGAACGCGTTCAACTGCGCGAGCTGGGAGTGAGTCTATCAATCCCAAGCAGGTAAAGTGCCGCCCTATCTAATAGCCATCACGAGTGACTATCTGCGGAACAGGACACTCGTGTACGACACCGACGAGGGACAAGAAATCCGGGAACTGTCCGCCGGAATTGGACAGGGACCGGTTTCCGGGCCGTTCAACTGGAACACCCAGTACGACAGTTTACTGTCTATTGAACTGCCCGAAGGAGTGATAATAGTGGCTTTCGCGGACGACGCGGGGCTCATAGTCTGGTCTGACAACGAGGAACTCTTGGGTAGATGCGCAAACGAGGCGCTGGCCCGAGTCTACGAGTTGATGATCAGCAGGCTCCTAGAGCTTGCTGTCAAGAAGTGCGAAGCAATCGTGGTCACAAGACGCAGGAAGTTTGACTTGCCCCACTTTTACATCAACGGGCAAGAGATCCCACGCAAGACAGAGCTGAAATACCTCGGCGTATGGCTTGACGACAAGTGGTCGTTCAAGAAGCACATCCAGGAGGCCGCCCAAAAAGCGAGCAGGGTTGATGCGGCGCCTCAGCGGCTGATGCCGAATATCGGAGGACCCAAGGAAAAGAGGCGCGCACTTCTCAACACCGTCAGCACCTCTATCATGCTCTACGGTGCACCCGTGTGGGGAAAGAGAGTAGAGAAGACCATCATCGAGAAGAAGATGGGGCCTGTCCACCGGAGAGCGGCCCTGAGAAGTATCCGTGCCTACCGCACCGTGTCAGGAGATGCGGCTCACGTATTGGCGAGTACACCGCCCATCCACTTGCTCGTCGCGGAGCGAGTGAGGATCTGGGACCACCAGAAAGTGATCGGAGCCGAACGAGTACTCACTCCAACGATGAAGGAGATCATCCACGAGAACGAGAAGGAAACCACACTTGAGCATTGGCAAACTGAGTGGGATTCGTCATTTGCAAATGGCAGATGGACGCACCGGCTGATCCGTGACGTAGCCAAATGGACGGAACGCACCCACGGAGAGATAGATTACTGGACGACGCAAGCACTGAGTGACCACGGTTACTTCGGTGCCTATCTGACCCGGTTCAAGAAGAGGACATCCCCAGCATGCCAGTCATGCAGGGACAACTGGGATGACGCTGAACACGCCCTGTTCACGTGCAACGACACACAAAGAGAGCGCGCCAAGTTGGATGGATGGCTGGGTGCTCAACTGTAAGGTGTAAATAAACTAGAATTCAAACAGTTTTTTAAAAGTCAGGAGCCCAAATACATATCACAGAGTACTTCAGTCTAGTGACAGAAGGTCACATATACTTAACAATTCAATGTAGAAAGGATAAAAATGGAATACCAAAGAAAAGAGCTCAGACGTATCAAAGATTGAAATATTGTCTCTTGTCCACGTCAATCCTCTGGGAGGGTTGCGATAGATTGAATTCTCTCAAAGCCTGCTTAAAGAATGAAATTTTCTGTATCTGCCGAATACCCAAAGGGAGAAAGTTCTAAAAATGAGCACACTGAACTTGGAAAGATCTTCTTCCATACTCCAGTCTCACTTTAGGCACTTTGACTTCCTGCTCGTTTGCATCTCCCCGCACTGGGCGCTCGGATTGGTGCCTGGTACACATTGCAGACAGGGAACCAGGTTCCCTCATGTGCATGATCTTATACATAATAATGCCTGCAAAGTACATTCACCGCGAATCAGTACGCAGCCAGTCCAAGCTCTCCCTGAACGGAGTGATGTGCTCATCCTTCCTATGATCATATACGTATCTAACAAATGAATTGCTCAGTCTTTGTATCCATTGCCGCTGTTCGTCTGTGGCGTCAAGATATACGACCGTGCAGTAGTCCAGGTGGGGTTGGACTAACGCCTCGACTAGTCGAATTCGCAGAGTCCTGGTGATGCAAGCCCTAAAAACCGCAAACCGTGTAGGGCTCTGTTGACTTTCTTCGTCACTCGATTTATTTGCGGTTTCCACGATAATTCACTATCCAATACAACACCAAGACTCACGACTGTATCTTTGAAAGGGACGAGAACTCCCTCCTGTATCTCAACACCTGGCAAATCCATCCTTTTCAGATCCTTGATGTTCCTCTCAGAGGAGGAAAAAATTGCCTTAGTTTTACCAGCGTTGAGACGCAGGCCGGAGCCCGCAGCCCAATCGGCAACCAGTCGCCCTGCTTCTCCTAGTCGAGCGATTCCCTCCCTGATCTTATTTTTCTCCACTTGGACATAAATTTGAAGGTCATCAGCGTCGAAGAGATGATCTACCGACTTTCCGTCCAGTAACCGGGGCAAGTGATTGACGTACAAACTGAAGAGTAGTGGTCCGAGAACGGAACCCTGTGGAACACCCAGATTGGTTGTAAGCCAATCAGATTTACTGTTCTTGGAAGTGACTAGCTGGGTGCGACCTTGTAAATATGATCAAGAGGCGCGATAGCGCCTCGCTGGCGAGTATGAGCAGACAAAAAATCGAGCGAGGCGCTGTGCCTTATATACTTTGAATTGGGGGTTTTCTAACCTCACACATTTTTCCCACCTTACTTATTTCAACCACCCGGGTGCACAAACATCTCCTGCCTCTCTATTCAGGGCTGTTTTCATACGGACTCACTATTAGTGTCATCAATTTTCCGATTCTGACCGCTGGTTCTTTTATTTTGCTTCGCCAATTTTCAACACCTCGAAAGAATTATCCATTCGATTTGTTTAGACCTCGAATGCATTTCCGATTTGTTTAGACCCTCGAACGCACAGCTTCGATTCGAGAGTTGTCGACGAGCGAGTGATTGATTGATTGATTGATGTCCTTTATTCGTCATAAGACAAAATATAACCCACATATTTTTACATATGTTGCATAATTCTAGAAAAAAATTCAAAAATAGAAAGAAAAGGTGTAAAATATATATAACACAAGCGATTTGGTCAAGGACAGGTACATATCACAAATTGTGACTAGTCATTACAATTGCGAATTCGCGTATGTCTAAAATCTGAGAGCATGGGTTCACAAAAGAGAAAATATCACAGTTTGCTTCAGTCAGGTGACAGAAGGTCACGTAAAACTAATCGTAAGCTAAAAATAAGAACCCAAGCCTATCATAGATTAAAATAATGCTTCTTCTCCACATCAATCTTCTGAGGAGTCTGTGTCATCAAGAGATCTTTTAAGGCCTCTTTAAACAACGATATCTTCCCCAGCTGCCGAAAGCCCGGAGGGAGAAAGTTCCACAAATGAGCACATTGAACCTGGAAAGATCTTCTTCCATACTCAAGTCTCATATTGGGAACTTTGAGTACCCGCTCTTCTGTATCACCGCGTGCGGGGCGTTCGGATTGGTACCTGGTAAACATCGCAGCAAGGTAGCCAGGTTCTCCCAAATGCATGATCTTATGCATTAAAAGTGCTGCGAAGTACATTCTCCGCGAATCAGTACGTAACCAACCCAATCGCTCCCTAAACGGGGTGATGTGCTCGTCTCTCCTAAGATCAAAGATGAATCTCACACATGAATTGCTCAGTCTCTGTATCCGTTGCCGCTGTTCGTCCGTGGCGTCGAGGTACACGACTGTGCAGTAATCTAGATGCGGTTGAACTAATGAGTCGACTAGGCGAATCCGGAGAGGTCTGGTGATACACGCCCTAAAAAACCGCAAACCGTACAGGGCTCTGTTAACTTTCTTAGTAACTTGGTCAATGTGCGGTTTCCACGTCAGTTCACTATCAAGTGTAACACCGAGACTCACAACCGTATCACTGAACGGGATGAAATTTCCATCCTGTATCTCAACCGCTGGCAAGTCCATTCTCTTCAGATCTTTGATATTCCTCTCAGAGCTGAAGTAGATTGCCTTGGTCTTGCCAGCGTTAAGACACAGGCCGGAACTCTTGGCCCATTCGGCAACTAGTCGTCCTATTTCACCCAGCCGAGCGATGCCCTCCCTGATTTTAGTTTTCTCGACTTGGAGATAAATTTGGAGGTCGTCCGCATAAAATAGATGATGTATAAAATAGATGATGAGTGAGAGTGAGAGAGAGAGAGAGAGAGAGGAGAGAGAGAAAATCCGTCTGCTTTGTTTACATCGCCATGCATCGCGGTGCCGCAATCTCAATTAGTGCATGCATTATCTTGTTTGGACAAAATAGATGCAAAATGTGTATGTTTTCATGGAAAAAGCAGCTATTGAGAGTAAGGTATTCTTAAAGCGGTATATTGAGAAAACCTGTGCAAGATGTATGCTGGGATTCTTTGCCCCATCAGATTAGGAGTTTATAGATGCAACTTTGAAGTTTTGTATGTGATGCAGTACTAAATCTCTTCAGAAAACTCAGAGAGCATTTGCAGAGTACATGAGGATATGGCTTTGTAGTCCAATGAGTCACTTCATCTGCGTTAATACTTGTGATATTGCTTTCAATGTTTTTTTCTCTAAACATTCAGTCTAAAGTTGGATGGGAAGTTTCAGTGATTGATTACATGCATACACTGAATAATCTGAATGAATAGAGATTGAGCGGGCATTACTTTACTCTTGGTTTACTGATATTACAATCAAGAGCCGATATCACTGTGAGGACCAGACAATACATTTCATTATTTTGACTGCTTCTGGGCTGATTTTGAGTTTTATTCTTTGGTGTCATCAAGTAAGAAGCTTGAGAGCTGGTATGTGACAATAAATATTGGCAAGTGGTCAAGCGGATTTGATAGAACTACCACACACTTCCACAATCTTTCAGATCCAGATTAATAACTCTTTCATCGTCACAATCATACATGCGACTCATGGGTCCATTTAGTATTACTAAAGAGTTCTAGCAGAGTTATTGCTGCTCCAAGAAAGTTTGAAATCATGTGTTGTAATTCATGAGTTAAGATGTGATGTAAAGAAGATATTCAAGCGCTCCATAAGATGGGAATATGGGTTTCTGGACTTTATAGGAGTCGAAGCTTGAAATTCTGCTCACAACTTTTGACTGTCAGGGAATCAAATATTTATATAGGGTAGCAAAACCTATGTCACTCAAATTTTCTTGTCACCAAAGTTGGCTTGGAGCGGCTTTTGCTCCTCTTGTATTATTCCTCAATACTATTTCACTTCAAATATTGATATCATGTTTGCAACCAGGGATATGTCGATCTTCTGGTTCTAAAACATATCCTGAATAATGAGGAATCAGGAGATTTCTAATCACAATCATAACATCCAAACTTTCACTCTGAATGAGGAATGTCTAATATTGTTCAAGCATTGATGTTATGATAGTGATAAGGAAATTTCCTAATTTCTTATGTATGAGGTGAGAAATGTCTTATGTATGAAATGTCTCGTTCAAAAATATAGAATCAATACTTGGGTGGAATAATATTTGGGGATTTCTCAAGTATATCAAGAGCCGCTCCAAGTCAACTTGATCAAAAAGATGATCTGAGTGAAATAGTTATTTATATTCTAGAGGGATATGTGATTTATAGATTCTCAAAAGCTGTGATCAGATGAGGAAGTTGATTTCTTCGTTTTGATTTTCATAAGAAAGAAATTAGATCCTCCCCCCTCCATTCACTCTTTTCAAAAGTATAACTTGGCGAGTATGAGTTTGTTCCTCAAAATTTATTGATTTTTATCAGGTTTTCACAGTAAAAATGATGATTGATTCAATTCAGCTGTATTACATAGTTTCAACTCTTGCAAGGAATGAAATCAAAGGAACTATGTCGAGTATTTCTGTAAGTTTGAGAGACCAACCATTTTCCGGGCAAAATACTTATGGCATTGTTTCAACTCTTGAAAGGGATGAAATGAATAAGAAACCATGTCGAGAGTTTTTCGAACAAGTTTGATTGTATAAGATTTCGGAAATTTTGCACGGTCTTTCTTATTCGTTGATTATTAAAACCAGAACTTGAATGAGGAAAATTGAAGAAGTCAAGTATAGTTGATTGAAGAATCACGCTAATTATTCTCGAAACTGTAAATTTTTCTTCGAAAATGTGGAGCGAATAATCACTCGTTGCTCTCTCATGTATTATATGAACTATCATATAAGAGCGACGAGTGATTATTCGCTCCACATTTTCAAAGAAAAATTTACAGTTTCGAGAATAATTAGCGTGATTCTTCAATCAACTATACTTGACTTCTTCAATTTTTCTCATTCAATTTCTGGTTTTAATAATCAACGAATAAGAAAGACCGTGCAAAATTTCCGAAATCTTTTACAATCAAACTTGTTCGAAAAACTCTCGACATGGTTTCTTGTTCATTTCATCCCTTTCAAGAGTTGAAACAATGCCATAAGTATTTTGCCCGGAAAATGGTTGGTCTCTCAAACTTACAGAAATACTCGACATAGTTCCTTTGATTTCATTCCTTTCAAGAGTTGAAACTATGTAATACAGCTGAATTGAATCAATCATCATTTTTACTGTGAAAACCTGATAAAAATCAATAAATTTTGAGGAACAAACTCATACTCGCCAAGTTATACTTTTGAAAAAAGTGAATGGAGGGGGGAAGGATTTGATCTACAAGAGTGCCGATCGCGAGAAACCAAGTTGTCGCCATTTACTCAGCAGTTTCGTTGGTGATATTGTGTCAAAGGCTTTGCTGAAGTCGAAGAGTAGTAGTAGGGTGATCTTTTTCCTATCTATACCTAATCTGACGTCATCAGTCAATTTCAGCAAAGCTGTCTGGGTACTGTGGTGTTGCCTGAAACCAGCCTGGAAGCGATCTAGTAATTTTTCTTTCTTCAAGTACTCCGTGATTTGGTCATGTGCAATTTTCTCGAGAACTTTGGAAAGGAAGCACAGGAGCGCAATGGGGCGGAAGTCCGAGACTGATGATGGAGCTACAGTCTTTTTTAGCGCAATCAACTGTGCTCGCTTCCAAGCCTCGGGAAAGATGCTGTGAGCGATAGAGGAGTTGAAAATGTGTACAATAAGATCACCTATGGCCGGAAGAGCTTTCGCGATCACGATTTGAGGAATTCCATCCACCCCACGGGCCTGTGAGGAAAAATGTTTAATAGCAAGGACTACTTCATTGAAGTTCGTGGGCTTGAATTTGAAGCCCCTCTCTGATGCCGAATTAATATCGTCCGTTGCCTCATTGATATTTTCGTGGGGTGAAACTGAAACTCCCGTAAAGTGAGCGTTCAACTCATCCGGTGTGAAACCATGGAGTTCCTCCTCTTTGCTCTTAGGTAAGAGGCCAAGGTTGCGCATCTCCTTCCAGATGTTCTTGTTCTGATCAAGAGCGTCTGAGAGATGGTTCTGAAGGAAGGAGTTACGCGCTTGTTCAACGCGCAAATCGACCTCTTCACTGAGCCGAAAGTACTCATTTTTAAGCTCGGAACACTTGCGCTGGTACGTTGATTTCGCTCCCAGCGTCTGCGCGTTGCATCTCGCTTATTCATGAGCGCTCTCAACTCAGGACCAATCCAAGGAGCATCCTTTTTTCGCGGATTGATAGTTTTTTCCGGTGCTAGTTCATCTAAAACAATCTTCAAATTTTCATTCAAGCAGTGAATCGCGTCTTCCAAGCTGGTTTCGGCTTTTCCAAGAGCTGTCCAGTCACATCGAAGCAGACGGTCATTTAAAATCTCTGGAGTGATGTTACGGAAATCCCTGTATGTGAAGGAATTTTTAGGCGGAGCAGAAGTGAAGACGTTGATCGTCACGTCGATGACCGCGTGCTTGCCGAAACTGGGCAGTAGTCTGTTTCGTGAGTCGATAATGATATCATTTTCATCTACATACATATGGTCGATCCATTTGTGAGATACATTAGGGTTGTGTTGATGAGTCGCGCCATGCTGCACAATCTGTAGGGACAGTTCTTCCGTCAGTGCAGTCAATTTCTTTGTGTCAGGATGAGCTGTGTCCAGCAAGTCTGCATTCAGATCCCCCATGATAACTTTGTGGCTATAGTCACCACACAGCCAGCGTAATGAGCCGAAGAGCCCATTATCCTTCTGCATGGCGATCTTTGGGGGCCTATAAATCACACCTACTAATATTGATGGCGAGTTACTCTGCTGTACGTTGCAAAATAGATACTCAGGGATGCCGGGACACCCTGAACCGGAAGTATTAGACGAGGCAAGCCTCTCCACTTTGAAATCATTACGCGCATACAGAGCGAACCCACCACCGTTTCTGTTACGGTCCTGGTGTAACAGCGAATAACCTGGGATCTGAACAAGACTGTCGTCCACGAACTCGTCCAGCCACGACTCAGCTACCCCAAAAAGATGGTAAGAGGGATCGGTGGCGACGAGCAGGCGTAGATGCTCAATCTTATCCGTTAAGGAATTAAGATTGATAAACCCCGCCTTTAAGGAACTACCACTCCCTTTTGACTCTCCGGCAGCCGTATCTAGTCAGGGGGTCCTCACTGACGCTGCTATCGAAGCTGCACTCTGCTCTGGAACAGTAGTGTTGTTCTGGGTGCTGTCCGAGGGCTCACGAGTGAGTCTTGGGACAGTTCGACACGCCGTTTGAATGACATGCAGTTCAGCGAGAGACTCGAACGCATGCGCTCTCTCACCATTTCTACGCCTGGCCCAGAAGCGTCCACCACTGTGCCAAACATATTTGAAGCCCAGACCCCGTGCAAGTGGCCTCAAGTAAATATATCCCTTGTATTTTCACGGGGTAACATCTCATTGATGTAAATCTTTCGGTCTGGCACATGGGCTTTCACTTTAGGGTCAAGCAAGGTGGGCTCGATCTTATGAGTTGTAAAGTAATTGTTGGCAATCGAGCGCTTCGCTCCCATCACCTCCCTGGCTAGACGGCTGCACGAGAGTTGGACTAAGCAAGATGGAATAGAACGTGAACGGGTGTCCGGAGCTTGAGACGATGTATTGGTCGATCTATTGTCATGTATTGGATTTACCCTCCCAGACACGCGCCAGGGCTGCAGAACACGAACATCAGTGATGTTTCCCCTCTTCAGCGAGGGAAGGATGGACTTGAGTACTGCATAGGAAATATTACATACCTCTTCCTTCGAGGCAGTACAGTCTTTTTTCAAAGCACCGGTTATGATGGATTGGCTGCACTCAAGACCTTCACCCCTGGGTCCAGCACTCTGCCGCCCAGCACGTGAATGGTTAAAAAAATCCGTTCGAACTTGTTGATCTGGCCCGGAGTATTGATGTGGCAGCTCAGAAATGGAGGACTTAGTTTCATTACTAACATTAGATTTTCGCAGAGTGCCCTGGGCATCTTTCAAAAGATCAGTCAGATGTGCGATCTGGCTTTTTATTGAAGTATTTTCCTCAAGAAGCAGCTCACGATCTAGGCAAAACTCCTCCAGCTTAGAGTTTTGCTTCTCTATGAGATCCTCCAGAGACGACATGCGCGCTAACAGTTGATCACTCGCTGCACTCACTGCTGGTGTGGGCGGCGAGGAGGAGATGGCAGCGTCATGACGGTTCAGGAAGGACATTATTCCGTCGAGCCGCTTCTGAGTTAAATCATTTTGTTGGAAAAAGAGATCCAGAGTACTCTGCAAAATTAAAACCCACTTATCTCTAAGGAAATCCGGTGCTGGTGTCGTTGCTGGACTCGTCGGCTGTACTGATCTTCTGTCTCTCTCGTCCTGGGATATTCCACAGCCATTTCCTGGGGATGTTGAGAGAAATGGCTGGGATGTGCCAATATCCTGCGTCTCTGCTATTTGAATTTTCGCGCCACTGATGGCAGGTGTTGAGGTGCTGCCACCACTGCAAGTTGTTAGCGCAGCAGACGACAACCGCTGCTTGTCATTCCTCACGGAATGAGGAGAGCCTCTGGTGGTAGGGGGCTTCTCGTTGCGGCCGGTAACAGTGGTCCGCGGGGCAAGGGGAGATATCCCCGTCTTGCCGCGAGAGCTGAGACGCGCCTGCGTGATTGTGGATAGACCACTCACACCAGCGCGCACACCGGTATTCTCCTTCTCTCTCTCTCTTTCTCTCTCTCTGACGCTCTTCGTGCTGCGTCGAGCAGCCGAAATCTTCTGCTTGACTGCACCCGGCGACGTTGTAGTAGATGGATTTTTGCTTACCTCATGACACGCCACGGAAAACCACGTGTTGTTCGATGTTTTTGAACATTTTGTGTGGGCAAACCGTTTGCAGATGCTGCATTGTTTGCTGCCATGACGCAGGATGGTGTTGCATATGAGGCAGGTGGTGTCGCCCATTGTGTGACAGCAGATAGCAGCAGTATAGTAGTGAGCAGCAGACGACCGCCGGGCCTGCGCAGGATGGTTGGTTTCGGCGTCAAGAACTGCCGACTGAATGTTATTGTCGAATTGCAGAATTTGGAATAATTCCTCTCAGGCTCGGGTTGGAGCCATGCAGTGATGCTCCGAAAGTATGAGCCTGCGAGAGGAAATCCAATCTGCAAAAAATTGTCACTCGGGACAAAGTTCTGTTGGTGAGAAACGACATTCAAGACGGAGCGATGTAGAGAGCGTGTGGTTGTACTCACCGGCAGAGAGAGAGATTGATTGATTGATTGATTTGTTTATTCGCCCGGGGACAATTGGGTCCCATAGGGCACTTTGCCAATTACATTGGTTCATAAAATTCTTTAAATTTATAAAATTTCTAAAATTCATCATTACAAAATTTCAAATAAAAAAAAAGTAACAATTGTGACGTAAAATTGAAATGTTTTTTACATATTTACATTGAGTAATTACTAGTATTTTCTATACTTATATGCTAGGGTAAAGACTTTGTGATCATACTGGGGATCATGTAATACTGATTTCGTGTGCGTGGATCTGAGATCTGAGATCTATAGAATCAGATCGAATCTTTTTCAGAAAGATACCGCAGTAAGCAGAGTTTGAATGATCCATGCGAGATTGTGCTATGAAGCAGAGATGTGATATCCTGTGGAAGCTTATTCCAAGATATGCTGGCGCTCACATGAAATGAAGTCTTGTAAGTAATGGTGCGGTAATGAGGGATTACTAGGTCTCCCGATTTCAGTCGCTCTGACCTGATTATACTTGTATTGCAAATTTGGGTTAGACTTGACGCGAGATACGATGGTTGACCAGTTCGTAAGATTTGAAATGTTAGGCTGTTCATGAAATATTCCCTCCGAGCTTTAACGGAAAGCCACCCAAGTCGCTGTCTATACGGCGTAACATGGTCACGCCATGGGATGTTCCCGTACACAAAACGAGTGCATGCATTTTGAGCTCTTTGAAGTCGAGCATTGAGCTCTTCGGGCAACCCATGGTACACTAAGCATGCATAATCAAAAAAGGGCAAGATGAGCGATCGGGTGAGGGTTTTTCGAAGTGCAAATGACAGAGAATGGCGGTGAGCTTTGAGTTGACGTAGTGTCCTGAATACCTGCTGACAGATGTGGGAGATTTGCCTATCCCAGGTGAGATCATTGCTGATCCAAACTCCTAGATTTTTTGCTTCAGACACATAATCGACAGGGACTCCTCCGATGGAGATTCGTGGTAGACTATTGATATCAAGTGAGCGTAGATTCTCCGCAGTGCCAAGGATCATGACTTTTGTCTTCATGAGATTCAGGGTGAGGCCATTTGCTACAGCCCAATCATTAACTGCGTTGGAGTCCTTTTCTATCATCTTCAATGCATCAGAAATTTCCTGATGGCGACAACTTCTGTAGATCTGAGTGTCATCGGCGTATATCATGTAACGCGAGTATTTCAATACACTCGGTAGGTCATTTATGAAGATACTGAATAGAAGAGGCCCCAAGACTGACCCTTGGGGTACGCCACATGTAGTATTTAACCAGTCTGACACAGAACCTCCTTCATCAATAACCGCTTGACATCTGTCAGCAAGATATGAGAGTAGCCAACGAATGGTATGGTCATCGATATGAAATGTGCGTAATTTATGTATGAGAAGGTGATGCGGAATCTTGTCAAACGCCTTAGAAAAATCGAACAATACTAGTATCATGTACTCAGTTCTGTCTGCAGCCCTCTTCACATCGTCCAGTACGCCAGAGAGAGAGAGAGAGAGAGAGAGAGAGAGAGAGAGAGAGAGAGAGAGAGAGAGAGAGAGAGAGAGAGAGAGAGATTGATTGATTGATTGATTGATTGATATTTATTGAGGGCGGGGGATAAATCCCATATGCCCAAATTGCATATTACAATATTGCTTCTTTATAATTGCACAGTAAAAATACAACATAAGGTATTGAGATGTTAGATTTTGAATAGTAGTAAAATATAAAAATAAACATATAAGCAGATAAATATTGGAGAGTAGATTATGAAATAGTAAATAACAAATAGCAAATAGATTAGGGCGTTGTTATAAATATAATGCAGGGTGACGTAAATATGGTACTTTCTCATAGTATGAATAGAAGTTACGTCCATTGTCAATCTGTGAATATATATATATATATATATATCCTACATGGAAGAGTTTCTCGACAGTGCGAGTGCCAGGAAGTGTCATCTTGCTGTTGCTTAAGATGGTGGGAGAGAAACAAGATGTGCAATTGCAGACGGAACTAGCTCTAAGTTTTCCGATTTTGCGCGGTTGAGCCAATCTTCGCGATCTTGGGACATGAGATAACTGTGTAGTTTTCGTTTGAACTGTTCGTGAGTACATTCGTCGAAGTCAGTGTAGGGTAACTTATTCATGAGCTTTGATGATGTGATCGCGAATGATTGATTCAGAGCCTCAGTACGTGGGGCGCGGTAGGCTAAGGTGGCTTTGTCTTTTCTGTCGGATTGCCTGAGTGAGGTCATGTCAGCTGTGAGGCAAAATCTGGGGCGGAGGTATTCAGGCAAGCCTGTTTCTATGACTGAGTAAGCTAGGGAACCCAACAAATAATCTCGACGACTTTGAGCTGATAGCCATCCTAGAGCGATTCGGTACGGGGTAACATGTGACCGCCATGGTATGTTACCGTAGACAAACCTAACGCATGCGTTTTGGAGGCGATGGAGTTTCAAATTCTGGCTTTTTGTTAATCCGGTGAGTATTGGGGCAGCGTAATCGAAAATTGGCAGAACCAAACTTCGAATAAGTTGTTCTCTCAACTCACGAGGGAGCGAGCGTCTCAAAGCACGAAGTGAGTAAAGGGAACCGTGGACTCTCTTTGATATTTCTCTGATTTGGGCATCCCAGTCTAGACTGGGAGTTATTTGGAGTCCTAGTGTTTTCATCGTCTTTGAGTAGGATATTTCCGTGCCCATGATGTTGAGAACTCGACCCAAATCGAACAATACTAGTATCATGTACTCAGTTCTGTCTGCAGCCCTCTTCACATCGTCCAGTACGCCAGAGAGAGAGAGAGAGAGAGAGAGAGAGAGAGAGAGAGAGAGAGAGAGAGAGAGAGAGAGAGAGAGAGAGAGAGAGAGAGAGAGAGAGAGAGTGAGAGAGAGAGAGAGAGAGGAGAGAGAGAGAGAGAGAGAGAGTGAGAGACAGACAGAGAGAGAGATTGATTGATTGATTGATGGTCCTTTATTTGTCCGTAGACGAAAGTTAAAGATACATATATTTTACATATGTCACAAAATATCAGTCTCATGAAAATGAATAAATTCTCCTTCAAATAGATAATCAATATTTCTCGGTTTGGTCAAGGACAAGGTATATCACAGTTCGTGAATAGTCATATGATACTGAAAATGAAATAATAGCACCGAGGGTGAATACTACATAGGTTACAATACAATAACGTCGACGCGGGCTCGCAAAAAGAAATATCACAGTCATATATGAGTCTCGTGACGCAAAGTCACGCATGAAGGCTAATCCTCTTAGTGAGAAGAAAAGAATATAGGAACAAATAGGAAAAGCCCAGGTCGCTTAAAGATTGAAATGTTGCATCCCGCTCACATCAATTCTCTGTGGAGGTTGCTCGAACAAGAATTCTTTGATTGCCTCCTTGAACAATGAAATTTTCTGAACCTGCCGTAGACCCGAGGGGAGGAAGTTCCACAGGCGAGCACATTGAACTTGGAACGATCTTCGGCCATATTCGAGCCTCATCCTGAGAACTTGGAGTTCTTGCTCTTCGGCATTACCCCGAGAAGGGCGATCGGACTGGTACCTGGTAAACATTGCAGCCAGGTAGCCAGGTTCTCCCAAATGCATGATCTTGTGCATGATAATGGCTGCAAAGTACATTCGCCGCGAATCAGTACGCAACCAGCCAATCTTTTCCTGAACGGAGTAATATGCTCGTCCCTCCTAAGATCAAAAATGTATCTCACACATGCATTGCTCAGTCGCTGTATTCGTTGTCGTTGTTCGTCCGTCGCATCAAGGTAAACGATAGTACAGTAGTCCAGGTGGGGTTGGACCAACGCCTCGATTAAATGAATTCGTAGAGTGCTGGTGATGCATGCCCTGAAAAATCGCAAACCGTATAGGGCTCGGTTGACTTTCTTTGTCACTTGATTTATTTGCGATTTCCACGATAATTCACTATCAAGAACAACACCAAGACTCACAACCGTATCGCTGAAAGGGACGAGAACTCCTTGCTGTATCTCAACACCTGGCAAATCCATCCTTTCCAGATCCTTGATATTCCTCTCAGAAGAGAAAAAGATTGCCTTGGTTTTACCAGCCTTGAGACTGAGGCCGGAGCCATCGGCCCACCCAACGACGAGTCGCCCTATTTCTTCTAACCGAGCAATTCCCTCTCTGATATTCTTCTTCTCTACTTGAGTATAAATTTGGAGATCATCTGCGTAGAAGATGTGATTCACCGACTTTCCTTCTAGTAACCCAGGTAGATCATTGACGTATAAACTGAAGAGCAGAGGCCCAAGAACGAATCCCTGTGGAACACCCAGATTAATGGCGAGCCAATCGGAATTTCCATTCTTGGAACTTACTACTTGGGTGCGACCTTGTAAATATGATTTCACAGGAGTGCCGATCTCGAGAAACCAAGATGTCGTAGTTTCCTCAGTAGTTTCGTTGGTGAGATTGTGTCAAAAGCTTTAGTGAAGTCGAATAGTAATAGCAGTGTGATCTTCCTCCTGTCTATGCCTATTCTGATGTCATCGGTTAGTTTCAGCAGAGCTGTCTGGGTACTATGGTGTGGTCTGAAACCAGCCTGAAAGCCATCTAATAATTTTTCTTTCTTCAAAAACTCCGTGATTTGGTCAGAGAGAGAGAGAGAGAGAGAGAGAGAGAGAGAGAGAGAGAGAGAGAGAGAGAGAGAGAGAGAGAGAGAGAGAGAGAGAGAGATTGATTGATTGATTGATTGATTAACAGGTTTATTTGGCCGTGGTCTCATGGACCGTATGGCAACAAGCATACATAGATATACAATAACTTAACTAATTATTCATCCGCGAATGCATTAGAAACTGCATTATAATTTCGCATAATCTACATGTCTACATCATTATTTTACATAAAATTTATAACTACAATTGAAAAACGGTCGCATTCATATTCACACGCAACTATTCATCATGACTTCCTTCTCGTATAAGTATGTAAACAAGGCTGGTTTGAACGACTCTAGAGGTTTAATTAGTCTGATAGTGACAGGAATGGTTTCCCAAGTTCTTAACACTTGCATTTTGAACGAATTACCGTACGCTGTTGTACGGGCTACCGGTATTTGAAATCGTGATGACTGCGTTCTCTCGGAACGCCGCACTTCGCCATCAAGTTTAGGGAATAAGTCACTAAGAGCTTGGGGCTTGGAGGTGGTGAATATTTTTTATGCCAGCACACATAAAAAGTACTCGCGACGACGCGATAAAGACAACCAGCGCAAGCTCTCATAAAGTGGTCTCAAGGCCGCATCTCGCCGGCATCGAAAAATGAACCGCACACATGTATTCAAGATGCGTTGTAATTTTGTTTCTAAATAAGCAGATAAATCATAATAGACCAAACAGGCATAATCAAAACGTGGCATGATAAGGGCATTGACCAGAAGCTTTTTGGCATCGGTTGACAAGAATTGCCCTCGATATCTCAGCTTGTGTAAAATTCCATGTACTGTCGAGGAGATACTCGCAATATGTGCATTCCATGAAAGATCTTGAGAAAAAATGACACCTAAATTTCTAATAGTACTTTGCAGAGGAATTGTATGCCCGTCAACCAAGATTGGCGGTAGGTCATTCGTATCGATCCTCATATGGTATTGCACCGAGGCTGTCAATATTGCCTGAGTTTTCGGAATATTCAAAGTGAGTCCATAACTACACGCCCACTCTCGGATTTTAATTGAATCCTCATTCAGTTTCTCAATCATACTTGGCAATTCACACGGTTTACCTTGGATGTAAATTTGGAAATCATCTGCGAATAATACACCCTTGCAATATTTGAGACAGCTCAAAATCGGGTTTATAAGAATCAAGAATATTATTGGTCCGGGGTTGGACCCTTGAGGAAAACCCGATGTGCTCGCTCTGAATTCGGATACTCCACCCTCGGCATCGACGACTGCCTGCTGTCGCCCGCTTAAGTATGAATGAAACCAAGTTAGAGCCTCTTTTGAAAAGTTCAGCTCTTTCATTCGCGCTAGCAAGTGCTCATGGCTTACGCTGCTGAAAGCGGACTTAAAATCGAACAACACTTGAATGGTGACGCAGCCCTTCTCAATACCTAATCGAATGTCTTCAGAAACTTCCAACAACGCCGTCTGTGTACTATGATTAGCTCGAAACCCAGATTGATGCGGTGACAGCAACTCATTATTTTCTAAATGCTCAACTAGAGAGAGTGAGAGAGAGAGAGAGAGAGAGAAGATGGATCTGGCACTGACAGAATGGTCGACTTGGCGACGACGGATATATCCACGAGGACAGAAGTATATATGGGCCACGCTTGGCCGACGGCTACTGGCAGCTTGACCGGGCACGGTCAGGATGCCCTCGAAGTCCGAGCTCGTTGAATGTGCTGTAGGTCTGCAGGGCTTGTCGCGGGACCGCTGCACCAGGTTATCACGCGCGCATCGAGACTAGTAAAACGGCGACGAAGTCATGCGCGGAAGAGAAGAACGGAGCACGAAAAATGGAGCGAGCTCCGACACGTGCTCTCACTCCTCATGACGATGGTAGTCTGCCGGCTGGCACAGCGGCGCAGTGGCAGCTAGGAAGAATGCGAGGGGAGAGGAGCGCGGGGGAGGATAGCTTAGTAGCATCTGCTACAAAATACTGCCCGCGCGACTCTATCTCACTCTTTTGGTGAGCCATCTCTCTCTCTCTCTCTCTCTCTCTCTCTCTCTCTCTCTCTCTCTCTTTTTTTTTTTTAAGGTGGTTGTAGGGCAAATACGCTGCGACGTACGAAGGAGAGGCACCGGTCAGCCAAACACGGCTGGCCAGCACCTCCCCAACAGTCCCGGGCTGGAATCCGCATCGATACGGCCATCCGAACCGGGTAAACCCTCTCTTCCTTCTCCGTTGGCGCCGGCCATTGGACAAGGGAGAGATCCACCAACTTACCAATCCGGCCCCGGCACCGCGTGAGCATTACTTCAGGGCCGGCGGCGTCTCGCGCTCAGGATCGAGCGTCTCTCTTCTCACGACTCGCAGGTGTTGTTTCCCTTTCTTCGATCTTCTTCCATCTCTTCATTCTTCGTCTTCTTTCTTCTCTCTTCTTTCTTCTCTCTTCCCTCTTCAGTGCATCAGATTCCTCCTGGAATCATTTGGGCCTCTTCTGTTTCAATCGGCAGAGTCACTGTGATTCGCCTGCTTCGAGGCGCCTTACTTCCCTCTCTTTCTCCTCTTTGCGGGTCATCACCAGCTTGATGTATCCGGTGAGTCTATCCCATGTCTCCTGGTTGCGGAGCAAGTACGGGACGAGATTCTCAGGTGTTAGTTGAGCACCCAGCCATTCATCCAGCTCGGCGCGCTCTCTCCGGGTGTTGCTGCACTTGAACAGGGCATGTTCGGCGTCATCCCATTCGTCCCCGCATGACTGACATGCTGGGGTCGTCCTCTTCTTGAACCTGGTTAGATAGGAACCGAAGCAACCATGATCGCTCAGTGCCTGCGTCGTCCAGTAGTCCATCTCTCCGTGGGTGCGTTCCGCCCACTTGGCTACGTCACGGATCAGCCGGTGCGTCCATCTGCCGTTTGCAAATGGCGAATCCCACTCAGTTTGCCAATGCTCAAGGGTGGTTTCCTTCTCGTTGTCGCGGATGATCTCCTTCATCGTCGGAGTGAGTACTCGTTCGGCTCCGATCACTTTCTGGCGGTCCCAGATCCTCACTCGCTCCGCGACGAGCAAGTGGATGGGCGGAGTACTCGCCAATACGTAAGCCGCATCTCCTGACACAGTGCGGTAGGCACGGATACTCCTCAGGGCCGCTCTTCGGTGGACAGGCCCCATTCTCTTCTCGATGATGGTCTTCTCTACTCTCTTCCCCCACACGGGTGCACCGTACAGCATGATGGAGGTAGTGACGGTGTTGAGAAGTGCGCGCCTCTTTTCCTTGGGTCCTCCGATATTCGGCATAAGCCGCTGGAGCGCCGCACCGACCCTGCTCGCCTTCTGGGCGGCTTCCTGGATGTGCTTCTTGAACGACCACTTGTCATCGAGCCATACACCGAGGTATTTCAGCTCTGTCTTCCGTGGAATCTCTTGCCCGTTGATATGAAACCGGGGTAGGTCAAACTTCCTACGCCTTGTGACCACGATTGCTTCGCACTTCTTGACAGCGAGCTCCAGAAGCCTGCTAATCATCCACTCGTAGACTCGGGCCAGCGCTTCGTTCGCGCGTCTACCCAAGAGTTCCTCGTTGTCAGCCCATACTATGAGTCCCGCGTCGTCCGCGAAAGCCACTATTATCACTCCTTCTGGCAGTTCGATAGACAGTAAGCTGTCATACTGGGTGTTCCAGTTGAACGGCCCGGAGACCGATCCCTGTCCGATTCCGGCGGACAGTACCCGAATCTCTTGTCCCTCGTCGGTGTCGTACACGAGGGTCCTGTTCCGCAGGTAGTCACTCATGACGGCTAGTAGATAGGGGGGCACTTTACCTGCTTGGGATTGATAGACTCGCTCCCAGCTCGCGCAGTTGAATGCGTTCTTTATGTCCAACGCAATGATGGCACAGAATCCTCCTCTTCCTTGGTATGGGTTCCCTACCGACGCTTGAACCCGTTCTTGGACCGCCTCGATCGCGTGCACAGTGCTCCGTCCCTTCCGGAACCCGAACTGCATTGGTGATAGCCCACCGCCTTCTTCGTAGGCTTTTTCCACCCTGTTGAGCACCATCCTCTCGTACATTTTCCCGATATTGTCGAGCATGCTGAGAGGGCGTTGACCTCCTTGACCCTTAGGTACCAGGACCAGCTTCTGGCGTTTCCACTTGTCCGGGAAAGTTCCCGCGCTCAGACAGATGTTGAAGAGGTCGAGGAGTAGATCTGGCTTGTATTTGAAGACCAGTTTCAGAGCCTCGTTTGGGATGCCATCCAGGCCAGGGGCCTTGCCGTTCGGCATTCTCTTCGCCGCTATGAGTAGCTCTTGCATAGTGAAGAGCGGGATGGGGTCTTCGCTCTCCGTAGGGAATGTAACTCTGGGTTCTCCTGCTGGGAAGAGGTCTTCCACGATGGTGCGCAATGTTGCTGCATCGGTCGGTGCTGGGTTGCCCTTCCGGGGTCGGACCTTTGACATGACCACGCGATATGGCGTGCCCCAGGGGTCTTCGTTAACCATGTCGCAGAGTTCACCCCAGGACTTCTCTTTGCTCCTCCGGATGGCTAGAACGAGAGCCTTCTTTGCTTCTTTGTACGCTCTGTCATCTTCCGCCAGCGATGGTCGTTGCAGCTTCCTTGATCGCCATGCGGTCCTCCTTTTCTTGTTGCTCGTTCTTCGTAGAGCCTTGATCTCATCGGTGATCCAGTACTCTGGTTTCCTCCAGGAACATGGTATTGTCCTGCGAGGCATCGACGCGTCGCAAGCTCTCGTGATGGCGGATGTTACCATCGCCACAGCTTCGTCCGAGGCGGAGTTCATCGGGAGATCTTCGACTGTTTCTATCGATTCCCGGAATTTCCCCTCATCCAGCTTGCGTACCTGCCACCCCGTCGGTCGCGGTCTGTGTGTCGTCTGTCTCTGTCCGTCAGTCCTAAGCCGAAACCGAATATGTCGATGGTCACTCAATGTTTCCGTGTCCAGAACCTCCCACGATGTCATACGTCCCATGAGCGACGGGCTCATGAACGTCAAGTCGAGGACCGAAGACGAACCTCCCTCCCTGGACCGAGTGTCGTGTCGGTGGTAGGTGATAACCCCCGTCTCGTTCGCGAGCACTAATCTCAATGCCTCCATGGCATCAGCGAGTATTACCCCCCGTCTATCACGCGGCCCCCCGCTCCAAGTCGGTTCCTTGGAGTTGAAATCCCCCGCGATTATAACTGGGCCCCCCCATTGCCTCACATCCTCTTCTAGGTCATGGAGCTCGTCTTCGAATTCGTGCATCTTGAGCGACGGCGAATAGTAGCAGCTGTAGACTGCTGTGCCCTCTATGGTCTTTCGAGCGAAACCGCGGCCACTAACAGCTGGTCCAGTCTCACGGATCGCAGGATTCATGATCTGGATCACGGCTGTCCTCCAGTGATCGAATGTGGATCGAGAGAATTCGCGCTTCCGAGGCGGTTCGGAGATAATCAGAACATCGATCCCTCTTTCTTTGGCTACAGCGTGTAGGAGATCGTCTGCGTCCCCGCTCTTCCTGAGGTTGGCTTGGATGAAGCTAGCCATTTCTTCCCTTCCTGCGTCTATATGTGGTTCTTGCCCTCTGGTACGCAGTGCAGTTGCTGGCCCCAGATCTGTGGTCAGATTTGGACCCGATCGCCACACAGCTTAGGCATTTTGGTTTTTCCTTGCAAATCGCAGCAAGGTGCCCTGGTTCGCCGCATTGGAAGCAGAGTTTTGGTTTCCGTTCCTCTGCCTTCTCTTTTTTGCACCCCGAGGCCTTGTGCCCGTACTCTAAGCAGTTATAGCACCGTGGGATGCCACCCTTCTCGCGGATCCTGACTCTGCCCCATCCAACCTTTGGCTCCTCCCAGTCGAGGAGATGGTGGGCCAGTCTCGTTGCGATCGAGACAACAGCGGTTTGGGTGCCGCGGTAGCCACTCCGGATGGACTTGACTACAACGGCACCCTTCTCGTTTCCTGGTAGGGCCTTCGCGAGGGCATCCCGCACCTTGATTATGTCGACATCGTAGTCGACTCCGAGAACCTCGAGGGTCGTGCTGTTTGCTAAACAGTGGACAGCTCCTTCTTGCCCGACGACTGGTGCCAAGGCTGCCTTGACGGCGGCGACATCGGTGCCCTTCTTGAGTTCAAGAAGGACTTGGCCTTCTTGGGTCTTGCGGATGCCCGTGACCTTGGAGCCTACTCCTTCATCGAGGTCATCCGTTTTTATCCTGCGCAGCATGTCTGCGTAAGTTAGCCGACCTTGTTTGGCCGTAACGAGGACGGCTTCGGGCTTCACCCTTCTCGGCTTCATTTTCGCTTTCTTCCCGGCGGCATCGTCCGATCTATCGCTCTTCTTTGCCCTTCTCGCTTGTTTCTTTGACACCACTTCCTTCCAAGGCCCATTCTGCTCGGGCCGATTGGGCGTTGATGTCGAGCGCGGTGTTCCGAGACCTCCCGGTGGAGGACCGTATCGCGTCGCCTTCGAACCGCGTTGTTTTCCCGGTCGCGATTCCGGTTTCCCTGCCCCCCTTCCCTGGAAGCCACTACCCGACGCGGCCGGTTTTCTTGTGACCGGAGGCTGCATATTCCCCATCGCTTTCAGGGTCTTTTCCGTTTCGAGGAGCGTTGTCTCGAAAGCAGCCCGCTTCGCCTTGTTTGTCGTGAGTAGGCCTTCGAGCGCGTGGCCTATCTTCTTGAGCTCTTCGATGTCACCCTTGGTCCCTTCTGGATTGCTGGAAACAGACTCGGCTATTCCTATAACCAAGTTGAAGTGCTCGAGGAGGAGATATGTCTTCTCCTCCGTCCCTTCCCGGCACGTTTTCAGGTCTTCCCATTTCCCCATGAGATCGCCTGCCTCGTTTCCACTCCTCTGTCGTGCCGCATCTCTGGTTGAGGGGATGTGGTGAATCTCCACCCTATCAGGCACCTCATCGTGCACTCCCCTCTCGAGCAAACCGTTTTCAGGAGTCAGGATTGTTCCGTTCCCCTGGGACCCTATAGTGGAGTCAGACTCGCTCGAGTCTGAGCTCAAGTTGACGGCGTCATCAACCTCGTTGCTGGGTTGCGTGATCTGGATCCTGATAGCGGGGTTGATCTTCAGCAGCTTCTCTGCCGCCTCTCGTGCTTCTGCTGCAACTTTCGCGTTCATCCCTCGTTGGCTCGGAAATGTGAGCTTTGATTGTTTGAGCACTCGCTTCTCTGCTCCGTCACTCGGGCCCTTTCTCTTCCTGCTAGGGGTGAGCTCAGCTTCTCCATGGCGTAGGTTTTTTTCTCCCGCACCCTCCACCTGCAGCGTATTTCCATCGCTTGTAGCTGTACGCGTTATTCCACCAGCCAAGTGTGCCACTGGTGGCGCGTTTTGCATCGTTGGCCCCCCCCCCCCCCCCAAGATCCGAATGGGGCCCCGCTTTACTTGGGGAATTCTTGCCGTCAATGCTGGACATCATCTTTTTTCTTCTTCCAGGGCCTGGAATCGCATGCTGGCCGACCCCGGACCAGACCAGCACGGGTATGGTGTGTTGTGTGATGCGTGTTCTGTATAATGTTGGTATGTCTGTGTAATGCTTGAGCAAGCGTAAGTATGGTGCGTGTAGAGTGTAGTGTGTGTGTTAGTGTAAGTGTAGGACTCGGGTCCGGAGGGGCGTCACTCCCTCAAGCTCCAAGTGCAACCCTAAGGTCACACCCAAAGCCCCCTACGGGGTCTCTCTCTCTCTCTCTCTCTCCCTCTCTCTCTCTCCCTCTCTCTCTCTCTTTCTCTTACCTTGAAAAGTTCTCTCCTTGTTACTTGCCCTAGTTGTAACATAAAATTATATTAGACCGATACAGCAGTCACATCCCTCAATGATTGATAGGTTTCAAAAATGATCAAATAAAATGACCAATATTTCAACAAGAGTCGAAGAAAGGTCGACAAAAATGTCATATACAATTTTATTTTGCCATGCACCGAAGTGCTCAGGTCCTCAAAAGTTTCCTGTATTCAACGCAAAATTTTGAAAAATTTTATACAAAACTCAAGAATTAATGGTCAATATACGACCAAGTGACTCAAATTGCAATGATTTTTACGTACATAAATAGAATTCATGATATCGATTCATACAAAGGAAACGAGGACTATGTCCAAGAGTTCTCAGCCTTCGGGCGGATTTTTCGGATTTTTTGAGCACATGGAATCCACAATTAGTGCCACAGGAGTTGTGCCACATTCTTGGATATTTATATACTTTATGAGATTTTGTCTGCCTCATTGTGCGTATAGATGCACGTACAGTGTTCTCATTTTGCATTTAAGGTATGTCAAAACTTTATCGAGAATCATTGGCAGTAGTCAGAATGTTCAAAAATTGTTAGATAACATTTTAGACTCCCAAAGGATCAGGAAAAATGAATTTCTCGAAATTTGTTTGATCCCAAATTCGTTATTGAATTGGTTGCAAAATTATAAAATAATGTGGCGTGGGATGGATAAGGAAGGGGCGGAAAGAATGAGTCAATAGGTTGACTTGATACCCATGTATTCTATGGAAGTATGTATGTAGTTAGAATGTGGTGTTGGGAGTTTTGAGCGGTCTGATGCGGCGCGCGCGAGTCGCGGGTGATATGCCCTCGGCTCGTCGCGTGTCGCATCGTGGAAAGTGCGAAGGTCAGCCAAACGTGATCGCGCGATGCATTCCTTGCGGTATGCATCGAGCAATCGGTCTTGCAGAACCGACGACATGGTGATTGACCAACGAGGACAATCACCTATGGCGTCACAATAATGTTGGATGATACGCAATTGAATAATAACAATGACGGGAAGGTCAAATGACCAAAGAATGAGGTTGATTTAAGTACCGTGGCTTCAATAAAACAATGAAACGAGAATGAATATTCACAAAGATATTTACAAATGGTCGAATGACCTTGAGACGCATTTGAACTCGAGCACGTAACAAGGAGGACACGAGGAAGAAATCATATTCACTGTAGGTCACAGAGACAGAGATTGATTGATTGATACAACGTTTATTACGCTTAGGTCTTGTTAGACCGTAAGGCGAAAAGCATACATAGTGAAAATACAAAATGGAAAAGATCAATGTGAATATATCGAGTAACTAGTTTGATACTACGAAGATGAACAGTGATCAGTCATTGTGACAAATGAAAGAATTTGGACGAACAAAATTGTTTTCTAATTTATAATCATAATTGAAAAACAGAGAAGTAATGCATCGAGTTGAAAAATTTCACACATGTATAAATGAGATGCATATGTGAACTTACAGTATAAAAGCTCACGAGTAGAACAAAAATGAATGCAAATATTTGCGAATATTGGATCAAGTTGGAATCTGTTGTGTGGAGTCAGCTTATGTTTTCGGCACGGTTAGTACTCTTTCTCACTTCAGTGGCGCTCTCGCTCTCGTTTCGTGAGCGGCGTTCAGCCAGTTCAGTTAGTATAGTCTCGCACGTCGCCTGACACACATCTCGCTCCCTCGTTCACCATGTGAACATTGAATATCGCCGATTTATCAATTTTTTTGAGTTGTGTTAAAAGTGCAATAAAGCTTCGGTGCTCCCTAGTATTACCCGATGCGTTCTCTTCAATTAATACCCTGAACCACCATCCTCATCATCAACGCACAACATTTGGTGCATCGGCTGGGAAAGAACGCACGGGTATGCAGGGCTAGTGCTCGCGTTTCGGAGCAAGTCGTGGTGTGGCGCGGCCATTTTGGCCTCATGCTGAACGCGCAAGGCGGGACAAACATTTTGTTAAGTCCTCTCCTCTTCACTGCATGGGCAACCAGCGAGCAAAAGGAATACTCTGTCTCCTCGACCACGCGACAAATATTGCAGTGTAGAGGAACGAACTGAATTCGGTTGCCCCGAGTGTCAGAAACAATGGGGGAGCGAAATTTCTTATGCGTCTAGTGCAGTGACAGAATATTTCGGATCATGGTCAAAAGTGCGACAGTGCGAAAGTTGACCTCGTGGCAGAGCCGAAGTTGTTGAGACGCCATTTTGAGCTCTCTCGCCGTCACGTGAATCGCAGCGTCGTGGTCAGTGGCAGTTGGCGCCGGCGCATTTGGGAATCAAGACATCAACAACGGGTGAGCGGCCATTTTGGACTCGCTCGTCATCACGTACACAGCGTCGTCATCAGTGGCAGTTAGCGGCGACGCGTTCCAGAATCAAAGCGCTACTACAACGACAACAGCGAGTGTGGCAGGTTGCTGCATGTTAGGGGCATCATCAGATGCAAATGCGCTCTCGTCGACGAATCGAGCTGCGCCGCCAGTAGCGCTAACCAGTGTGCTCAACAAAAGGTGTGTTCGTTCCTTTGTTGAAATTTGTAAACAATGAGCTTGCTCTCAGCATCCTCATGTACGAATTAGCGTTATAGGGAGTAATCGCATTACTCATTCTCTCAGCATATCGGCAGGTCAGGCGCATGTGCTGCGCTCTGCACCTCATCATATCAAGCTTCTTGGAGAGGCTTATATAGCCCCAGCTCGCATAAGCCACTTTCCGTCATGACATTTTCCGGAATGTCATAGCCACTTTTTGGAACGACATTTTCCGGAATGTCATAGCCACTTTTCGGAACGACCTTTCCCGGAATGTCATAGCCACCCTTCGGAACGACATTTTCCGGAATGTCATAGCCACTTTTCGGAACGACATTTTCCGGAATGTCATAGCCACTTTTCGGAACGACATTTTCCGGCATGTCATAGCCACGTTTCGGAACGACCTTTTCCGGAATGTCATAGCCACTTTTCGGAACGACATTTTCCGGAATGTCATAGCCACTTTTCGGAACGACATTTTCCGGAATGTCATAGCCACTTTTCGGAACGACATTTTCCGGAATGCCATAGCCACTTTTCGGAACGACCTTTTCCGGAACGTCATAGCCACTTTTCGGAACGACATTCTCCGGAATGTTATAAGCACTTTTAGGAACGACATTTTCCGGAATGTTATAAGCATTTTTTGGAATTACATAATCCGGAATGTCATCGACATTTTCCGGAATGCTCTGAGTGAGCCAATCGCATTTGCATAATCCGGAATATCGTCGACATTTTCCGGAATGCTCTAGCTAAACCAGTCTCATCGACATAATCCGGAATGTCATCGACATTTTCCGGAATGCTCTGAGTGAGCCAATCGCATTCGCATAATCCGGAATGTCATCGACATTTCCCGGAATGCTCTAACTGAGTCAGTCCTATCGACATTGTCTGGAGTGCTCGTATCATTTTGTCGAGTGCTCCTCACGCCGTAGCAGTCCCAATTCGTCTGAATTATTCGTTTGGAAGGATAGAGATTCCAAACGAATAAGTCAACGAGATAAACCAGTGTACAACTACACAACTTGTGGCTGTTGTGCGTTTTTTTCGCAGCGCTCTCTGGTCAACATGGCGACCATAGAGAGACAGCTGAAGGATCAGACGAGGATCACCAATCATTCCATCAATTTCAAGAAAACGGGACGCGCGAGTATGACGCAAGGCGCCTGCGCGGCTCGCATGGAAGCCTTGCAAAAACTATGGAAGACTTTCCAGGAAAATCACAACATATTGGAGGACGATGAAGACATCGATCCTGCAGACAATTATTTCGCCAATGACGTCTTCTCGCAAGTGGAAGAGTCTTTTTACACCAACCTCGGTCTCTACAAGGACCACGCACTGCAGCTGCAGCGGGAAAGAGTGGTTCTAGGCGCACCCGCAGCACATATTGGAGGAGATGCGGAAGCTCCGTCTCTAACGCTCGGCAAACTACCGGAGATCAAACTACCAACGTTCTCCGGAGAACCTTCAGAGTGGACCAAATTTCTGGACTACTCCACGGAAATGGTCGTCAAGCGCGACCTGCAACCCATCGCCAAAATGCATTACCTTCGCCAGACACTCGAAGGCGAAGCAGCTGATCTACTCGAGGAAGTTCCTCACACTGGTACGCTTTTTGACAAAGCTTGGAAAGATCTCAAAGATCATTATGACAATCATCGCTTGCAAATCACGAAACTGGTGTCCAAATTGTTGACCATCAAAGGCATGGCCAATATGTCAGCTGAAGAAGTGTGCCGCGTGCGCACCGCAACTCATAACATGTTACAGGCTCTCAAGGCTTTAGGCAGTCCCATCGAGCATTGGGATAACATCACGGTATTCCTGACAGTTAGCAGGTTGAGGCCAGGAATTCAACGCAAGTGGGAAGAGCATGTTGCTGGCTTGGACAATCCTCAACAGTCACCCACATTCAACGAGCTGGAAAACTTCTTGGGAACGGAGCGCAAGGCTCTTACGCAATTGGAAAGTGCTAAAACCTTCAGTAGTACGAGCAATACCAAATCCGCAACGGATAACAAGACTAAACCGATCCAGAGTGGCCAACCTAAGAGGACAACGGCACACGTCGCCAAAACTGGAGAACAGAAGCCTACCAACAAAAGACCGGATGTTTGCTACCTCTGCAATGGAGAGCACTACATCGTCAAATGCGAAGACTTTCACAACAAATCACCGGCAGAGTGGCGCACGTTCGTCATGTCGAAAAATCTATGTTTCAATTGTCTTTCTTCTAGACATAAAAGTCAAGATTGTCAAAATGTTAAGCGGTGTAGGTCTTGCAATGGCAAACATCACACACTTATACATTCTACTTCACCTCAGGGCCCAACGTCCGACGAGCAGCAGAAGGTTTCTGGTTCTGCTTCAGCAGCTCAACAGTCAACGTCTGGATCCGCGTCTCACACAGTATCACTGCATGCCCCCGCAGCATGGCGGCAAGCAAAGAATAACAAGACACCGGAAACGAGTGTGCTACTGTCCACCGCTGCCATCCAAGTTCATGGCACAAACGGCAATTCGTGCAAGCACGTGCTCTAATCGATCCTGGATCACAATCATCGTTCATCACGGAACAACTTTGCTCTGTTCTCAAGTTGAAGAGAACGAGTGTTCACATGCCTGTCTCTGGACTGGGCGGACAGAAAAACGCTATTTGTCGCAGCACGGTTCGATTTGTGGTCAAACCGCATTTTGAATCAAATTATGAATTGTCTGTATCATCTTCTGTAATACCAAAAATTACAAATTATCAACCATTTGTTGGAGAATCTTTACCGTGGACTCACATCGGAGATCTCACTCTCGCTGATCCTGAGTATCATCAAGCTGGCAGCATTGATGTGCTTTTGGGCGCAGCTGGGCATGCCGCTATAGTTGGAGAAGGAGTTCGTCGTTCTGGCAAAACTGGAACTCCAATAGCTCTGAAAACTTCCCTTGGCTGGACGCTGTCAGGAGCTACATCATCAATTCCTATTTCATAGCCTGTATCCTTCCACGTGTCTGTGGAAGATGCAGAATTGAACAAGTTGGGACGGCGTTTTTGGGAAATTGAGGAGCCTCCGGGCTCCCACAAGCATCGCACGGAAGAAGAAAATCACTGTGAGAATTTCGAAAGAGACACTCACACACGTAAAACGGATGGTCGATTCGTGGTAAGATTACCTTTAAAATCATCGATCCCAACAGAGTGGGGAAACTCATATGATATCGCTGTCGAGCGCATGCTTTCTCTGGAAAAGCGCTTCGAACGTTATCCTGGAGTTCGAGATGAATACGTCAAAGTCTTTCGAGAATACCAAACGGCGGGTTATATGCGTCCCGTTGCGCCAGTCGATCTGAAGAAATGTTATTTTCTGCTCCATCACGCGGTGCTGAAAGGAAGCAGCATTAGCACTCAAGTACGTCCCGTTTTCAATGCTTCGAGCAAAACAAACACGGGATATTCGCTGAATGATTTCTTACATGTAGGGCCAAACCTTTTGCCCGATCTCATGCAATTGCTCTCCCGCTGGAAACTTTATCAATATGTTTCCACGGCTGATTGTGCCAAAATGTATTGACAGATTGAAGTTGCTGAATGAAATCAGCATCTTCAAGCCATAGTTTTGAGAGAAAACCAAACCGACGAACTCCAAATCTACTTCTTTTGCGTTGTGCTTTTTGGATACGCATTATCGACCTTCCTGGCCACGCGGTCTCTGCAACAACTAGCTGAGGACGAAGGGGAAGAATTACTCCTGGGAGCCGAAATTCTTCTGGAGGAAACATACATGAATGATGTTGTCACTGGTGGGCGGACCATAGAAGAGGCTCACCTCAAACAGCAACAAGCGCTCGCCATCACAAACAAAGGTGGCTTTCCCTTACGTAAGTGGATGGCTAATAGCGATATCCTATTAAAGGGTTTGAATCCCGATCTCATTGCTCCTGCAGCAAATTTGAAAGTTGGAACTGGTTTTTCGGTCTTAGGTTTAGTATGGGATCCTGAATCCGATTCATTCTCTTACAATGTAGCTTTGGAACCTATGGAGACGAAAATTACTTGACGTAATATTCTGTCACAAACGTCAAAACTTTTCGACCCTCTCGGATGGATCTCTCCAGTCATCGCCACTTTGAAAATCTTCAATCAATCTTTGTGGCTTATCAGCAAGGACTGGGATGTAGCAATTCCCGCTGACCAAGCTCACTATTGGATCAACTGTTATCAATCCCTTGCCGATGTAGCTAAGATTAATATACCACGGTGGATAAATGCTGAATCTTCCTCTGGTATCATTGAAATACACGGGTTTGCGGACGCTTCGAAAATTGCTTACGCGGGCGTCGTATATGTTCGCATAGTTGGAAAACCGGGCTTGATCTTGCTTGGTTCCAAAACCAAAGTTGCCCCAATAAAAACATTATCCATTCCCAAACTGGAACTGAATACAGCTCAAGTTGTGACGAAACTCGCTAAACACTCCATAGATGGATTGAAATTGCAAAAGGTCGCTGTGCACTTATGGTCAGATAGTCGTAACGTTCTCTGTCACCTTCGCAAAGCGCCCGGTAATTGGCCTGTGTTTGTGGCTAACCGCTGCACTGATATTTTGTCAACGCTGCCTGATGCATATTGGCATTACATCGAATCGGCACAAAACCCCGCAGACATCGCATCGCGTGGCAAAGCCACTAAAAATCTGCTTACAGATGAGCTTTGGTGGTATGGCCCTAAGAAATTGCGCGATCTCAAGAATGAATACCCGAATTCTCATGACTTAGATCTCGAAAAACCCAAGATAGTGGAAAACCTCACTATATCTTTGGAAAAGGAGTGGACATTTTCGCATTGCATCACGTCCATGATTGTTGTTCAGCCTCAATCTGACGAATCTGCTTTATGGTCTGTGATCAAGAATAAATCTGATCTCGCCCAGCTTAGCCGCGTGATTGTATATGTTGTGCGATTCATAAAGGAAGTCTCTAGTAAATCGAGGCATGAAACCAAGATTTCTGCTCTACTACGCAAATTTCCAAGTCAATCACAACTCGGAGTCTCGGCAGTAGAAGTCCGATCAGCACAGATCATATCGTCTCGAATAGTTCAAACAGTGCACTTCAGCGAGGAATTAGCACTTCTTGAAAGGGGGAAGGAATTGCCCAAAAATCACTATTTGAAGAGTTTATCTCCAATTCTGATAGACGGAGTGATCAGGGTGGGCGGTCGTTTGGAAAACTCTCTTCTTTCCTATGACCAGAAGCACCCAGTCCTCCTCCCCTACAACGGTCATTTTACCGAAATTGTCGTTTTGCATCATCATCTGCTTACAATGCATAGTTAGAAATCAGCTACGCTTTTTTCAATCAGACATACCTTCTGGATCCTCAAAGGTAGCCTTAAAGTATGCACCTTTATCAACAACTGCGTAAGATGTCGGAGATTTCTTGCAAAATACTTCGCTCAAAAGATGGGAGATCTTCCACCCGAAAGGGTACGCCCATCCAGAGCATTTCAACACACAGGTTTGGATTTAGGAGGCCCTTATCTGCTCACTGCTTCACGTCACAGGGGCATAATATCCTACAAAGGATACTTCGTCAATTTTTTTTTTATTTTATCCAATATACGGGCTTATCAGCCCTTAAATTACAGAATGATTTATAATTTCCGTATGGTGCTTATAATTCTATGGTATATAAGATTTCTCGATATGAATATAATTAGATGTGAAAGAGATATGTTTCTACAGGGTCTCCTTATTCACTAAATACTAGTAGTTGGATAGAGTTCTTAAACTGACTTAATTTTTGACATCTTTCATCTGTAGGCAAAATATTCCACATTCTTTTGAGTCTAACTGTGCAGGAGTTGAAATGTTTTTCCCATGTGGAGATAAATTCAATATATGGTCGGATATGCCGTAATGGGTAGTTAATTGCTCTCAAATTAAAACTTAGTAATTCTTACAGATCATCTAAATAGTCATTAGCAATTTTGTAAGCAAGTAAGTATTCGTAGTAGGAAAAATAGAAATCTATTGGGGACAGACCTGATGATTCATAAATATCTTTGTAACGTCTATAGATTCACTGGATAAATTTTGAGATAACTATGCGAAGCGCCACCATACGGATCCAATCCAATTTTGTGTGCATGGCCACAGAAACATCGCACTTAGAAGTGGTGTCTGGATATGACACTAACAAGGGGAGGACCAGACCTTTGGATTACCAATCTTGTCCAAAATTTTTTTACAGTTTTGTATCACCTAAAATATGAAGAATCCAGAGTAACTCCGTCAAATGGGCCTCCTGTTCAATGTTACAGCCCATGACATTAACATTGCCCATATAGGCCCATGTTAAAAAGTGATATATATAGATATACTGACAACGCCAACATTTTTGCTTGTAGCTCTGGACAGAAGACCCATTTGACGGACTTACTCTAGATTCTTCATATTCTAGGTGACACAAAACTGTGAAAAAAATTTGGAAAGGATTGGTGATCCAAAGGTCAGGTCCTCCCCTTGTAAGTCTTTCCTTGCGGGATTCTCTCGGTTCGCTAGTCGACGAGGTCCCCCCGAGACAGTCCACTGCGATCAAGGCGCTGATTTGGTCGGAACTGGAACCGAATTGTGCAAAATGTTCAAGGATGATTCTGAGTTCATGAACTCAATTCACACCAACCTGTCCAAGAAAGGGGTGGTGTAGCATTTCATCCCTCCAGCAGCGCCACATTTTGGTGGCATCTGGGAAGCAGCAGTTCGTTCCACAAAATATCACTTGAAGCGAGTAGTCGGAGATCGAATCTTCTCGTTTGAAGAGTTCTCGACATTACTCAGTCAAATCGAGGCAGTCTTGAACTCGAGACCCCTCTTGCCCCTAACTGATGATCCATCCGGTATGAGTTTCTTGACACCAGCGCACTTCTTCATTGGAGAGTCCTCGTTTCTGTTCACAGGATCCAGAGCGATGGGTAAAATGAACCCATTGGATCGATGGCGTCTGATCTCGCAGCTCACTCAACATTTTTGGGACGAATGGTCTGCTGACTACCTCATGCAATTGCAAAGACGCAGCGAATGGAAAGAAGAGCAACCATCATATCAAGTTGGAGACGTAGTTCTCATTCGTCACGAGCTCACGGACCCCACCAAGTGGCCCCTTGCTCGAGTAGTCAAGGCATACCCAGGGGAAGATGGATTGGTCCGCGGGGTTGATGTGCGTACCGCCACCACCACTCTGAAGAGGCCAATCGTGGAGCTTGTAAAGCTTCTCGGCAGCAGCCAAGAAGACGAGTAGGATTAGTTTATTCATTTTATTTCATTTCCTTGTAGTATATTTCAAATCAATTCGATTACGAAATTTCTAATTTCAAGTTGCCAAATTATCGTTTCTCAGTTGTCTTGAAGACAGAATCACATTACTTGTTTTGGATATTTTTGGAAGAATTAGAAATATTTGTAAAACTTCTTCCAAGCTAAACTCATTCTATTTACATTGTCAAATTTTCTAGTTCATAAGGATGTATCAAGGTGCTACTTATCGATTTGCAGCACTGTCTATTTATTTCTCTTACTACTCATGAGTTTGCTAAATGTTGGTGAAATCTCATAGTAAAGTTCGCGCAGAGGGAATTGTCACGCGTTAATTTCCATTGTTCATGAAGAATTGTTATCGTTCAAATTTCCATATTTTATTTGATTTGAACGAGGTGGGCGGAATGTGTGGAGTCAGTTTATGTTTTCGGCACGGTTAGTACTCTTTCTCACTTCAGTGACGCTCTCGCTCTCGCTGTGTGAGCGTCGTGCAGCCAGTTCAGTTAGTATAGTCTCGCACGCCGCCTGACAGACATCTCGCTCCCTCGTTCACCATGTGAACATTGAATATCGCCGATTTATCAATTTTCTTGAGTTGTGTAAAAAGTGCAATAAAGCTCCGGTGCTCCCCAGTATTACCCGATGCATTCTCTTCAATTAATACCCTGAACCACCATCCTCATCATCAACACACAACATCTGTTTCGAAACTATGATATCTTGGTGATATCTGACTCTGTTACAATACATATGCGTTGCAAAACATCGTCTTTTTGCGCATAAATTTTGCCCTCTCAGGTCCAGAAATACTCAAATTTACACTCATTCGCGCGCTCTTGTGCTTTGAGTCGTATCTTCTGAGTGACTGATGGTAACATCTCATACATACCGACTCTTGATCGATTCGTACCATTCGGAATCACGTCACAAATTTTCAATTCACCGAAGTCTCGCTTCATTTTGAGTACATGGTTACAAATGCCTTTGGATTTAAATTTGATTACTAAAGAGGGAGTTTCAGAATGCGACCCGTCCATGGATGAATTTGGATTAGAATCAGTAGAATTTGTGATTTTTGGCTTGAATTCACGGATTTGAAGAATATCATCGGTCAAAGATTGTGCGTGTAGACTTTCGAGGATTCTCCCTGGAATATTTCCCAGTGGCATATCACAATCCTGAGGGATCCCAGTAATTTCCAGTTCGGAAGTTGACTGATCATTTGCCTGAAAATTTTTGAGCTGTTCAACCTCTTCGCGGAGTGATCGATTTTCATTCTCCGAGACACTTAGTCTTTCAGACTGTTTTTCGAACAAAGATGTTAGTGTGTCGAACTTTTTATGGAAAGCACTAAAATGTTTAGTAAAATCAGTAGACTGCGACTGGATCGCCTTAAACATCACTCCTAGCTGTTCGGAAGAATTGAAAGTTCCCCATCCTTTCGGTGAGTCAGGCATGCTGAACTTCTGTGAGCCAAATAGTATAAGACACAACACTGTCAGAATCACAGACACGAAACTATACACAGATCTCAGCACGTGGGCTTCGACGATCATGCGTCTTCTGCTTCTATGAATGTAGACATGTGGAGGTGACGAGTGTGAACTAGGCTTCAATGCCAATATTGCAGGTGACGGGTCAAAGAGCTGCCATCTAGATGATTCCAATAGAACGTCAATAATTAGCTTGAACAAGCACGAGGTTGCCTAATCTCAAATCCAATCCAACGTAGAAAAACTGGTAGAGTTTTTGCAAGATGAACGGGCCCACAAACATCTATGGATCAGGTGAATCCTTGCAGAATGTAGCGTGCAAGCAAGCAAGAGAGAAAGAGAGAGAGAGAGAGAGAGAGAGAGAGAGAGAGAGAGAGAGAGAGAGAGAGAGAGAGAGAGAGAGAGAGAGAGAGAGAGAGAGAGAGAGAGAGAGAGAGAGAGAGAGAGAGAGAGAGAGAGAGAGAGAGAGAAGATCGATACGCGGAGGGGGCTCTGAGTGTGACCTTTGGGCTGCACTTGGAGCTTGAGGGAGCGACGCCCCTCCGGACCCGAGTCCTACACTTACACTTACACACACCACACCCTACATGCACCATACTTACGCTTGCTCAAGCATTACACAGACATACCAACATTATACAGAACACGCATCACACAAACACCACACCCGGGCTGGTCTGGTCCGGGGTCGGCCAGCATGCGATTCCAGGCCCTGGAAAAGAGAAGAAAGAAGCTGATGTCCAGCATTGACGGCAAGAATTCCCCAAGTAAAGCGGGGCCCCATTCGGATCTTGGAGGGGGGGCAACGATGCAAAGCGCGCTACCAGCGGCACATTTGGCTGGTGGAGTTACGCGTAAAGCTACAAGCGATGGAAATACGCCCCGTTTGAAGATAGTTGGAGAAAAGGACCAACACAAGAGAGGAGTAGACCTCACCCCGAACAGCAGGAAGAGAAAGGGTCTGAGTGAGGAAGTAGAGAAGCGAGCGCTGAAGCAATCGAAGCTCACATTCTCGAGCCAAGAAGAGAAGAATGCGAAGGTTGCTGCAGAAGCGCAAGCGGCGGCAGACAAGCTGATGAAGATCAACCCCGCGATCAAGATCCAGCTTACGCAAGACAAGAACAAGGAAGACGATACCGCCAATTCCAGTTCGGATTCAGGGGACTCTAACACCACCACGGAGTCCCAGAAGTCAGAAGACACCCTGACATCCAAGGACTGTGACTACGGACTCGAAAAAGGGCAAAAAACACCGGAGGATATGGACATTGATCGGTTCCCCACACCTGAGAAGGCCAGTCAACAAAGAAGTGGAGACAAGGCCCCCGATCTAATGGAAGGATGGAGGGACTTGAAAATGTGCCGAGAACAGATGGAGGAGAAGACTCATCTTCTCCTCGACCACCTGAACTTGGTCATAGGGATAGCCGAGTCTGCCTCCAACATCCCAGAAGGAACTCAAGGCGACATGGAAGAGCTCAAGAAGATTGGCCACGCTCCCGTAGGCCTACTTGCGGCAGACAAAGGGGAGAGAGCGGTTTTCGAGACCACACTTCTCGAAGCGGAGAAGACCCTAAAAATGAAGAGGAGTGCGCAGCCCTCTGGGCCAGCCGCATCGGGAAGCGGCACACAGGGAAGGGGGGCGAATAAACCGGAATCGCGACAAGGGAAACAGCACGATACGAAGAGGACGCAACGCGGACATCCATCGGGAGCCCTCCAAATACCGCGCTCGACATCGACTCCTAATAGGCCCAAGCAGGACGGGCCTTGGCAGGAAGTGGTCTCTAAGAGGAATACGAAGAGGGCAAAGAAGAGCGGTCGATCAAGTGACACCGCTGGGAAGAAGGCAAAAATGAAGCCAAGAAAAGCAAAACCCGTCGCCGTTCTCGTCACGGCAAACCAAGGTGGGTTAAGCTACGCAGATATGCTGCGCAAGATAAAGACGGATGACCTTAATGAAGAAGTGGGCTCTAAAGTCACGGGCATCCGCAAGACACAGGAAGGACAAATCCTCATTGAACTGAGGAAGGGCGCCGACGCCGCAGCCATCAAAGCGGCTCTGACACCAGTCGTCGGGCAAGAAGGGGCTGTCCACTGCCTCGCAAATAGCATGACCCTCGAGGTTCTCGGAGTCGACTACGATGTCGACAAAACTGAAGTGCAGCAGGACCTCGCGAAGGCCCTACCAGAGAACGAGGATGGAGCCGTAATAGTCAAGAGCCTGCGAAGCGGTTCCCGGGGCACCCAAACAGCGGTTGTGTCCATCCCAGCGAGGCTCGCTCACCGCCTCCTGGACTGGGAAGAACCCAAGGTCGGATGGAGCAGAGTGAGAATCCGCGAGAAGGGTGGTATCCCACGCTGCTATAACTGCCTAGAGTATGGCCACAAGGCCTCAGGCTGCAAAAAAGAGAAGGCAGAGGAACGTCAACCGAAACTCTGCTTCCAGTGCGGTGAACCAGGACACCTCGCCGCTACCTGTAAAGAGAAACCAAAATGCCTCAGCTGCGTGGCTATCGGAACCAGATCTGACCACAGGTCGGGCTCCAGCAACTGCACAGCCTACCAAAACGCGAGGGCGACATATAGACGCAGCAGGGGGGGGAAGAAATGGCTAACTTCATCCAAGCCAACCTCAGGAGAAGCGGGGACGCTTGTGACCTCCTACACACTGCCGCCAGAGAAGGGGGTATCGATGTTCTGATCATTTCCGAACCGCCTCGGAAGCGCGAACTTTTCCGACCCACATTCGATCACTGGGGGACCGCTGTAATTCAGATCACGAATCCCGCGATCCGCGACACTGGACCAGCTGTTAATGGCCGCGGTTATGCTCGAATGACCATAGGGAGCACAGCTGTATACAGCTGCTACTATTCGCCGTCGCTCAAGACGCACGAATTTGAAGACGAGCTCCACGACCTAGAAGAGGATGTGAGGCAATGGGGGGCCCAGTTATAATCGCGGGGGATTTTAACTCCAAGGAACCGACTTGGAGCGGGGGGCCGCACGATAGACGGGGGGGGGGGGGGTAATACTCGCTGATGCCATGGAGGCATTAGGATTAGTGCTCGCGAACGAGACGGGGGTTATCACCTATTACCGGCATGACACTCGGTCCCGGGAGGGAGGTTCGTCATCGGTCCTCGACCTGACGTTCATGAGCCCGTCGCTCATGGGACGTGTGACATCGTGGGAAGTTCTGGACACGGAAACACTGAGTGACCATCGACACATTCGGTTTCGGCTTGGGACTGACGGACAGAGACAGATGACACGCAGACCGCGACCAACGGGGTGGCAGGTACGGAAGCTGGACGAGGGAAAATTCCGGGAATCGATAGTAACAGTCGTAGATCTCCCGATGAACTCCGCCACTGACGAGGTAACATCCGCCATCACGAGAGCTTGCGACACGTCGATGCCTCGCAGGACAACACCATGTTTCTGGAGGAAACCAGAGTACTGGATCACCGATGAGATCAAGGCTCTACGAAGAACGAGCAACAAGAAAAGGAGGACCGCATGGCGATCAAGGAAGCTGCAACGACCATCGCTGGCGGAAGATGACAGAGCGTACAAAGAAGCAAAGAAGGCTCTCGTTCTAGCCAACCGGAGGAGCAAAGAGAAGTGCTGGGGTGAACTGTGCGACATGGTTAACAAAGACCCCTGGGGCACGCCATATCGCGTGGTCATGTCAAAGGTCCGACCCCGGAGGGGCAACCCAGCACCGACCGATGCAGCAACATTGCGCAACATCGTGGAAGACCTATTCCCAGCAGGAGAACCCAGAGTTACATTCCCTACGGAGAGCGAAGACCCCATCCCGTTCTTCACTATGCGAGAGCTACTCATAGCAGCGAAGAGGCTGCCAAACGGCAAGGCCCCTGGCCTGGACGGCATTCCAAACGATGCTCTGAAACTGGTCTTCAATTACAAGCCAGATTTACTCCTCGACCTCTTCAACATCTGTCTGAGCGCGGGAATTTTCCCGGACAAGTGGAAACGCCAGAAGCTGGTTCTGATACCTAAGGGTCAAGAAGGTCAACGTCCTCTCAGTATGCTCGACAATATCGGGAAAATGTACGAGAGGATGGTGCTCAACAGGGTGGAGAAAGCCTACGAAGAAGGCGGTGGGCTATCACCAATGCAGTTCGGGTTCCGGAAAGGACGGAGCACTGTTCACGTGATCGAGGCGGTCCAAGAACGGGTTCAAGCGTCGGTAGGGAACCCATACCAAGGAAGAGGAGGATTTTGTGCCATCATTGCGTTGGACATGCAGAACGCATTCAATTGCACGGGCTGGGAGCGAGTTTATCAATCTCAAGCAGGTCAAGTGCCCCCCTATCTACTAGCCGTCACGAGTGACTACCTGCGGAACAGGACCCTCGTGTACGACACCGACGAGGGACAAGGGATTCGGGTACTGTCCGCCGGAATCGGACAGGGATCGGTTTCCCGGGCCGTTCAACTGGAACACCCAGTACGACAGCTTACTGTCTATCGAACTGCCAGAAGGAGTGATAATAGTGGCTTTCGCGGACGACGCGGGACTCATAATATGGGCTGACAACGAGGAACTCTTGGGTAGACGCGCGAACAAAGCGCTGGCCCGAGTCTACGAGTGGATGATCAGCAGGCTTCTGGAGCTCGATGTCAAAAAGTGTGAAGCAATCGTGGTCACAAGACGTAGGAAGTTCGACTTACCCCGGTTTTATATTAACGGGCGAGAGATTCCACGGAAAACAGAGCTGAAATACCTCGGTGTATGGCTCGACGACAAGTGATCGTTCAAGAAGCACATCCAGGAAGCCGCCCAGAAGGCGAGCAGGGTCGGTGCGGCGCTCCAGCGGCTCATGCCGAATATCGGAGGACCCAAGGAAAAGAGGCGCGCACTTCTCAACACCGTCACCACCTCCATCATGCTGTACGGTGCACCCGTATGGGGAAGGAGAGTAGAGAAGACCATCATCGAGAAGAGAATGGCGCCTGTCCATCGGAGAGCGGCCCTGAGGAGTATCCGTGCCTACCGCACCTTGTCAGGAGATGCGGCTCACGTATTGGCGAGTACTCCGCCCATCCACTTGCTCGTCGCGGAGCGAGTGAGGATCTGGGACCGCCAGAAAGTGATCGGAGCCGAACGAGTACTCACTCCAACGATGAAGGAGATCATCCGCGACATCGAGAAGGAAACCACCCTTGAGCATTGGCAAACTGAGTGGGATTCGTCATTTGCAAATGGCGAATGGACGCACCGGCTGATTCGTGACGTAGCCAAATGGACGGAACGCACCCACGGAGAGATAGATTACTGGACGACGCAAGCACTGAGTGACCACAGTTGCTTCGGTGCCTATCTGACCCGGTTCAAGAAGAGGACATCCCCAGCATACCAGTCATGCGGGGACAACTGGGATGACGCTGAACACGCCCTGTTCACGTGCAACGACACACAAAGAGAGCGCGCCGAGTTGGATGGATGGCTGGGTGCTCAACTGACACCTGAGAACCTCGTCCCGTACTTACTTCGCAACCAGGAGACATGGGATAGAGTTACCGGATACATCAAGCTGGTGATGACCCGTAAGGAGGAGAAAGAGAGGGAGGTGAGGCGCCTCGATGCCGGTGAATTACAGTAAACCTGCCGATTCAAACAGAAGAGGTCCAAATGGTTCCAGGAGGAATATGATGGACTGAAGAGGGAAGGAAGAAGAGAGAAGATCGAAGAAAGAAGAATGAAGAATGAAGAGATGGAAGAAGATCGAAGAAAGGGAAACAACACCTGCGAGTTGCGAGAAGAGAGACGCTCGATCCTGAGCGCGAGACGCCACCGGCCCTGAAGTAATGCTCACGCGGTGCCGCGGACGGATTGGTAAGTTGGTGGATCTCTCCCTTGTCCAATGGCCGGCGCCAACGGAGAAGGAAGAGAGGGTTTACCCGGTTCGGAAGGCCGTATCGATGCGGATTCCAGCCCGGGACTGTTGGGGAGGTGCTGGCCAGCCGTGTTCGGCTGACCGGTGCCTCTCCTTCGTACGTCGCAGTGTATTCGCCCTACAACCGCCTTAAAAAAAGAAAAAAAAAAGAGAGAGAAGATCGATCTGGCACTGACAGAATGGTCGACCTGGCGACGACGGAGATGTCCACGAGGACAGAAGTATATATGGGCCACGCTCGGCCGACGGCTACTGGCAGCTTGACCGGGCACGGTCAGGATGCCCTCGAAGTCCGAGCTCGTTGAATGTGCTGTAGGTCGATTTTTGGAATCTGCAACAAGGCATTTTGTAGCTTTTTACGTCTTGTTTCTGAATCTTTTTCCCTCGAGATGCCTCAGAGTGGTCTGTGAGGGTGGCATCCTCCAGAACGAAAAAATGTGCAAAAAGCCGACCAAAAAAGTGGTTTTACTCGAAGGGGATGAATTTTGAGCTGAAAGTGAAGATAACCAAAATTGTTGATTTTTGTCCGACAAATCAAAAACCATTGCCAGTATTTCAGAAAATTCACATTTTGGGGGGGTTTTTGGTCGTTTTTGGTGTTTATCGGGGGTTTTGGGGGATTTTGGGGGAGTTTCGGGACACTCACGAAAAATCTGACCACGTCAATCGAGAGAACGGGAAATTTTACGTCGAAATATATGTTTTTAGAAATTTCCAGATTTTTGTGAAATTATTCCCAGTGGAACAAACAGATTCAGACCACATTTTACCTATTTAGTGAAGACTGAGCCAGAAATCATGATTTGAATCAGGGTTTCGCGAGTTCTGCGATGATGAGAATCAATTGAGTGTATTGTGGTGACAATTACCTTCAATTTGTGCCCAAGCAGAGCTCTATACATCGCCGCCGACGACTAGGAGAACCGATTTCAGCCGGGCTTCTACATTTTTTCACCTATATTCATCAAAAGCTCGAGATTCCAATCTAGGTTCCGCGAGTTCTGCACTAATAGAAGTCATTTGAATGTATTGTGGTGTCAATTACCTACAATTTGCGCCCAAGCAGAGCTCTGTACATTGCCGCCAACGACTAGGAGACTCGATTTTAGCCGGGCCTCTGCGATTTTTCACCTATACAAGCTCGAGATTTGAATCTGGGTTCCGCGAGTTCTGCAATAACAAAGATCAATCGAGTGTATCGTGGTGTCAATTACCTTTAATTTGCGCCGGAGCAGAACTCTGTACATTGCGTCCAAGGCCCAGGAGGACCGATATTGTGATCAACGAATTCCATCACAAGATTCATCACGATGCTTTCACTATATTGATCACGAGTAGGCCGAGAATCTCCATCTGAATCTGAGTCTCGCGAGTTCTGCAATAATGACAGCTGTTCAAGTGTATTTCCGTGTCAATTACCCGTCATTTGCGCCTATTGTATTAGAAATAGAGGTCCGATGTCGGACCGCTCCGAACGTTCCGAACTAGCATAATCGGATAAAGCTAGATTGTGTGCATGGGGCCATACTTGTGCTCACACCTGGTGCCATCTGGTTGGAGCTTGTAGGCAGTACCTCTTGATGAATGAGAGTGGCGCAACAATTTGTAACGCCAATTAACACATGAACTCTCGTTCGTGGACTTACCAATATGAGAGTGTAATGAGGGAGATATCTTTTGTGGTAGAGAATGTCATTCAGTGGACTAGAGTTTCAGAACCTGGCACAGTCACTAAAAAGTTCCCTGGCCATCGGCAGCAACGTACAAACCTCTTCATGGGCACGAATGATGAGTAATTGACGACACAATATACCAGAACAGCACGCATTATTGCAGAACTCACGAAATCCAGATTCCGTTCGAGATTGTTCACCTATTTGTGATCAATATACGTGGAGAATCGTCATGAATCTCGTTGTGTCGATTCTCCTAGTTTTCGGCGGCAATTTACAGAGCTCAGCTTAGGCGCAAATTGTAGGTAATTGACACCGCAATACTCTCAGATCACCTTTGTTATTGCAGAACTCGCGGAACCCAGATTCAAATCTCGATCTTGTGATGAATAAAGGTGGAAAATTGCAGAGGCCCGGATAAAATCAAGTCTCCCAGTCCGTGGCGGCAACGTACAGAGCTCCGCTTGGGCGCAAATGGTGGGTAATTGATACCACAATACACTCAAACAATCAAAAGGCGCGGTAGCGCCTTGCTGGCGAGTATATGGAAGAGAACATGTGAGAAAGAGAGAGAAAACGCGCGCAAGGCCGCCGTGCCTTATATACGCTCAGTTGGGCCGTTTTAACCTCACGCATTCTTTCGAACTTACTTATTTCCTGCTTTTGTGGGTTCAGGGGGGTCTCAATCCCTCTGAATCCGTTATTTTGATCCTCAACAAGGATATTGTCAAGTCATTTCGCCGCTGACAGCGTGTAGTGCCAAAATATCTTGCTCACTAATTTCGACCCTTCCCAATTTTTTCGCGTCAAGATTTTCATTTCCAGCCGCGTCAAGATACTCGAAGTCGAACACAATCGATTGTTTATGCCGACCGCGTGGCTTGGTCGATCGCGAGACCACCGTGATGATTATGCAGCCGCGTGTGTATTAGCAGACGGCGTTTTTAGCATTCCGTTTGAACTGTACTCTTTCCGCTATTTTGATTATAAATATTACGTATAGAGATATAACAGCAGAGACGGGATGCCAATTGATGCCAAACGTGATTGTTGGAGGAATAAGAGCCACATATTGTTGTGTGTTATTTTGTCTGGAGTGATATAAGCTTAATAGGCCTGAATGGGCCAAAGGCCATTCTTGCTGTTGTGCAGTGTCAAGAATTGATCTTCAAAGATATCTGGAGAATTTAGGATTTGATCATGAGGAAAAATGAGTGCCAGTATCAATCTACATTTCAGCAGTGTGTTGACTTTCAGTTCCCTCAATACTTCAGACAGACCCAACACTGAAGCTATAAATTGTGCGTCTCAAAGAAAAGTTCATCATAAACCACTCTAGTTGGAGAAGAGTGCAATCAATGGAATATCCTTAGTGTTTCTTTTCGTGTCTCAATGAAAACCTGTTGATGTCCAATACATTAAGAGAGATCGTCTCTCACATTTAGATGTTGTGAGACAGGTCAGTCCAATCGACGACTGTCCAAGAACAGTTGTTGTGATACATAAGCACCCAGACAGCATCGAAACCTTTCCGAAACCTTTCAGAAAGCTTTCAGTGAAAGGTTCGAAACCTTTCCGAAAGCTTTCATAGAAAGCTTTCGGAAAGTTAACTATGTCCCTTACCACTAAACTTTTCGAAAGGTTTCAACGAAGGTTGCTGAACACCTTTCAGGAAAGGTTGCCTACAGGATTTTCGGAAAGATTACTACAAGGAAACCTTCGTGAAAATTTTTTTGAAAGAGATCCAGCAATTGTCACTGACAGGTTTCTGGAGGAAAGCCAACGAACAGCTACTCGAAACTTTCGCTGAAATGTTTCTGAAAGGTTTCTGAAAGGTGCTGACAAAACCCGTTGCTCAAAACTTTTACTGAGAGGTTTCTGAAAGGTGCCAACGAAACTCGTTGCTTGATACTTTCCTTGGAAGGTTTCTGAAAGGTTTCCGAAAGCTCTAAAAAAAAACGGCTCCCCAAAACTTCCGCTGAAAGATTTCTGAAAGGGTTTCGAAAGGTGTCGATGAAACCAGCTCTCCAAAACTTTCACTGAAAGGTTTCGGAAAGGTTACGGAAAGCTGTCGATGGAACCCGCTCTCCAAAACTTTCACTGACAGGTTTCGGAAAGGTTTTGGGAAGCTGTCGATGGAACCCGCTCTCCAAAACTTTCACTGAAAGGTTTCTGAGATGTTTCCGAAAGCTGTCGATAGCAACGGCTCCCCAAAACTTTCCCTGAAAGGTTTCGAAAAGGTTTTGGAAAGCTGTCGATGGAACCCGCTCTCTAAGACTTTCACAGAAAGATTTCTAAAAGGTTTCCGAAAGGTGTCGATGAGACCAGCTCCCCAAAACTTTCCCTGGAAGGGTTTTGAAAGGTTCCCGAAAAGTGTCGATGAAACCCGCTCTCCAAAACTTTCACTGAAAGGTTTCGGAAAGGTTTTGGAAACCTGTCGATAAAACCCGCTCTCCAAAACTTTTACTGAAAGTTTTCGGAAAGGTTTTGGAAAGCTGTCGATGGAACCCGCTCTCCGAAACTTTCACTGAAAGGTTTCGGAAACGTTTTCAGGAGGCGTCGATGAAACCAGCTCCCCGAAACTTTTGCTGGAAGGTTACTGAAAGGTGTCCAAAAGATGTCGGATGAAAGCATATGAGAGCCATGCCTATGTTGTCATTTTAAGCAAAATATCAAAAACTGTATTCTTAAATGTATGCCAAAAATCAGGGGATGATTCCTTTACTCAGATTCTTGTTGATGTTGATAGTTCTTGTATTGAAGAACATAGTCGCACAGTTTAAAGGTCAGGAATAAAAAAACGATTTTAGTAAATTGAGCTCTATGTTTGGCTTTTTCGCAAAACTGCTCAAGTTGTATCAACTGTAGCTCCTATGGAAAGTATGATAATCGACTTCTAATAGTAGTGGTCAAATTGTGGGTTTTTTCAAGACCTTCAAAATGACTACCAATGGAAGTCGACTATCACATGTCTAGTAGGAGCTACATCGATTTGGAGCAGGCCCAAAAATCGCTTAAATCTGCTCTCAGCAAATAGCTCCTAGAAGTCACTGGGCCGCACTTTTGATTCTTGACTATTCCTCCCTCGAAAGTGCTGAACTCAACGAAGAAAATGCGCCCAAATACGTGAAAAAAAATTGAGTTTAGTCGGAGCTATGATTTTTGAAAAATTGGCTGAAAAAGGGCCTAAAATAGACCTTCTATGGGCCCTAGGGCCCATGGGGGGCATCGGAAAAATCCCAAAAGAATTTTTTTGTACTGTATAAACATAGTATTGAAGGAAAAAAAATTTTTGGATTTTTCCCGGACCCCTCTGGTGACAGCTCTGGCCGAAATGCTCCGAAATGACTCATATATACCTCATTGGGAGGGAATTTGATCCTATTTCATTGGACGGTCTCATTTTGAGTATATGTTTTGAAAGGATTCAGGAAGTTTTCGAGGAAGTTTTCGGTCACTCAAAAATGCAAGGTCTCATGTAATGTCATGAAAACTTTCTGATAGCTTCCATCAAAACTTTCCCTGCAAGGGCCGAGGAATATTATTCAACTTCTCGCTGAGTAGTTCTTGAAAGCTTACAGAAAGTGTCCAGAAAGTTTACAGACACTTGACTAATATAAGCAAGATTCCATGAAAAGTTGACCAAAGGTTTTTGAATGTTCTTACCAAAACTCTCCCTGCAACGGCCTCAAAGTTAATTCTACTTGGACTTTGGCTAGAGGGCTTCTGCCCACGCAACACGGGAATCTTTCAGAAATATTCCAGAAATATTCTATTGAACGATTGGAATATTTCAGGAATATTGCACTGGAATATCCCTGGAATATAGTCATGTCCTCGGCTGGGAATTTTTCTGGGAGCTTTCATGGATAGATCCCTGAAAATCTTCCGGAAATCTCCCGAAAACCATTCAGTGAATGATCTCTGGAAGATTCCACTCGTAACTTCCCGATATATAGTTATGTCCGCGGTTGGAAATGTTCCTGGAATCTTTCATGGAAGATTCATGGTGATATTTCTGAAATATTTCAGAAAAATCCTGAGTATGTTGCACCTAGATTCCTCAAAAATTTTATGGGATCTTTTACTGTAGAGTTATAATCTCCTGAATTCTCTTACAAACAGTTCAATGATAGAGATTCGATGCAGTTACCTCTAGAACCAGGACTAGAACTATTTCAAAGTTAGAAGTATCCGCTCATGGCGAATCTGAGAAAAGAGTTAGCGAATATTAACTGATTTTGTTCACAGCCAAAAAGCAGCCATGTTGGTCAAACTGACAATGTATTTTACATCCGTTGTGTTCATCTAAAGTTCAGACCAGATTCATTCTTCCCGTTGTGGGGACTGAGCTAAAAAAACTGGATACTTTTTAGTACTCCCCTTCTTGAATGAAAAGGGGATATGGTAATAAAATCATTCCTAGCATAGTTTGAATCTATTCACTCCCCTTATAGTAGATTGAGTAAATGTTGTTTGACCATTTAGTTATAATATCAACTTCCCTTATAATGGATTTGATAAGATTAGCTCTGAGGAAGCCAAATCGAGAATTGACGTTGAATAGGTAGTATATACTGACTGGATTAGACTCCAAAATTGGGGTAAGGAACTAGTTCAGATGTTACGGCAAAGTGTCACATAGTTTTAGCTCAATGAGGAATTTTTACTTATTTAAATTATTCTTGCGAGTATCTTCTCGGATATGTTGACTGTTCGTGGCGTAAGAAAGCCCGAAACACAGGAGCATAATCCCCAAACTTGACTTCATTTCTTTCCAAAGAATTGTATCTTTGGAATAACTGACCTAACATATGGAAAGGATACTTCTTATTGTGGCTCCAGTCTGGTAGCGGAACTTCTCCAAGCTTCCAAACAGTCTTTGATATTTCAACTGTTTCCATATAGGATCGGTTAGCCAATAAATTTATCAAGAAAGGACTTTGAATACAGTCTGAGTTAATGGGTATTGCACAAGATCACAGTAGTCAAGATCAATTGAGGAGGTGGGTGGAAAAAGGGCCTAATTACAAAACGGCCATTTCGAGAAAAACGATAAAAACTAACTATATCATGCCCGTGGCATGATTCGATGCGCATACCTGGCTTATTTCAAAGGTTTTGGCATCCCCAAAACAACCGCACAGGAATTGGGAGGTAGCTGTCGATTTTGAGAGGTATACAGCCATTCAAAAAAATGTAATTAGGCCCTTTTTCCCAATACTGGGTCAATTTTTGGGATAGTTGGTCCACTAAAAGTTGGATAACGTTGCGAAATCGAGTTCAATGGCCTCCAAATTTCATCAGCATATCTATAGGTATGTCACACAAGATATCCAATTGAGGGGGTGGGTGGAAAAAGGGCCTAAGTGCACTTAGGCCCTTTTTCCGGCCTACCGCTTTTTTGAACCCTTGAACCATGATCTATCACCCCATGAAAGTTGTTTTTTCATAAACTTCGAAAACCCCATAGATCAGAAAAAGGGCCTAAGTGCACTTAGGCCCTTTTACATATTCGATGAAAGGGCCTAAGTGCACTTAGGCCCTTTTGTCGATTATATGATGGGAGTTATGCCCTTTTATCGATTGTATGATGAGAGTTAGATCCTCTGTCTATTATCTGAAGGCAGTTAGACCCGGTTAGACTCCTTGGACAGCTAGTTGTACAGTTTTGATGGGTAAGAACGAATCGCCTAACTACGATGCTGCACCATTGGACACGAGTGGTTCGCCAATCATTTTGAAGAGAAAAGCATGACCTCACTATTTCATAAGCTTTGAGTGGGGGAAGAGCTTTCTAACGTCCCAAGGTCATCTCTGTGTCGTACGATGTTTTAAGTAATCCTCCAAAAAAGTTGAAAATCGGCGTTCCATTAGTAAAATCGTGTTCCGATGGATTTCAATGAAACAACCTGATTTTTTTTCAACATATCTTCGGAACTCGGACAAATAGGAGAGCAGTATTCTTATATCGACAACCTGTGATTGAGGCCTCTAAGAAAATTGATAAAACATAAGAATTGATTTCTAACCATGTTACCTATAATCAAGACGTTAGTTTACCACTTCATCGTGTTTGCCGGGTCATGTTACAGCGAAAACGGTTTCGATAACTATCAGTCTTGGCGGTGGAAAGTGGTCAAAAATGCAAAAATTATCTTCGAAACAAATTTCAATCCAGTATTTGCATCTCTTGTGCATGCGCGTCCTCTGATGTCTCTAAAAGTAATTCCAATTGATAGCCGCCTGGTGTAACTCACTTCAGAATGGTCACTCGAGGAAGTCGGTTTGACGCGTTAGATCACGAGATCTAGCTGGTCCAAAAAATGAAAAACTCCAAGCTATCGAGTCCGTGAACCCGCGGCTTCTCCAATGGACGCCAAGAATGCGAATTTTGAGGCGGATCGTTCCCAAGACGTGAACATGTGTTTTTCGTGTATTTTTTGATGTAGAAACCGAATCCGTGGTCAGTTTCGTCCCCAACCTTCAGGATTATCTGGTAGGCTCAAATGGAGTAAGATAGGCTAAAGTAGGTTCAAGAAACGAGATCAAGTAAGAAATTGATTGGGCCCCATTCACTGTGGCGCCCGAAAATCGGACTCGCAACGGGAGTTCGGAGGGTCCGGGTCATCATACCTCACTCAACTTTTTTCACAGTCTCGTACCACCCAGAAAATGGAGAATCCAGAGTGACTCCCTCAAATGGGCCTTCTGTCCAGAGCTACAAGCAAAAACGTAAGAATTGCCCATATAGGCCCATGTCAAAGTGATATATATACATGGGTATACTGGCAATGCTAGCGTTTCTGCTTGTAGCTCTGGAATGAAAGCCCATTTGATGGAGTTACTCTGGATTCTCCATGTTCTAGGTGGTACGAGCCTGTGGAAAAAGTTTGGTGAGATTTGGTGACCCGGACCCTCCGGACTCCCCTTGTCAGCGTAAGTGTATTTCACGGGCACGATTTCTTCATACATAGCTATTTTTTGGAAAATCATAACTCCGAGAGATTGGATTTCTCATCTTATCGTTGTTTAACTGGGGAAACTAGACACCTCCGAATTCCCCTCAAAAGATTATAACAATGAGACTCCGGAAGAGAGTTTTGTTTAGGAATCGAATCTCAGCACGAATGTGACTACGTAAAAGGGTCTTATCACTGCGGAGAGAGGTACCCACAAAGTCACCAAGACCTCGAAGATTTTCTAAAAGAGCCCAAACAACAGGAAAATTTTGTTCGAAAAAAGGGCCCAAGTGCAAGGGTATTGTTGAAAAGAGCCTCAACGTAGAAGTACTGGTAAAAAGGGCCTAAGTGCAACAGTATTGGTAAAAAGGGCCTAAGTGCAACAGTATTCGTGAAAAGGGCCTAAGTGCAACATTATTGGTAAAAAGGGCCTAAGTCACCGGAGAAACTCGTTCAAAAGGGCCTAACTCCACTATCGATATCGGGATAAAGGGCCTAAGTTGTGGGGTATTGGTAAAAAGGGCCTAATTTTTCACGAAAGAATTTTAAAAAAATTCTTATGACCTCCATATCTCTTTTCTACCAATTCTGGCTATCAAATTATGTTCTTTGGCATTCAAAAAATGTATCTTCATGCTTGCTAAGTGAATATTGAGTGACCTCAGTTTCACACACTCAATGGAACCATCTTTCACGTGCAGAATCGATGAAAATGCATTAAGACGTTGAATCGCAATCGGATATCTTGTGTGACACACCCATAGATATACTGATGAAATTTGGAGGCCATTGAACTCGATTTCGCAACGTTATCCAACTTTTAGTGGACCAACTATCCCAAAAATTGACCCAGTATTGGGAAAAAGGGCCTAATTACATTTTTTCGAATGGCTGTATACCTCTCAAAATCGACAGCTACCTTCCAATTCCTGTGCGGTTGTTTTGGGGATGCCAAAACCTTTGAAATAAGCCAGGTATGCGCATCGAATCATGTCGCGGGCATGATATAGTTAGTTTTTATCGTTTTTCTCGAAATGGCCGTTTTGTAATTAGGCCCTTTTTCCACCCACCCCCTCAATTGCGATTCAACGTCTTAATGCATTTTCATCGATTCTGCACGTGAAAGATGGTTCCATTGAGTGTGTGAAACTGAGGTCACTCAATATTCACTTAGCAAGCATGAAGATACATTTTCTGAAGGCCAAAGAACATGATTTGATAGCCAGAATTGGTAGAAAAGAGATATGGAGGTCATAAGAATTTTTAAAAAAATTTTTCGTAAAAAATTAGGCCCTTTTTACCAATACCCCACCACTTAGGCCCTTTATCCCGATATCGATAGTGGAGTTAGGCCCCTTTGAACGAGTTTTTCCGGTGACTTAGGCCCTTTTTACCAATATTGTTGCACTTAGGCCCTTTTTACCAATAATGTTGCACTTAGGCCCTTTTCACCAATACTGTTGCACTTAGGCCCTTTCTACCAATTGGGAACTAACATCCGTGTTATTTTAGATGGCAGAAAGAAGCAATATGGCCGAATCCTGAATCTCTTCCATAAGAATAACACGGAGGAAAGATAAGAGCGCTTATCGAATGTTAGCTCCCAATACTGTTGCACTTAGGCCCTTTTTACCAGTACTTCTACGTTGAGGCTCTTTTAAACAATACCCTTGCACTTGGGCCCTTTTTTCGAACAAAATTTTCCTGTTGTTTGGGCTCTTTCAGAAAATCTTCGAGGTCTTGATGACTTTGTGGGTACCTCTCTCTGCAGTGATAAGACCCTTTTACGTAGTCACATTCGTGCTGAGATTCGATTCCTCAACAAAACTCTCTTCAGGAGTCTCATTGTTATAATCTTTTGAGGGGAATTCTGAGGTATCTAGTTCCCACAGTCAAACAACGATAAGATGAGAAATCCAATCTGTCGGAGTTATGATTTTCCGAAAAATAGCTATGTATGAAGAAATCGTGCCCGTGAAATACACTTACGCTGACAAGGGGAGTCGGGAGGGTCCGGGTCACCAAATCTCACCAAACTTTTTCCACAGGCTCGTACCACCTAGAACATGAAGAGTCCAGAGTAACTCCATCAAATGGGCTTTCATTTCAGATCTACAAGCAAAAACGCTAGCATTGCCAGTATACCCATATATATATATATATATATATCACTTTCTGACATAGGCCTATATGGGCAATTCTTACATTTTTGCTTGTAGCTCTGGACAGAAGGCCCACTTGAGAGAGTCACTCTGGATTCTCCATTTTCTAGGTGGTACGAGACTGTGAAAAAAGTTGAGTGAGGTATGATGACCCGGACCCTCCGAACTCCCGTTGCGAGTCCGATTTTCGGGCGCGACAGTGAATGGGGCCGAATCAATTTCTTACTTGATCTCGTTTCTTGAACCTACTTTAGCCTATCTTACTCCATTTGAGCCTACCAGATAATCCTGAAGGTTGGGGACGAAACTGACCACGGATTCGGTTTCTACATCAAAAAATACACGAAAAACACATGTTCACGTCTCGGGAACGATTTGACTCAAAATTCGCATTCTTGGCGTCCATTGGAGGAGCCGCGGTTTCACGGACTCGATACCTTGGAGTTTTTCATTTTTTGGACCAGCTAGATCTCGTGATCTAACGCGTCAAACCGACTTCCTCGAGTGACCATTCTGAAGTGAGTTACACCAGGCGGCTATCAATTGAAATTACTTTCAGAGACATCAGAGGACGCGCATGCACAAGAGATGCAAATACTGGATTGAAATTTGTTTCAAAGATAATTTTTGCATTTTTGACCACTTTCCACCGCCAAGACTGATAGTTTTCGAAACCGTTTTCGCTGTAACATGACCCGGCAAACACGATGAAGTGGTTAACTAACGTCTCGATTACAGGTAACATGGTTAGAAATCAATTCTTATGTTTTATCAATTTTCTTAGGGGCCTCAATCACAGGTTGTCGATATAAGAATACTGCTCTCCTATTTGTCCGAGTTCCGAAGATATGTTGGAAAAAATCAGGTTGTTTCATTGAAATCCATCGGAACACGATTTTACTAATGGAACGCCGATTTTCAACTTTTTTGGAGAATTACTCAAAATGCCGTACGACACAGAGATGACCTTGGGACATTAGAAAGCTCTTTCCCCACTCAAAGCTTATGAAATAGTGAGGTCATGCTCTTCTCTTCAAAATGATTGGCGAACCAATCGTGTCCAATGGTGCAGCATCGTAGTTAGGCGATTCGTTCTTACCCATCAAAACTGTACAACTAGCTGTCCAAGGAGTCTAGCCGGGTCTGACTGCCTTCAGATAATAGACAGAGGATCTAACTCTCATCATACAATCGATAAAAGGGCGTAACTCCCATCATATAATCGACAAAAGGGCCTAAGTGCACTTAGGCCGTTTTATCGAATATGTAAAAGGGCCTAAGTGCACTTAGGCCCTTTTTCTGATCTATGGGGTTTTCGAAGTTCATGGAAAAACAACTTTCATGGGGTGATAGATCATGGTTCAAGGGTTCAAAAAAGCGGTAGGCCGGAAAAAGGGCCTAAGTGCACTTAGGCCCTTTTTCCACCCACCCCCTCAATTGATCTTGACTACTGTGAGTTTGTGCTGTATTGGAAGATTTGAGAATATTCTGCAATGACAATTTGTAAAAAGCACTGTCATAATCCATTTGATGATGATAACAAAGGGCCATAACAAAGCATCCAAGAACGGAATGAAAGTCTACGCTTATCAGTTGTGTTGAATAGGAAAAGTGTACTATAAGACTTACCTCGACAGAATCCTGCAACCATCACTGACGTCGACTCCAGGAATCTTTGTGAATATTGTGTATGACAAGGTGTATAATTGCACTATCATCCCTGCAAGTGATAGAGTTTATCTACAATACATATGCTGGCACCAATTGTCCTAAAAATATATGTTCTCTTCAACACAAAGGGTCTTGCTCTTCGCTCAAGACTTGAGACTCAACAAGGTTATTAGTAGGCAGAAATATACTCATCTGATCCACAAATTCCACAGCTCTACAAATTTATTGAGGAAACTACTTCAATAAGTCTGATGCGAAAACAGAGTTCAGAGGTTATTTGTCCTCATCGCGACGAGGATACTCCACCAGGAAGTGAGTAACAAAAAAATCAGGAAACATGTAAAAAACACAAGAATGTTCTCGATTTGCACAAATAGATTTCCACTACGAATCAGCGAGCAGGCTTCAATCAAGAGAATAACCGACACACTCAGCACTCGATAATTTGCAGAATTGACTACGAACTGAATGATTCGTGCGAAATTCACTCTTGCACGAGGAAACTGGGGATAGTCAACAAACCATCAAGATAGCCGACTTCCCCAAACATGACCAGACTTGACCCTGCAGACTGCCTGATGTCGACTGTCGCATGCACGGTCGCGAGGATGGCCCTATGGTAGAAATAACGAGCATGTGTGATCTGGACTTGGCAATGCAAGGTTCCATAAAAAGTTGCCCGAAAGTTTCTGGACGCTTTCACCGAAATTTGTCCTATGAGCATTATTTGAAAGTTCCATCGGACCTTCCACCGAAAGGCTTCTGAAAGGTTTCAGAAAGTTTTTCGGAAAGTTTTCGGACACTTAGGAAGGCAAAGTTTCGTGAGAGGTTCCAGGAAACCTTTCTGAAAGCTTTCATTGAAAGTTTCACTGCAAAGATGTGGAAATTCTGATGGTCCTTGCGCTGAGAGGCCCCTGGAAGGTTTCGGAAAGCTTTCATCAAAATTTCCCCTGGAAAGATCTGAAAGTCTCATCGGACCTTCCACCGAAAGGCTTCTGAAAGGTTTCAGAAAGCTTTTCGAAAAGTTTTCCGACATTTGGCAAGGCAAAGTTTCGTGGAAGGTTTCAGGAAACCTTTCTGAAAGCTTTCATTGAAAGTTTCACTGCAAAGATGTGGAAATTCTGATGGTCCTTGCGCTGAAAGGCTTCTGAAAGGTTTCAGAAAGGTTTCATAGTATCCTTTCCATGAAAGGACAGGAGAAAGCCTTATGAAAGCTTCCAGAAACCTGTGAGAAAGCTTTCGGTGAAAACTTTCCGTGAAAGTTTCGGTGAAACCTTTCAGTGCTGTCTGGGCACTGATCTCTGGTGCTGCTCTGTTTACTTTTGAATAACATACCTCCATTGCGTAATACTTCAAATCCAAAAGTCTCAGCTAGACTCTTACTCATCGTCGCCCCCGATGAAGGAAAACACGTCCCCATTTGAGAATGCATGGGGAGAACAATGGGAGGTGTTTTTCTTCTTCGGGGGCGACGTCATATGGTATACGGGTTTTACTTTCTTGGCGTGTGCCACTCACATTCTTGTCATATACTTTGAGAGCATGATGGCATAAGTTGATTCCTGATTAGGAAGTTGTCCAGGGTTCATCTGTTCTATCAAGAGTATTATGGAGGGAGAAAGGCACATTTACGCTCTTGGTGGGAATTGGTAAGTTCAAATTGAAAAAATTATTGGTTGAGAAGTCAACTACTAAACAAAGTCGACCCCTACATCTATCCGGATGTATCTTGAGGATCATTTTATCACAAATCTAAACAGTCATCACATAATGCTATTGAACATTCATTCCCCTCAGAATGAGTTTGCACGGATTGCTCCAACTTCTTGATGTGCTACGAATTACCAATGCCCTAGATGGAATATATTTTAGTTTTTTGTTCTGGAAAAATATTAGGCAACAGGTGCAGTGCGATCATTCTATGTTTCATTTATTGATTAGTCATTAATCGTTCACTTTGATAGTTAGCATCCTTTTTGCTGAAGAGTGGACGAACCAACTCATGTAGGGAATTTCCACAATCTAAAAGTTCCTCGTAATCCAAAAATTTTCTCTTGGATTAGGAGTCTTCCCATCAACTCAAGTCAATTTCATGAACTAATTCCAAGTTTTGCTTTCAAGAATACAAAGTTGTACTTCTCCAGATTTTTTTTGCTCATGATCGAAGAATATTCATCTTGGAATTAAGAACACTAGTGTTCATTAGGAAAATGATTTTTATGGATGAGATACATAGCATTTTTTTGTGTTTTTCTACTATTTACAGCATATTTTTCAATCTGAAGATATTCAGTCATCACCATAGCCAAGTGTTGAAATCTTCCCCCCCTCCCACTTTTTCCAAAAGTCTAACTTGGCGAATATGGCCATCCTTTCCCTCTGAGATTTTATCTGGAGTCAAAATATGGATTCCAATTCTTAAGAGCCATGAGATCAGGGAAAATATGTCGAGTAACTATTTAGCAAAATCTAATCGTAAAACGAATGAAAAGAGAATTAAAAATACTAATTTCAACTCTTGAGAGTCGTGAGATCAAGAAAAGTATGTCGAGTAATTGTTTTGCAGAATCTTAACGTGAAACGCATGGGTGAGGATTGATAGAATTAAAATTAGATTTTTTCAGTAATTTTGACTCGACTTGAGTTGATATATTGAAAAATATCATCTATTTAGGCCCATGGAAATAAAACGGAAACCAGAAGATTCAATCCAGCACTGATCGCTTTAGTTCAGTCTTCTTCTAAAGGGTCTAAATAGATGATATTTCTCAACATGTCAGTAGAGATGGTGAGTAACTCAAGTCGAGTCAGAATTACTGAAAAAATCCAATTTTAATTCTATCAATCCTCATCCATGCGTTTCACGTTAAGATTCTGCAAAACAATTACTCGACATACTTTTCTTGATCTCACGACTCTCAAGAGTTGAAATTAGTATTTTCAATTCTCTTTTCATTCGTTTTACGTTTAGATTTTGCTGAATAGTTACTCGACATATTTTCCCTGATCTCATGGCTCTTAAGAATTGGAATCCATATTTTGACTCCAGATAAAATTTCAGAGGGAAAGGATGGCCATACTCGCCAAGTTAGACTTTTGGAAGAAGTGAAGTGGGAGGGGGGAAGATTCTGTTTATTGCAGGACTAACAGAATCTAGACTCAAATCGAGATCGTTAACCTACTCGTGATCAATGTAGGTGGAGAATCGTGATAAATCTTGGTGTTTCGGTTCTCCTGAGCCTTCGCGGCAATGTATAGAGCTCTATTTGGGTGCAAATTACGGGTAATTGACACGGAAATATACTTGAACAACTGTCATTATTGCAGAACTCGCAAAACTCAGATTCAGATGGAGATATTCGGCCTACTCGTGATCAATATAGTGGGAGAATCGTGATGAATCTTGTGATGGAATTCGTTGATCACAATATCGCTCCTCCTGGGCATTGGCGGCAATGTATAGAGTTCTGCTTAGGCGCCAATTCAAGGTAATTGACACTGCAATATACTCGAATGACTTTTGTGATTGCAGAACTCGCGGAACCCAGATTCAAATCTCGATCTTGTGATGAATTTAGGTGAAAAATCACAGAGGCCCGGATAAAATCGGGTCTCCCAGTCCGTTGCGGTTATGTACAGAGCTCTGCTTGGGCGCAAATGGTAGGTAATCGACACCACAATACACTCGAACAATTCTCTTTATTGCGAAACTAACAGAATCTAGATTCAAATCGAGATTGTTAACCTACTCGTGATCAATGTAGGTGAAGAATCGTGATCAATCTTGGGGTTTCGATTCTCCTGGGCCTTCGCGGCAATGTATAGAGCTCTAATTGGGCACAAATGACGGGTAATTGACACGAAAATATACTTGAACAACTGTCATTATTGCAGAACTCGCGAGACTCTTATTCAGATGGAGATTTTCGGCTTACTCATGATCAATATGGTAAAAGAATCGTGATGAATCTTGTGATGGAATCCGTTGATCACAATATCGGTCCTTCTGGGCCTTGGCGGCAATGTACAGAGTTCTGCTCCGGCGCAAATTGAAGATAATTGACACCGCGATACACTCGATTGATTTTGTTATTGCAGAACTCGCGGAACCCAGATTCAAATCTCGATCTTGTATAGGTGAAAAATCGCAGAGGCCCGGCTAAAATCGAGTCTCTTAGTTGTTGGCGGCGATGTACAGAGCTCTGCTTGAGCGCAAATCGTAGGTAATTAACACCACAATACATCGAAATGACTTTTATTATTGCAGAACTCGCGGAACCTAGATTAAAATCTGGATCTTTTGATGAATATAGGTGAAAAAATGTAGAAGCCCGGCTGAAATCGAGTCTCCTAGTCGTCGGCGGCGATGTTTAGAGCTCTGCTTGGGCACAAATTGAAGGTAATTGTCACCACAATACACTCAATTGATCCTCATCATTGCAGAACTCGCGAAACCCTGATTCAAATCATGATTTCTGGCTCAGTCTTCACTGAATAGGTAAAATGTGGTCTGAATCTGTTTGTTCCACTGGGAATAATTTCACAAAAATCTGGAAATTTCTAAAAACATATATTTCGACGTAAAATTTCCCGTTCTCTCGATTGACGTGGTCAGATTTTTCGTGAGTGTCCCAAAACCCCCCCAAAATCCCCCAAAACCCCCGAAAAACACCAAAAACGACCAAAAACCCCCCCAAAATGTGAATTTTCTGAAATACTGGCAATGGTTTTTTGATTCGTCGGACAAAAATCAACAATTTTGGTTATCTTCACTTTCAGCTCAAAATTCAATTATTGCGTTGGACTGAAGGTTGTATGCCATAGTTTGGCATATCACCGTACAACATTTTTAGTCTCCATAAATCAATCTGTGGCAAACTGCAGCTTGATTTCATTTGGAAGAGTTGCAGCAAAAAGTTTGTATGAAGCTGCAGCTCGATTTCATCGTAAAAGAGCCGCAGCAGATCATCATGCGACGAGAGGAGAGCCCCGGTAAAAGCTAACGGGATTCGATCATCGTCCGACGGCAAACACAGCAAAGGTTGTTGTCAGCAAAGGTTGGTGGCAGCACTCCCTGAGATTTTGCTATGGCATGATGGCTGCGAAGATCTAGGAGGGACTGTTACGATCGAGAGGAGCCCAATTGGATAGGTAGGTATGATAGCCGATGCTGAGGAGGACCGTAGCGAGAGAGAGAGAGGGACGAGATTGATGAGCTATATGCTCCGCGCGCATGCACTTAGATGAGCTATACACGTGCGCGCATATATAGCCACTATATGCATATAGCTATATAGCGGCTATATGTAAGCGCGCACATGACTAAACTACGTAATTGTTAATAATAATGATGTAATACTTACCCAGGTTGGCGAGGATGACGCCCTGTTTGGGGTACATCATCTCCTTGGCAAGGGTAGTTCCCATCCTCATTTATTCCCATGTATAGACCTAGTGAAAACTACCCTTGGGCTGAATGGGCATAGCCTATCCTACTTCTATCCACTTTAGCTTCTATTGTTGATATCTTGTTGTGTAACGTGGTATTTCTACCAGCACAACTTATTTATTATTACGCAGGACTCTTAACCTAGAGCGCAGGAACTACGCGCGCGAACGGTGATACGACTTCCGCAAATTCATCAACTCTGGAGCACGTCGTCACTTACCGTGTAAAATTACCTGAAAATCGCAAAAAGGGGAGGGACAAAGCCGCAATGATAATTCAGAATTGATTAAGAAAATAAATTGGCCTCTATACTGTTTACGTTGCTTCTACGCAGTATTTACAGCTATCTACAACGAATATCAACCCGACAATAGTACGCGTGGCTTTAAATTTATCAATAATTGCTCATAAAAATGTCTTTGAATATTCCTGCAAATACAATAAACAAATGCACTTCACTAAAAGGCCAACTTCTCGTCCGCTTCACCCACGAAAAATCTCCGTAGAGTGTAGTTTATCCAGTCCCTGCTCCGATAATTTTCCACGCACCAATTTGCTCCAAAATTCCTGTCCAAAATGGCCGCCTAACGGCTCCCGCAACGCTCGCTCAACGACAAAGGTGCAAGATGGCTAATGCTCCGACGATTCGGAGCAACCGACGCTTGCTTGGCCTTCGCGCCCGAGCAACAGGTGCGCGACTACCCCGTGCTCCTTGTCCACTTTATAATTAACCTCGATCACTAAGGACTCCGGGTGCACGCGCGTCTCCTCCGGGAGATCTGTCCACGACGCGATCCCCGAGCACGCGAGCGTCTACTCCGAGACGCCTTGTCCACGAGCGCGCACAATGTTTACCAAGTTCCGCACTTCCAAATTCACTGCCCGAATTTATGCGCGACGCGATAGTCACTCCGGGCTGCTGGTGTCTTGTCCGCACTGTCTGAGCTCCGCACCAGCGCACCAGGTCCTCGGGGAGTCTGTACAGGTCGGTAGCACGACGTTGCTCCCTCGCAACGCACGAGCCTCTTCGAAAAATCCGCGACGAGAGAATCTACAAAGTTAGCAAAGTCACTCACCGCAATTTTCTGCCATCCTCGTAGATAGGCCCTATCGACAGCAGTTGCAGCTTCCTATCCGGATCCTGGCCAACTCCAATTGTTTAAGTCACTCCGGAACTCCTGATGACCCGATCCGCGGCACGTGCTCAGACTAGAGCGGGCAAGGCGACGAGCAAAAGAATACGTGTGCACAAGACGATGTCTGATCTACCAGTGTCACAATGGCCGCTTCTTCTCCACCAAATCCGCGCCTTCGTCTTCACTCGAAGTGAAGCCCTCTGATTGGTCCGTTTGATTTGACCGGAACACTAGCAGCGCCAACTGGCGGCCGAGCGCGCCAAATATTCGAATCCAGTCCACTATACTTAGGCCATACTGTGGCTCAGATTTTACGAAATTCGCTTGAAGTCCATCAGTTGCAGTATCTACGTCCCTGATGCCTCCACCCAGAGAATATTCTGTCCTGCTCACGCGCATGCACCGCTCAAATACGCGTGGAGGCATCGCGCACTCGCGCTTGCCGCAACTCCATGCTTTCACCTCATATAGCTCTTATGCACGTCCGTATATACCAGGGTGTCCGTTATTTCCCAAGTTGGACGCAAACCTTAGCACGCCCCCTATGTGATGAAAAGATTGTCTTTTAATCACCAAAAAATGGTATACCAACCGCTACAGGTGTCAAATTCGACTTTTAAACCAGGTCTCTAGCGTCACGGACTTTTTCCTGTAAATCGTTCGACATAGTTCATTTGCAGCGTTCAAACACTCGCGGCTACCGGCCACGAGCACCTCAATACGAACCCAAATTTCTCCTGCGATACAGTTTTCACTGTGGAATTGTCTGCCAAAATCGAATTCATCGTTGGTTTCCTACTAGGCAATTCTCCAGATTGGCAAATTAATGTTTTTCGATGGAAAAATATCTTATTCTCCAGGAAAAATTTAAAATGAGAACTAGCTCCGACTCTCGGAGAGTCCTAAGCATCTCAAAAAGCTCATTTCTCACGTGAAATTGTGTAATAAATCCAAATCCATTGTTAGTTTTAGCCTAGAAGACTCACCAGATTGAATCATCGATGTTTTCCATCGAGGAAATTGGGTTTTCTCCGCGAAAAGTCTCAAAGAAGGGCTAGAACTGTCTCTGTGAGAGCCGCGAGCGTCTCAAAGAGACTATCCACTGGGTGAAACTGTATGCTGGAGTCAAATTCATTGACAATATCACTCTGAGGAGCTCTCCGAATTGGTTCATCAATTTTTTCAATGGAATTTAGTTGAACTCTCCACGGAAAGTCTGAAATAACCGCTAGTTCTGATCCTCTGAGAGCCGTAGTCATCTCAAACTAGAATTCTCTGTGTGAGTTTATCTATTGGATTCCATTCTGTCACCCATTCCATCCCAAAAAAACTTACCGGATTAGTTGATCGAGGTATCCAAGCGAGAAAACAGAATTCTCCCTACCCAACACCTCGAAGATCTCGTTAATACCTTCGGCTCCTGGAGCAACTTGGATGGAGAAAAGACCACATCAAATTTCATGTGAAATCCGGATTAATTCCCTATGGCAGAAGATTCGCTTTTGTTGTATCCTGACCTATGATAGTAGATATGAAATAAACACGTGAGGATATTCCATCCAGCGTGATTTCAGACGGTGAAGAGATTGTCAGCGTGATTTCAGCGTTGTCGGGTCGATGATGGAATCGATTAAAAAATACTCCCACCATAGTTCGATTCCGAGTCAAATCTGTTTCTACCGCACTTCATGTGTTAAGAATTCGGTTTGATAGCCGTCCATTATAAATACGAGATCATTGAGGTCAGGTTATCCAACCCTCGAGACACAGTTGGAATAAATGATTCATGCAAGGACATCCTTTGCTGAATCTATCCACTCTGGTTCCCAGATTTCTATACATTTTCGAGTGCATTTTCTTCCAATTGAGATATGGAAATTTGATTGTGGTCAAATCGAAGAATCCCAGACATCAGCTGATTCATCTCTAACATCACAATAATGAGAAAAGATCCCATACTCAGATACATACAAGCTAATAGGGATAGGCCTTGAAACAGACATTTTTTTCTATCCAAATACCTTATGGTGAATTTGCTAGATTCATAGCTAAATTATAGAGTTCCAATACACGCTCAGATATTTGGTCAGTGAGGAAGGTTCTCCGATGATCATCCAACTCTTTATTAGCATTTCCATGACCGATGTCGAATAAAGAATCAAGTTCACCCATAAATTGATTCTCTCGAGCTACATTAGAAGGCTTACCAGCATTCCTCTGGACAGCTCGGTACTTGTGATGCAAATCATGCAGTTTCTGAACACACCCTGATTAAATTCTAGTTGGGATACCTGCTTTCTCCCAGAAGATCTGTATCTCTCTTAACACTAAATCATCAGCTTCAGACAACTTCTTCTTCAAACATCTTGAATTAAAGAAGTAAACTTGCAGAACTTGCTCATTTGTTGGTGACTTACTGCTTACAATCTGGGGTGAAAAATCACCGAGCAAGTATACATTGTCACGAAACTGATTCGGTTCAGACATGTATCCACCCCGTGGAGTGACCTCAGGATTGGCTTTCATCTTTCTCGTAGTGAGATTAGGAAGCAATTTTCACTCTTGAGACGATAGGTTGTCTGCAGGGCTTGGTGAAACAGGCTTGAAACATATTGTACGGACGTTGGACTCATTGCGTTCGAGGCCCGAGCTGATCTCATTTGAGGGTCGATCTGCAATGGAGTCACACTTTTTCATGGACAACGCACTATACTAGGAATGAATAAAATCTAGGGACCAGAGTGAACAGATTCAGCAAACGATGTCCTTGTGTGAATCATCTATTCCAACTGTGTTTCGAGGGTTGAATAACCTGACCTCAATGATCTCGTATTTATAATGGATGGCTATCAAATCGAATTTTTAACACGTGAGGTGCGGTAGAATCAGATCTGACTCGGAATCGAACTTTGGTGGGAGTATTTTTTAATCGATTCCATCATCGACCCGTCAACGCTGAAATCATGCTGACAATCTCTTCACCGTCTGAAATCACGCTGGATGAAATATCCCCACGTGTTTATTTCCTATCCCTTATCACGAGTCAGGATGAGACAAAAGTGAATCTTCTGCCATAGGAAATTAGTCCGGATTTCACGTGAGAGAACCCCGCACAAATTTCATTGCTTGTGGCTCCGGGTGGATATTGACGAAACTTGGGGAGATGATAGATTGAAATCTGCTGATCAGCGTTTAAATGAGACGCTAAAAGGAATAATGAACTGATTTTGAGATATTTCACCAAGAAACCAGCTAGCTTTCGAGGTTATGGGTGCTTGATTCGGATCGATATTTGAATTCTTTGGTTGCCGTGCCAGGATAATTTTTCGAGGGCTTGCTCTATCTAATAGCTCAGATCAAGCGTGCATGCGTCCGAGCGATCTTGTATCTGTACTCATTGAGGCCCTAGTCGAACAATCGGACGGTATTGCTGTATCGATTGTTTAACATAGAGGTAACACCACATAAACACCGATGAAAATGATGGGCAAGATCTAGAGAATCCAGACGTCATTTCAAGAATCATTGCAGAACAGCGCGTTAATTACTCGTGACACATGAACATGACGCATCGTTCGTTCGTCGTTATGACACAGACATGAATCTTCCATCGAACACATTCGAGAGATATTCACGGCGCGCTGACCAGGGGTGCCCTGGCACATTTTCCACCCTCCAACCGTGACCTTTTCTATAGTTTTCTACTAAGCACGAACTGAGTCGCCCAATTTCAGTTCATTTAGAAACAGAGTAATTTGCATTGGTTATTCAGAATTTCCAAATATTGGGAATAGGGGAGGTCTCGTATGCATCAGAAATCAATTGCTTCCCCTTGCAAACGGTTTTAAAGGAACTGATTCAGCTTCGAAAAAAACTGAGTCACCTTCCTTTTCGCGAAATTTGCTGTGATTTATTTTCGATTGTTATGAACGGCTCTCGAAGTTACTGGGCTGCGCCTGCGCGTGACGATAAATCTCAGAGGAGCTGGGTTTCCTCAGGTTCGGCCCGAATTCGGAACTAGCCCCTCAGGGTATTTGCGTCGGCCGTTCCGTCGGACCTTTGTTCTACAATGGGTATGGCTTGACGTGGGCGCAGTATTATGAAGTGCACGTTGCGGTATTCAATATCGGAGACAACTGCGTCTGCCGGTACTGGGGCTGGAGCTGGAACTGGAGCTAGAGCTGGGGCTAGAGCTGCAGCGGGTGCTGGAACTGGAACTCCGGCAGCTGGTCCTGGAGTAGCCGGTGGAGTCGGAGGCAACCACGGGCTCATGTGCTGACTCACCGAGATGGAATCCTGAATACTCACGTTCGCGACGAGACCGGGTCGTCTTGATTACGAGAATTATTATTAGCGCGGGGCTGGGTTCGTTAACTTGTTAAGTGCTGAAGCACAGTGAAAGCAGTGACACTGAACGATACGATTTATTAACTGGCGTACAGAGAGCGAATGATACAAGATGGTGGTACAAAGTGACAGATGTGGCTCGGAACGATAGCAAGTCGACGGTGTGCTGGTGCTTGAGCGACGCTAAGTCTGCCGGTGGGCGTCTGTAGGCTCCTTATATAGACGGAATGACGTCACTAGCTGAGTGGCGTGGTTACGCCCACGAAAGCCTCTGACTGGTTACTGGTGTTGCGTGCGCATCCTCTCCTTGATGGGCCATCATGGATCTGGGCGGTGCCGGTAGGTGAAAGGGGGCGGGGCTATTGCGTGATTCGTGTGCGGCCATAATGGGTCGAGCGCGTCGTAGATCTGCGCACTAGAGGGGAGACTCTCTCTCGTCTGGGGAGCGTCTCTGATTGGCTGGCGGTGGCGTCATTCAGTGGGACCTCCCATCGTTCCGCAGAGCTGCTGTTGCTGGGCGGTGTATCCGGCGTTGCCAAGCATATGCGACGTTGCCGCATCACATGGCCATGTAATGAGGTCATGACGTAAGAGCGGTTCATGGCCGTGCTGTTATTGTCGTCCGCCCCCTCGGCTGTTGCGTTGCATGCATCTCATGCCCTCTTTCGGCTGCGGCGTGGCTCATGTATGTAGCTGCTACCGGTCCTTGTTTTGGCTTGTCCGATGTCCGTTGCTGACGGCTTCCATGTCGTGTATTTGCAGGGAGTTCTGGAATCATGAGTCCCAGGTTGGGACTCGTAAATCATGTCAACAATGTGTTCTCAGGCCAACATGGACGTTGGCTCATGGTTAATTCATCATTTAGTTCTAATATCTTTATGTAATCGAGAGCCACTCTTAAGCACAAGATACAACCCTGCGTGAATGCGGATCGTTTCTTTATATCTTCGACCACGCGTGGGAACTCTGGGGTTCGAAGCACAATCTCGTATGGATACGGAATGGTAGTTTACATATTTGACTACACGTAGAAACTCTCCGGTACTAAACACGACCTCATGTGAATGCGGAATGGTAGTTTACATCTTTGACTACACGTAGGAACTCTCCGGTACGAAACACAACCTCATGTGAATGCGGAATGATAGTTCGCGCTTCGGCTTACGTGTGAGAGGACCGTTTTCCTCTCGTCTTGCGGTACGAGTCGAGATTCTCCGAGTTGTGGGTCCACGGATATCTGGGACCGAGGGTTTCATACCTTAACAGTCCCCCCCTTATAAAAAATTCGAGTCCATGACTCGAACTTTTTCGGAGAATGAAGTTCGATGAAGTGTATTTCATTGCCGAATGTTGGTGCCTGAGGTTATTCTACTAAAATGGACTTTTGGGTTTACCCCAGTAAGTATCAGTCGAACATGAAGATTGGAAGTTTGAGTCTGGCTCGACGTTTGGTTGCTTCAGATAAGTGTGAGGAAGGAAGAAAAGATTTTCAGAGTAAAAAGATGGTGTATAATGTTGGTGATCCCGCTGGGTGCGTATGGCGGTCCGTGTAGACCTCGTTGAAGAGGAAGGAAGAAAGGCGTTTTGATCGGTGGCAGGAGGAGTGTAGTCTTATGAGTGGGTGATATTGACATATCAGTCCCCCCCTTTTAAAAAATTCGAGTCCATGACTCGAACTTTTCGGTTCCAAAAAGAAGATGGGAATTCTATCACCAGGTTTGTTCTTCTGCGTGACTTGAAGATTCGTAAGATGGGAATTAATTATTGAGAGTGGGAGGTGAATGGAGCTCCACCTTACGCTCCATCCCGTAGGTCGCTACCTTTTCGTCAATTCATCTCCAGGATAAGCCATCTTCCAGGCAAAGATAGTTTGTCCGGAGCGATTTGGCTTTATTCGGCCTCCCGTCGCCCATCTCTCAAAAATCAATTCCCTTTATTCAAAATTCATACATATACGATAAGCACAATATATTCACATAGATTATAATCCACACATAACAATGATGGATATGTATATATCTTAATGGGTAATAAAAGCGATTGAATTGATTAAAACCTTGATTTGAAATTCTGCATCGACTGGATGAAATAATGTTCAAAACGTATTTTTAGATGACAATCACTACAAGGTATACCAACGAAGGATGAAATATATATACGGTTACATGGTAGATTCTGAAGCATGATTGAATACTTCATTTGGTTTAACACGAAAGCGTATTGATTCCTCTAACGCATCGTCTAAATATGTAATCATATATGCCTAAACAACCTCTTAATACTAAAATTAAGGATAAATATTCGACTTTTAGGAATAAGTATTTGAACGAAATGAATAGCTTATTAGAGTGTAAACGCAGTTAGATCAACTCTGGTGATTATATTGATTATTCTATAGGGTTTGTCGGAAAAATATCTCCTGACTTCTATCCTGCCTTGAAGGGGCCAAGCGTGGATTTCTTTACGATTTTTGTCATTCGGATCCTGAGAGGGATATTTTATGGGAGCTGGAAGGAGGGGAGTGATTGTGGTTCATTGCTCGGTCCGGATCTGTCATCGTTTGTCGTTAATTCATCCTCGTTACCGTCTGGCGGTCTTAAGTGGGCTAATTTCAATTTGTCCATATGTACTACCTTAGTTCTCCCTCGTCCAAAATTGAGTCTGACATTTCGTTCTCCAATCTATTCCATGATTTCATATGGCCCGGTGTAGCGGTCATCAAATTTGTGAGTTCTAGGTTCTTTCCAAAAGTAAACTACGTCCCCGACTTGATAATCTTGTATTCGTAGTTTTTGATCATATGCTCTTTTAGACCGTTCCTTGGCTAAGATCAACTTCTGTCTAGCGGTTCTTTGTGTATTATTCAAGTGATACAGTAAGTCATCAAGATAGTCACTATAAGTTCTCTTAGTTAATTTCCTTCCGAAATTAGAGGGTACGATAGCATTGCGTCCGAAAACCAATTCATGTATCGTGAATCCGTGTGAAGCTACGGAGGTATCATATGAGAAACACGCAAATTTCAACCAGGTATCCCAGTCAGGTCGATTCATGAACATTCCCAAATATTCGACGAGAGTGTGATGATGCCTTTCTAAGCTACCCATAGTCTGGGGATGGAATGCACTAGAATTGTATCTACGTATATTAAAAATGGTCGCGAATCGTTCAAAGAGAGCGCTCTGAAAGTTACTACCTTGATCTGTTTTTAGAACATCTGGACACCCAAACCGGCAGATGAATTCCTTGGAGAAAGCCATGGCAACTGTTTCGGCAGTAATGTTTGGTAATGGAATCGCGTCGGAATATTTCGTTAGATTACATTGTACTGTTAAGATGTATCTGTTACCTTGTGATGTTTCTTCGAGAGGACCAACTATATCCATTTCTAGTACTTCGAAAGCCCGACTCGGGGTCGTTGTGATGAGCATGGGTAATTTCGTTGGATGTTGTTCCACCTTATGGCGTTGGCAAAATTCACACGTTCGAACGTATTTTATGATCTCGTCACGCATACCCGGCCAGAAAAATCTTTCTCTCACCGTCTCAAAGGTTTTGTACATTCCCTTGTGTCCGCCCATCACAGAGTCGTGTGCTTCTACGATGATTCCTTCGCGGTCCTCGAGAGGCGGCGTAGTAACTTCTCCGGTATATATGACCATTCGTAAATTTTCAACATTCCAATGAGTTCTAATTGTATCTTCGATAGGAGCCCATGGAATATCATCCAGACCTCCGCCCCTTTTTGCGAGACTCACTGTACCGATACGATGATTAAGTAACGCGTCACGTAAATGCGTGAGACAGAGGCACACTGTTGAAACAGAGGGAATATCATCATGTTTTTCCTTAATAAAAGCAAACAAAATCAACCGACCACTCTCCAATTCAGATTTGACGACGTCACCTACTTCGGGGTCCTGTGTTTTCAAATCCTCAAGATTCATCAGTCCCAAGTCAAGTAACTGTTGGCATATGTCCGTGGAAGGCCTCAAATCTACGGACATGAAGTGAATTATATGTTCACGTCCCATCATCAAAGGATCACGTGAGAATTTCACGCGATCGACAATGTCCATACCATTAGCATCGATTGGCAAACAAAGAGGGTGATAAGGCCGAGGTTCAAAAATTTGTGAGTACATTACAAGTGTGTCGGTACCAGGGGAGCAGATGTCGGATCCAGCTTTTGTTGAGCTAGATTCATATTCATGTTCTTCGTTTTGGTGTTCATTGGGACTTTCGAAATCATATTCATGTTCATCGTTCTGGTGTTCGTTGCAACTTTCTGGTGATTCTGATAATTTTTGATATTTAGTTCTCTCGCCCCCAGGATAAATCAAACCACCCGAAGTGGTCGGGGATCCCCTTCTTTTTGTTCGGTGACGGTCACTAACCATCCCGGTCCCGGGGCCACACGTCTCGGTGGTTGCCCAAGGTGGGTTTGAGGCGACGGTCACACACCTACTCGAGCCTGTGTCCACACAGATTGGTGGGGACTCGAGGGGTTGTGGGCCGTTCTGGGTACAGTTCGTCGTACCATCTTGGCGACGGTCACGTACCTCCAAGCCCGTATCCACACGGTTCGGTGGGGACTCGAGAGGTCGCGGGCCGTTCTCGGTACAGTTCGTCGTACCGTTTTGGCGACGGTCACGTACCTCCAAGCCCGTATCCACACGGTTCGGTGGGGACTCGAGAGGTCGCGGGCCATTCGAGATACAGTACGTCGTATCGGTTTGGTTCGGGATACAGTGCGTCGTATTGGTTGTGATGGGTATAACCTTGACTTTTGTTTTCAAGGTTTTACAATCTATAATCCTCGGGTTCGTTCGAGGTTTGTTGCTCCCCTCTGGTACGCTTAAATCATCCCTGTTTGTGTTGTGTGAGGCAGAAGCAGGAGGTAAGGTTTGAGTTTCACATGCAGGTTGAGAGTTAGTAGTTGTTATCGGGTTTCGGGAGAGGGCATCAGCGTTCTTATTTATTTTCCCAGCCTTATGCACCACGTCAAACGAATATTCCATCAATTTCAGTTTCCAGCGTGCTAATCTTGAGATAGGGTCCTTCATAGTATGTAACCAAACCAAGGCTTTATGGTCTGTGACCACCAAAAATTTTCTTCCATAAACATATAGCCGAAACTGTTTGACAGCAAACACTACTGCCAGCAATTCCTTCTCAGTTGTGGTATATGCCAATTCGCAATCAGTTAAAATTCTTGACGTGTAACTACACGGAGAAATTAGTTCACACTCATCCGTGGCGTGAGATCGTAGGTGGCGCGGCGTCGCCTCGCTTCTCCATTCCTCGCGCACAATCCTTGCCGCGTTCGCAACATTCGTGCGGGGGGATCTTGTTCTGTGCTCCGGCTGCACGATTGCTGCTTCGGTTCGGCAAAACTCGCGCGAGGTGGCTCGAAGGCCGAAGCAGCCCGAAGCAAGCGCAGAAGGAAGCTGTTATATCATCATGCAGAGACTGGCAGTACACACCACAGCAGCAAAAAAAAAAATGAATTGCATTGCCAAAATGTTACCCTCCCGGGGTTTTCAACATTATTCTGTTCGAGTTTTGAAGTGCGCTTGATTGTTGATGTTTGATTTGTTTCAGATTTTAGAATAAGACCTATCGTGAGTGCAGAGGATGAAGCGATGATTGTTTTCATGTTTGCCAACAGAGGTGAACATTGTATTACTGACAATTAAATTTTGCTCTTATTCTGGGAAAATACTGTGAGTGCAAGTTCTATCTTCAAATTTTCAGACCAACAATAGAACTAAGGGTGACATTACTTGAGATACTTGATGTCGCTAGATTTCTCATTAAACTACAACTTTTTTCTCAGTCTCATTCTGGTATGTTTTATTTTGGTACTCGATTGGCAGCTGACATCAAGTTACAGAAGTTGATTGATGCAATGTAATACCTCTCATCCGAATAGTGTAACAGTACTGTTGCACTTCAAGCAATTGAACTCTTGCTTTCTGGGGTATGCTTCTAAAACTTTCAACTGTGTCACACAAGTTCTAACAAACAATCACAACTACATTCCATAACTAAAACTATTTTTACGCTGCAGAACTGTGTTTCAGTATTTGATGGCACAGCTAATTTAATTGATGGCACAGCTAATTCAATGGGCTGTGCCATAAAATTACAGAACTGGAACCGGTTGACATATCTTATTCTTCATGCGATTAGTGATACATACTCCTGAATAAGATGTGACATTTACTTGTGACTGTAGGACAATTACCGGTATGCTTTGCATTAAATTTAGAATGATTTGATAATAAGCCTGCGTTCTTGATTGACTTCCTGCACTATGAAGTCAAGTAAAGAAGAAACAGTCAGCCACATGTAATTGCTGCAGCTTTTACTATACGAATACTTGAATGAAAAAGTACGCTCTTCCTTTATAAAGAGACAGGAGAATGGAACAAATTCAGATGATATCTTCAGTAACTGGACATTGTATTCACAAACTGTAGCAAGAGCTTTCTTTACAGACTAGTGATGTGCTCAAAAGTGGAAGATATTCTGTTTTGATACTTAGAAAATTTGTCAGAATGTACGTAGGAAGCAGTGAACTAAAGGGCATACCTGCCAGTCCTTTCATAACTCATTCAATTATCTGAATGAGTAGCAGCTGACAGAGACTTTCGCTTTGATGATTTGGGTTGTGAGAAAATCAACTAACATCCAAATTTGGTGCACAACTGAACTGTCATATAATCTGTTTCACTTGCCTATCCCTTAAATGGGTGGAAAAGACTGCTCTGTCAGTAGTTTGAACATCGAATTTGAAATATCTGTAATGAATTGCCAGAACTTGATTGATGAGTCTGGATTATTATACAACTTGACTCAACAAGTGATCCAGAATGTTTTGATCAAATGAATATCCTTAAATTTCTCAAAATTCAATGAGTCAAAGACACGGTAGGCTTGGACATCAGTAATGATGGTATATGTTATGAGTGGGAAATTGCTTGTCAGAAAACTAATTTTCCTACAAATGAGTTACAAATGAATGTGGAATCTTATTTAGGAGAATGTATAAGCCACTAATCTCATTAAGATATTTCAGCTCGTGCCAATTTTTTAATTTATTTGATGGCACAGCTAATACTGAAACACGATTCTGCAGCGTAAAAATAGTTTTAGTTATGAAATGTAGTTGAAACTGTACGTGAGAACTTGTGTGATACAGTTGAAAGTTTTAGAAGCATACTCAAGGAAGCAAGAGTTCAATTGCTTGAAGTGCAAACATACTGTTACACTATTTGAATAGAGGTATTATATTCCATCAATCATTTCCTGAAACTTGATGTCAGCTACCAATCGAGTACAAAACTGGAATATACCAGAATGAACCGAGGAGAGATTTCTAGGTTCATGATTAATCTAGAGACATTGAGTGTCTAAGATAACGTCCTTCATCATTCTATTCATGGACTGACAATTTGAAAATGGAGCGCACACTCTGAGTATTTTCACAGGATAAAAGCAAAGCTTGATTTCCAGCAGGAGAACGTTAACCTATGCTGGCAAACAGATAGAAAAATCATCTTTCCATCCTCTGAACTCATATGATCGATATATGGACCCTAGAAGTAAGAATGTAGCCATAGTAAATAGAGCTCTCGTCTCGCACACTAAAGATTTTTCGTTCAAAATTTTTCCTTAAATTTTCATCTTGCACACTCATTCTTCCCGAACGCCGCAAATAATCAATGTATTAAAAACAGTAGTTGAAAAATTAAGAAATTTTAAACAAACGATATAATAAGAGATTTATTTTAAATATTCAATAATTACAATTGCAGCTTATCCTACTTAAGAAACTAGAAATATTGGAAGAATTACTTCTGAGTATTTCCATCACGCAGGAGTCTCCACATTTTTTCTCATTGCGACAATGGATGGAGTGTTCCTAGCTTCATTACTAATAGTACGTTAACTTTCACGTGAATGCAAAATGTATTACAATACTGTATAACTAATTTTGAATGAGTTTTAATTTTGCGAGAAGTCAGCAAGAATCGTTTCAAAATCATAATACAAATGAGAGAATAATAAGATATTTGTACGATGCGGGTCCCATTTTTAGTTGATAGTTATCACGCAATGTCCACTAATTACAAGCGATTCCGCGATGCAATGAAGAGTTGTTTACCATTCTGGTAAAACAAGCAAGGCACTCTTGAGGGAAGGAAGTCGTACTTGATGATCTTACGCTCAGTCAAAATTTCACGCACAGCATACGCAAAGTAGTGCCGATTGAAGCCAACTGTTCTATGTGGCACGTACTTAAAGTAGATTTCACCATCAATATAAAAAACTTTTTCGATCTCGCCAAATTCCATCTCACTATCGTAGATTTCAGTTACGATACACGTACCAGGTGAATACGTAAAATCTTATTTGAACATATTTAAGAGATATTTTTGATTCAGACATTGGAAAATAAATACTTGGCTCGTCATCTTTAATTACTGAACCCAGAGTGATGTAGTGTTCTTGATATTTAGTAAACTGATAATGCATCAGTTGCAACTGCAGTCTTGTTCCAGCAGTTTGCAAGATATTTACACGAGAAGAACTTGCTGCAAGCGTTCCTTTTATTTCGCGATTCTTCGATTCAAACTTGAGGGCACAAATTTTTGACATGGGCCCATTCTTTCGTATGAGTCTCATGTAATGTAGAGCGTTGTGCAGCTTATAAATCAAAGGGCCATATAGGGTAACGTATAATGCATGGTGATCAGTTATTAGATCATCTAGCGTACATATATCACCTTCGGTATTCTCAGAACTAGCTAGAATATTTACAATGCCTCTCAACATTTTAAAGAGGGACCAATGCTTGTTTTCAGGCGGAACTTGGTCACCAAACATAACCCCAAAGTATCGAATGAAAAACAACGACTCACTAGCATTCATTTTTAATTTTTTTTCTGACTAATGTACTCCCAACTCAGAGGTGCCGGCAAATTTGTAGACTCGAATCCGAAATCAACATTCTCAAGCACATCGTTAATCATTTTGATAGTCAGATGGCCTTCTTCAATGAGTGATAGTACGATCTTTCCCATTTCTGAGCTTCCCATTCCCTCAAAAACATCATGCATCAAATCGCAGTGTTGACGATTTTGAGCATGGTGGCCAGGAATTTGATTGAAAGTGCATCTACCTGTGTACCCATTGACTTGCTCTAAATTTTCATTTTCAACTCTCTTTACATCAACTTCATAGCTCGCAACGGTCCGCAGGAGATCGGGATCTTCTTTTATCATAGACCGAATTTGATCCGGTAATGCATAGCAAATACGACAACTTTGCGAGTTGTAAAATGAGACGACATACTTCAAAATTTCGTTCATACCTTTGTTGTCTCCTGTTACCAAGTCTAGAAAGAAGTGAACTTTGGTTTTCTGACCTCTCAACATATATTCTCTAGGTTTATGTATTGAATCAATCAAATCTTCGACAAGCCTTGAAAATATTGCATCATTTCCATACATCTTTCTATCTTTCGAGTAAAAGAGATCAGTGACTGAAATGCTCTCTAATTTTGATGAAAAACTAGGGGGCAAGCAGGGGCATGTGATGCTAAAGTTTCCTATTGAATTTTGTCCCCCTTTTGAGCCTTGAGAATTCATAGGGTCAATATCATCGAAAAAGCCAACCAACGGCAAGGCTATGGCGTTTTGGCCCTGAGCTTTAACACACTTGACAAAGTAATCCAATTGCTGTTTCCAGACCTCACCTTGGACGTGATTAGAAATGACATTTTTATCTTCCATGACTTGCATCATGTAGTCAACAGTTGCCTCCAGAAGCCCCTCTGTTTGGAAGAGTTTATCAAGAGCAAATCCCACTGGCAAGTGGATCATAGTTACTTTCTTTCGATTAATAGAAAGAACATTTTTCGTCGAAGAAACTGCAAGTGCATATTCAATGACGCACACTTCAGGGTCTCTGTAAAGATCAAATCTTTTAAAGATTGTCATTCGTTTACTCTCCGTGTCAAAATCACCAAACGGATTTTTGGAGTTGTTGAATATTCTGTCTATCTCGTTGAGCGCGTCTCGGTCAAGTAAGCAAGAGAGACTTTCTTTCAACTGTTTGAGTAAATGTGGATTATAAATATTCTGGATGAACTTGTTGAACAAATTTATTATGAAATCAATGTCCTTTCTTGACAAATTCAATCGCTGATATAGAATGCATGAAATTTTTAAGGCTTCGTCGAAAATGTCCATTTTTGTACTAATGTTAAGCCCTACTAAAATTAGAGTATGAGTCAATACAATGTAAAACTGAGCTACATGCGAAAATTCTCGAGTTAAGAAACTTAACGTTCAATTCATCGGGATACGTAAAAGTTAATTTTTGGTCAGGCAAAAATCACAAAGTGCGAGAAACTATCAATGGATCAATGCTCGATATACATTCACCTAATTCTTGAACATAAAGGCATTTCAAGCATTTTTTCAGGCTAATAACGTAAAACCTTGTGGGGGGAGCGCTATATCAAGGAAGTCACTTATCGTTTTACCGGTTACGACAGTTTTGCCGAGCCTGCAAGACAAGTCTATTTCGTACACCTCTTTGTGAAAGAATGACCATATATGGACACAAGCCAAAGAATAGTCTAGATTGAAACTGTAGAAGCTTTTAAAGCACAAATCAATCGCCTTGGTTACCGTTTCACATTTAAAATGTGTTGAATCAATCACCACCCCAACTGACTTGAATCTGACAGGATCCCCAATCACGAGTACGTAGGGCTGAGGTGTAGTGATACCTACTCGCAAATACTCCGCCTGTTGTTCGACAATCGCGCTATCAATTACCGCGTTGATTTTATCATTTTCTGAGACAGTCTGCAGCTCAGATCCAGCCTGTGACTCACATTCAGTCTCCACAGCCGACTCAGTATGTGGCTCAGATTTAACTTGCGGCTGAGGTTCCTGTAACTAAATCAAAATTTCGGTCAATGCATTTTTTCACGGGAAGAAGGAAATATGTTTTCGAATGAACCAGTATTAACCTCAACGTGTTTTATGAAGAAATCAGCAATTGCAGATGGTGAAGGTTTGAACTTCAACTCTCTGTGTTTGATACTTCGAAATGTATATTTCATGAGATGTGCCATCAGCTTACATGCCAGAAAACTTACATAATCTGTAAGCAAAAATCGATGAAATTATTATAGATACACCCATGCGAGGCATTTGTGTTATAATCCATTTGACGAGTTATCCATCATTTGTGAGAGAAACTTCCCTGAATTGTAACGCTGTTGACGTTTTTGGAGTTGTGTATATAAAGTACGATAAGTTGAGAAAAAATTTTCATCACCGAAGAATCCGCGGAACACATCGGATTACAACAGTAATATGAGACTGGATAGTATATATCTGACCTGCTTTGTCAAGATTTTGGAGGTCAATAGGGACAGGGGTTTTATCTTTCAGTCTTCCTTGAACTTCAGCATCTTGGTGATTTTACACGCGGCATTGACTATAGAAGAAGCCCATTGTGGCCAATATTTCAGCAGTTTATCGGACGTTTCAGTTCCTTTGAAACGATCGCGCTCATTTTCTTTATTCTTAGCTCCAGTCAGTTTGAATTTCAAGTCAATATCGAACTGAAAAAATACGAACGTGAACTAAAAAAGGATATCAATATTTTTTGACTCACATTAGAAGCATGTCAAATATCTCACCAGTTTTCCAGCAAATCTACCCGTTAAGATTGCGAATCGGTCAATGATTTGGCCAAACGTCTTCCCACAATATTCGTTAGAGTAACAATAAGCACGCGACAATTCCCAGTCTCGGAGTAGATTTTCAGTGGTTGCAGTGTCTAAATCCTTTGGATCTACTTTTCTGGTGAACTGTGTCAAATTCACTGTCAACTGACACGGCACTAAAATAAAAGAAGAATCTAGCATGGCTGAATGTTTGAAGAGAGACATAAAATCTCTGAGCAAATACCTGACTTAGTAGACTCTCTAGGTGCTTGCTTTCTGACGTCTATGATTCCACAACGTGCTGCTAGATCACAAAAATCATCATAAACTGTGAATAAACAGCCGGTAGCTCTTCTTTTCCTATGGCCTGATACGTTGCTGTCAGGGATAGGAGGCTCGTAGTAAGCTTTTATATTCAATTCTGTTGGGAACACCTGAAGTACTTGATCATAAATGTCGTAGAAGTCTCGTTCGACCAATCTGTTGTGATGGCATTGATATCTGTTAATCGGCTAAATGTTTAATTTAGTGTGATGAGTCTTCAAAACAATGAAAACAATGAAAAAAGAGGTGTATGCTGATTGCATTTCGAATCATATAATTGAACTCGTCCCAATAATTTTCGTGTGTCACTTTCTTTCCGCTATAGCGCTCAAATAATGATCAATCAAAAGTTACATAGAACAACGAAATTTCCTGGGATTTGATAAATCAGTTGTCTCTGAAATTAGCTGCAATATTGAGTAGTAAAACAATTATCTTACGTAGCAAACTTTGTCGGGTGTGATAGGGTTTTATGTACTCGTTCATCTATAAGAATTTGTGCTAATTCTTTTCGAAGAACTACCTTAGTCTTAGCGTAATGATATAAAATACATACTCCGTCAGCCCTCCCTTTTAAAAGTGCAAATAAGGGTCTAGATTTTTGGACTGGAAATGCGAATGAAGAGTTTATGCAATATCTCTATGCATCATGAATGATATGGAGGGAAGTATTCTGAGATATTTACAATCAGTGTAATGCTCTCCGATTAATTTCAATCTCTCATAAGGCGGAGGTAAAACTTCTGGAGTCGAAGCTGATATTTCAGACTGAATTGCTGGTTGAAGTGTAGACGGACTATCTTGAGGCACAGATGGTCTTTCATGAGATGAATGAGACATAGGATCAGGATGAGGTGCATATCCATCGAGATGTGCTCTATTTAGGGCATTTATGAGTGCAGGTTCTGAATTAATGCTACGTTCTCTCAACGGAGATTCATTCGATATATTTCGAATAAGTTCAGAACGTTCATTTTCTTTTCCATCTGAACTACTCTGTGGCGGGCATTCTATCGACTCCCTCTTCTTAACATATACCATCCTAAATTTAGATATGAACTTATCAACACGTTCATCTTCTTCTCCAATAATGTCTCTCAGTCTTTCACAATTTAAAGTTTTGAATTTGTCTACATCCGTGATTCCACTGACTGAAATGCCGTAAGTTAAACATTGAAATAAACATAGTGACTTGTCACTTCGAAGAGAGAATCATGAGGCATAGCCTGTTGCATTTTTTTAAAAATTCGAAGGCCAAAAAATGTCTGCGAATAATCGCCATTACAAGCGATACTTGGAACGTTTCGAGAAATTCAATGAAACGCACAGACAGGTGCGAGTTCAGAAAAGTATAATATTACGTTCCTACATTCAAGGAAGAATGAGGGGGATGGATGGACTACGGAATAAGCAACTTGTCAAAAAAGCAAAGTGAAAAAAAACTCGAATCCAAAAGCCAATAGTGATACATGCACAAATTGAAGATTCTTTTGAAACTAATATTTCCGGAAACAAATCAAGATCAACTTCAAATTTAGGCATCAACGCGTTTTTGAGCATACAATGGTGTTAACGGCACTCCCTAGCCTCAAAAAAGCAACTGGCGCGACATCTTGCAGTCAACTTGGTTTAATGTGAATATCAAATCAACCAAATTAGGGAGAGCGTATTGCGTTGTTTACCCATGTGCAGATAATTTTTCTGCACATTTTGAAAAAAGTTTCATCAAAGTCGGTGGAAACTTGAGATGATTCGGTTGTGGGCAGATTTTTCAATAATTTCTAAAATAGCGAGAAACTTTCCCACAACTTCATGAGCTCAATTCCGCACCGAGTTGATGAAACTACTTTTTAAATTTGTAGAAAAATTATCTGCACACGGGTAAACAACGCAATCTACTTTCCGTTATTTGGTTGATTTTTTATCCACAATAAACCAATTTGACCGCAAGATGGCGCCACGATCGCCGTTTTCAGCCTGGGGGCGCCCCCCCAGGGCTGAAAACTAAGAACTGTCAAGAACAGGCTAAGAACTGTGAGTACGACGTCAATGCTCAACGTTGTTGCAGAATGGCGGAGTTTCCAGTACGAAATAATTCGACTATCAAGATTGGTCTAACTTGAAGCACGAATAATTCAAAATCCGATTTCAGAGGGAGAATTATAGGATAGTAAGTCCTGTTCTTGGAGAAAACAGAATATCATTGCTTCTAGTCGTAGCCTTACAAAGTCTTCAGGACGAGTTGTGCAGATTCGTCACTAATGAAGCAAAATAATGAAGCTTTGCGAATTGAAAATGAATGTGCAAGTAAAGCGAACTGATGAATTATGATCATGGCATTCATATCGTTCTGCGAGTTTGATTTTGAAAGGTGGGAAAGGCAAGGTGTTTTTTATGGCTAAACATGGCTCAAGCCTCCATCACATGACAGATACAATATAAATAAACTCTGAAATCAGATCAATTTCCCCGAATATTTTGTGAGCTCGTGTTGTGAAACTGCAACTATAAAGAATAACTTATTCCGTTAGAAAGAAATGCCTCATCAAAAGTTTATGTACAATCCAATGTAAGGCAGTGAAGCTACTTTCTTTCTTTATCTTAGAGATATCTCTAAAAATGGGAGAAAGATTCAAAATGTAACTTTGATTAGTAACACTGAAAATTATATCTTGAGTTCACATTCCATAACTCTCCTCCAGGGAAAAGTGAAATATCTGTGTGACCTACACAGTTATTCTATAGTAGTGTCGTATGATAATCATTATTCATTTCACTGTAAGCTATTTTCATGATTGGTTATTGGTGCATCATTGCAGATATAACTAAAGCAATACTCACATTCAAAGTCCGTATACAGATCTCCAAAACCCCAACTGTCCAATAAATGTTGTAAATCCCCTTTCATACTGAAGCGAGTGATCTGAAAAATCAAAATCCATGATTGGAGATAAAGTATTTTCAGTTTCAGTTGGAAACTAGAATCTCCTATCAAATTTGTTAGAAGTCAACACATACACATGGCTCATTATTGCTGGTATAATATATTGATAGTAGAACTTTTTTCCTGCAATACAATCTTGATGCGCATATGAATCAATTCATGAAAAATAGGCAAGAAAGTCTTATATGAGTTCAACTTTCAATACTCTCCTATGTAGCTATTTGTGCACAAGCAGTATTTCTATCAAAACTGTATTGGGATGAGGTAGTGACGAGAGCTCATGTATGGCTAAGAATGACTACTCTGGTATATTATAACGTCAAAGCAGATTCTACGTTACTCATACCAAGACTTAGTTGTGACTTTTTGTGACATGAGGGCTAGTGAACAGGATATGAGTTCAACTGTTCATGCTTTGTACCAAGTCATTGGAGCCTCATTTAAGAAGAGTTTATTCTAATAGCTTCAGGTGGAGAAAACTTGTTCCGCAGCTTTACATTGCACTCTGGACACAAAAGTTTCTGATATTTGTCATTATTTGTAAGATTTGTCATGAATATTTGACTTTATTATCACTATTCAGAGCAAGTTTGGAGTAGCTTTAGAGGAATAACAATTCCTACTAATCATGAAGAGCAGATAATAGGATATTGAAATGACACACAGAGCAGGTTGAGACAAAACTTATTTGATCCATAAGGCTCTAGATTACCAACAAACTTTCAGAAATTCTAGGTTAGGTAGCTGAATGATGCTACATATGTGTATGTTCTACACGAAGCATTAAATACAAAGTTGGTTATTTACCTGTCTGAGATTGTGAGTCACAAAGTACCAAAAAGTTATGCAGCATGTGGTATTACTCTGTCAGTCAGAAATAATTGCGAGTTGAGGCGACGTCGACTCATCTGCACCGCAGCTTGGCCTCCGTTTTGCTGCGCCAGCACCAGGTATATCCTTGAGAAAACTGCAGTGCTTCCAAGAGTATATACCACAAGAACTGAGAAAACTGCAGTGCTTCCAAGAGTATATACCACAAGAACTAATATAATGCCAGGACCCTCTAAAATACACAGCTGCTCTCGAAAGAAATCGTATATGAGCGTCGCGGGCGCGACGCGGGAGCAACAGTCGTGCAGCCGGAGCACAGAACAAGATCCCCCCGCACGAATGTTGCGCGGGCGCGGCGCGGGAAGCAGAAATCGTGCAGCCGGAGCCCAGAGCAAGATCCCCCCGCACGAACGTTGCGAATGCGGCAAGGATTGTGCGCGAGGAATTGAGAAGCGAGGCGACGCTGCGCCACCTACGATCTCACGCCACGGATGACTGTGAACTAATTTCTCCGTGTAATTGGGAGATCCTTACCAATTGAGTCACCTTGCGACAATACGGCTACCACGGCAAAGTGGGAGGCATCACAAGTAATTATAAACCTTTCGTTGAAGTTAGGGTATTGTGAAAGAGGCTCGGAGCATAACATTCGCTTAAGGTTTTGAAACGCTTGCTCCTGAGGCTTTTGCCAAGAAAATGGTGTGTCATTTTTCAAGAGTTGAGTGAGTGGTCGGGAAATTTTCGAAAAGTTAGAAATGAAATGTCGGTAATAGCCGGCGAGACCGAGAAATTGCTTGATATTCTTCTTTGTTCTTGGTCGAGGAAATTCAGACACGGCCTGGACCTTACGAGGGTCGGGTTTAACACCTTGTTCCGAAATGACGTGCCCTAGGTATACTACTTCTCTACGGAGGAACCGGCATTTACCTGGGTGGAGCGTTAGGCTGGCCGTTCTCAGACGACCTAATAGACGTTTCATTTTCTCATTGTGCTCCTGAATTGAGACCGCATAGACCACTATGTCATCCATGTAAATAAAAAGTTCTACACCTTGAAGGCCAGTCAGTACGCGGTCCATAAGCGATTGGAAGGAACTTGGAGCTCCCTTGAGACCCATAGCCATACGCTTGTATTGTAGGTGATGAAATGGGGTCGAAAATGCAGTTTTCGCAGCATCTGCGGGATCTAGAGGGACCTGGTGAAACCCTGAAGCGAGATCTAGTACAGAGAAGTACTTGCAACGTCCTAGTTGATCCAGAATTTCCGGAATATTGGGCAAAGGGTACGAGAAAGCGATAGTTTTCTCGTTAAGAGCGCGGAAATCGATCACCAATCGCCATTTCTTCTTCCCATCGGCGCCAACCTTCTTAGGTACAATCCAAAGGGGTGAATTATACGGGGACTCTGAAGGCTCAACGATGTCATTGTCGAGGAGGTCTTGTACTTGTTCTTGAATCACTTCGCGTAAATGAGGTGGATGTCTATATTGTTTAACGTTGATGGGTACATCGTCGGTTGTGGATATCTTATGTTTGATAACTTTAGTTTTACGTAATTTATCATTGGGTAAATGGAATTGATACGGAAATTGTCTTACGAGCTCAACGATAGAGCTCTCCTCTTCATCATTCAGTCCCCTCAGGTCGAGCTGGGCTATGATCTCTACTATTCGTTTTTGTTTGTTACGCTCAACTTCCTCGCGGCTTGTTACTTGAACCGTGCGTATTGGAGATATAGGACATTCGAAATCCTCTAATTCTATAGGAGGTAAGGTGAACTCGACGTCCTCTTCAGTAGAATTGATGAAAAAGATTTTCGCGTACCCCTTATCGTTTTTTGCGAGACATTCTCCGGCGAAAATACCCGGACCGGTGGGAATTCTGGGAATGTATCCCTCGGACCCGCTGTTTTCGGTCACGCGGACCTTACATAGTTGTTTGGTGCGTGCTGCTACTCGGATGGTCTGGTGGCGGAGGAACGGTACCCTTTCTTCAAAAGTCTGTCCGAAATTTATGAATTCATGGCGAAAGGAAATAAGTGCGCGATATTCGCGAAGGAAATCAATGCCCAATATTCCGTCTTGTGGTATTGGGAAATCATCTGGTACAATTTTAACTCTACAGAAATAGTCATCATTAACAATAATCACCGCTTGGCCAAGGGTCTCCACCAGACCCTCGTTGATGCCGCTCAACCCGTAAAGAATAGCGTGGTTTATGAATACGTGGGCCTTTAATAGGCTACGTTTGATGATGTTAAGTTCGCATCCTGTGTCTACAAGAAAAAATGGGCGAGGTTTTGTTAACTCGTCGCTTCTGAGGGTGATAGTTGGGGTCTCTAGTTCCTGCGTTTTGCTGATTGCGATAAGGACTCTGTTCCGGACACTGGGCAATTCGGTTTCTTCAAGCTCGCTATCGTGTCCGTATGGCGAGCTTGGTTGGTGTTTAAAGTCGTGACTGAGTTATCAGTGTGCGAGTCACGCGGTTTCGATCCACATTCATCGAAGGAGTGACCTCCTCTATGGCAGTACTGACAATATAGATCAGGGTTGTATCGTGCGCGTGGGTTCCTAGATTGACCTTTTCGACAATCTCTGGCATAATGACCGAGAGTTCCGCACTTATAACACTGCACACCACTCATATCTCTCCGAGGACCAGGACGCTGTTGCGATATCGCGGGAAGGGTTGGTTGTGAACTTTCGGTTGCATCTATGGTGTGACACCCAAAAACACGGCGATTTTGTTGATTCCTATCATAAAAATGGTTCCTCTGAACATGATTTTTAGCGGTGAAGCTTCCGCCGTCACGGAAAAAATTCCTCTGCGGAATGTAATTCCCTGCCGGCGGGGCCCTCGCATTATGAAGGGTAATTCTTTGCTGGACATAGTTTTTTGCTTCTCTTGCAAGACAGATAGCGTTCTCCAAAGACGTTGGATTCTTAGTCATCATAATCTGTGACAAATCATGGTTAAGTCCCATAATAAAACATTGGATGGCAGTAGAGATTGATCCCTCGACCATATTTTGCGCGACTTCGCGTCCGAATTTTTCATGTGCTAGTTGATTTTATGCAATAAAGAGGTTACTCTCAATCCGTAATCAGTGACACGTTCGCCCGGTATCTGAACAACGCGAGCGAGTTCGGCTTGGACCTGGGGTAAATTCTGGGAACTCGCGAAGGTGCGCCGCAACTCATCCAATAATTGGTCCAGATCATCAAAGGTTTTGTACTGTAAGTAAGAACTAGCACTGCCCTTGACTTTTGATTTTACAAGTCGTAAAAAGAAAGCTCTTTCTCGTGGGTTGACAAAAGGTTTAATGTCAAGGCATTCGCGGATAAAGCGGTTTACCGAAATTCCCTTGCCGTCAAAGTCGGGTAAAATCTGCGAGATCTCCGAAATTTTCATGTACTTCATAGGGAAATCAGATTTCTTCGGTTCTTCTCCGCGAGAGCTTTGTAGAGACCTCCGATGAGAGGTTAGAGAATTCGTATTTGAACGGCGATCCTGGTCTCTTGATATGGCGGGTGGTTGTCGAACAGTCTGTCGACTTAAGTCCACATTTTCTTCTATATGAGCGGGTGGATTCGCAGCAGTTATGTCCCGATTGGGAGCGTCTCCGGCGTTGTTATCGGGAACGATGGGTTCCGGGACGTCGGGGTTAGCTTCAGAGTTGAGGAAGGGTTCAAACATTATGCTATCGAAACTACCGTTATCATGCGAACCTTGTTCGTTATTTGTACGGAATTCATTAACATCCTCTTGGATAGCGTCGGGGTCTCCCATGGGGTCATTGAGATCCTGGGCGTTCGGAAGTTCCGCCATATTGTTGAAGTAATTGGTCTAGATACTCAGATAGGCTGTCTATTGCTCCTCATCAACATAAAAATCACACTAGTGTTCCTTAGTTCTAATATAAATACCCCACAATCGTTCAGATGATACCTGTACTGATTATATTGTGTCTTAGTTCTAGCTATCTCTAGGTTATCTAACTACTTATCGGACCACCTCACAGTCATTCGGGTATTAGCCGTCGTGATCGGAATTACGTCACTCCTAGGTTCTTATACTTAATCCAAGGACTTGTTCGGCCGTTGGTTAGGATATCTATCCAGTTCGAGCACGATAACAGAGTCAGTGGATGGCCTTATTTCAAGGAAAAAGAAGCGAAAGGGCGTCAGTTGATGGTCGCGAAAGATTTGTCAACTGACGAAAGCGTTGGTTGTTAGTCTTAACTAGGTGAGCAGTGGTCCGCCATTCATCGAGCGATCTGAACGTGCCCTCCTGGTCGGGTTGCTATCTTTTCCTTCTTAGTTGTCACAGACACTCGTTTCAACCACACGATGCGATCCGCAATATCAAACGTACGTTATAATAGCACAACTGAAACTCACGAGCACACAATCAATTTAATCTATCTTAGGTTAGGTGAGTAAGGGTCCGCCAATTATCGAGCAAGCCCTCCTGGTCGGAATTACTATCTTTTCTTATAGTTATGGTTCCTTAAGGGTAACAGAAAGGAGCGAGAGGCGTCGGTTGATGATCGCGAAAAATCTGTCAACCGGCGGAAGCAGGAAATGTTAGTCTCAAATTACGTGAGCAGTGGTCCTCCAATCATCGAGCGATCTGAACGTGACCTCCTGGTCGGGTTGCTATCTTTTCTTTGTTAGTAGAACACAAGCACTCATTAACATACACCAAGCAGATCACAACGATCGGTCAAAATGCAATTGGGGTCGAGCCAACATTCAATCGTAGAGCAATAGACAGGTTGATTCCTATGACTATGGTTTTTCTCAGTTGAAATTACCACAAATCAATTTTGCTTATCGCCTATGTGCGTGAAATTCTACCAAGCCTGCAGATCCCAAACCCCTAGGATTCACCACAGAAAATTGGTTTCTGTAACTCGATCTCTAAAAGTTCAAAATCCCACGGATTTCTACTACCAAAAATCCACCCGCTTAATAATAAAGTCGTCAAAAGTCTAATGAGTCCAGGTCAGCACTTGTGACCACTATGGAATCTAGAGTGGGGCTTAAGGAAGATACCTAGTCCACAACTCTTGTCAAAATAAATCTAAATTGGTGCTTAAGTTATAGACCTATCCCACAATTTTTGTCGGGTCAAGTAAGTCTGAATCAGCGATTGTGACTGCTATAAGATCTAAAATGGGGCTTAAGAAAGATATCTAATCTCACAACTATCGATAGAATTCATTGAGCAAAAGAATCACCAGGTTGGAAGGTCTATCCAATGATTTAAGAATGATCGATACTTGGAAATGCGCACTATAATTAAGATTCACTGGGTGAAGCAATCACCAGTCTGAAAGGTCTATACACTCAACTCTAGAGAAATCAGTAATTACAAATACGTAACTTATACTCAAGGTTCAGGAGCTCAGCAACTCGAAGATTCGGCAACTCGTAGATTCAGCAGCTCAGAAATCCGATGATGTGGAATTTCGATGATTTAGGGATTCAGGTGGTCAGAGATGGTGAAGATGATCTAATTATAGATGGCTGCAGTATTGACGTTCTCCCGAAAGTTCTCCGATGATTTTCTGAATGGATGTACAGATGACGGTTGATTTCTTCTTGGAGTGAGTGCCGGAATAGGTCTGCAAGTCGATGCTCGATGTTCGGATTCAGTCCTTCAATGTTCAGTGTCCAAGAGTTCGATGTTCGAAATGTCGATGTTGTCACTTTTCGCTTCACTGCTTCCACAAGTAGATCCCACCGCTGTCACCAAAACTGTTATGAACGGCTCTCGAAGTTACTGGGCTGCGCCTGCGCGTGATGATAAATCTCAGAGGAGCTGGGTTTCCTCAGGTTCGGCCCGAATTCGGAACTAGCCCCTCAGGGTATTTGCGTCGGCCGTTCCGTCGGACCTTTGTTCTACAATGGGTATGGCTTGACGTGGGCGCAGTATTATGAAGTGCACGTTGCGGTATTCAATATCGAAGACAACTGCGTCTGCCGGTACTGGGGCTGGAGATGGAACTGGAGCTAGAGCTGGGGCTAGAGCTGCAGCGGGTGCTGAAACTGGAACTCCGGCAGCTGGTCCTGGAGTAGCCGGTGGAGTCGGAGGCAGCCACGGGCTCATGTGCTGACTCACCGAGATGGAATCCTGAATACTCACGTTCGCGACGCGACCGGGTCGTCTTGATTACGAGAATTATTATTAGCACGGGGCTGGGTTCGTTAACTTGTTAAGTGCTGAAGCACAGTGGAAGCAGTGACACTGAACGATACGATTTATTAACTGGCGTACAGAGAGCGAATGATACAAGATGGTGGTACAAAGTGACAGATGTGGCTCGGAGCGATAGCAAGTCGACGGTGTGCTGGGGCTTGAGCGACGCTAAGTCTGCCGGTGGGCGTCTGTAGGCTCCTTATATAGACGAAATGACGTCACTAGCTGAGTGGCGTGGTTACGCCCACGGAAGCCTCTGACTGCTTACTGGTGCTGCGTGTGCATCCTCTCCTTGATGCGCCAACATGGATCTGGGTGGTGCCGGTAGGTGAAAGGGGGCGGGGCTATTGCGTGATTCGTGTGCGGCCATAATGGGTCGAGCGCGTCGTAGATCTGCGCACTAGAGGGGAGACTTTCTCTCGTCTGGGGAGCGTCTCTGATTGGCTGGCGGTGGCGTCATTCAGTGGGACCTCCCATCGTTCCGCAGAGCTGCTGTTGCTGGGCGGTGTATCCGGCGTTGCCAAGCATATGCGACGTTGCCGCATCACATGGCCATGTAATGAGGTCATGACGTAAGAGCGGTTCATGGCCGTGCTGTTATTGTTGTCCGCCCCCTCGGCTGTTGCGTTGCATGCATCTCATGTCCTCTTTCGGCTGCGGCGTGGCTCATGTATGTAGCTGCTACCGGTCCTTGTTTTGGCTTGTCCGATGTCCGTTGCTGACGGCTTCCATGTCGTGTATTTGCAGGGAGTTCTGGAATCATGAGTCCCAGGTTGGGACTCGTAAATCATGTCAACAATGTGTTCTCAGGCCAACATGGACGTTGGCTCATGGTTAATTCATCATTTAGTTCTAATATCTCTATGTAATCGAGAGCCACCCTTAAGCACGAGATACAACCCTGCGTGAATGCGGATCGTTACTTTATATCTTCGACCACGCGTGGGAACTCTCCGGTTCGAAGCACAATCTCGTATGAATACGGAATGGTAGTTTACATATTTGACCACACGTAGAAACTCTCCGGTACTAAACACGACCTCGTGTGAATGCGGAATGGTAGTTTACATCTTTGACTACACGTAGGAACTCTCCGGTACGAAGCACAACCTCATGTGAATGCGGAATGATAGTTCGCGCTTTGGACTACGTGTGAGAGGACCGTTTTCCTCTCGTCTTGCGGTACGAGTCGAGATTCTCCGAGTTGTGGGTCCACGGTTATCTGGGACCGAGGGTTTCATACCTTAACACGATAAAGGATTCTTATGGAAGCACCCAGGTCACCTGCTGAAGCGGACTCTAAGTCGTGGAGCTCTGGCTGTCGCGTATTCAATGCGGCAAATACGAAGCAGCCTAAATTACCAGTGTCCTACAACTCAGAGTCTGGCTCAGCAGGTGACCTAGGTGCTTTCATGATAATCATCGTTTGAAAATGAATTACAGCGAATTTCGCAGAAAGGAAGGTGACTCAGTTTTTTCCGAAGCTGACTTAGTTTTTCAAAACTATTTGCAACGGGTCGAAGCTGATTTCTGACGCATACGAGACCACTTCCATTCCCAATATTTGGAAATTTTAAATAATTAATGTAAAATGACTCAGTTTCTAAAGGAAGTAAAATTGGGAGACTCACGATCAGTTTGTGTTTAGTAGAAAACTACAAGGACAGTCACGGTTGGAGGGTGAAAAATGTGCGGAGACACCCGTGGTGGCACGCAGGCCTATACTTCGTACTCGCCCCTCGATTTACATGACATCATTTTGTTGCATCAAAAACCTGTCGTTCCACTGCTCTCAAATAGGCGAAACGAATGAATGATTTCATGTCAATCGAAGGACGAGTACAGAGTACAGGTCTGCGCGCAGTGAATATCTCTTGAATTTGTTCGATGAAAGATTCGTTTCTCTATAACGATGAACGAACGATGCGTGATGTTCATACGTTACGAGTAATTAATTGTTCGACCGGGACCTCAATAAGTACAGATACAAAATTGCTCACATGCATGCACGTTTAATCTGAGCTATGAGATAGAGCAAGCCCTTGAAAAATAATCCTGGCACGGCGAACAGAGTATTCCAATATCGATCCAAAACAAGCACCCGTAACATCAAAAGCTGGCTGTTTTCTTCGGGGAATATCTCAAAATCGGTCTAATATTTCTCTTAGCATCCTATTTTAACGTTGATCAGCACATTCCAATCTATCATCTCCTCAAGTTTCGACAATATTCACCCGGAGCCTTGAGCAATGAATTTTGTCGGGGTTCTTTGACGTGGTCTTTTTTCCGTCCAAGTTGCTCCAGGATCTGAAGGTATTGAGGGGATGTTCGAGGTGTTGGGTAGGGTGAATTCTGTTTTCTCGCTGAGGAACCTCGATCAACTAATCCGGCAAGTTTTTTTGAGGTGGAATGAGTGACAGAATAGGATCCAATAGATAATTTCACACGAAGGATTCTAGTTTGGGATGACTACGGCTCTCAGAGGGTCAGAGCTAGCAGTTATTTCAGAGTTTCTGTGAAGAGTTCAACATAATCTCATTGATAAATTGATGAGCCAATTTTGAGAGCTCCTCGGAATGATATTGTCAATAAATTCGACTCCAGCATACAATTCCACCCAAAGGATAGTCTCTTTGAGATGCTCGCGGCTCTCACAAAGACAGTTCTAGCCATACAAGTTGAACATTTGGTCTCGTCGATCTTGAAGGACGGTGGGGAATTAAATAAATTCCCAAAATTTCATGATGGAAATTTTATTGCAACGTTTCGTCCACTAGGTTTTGTGGACCTCATCAGGCTTCAGGTTTTTGTTTCGACATATGTATAAAGATAGAAAATATGAAAATTTTTTACGTATTTTCTGTTCACAGACTAAATGATAAACACGATTTCCATTGGGATCTAACCAAAATTTTAGACACAGAGAAAAATTGGAAAAAACGGTTGATTTCTGAAATGATCCATATAAAATTCGATGAGAATTGCATCAATAGAAAAGACGATATTCAAAATCTCAGTCAAATATGTAACCCGTTGTGGGCAACGGCTGACAAAGCTCGTTGACCCCCCGCTCTCTTTCTCTCTCCCACATGCACTAATTTTCATATATATGTCACCTACTGTACACTGCGATCGCGCTAATATAAATATGAGTGAAAAATGAGACCGATGACTCACTCTGTTTACTTGTATCGACAGGAGCTAGACGTTATGTCTGTGCTCTATCACAAGATCGTTGAAAAAATATCATGACGATCTAAAGAATAACGTAAGTTGCGCATCTTGAATGTTTATACATCCATCATTTGTAAAAAATTTTCATATTTTCTATCTTTATACATATGTCGAAACAGAAACCTGAAGCCTGATGAGGTCCACAAAACCTAGTGGACGAAACGTTGCAATAAAATTTCCATCATGGAATTTTGGGAATTTATTTAGTTCCCCACCGTCTTTCAAGATCGACGAGACCAAATGTTCAACTTGTATATGAACCATCAAGGACGAAAAAATCTACCAAAATCACTTATGACAGTTCTAGCCTTTCTTTGGGACTTTTTGCGGGAAAAACACAATTTCCTCGATGAGAAACATCGATTAGTCAATCTGGTGAGTTCTCTAGGCTAAAACTAACAATAAACTCGGATTTGGCACACAATTTTACGAAGAGAACAATCTTTTAGAGAGCTCGTGGCTCTCAGAGAGACAGTTCTAGCCCTTCCGAGAGATTTTTTGCGGGGGAAACACAATTTCCTCGATGGAGAACATTGATTAGTCAATTTAGTGAGTTCTCTAGGCTGAAAATAACAATAAATTCGGATTCAACACACAATTTTACGTGAGGAATGAGCTTTCTGAGATGCTTACGGCTCTCCGAGAGTCGAAGCTAGAGCTTATTTTAGATTTTTCTTGGAGAAAATGACATTTTTCCATCGAAAAACATCGATTTGCCAATCTGAAGAATTGCCTAGTGGAAACCCAACGATGAATTTGATTCTGTCAGACAATTTCACATTGAAAACTGTATCTCAGAAGGAATTTTGGTTTGTATTGCGGTGCTTGTGGCCGGTAGCCTTGAGCGTTTGAAGGCTACAATTGAGCTACGCCGAACGATCCACAGGGAAAAGTCCGTGACTCTAGAGGCACGGTTTAAAAGTCGAATTCGACACCGGTCATGGTCGGTATATCATTTTTTGGTGATAACAAGACGATCTAGGGGGCGTGCTAAGGTTCGCGTCCAACTTGGGAAATAACGGACACCCTAGTATATATCTATATTGAGTCAGTATGGCATCAGTATATCTATATATACTCGCCGTCGTCCACAGTGTAATGCTACCAAGTCCGCATAGCCGCAGTATATCTATATATATGTACTGCGCACCGTCCTATTACCACAAGATCATGTGTGAATACACATAAGTTAATGCAAATGTCGCCCGCAAGTCTTTTACTCGGAAAATAGTCCATATTGGAAGATTGCCAGGTCACATGCGATCCGATATTTGATAGCATTTTCTGGAGAAAAAGATTATTCCACGTCAAAATGATGTTCCGAAGTATTTTCTGATGCATTCCTGGACTAGTCGAGAGCAAGAGTGCATGAAACACTTGCATGACTCGGTATCTCCATGAGCAACTCATGTGATAAGCGGCTATTCCAGTTGAGACTGTCCAATGAAGTAGGGTCAAGGAATTGGATTCCCTCCATGATGGAGTATATGATTCTAGAGCTAAAATGGGGTGACCTGTATTTTTCTTTTTAGACCAGGAATTTGCTTTGAAGTTATATAAATTTTCAGTTTAGAGCCGAAAATTGATATTGGGATTCTGAAATTGGTAAAAGCTTCACAACTTTTCCTAACGGGTCTTTTGAGATTAGGCTTGATGGGAAATATCAATCACAACGTATTCTATCAGAAAAGGATCCTATAGTGCTCAAAATTCTGCATAGAGTCCCAAAAAATGACAATTTGGTGGAAAATGGAAAAAATATGATCATTTTGGAACATGAACTCGTATCCCTATTAATTTTCCTTCGAGAATACTTTGAACGATGCGAAATACAATGCATTGGCCCAGGTAGGCGCTAAAAACTTGCGTGAGGCACTAAAAGAATTTTCTTGGAGAAAATGTCAAAAACCTAATTATTGTTGAAATTTGGTCACAACTTATGGTAGAGAGGTCTATTTCCTTTGCCAAGAGTATCGGCATCCCATGAGAGTGTCCCAAGATGATCGTCCCGGATCTATCGTAGAATTGAGTGCCTATCGCACCGTGCCAGGGAACGTGGCTTGCATCTTGGCGGAGACAATACCCATTCACTCACTCGTCACGGAGCCAGTGGGGATTTAGGACCTCCAAGAAGTGATCGGAGCCGAACGAGTGGTTACACCAACGATGAAGGAGGTCATCCGCGACAACGAGGAGAAAACCTTTCTTGAACAGTGGCAAACTGGATGCTCCGGTTGATCCGCGACGTAGTCAAATAGGCGGAACGCACGCACGGAGAGATGGATTACTGGACAACGGAGGCACTGAGCGATCACGTTCGCTTAGGTGCCTAGCTGACCTGGTCCAAAGAGAGGAGGTCCCCAATCATCTAGTCAGATAACTTGGACGCTGCTGAAAGTGCTCTGTTCAAGTGCAATGACGCCCGAAGAGAGGGTGCCATGTGGGATGAATGTTTAGGTGCTCAACTAACACCAGGGAACCTTGTTCCGTACTTTTTCACAATCAGAGGACATGGACCAGAGTCACTGACTACATCAAGCCATCGATAACCCGAAAGAAGAAGAAAGAGAGGGAGAAAAAGGCGCCTCGAAGTTGGCGAACCACAGTAAGCCATACGAACAGATCAAATTTACTATGAAAAATTACATCACGACCAATATTCACATTGCTGAGAGTGTTTCAAAATAGTCCGGTCCGCCTAGGACCTTTTGTTGTACCGTCTGCGTACAGGAGTGTACAAAATACCATGAAAAGTGTGTGGAATGAAGTTTAATTTCCGACTAAGGTGGGCATTGTACGTTTTATAGGAGCCGAGTAATGAATTTTCAAAAAAATTAATTTGCAAGAGGTTTTGTACCGATAGCGTACAGTGCCCACCTTATGCTCATTTGAAAGCTCTTGATGAGTACATTGAAGTAAGAATAAGGTGGGCACTCCAGGTACGGTTGGTAATGGATAATTAAGGGGTGAAAGGTCGAAATTTTGACAAAAATGGGTTAAAATGCAGTTTTTGCCATTTAACTCGGAAACAACGACATTTATCGAAATTTTACAAGAATACTTTTTTGTTCATCTTTCAAAAATCTTTCATTTTCATACCCGCACTTTATCTCAAAAATTCGTCATGTGGTCAAAATTTTGAAAAAATGGTTGAAAATGCATTTTTTGCCATTTAACTCGGAAACAACGACATTTATCGAAATTTTACAAGAATACTTTTTTGTTCATCTTTCAAAAATCTTTAATTTGCATACCCGCACTTTATCTCAAAAATCTGTCATGTGGTCAAAATTTTGACAAAAATTGTCGAAAATACGTTTTTTGCCATTTAACTCGAAAACAACGACATTTATCGAAATTTTACAGGAATACTTTTTTGTTCATCTTTCAAAAATCTTCAATTTGCATACCCGCACTTTATCTCAAAATTCGTCATGTGGTCAAAATTTTGACAAAAATGGTTGAAAATGCATTTTTTGCCATTTAACTCGAAAACAACGACATTTATCGAAATTTTACAAGAATACTTTTTTGTTCATCTTTCAAAAATCTTCAATTTGCATACCCGCACTTTATCTCAAAAATCTGTCATGTGGTCAAAATTTTGACAAAAATTGTCGAAAATACGTTTTTTGTCATTTAACTCGAAAACAACGACATTTATCGAAATTTTACAGGAATACTTTTTTGTTCATCTTCCAAAAATCTTTAATTTGCATACCCGCACTTTCTTTCTGAGAAATGAGTATTTTGTGAGAAAGTCGAGATAACGATAATGCAAAATTCTTAGCGTGATAATCAGTTAGTCTCTTTTGCATGGCAGTTTGCCTCTTTTCCAGTGAATATTCCATCCATCGCACGTCTTGAGTAATATCCTGAGATATCGTGCGTTACAAGGTCTTTCACGAGTATCTCAGAGATGACCGATTTCTGAAATGAACTACGGGTACGCAAATTGAAGATTTTTGAGAGATGAACAAAAAAGTATTCATGTAAAATTTCGATAAATGTCGTTGTTTCCGAGTTAAACGGCAAAAAATGCATTTTCAACCATTTTTGTCAAAATTTTGACCACATGACGAATTTTGAGATAAAGTGCGGGTATGCAAATTAAAGATTTTTGAAAGATGAACAAAAAAGTATTCCTGTAAAATTTCGATAAATGTCGTTGTTTTCGAGTTAAATGACAAAAAACGTATTTTCGACAATTTTTGTCAAAATTTTGACCACATGACGAATTTTGAGATAAAGTGCGGGTATGCAAATTGAAGATTTTCGAAAGATGAACAAAAAAGTATTCCTGTAAAATTTCGATAAATGTCGTTGTTTTCGAGTTAAATGGCAAAAAATGCATTTTCAACCATTTTTGTCAAAATTTTGACCACATGACGAATTTTGAGATAAAGTGCGGGTATGCAAATTGAAGATTTTCGAAAGATGAACAATAAAGTATTCCTGTAAAATTTCGATAAATGTCGTTGTTTTCGAGTTAAATGACAAAAAACGTATTTTCGACAATTTTTGTCAAAATTTTGACCACATGACAGATTTTTGAGATAAAGTGCGGGTATGCAAATTGAAGATTTTTGAAAGATGAACAAAAAAGTATTCCTGTAAAATTTCGATAAATGTCGTTGTTTCCGAGTTAAATGGCAAAAAATGCATTTTCAACCATTTTTTCAAAATTTTGACCACATGACGAATTTTTGAGATAAAGTGCGGGTATGAAAATGAAAGATTTTTGAAAGATGAACAAAAAAGTATTCTTGTAAAATTTCGATAAATGTCGTTGTTTCCGAGTTAAATGGCAAAAACTGCATTTTAACCCATTTTTGTCAAAATTTCGACCTTTCACCCCTTAATTATCCATTACCAACCGTACCTGGAGTGCCCACCTTATTCTTACTTCAATGTACTCATCAAGAGCTTTCAAATGAGCATAAGGTGGGCACTGTACGCTATCGGTACAAAACCTCTTGCAAATTAATTTTTTTGAAAATTCATTACTCGGCTCCTATAAAACGTACAATGCCCACCTTAGTCGGAAATTAAACTTCATTCCACACACTTTTCATGGTATTTTGTACACTCCTGTACGCAGACGGTACAACAAAAGGTCCTAGGCGGACCGGACTAAAACGACGATTCTTGTTAAAATGCCGAATCTACGACATCATACCTAGACATCTTTAAAACATCGAACGTCGCATCAACAACATCACCACCCCCATAGTGAGTCTTGCCGTTCATACAATAGTCATCTTTCCTCTTCAATCAGGAGAAAGCTGTTGAACAATGAGATTAGAGACATCAATAACCACTTATTTTTTCTCAATAAGAAACTCGTACAGGCTAATTGGGATATTCTTGATTCTAATTTTTCTTCCCAAATCTATGATAAATTCGTGTCTCTCAATCATAAAAATCCTCAAGTGTACAGTACAGAGCGAATCTCATTCACAAACGGAAATTCCGTGCATTGTTGCCACCATAAAAGTCTTCAAATGTTGACAAAAGTAGATGGGTCTATAATTTGAGTGGAGTTGACCTCCCTGAAGATGTCATCGACGTAGTATCTCTAGGCCACAATCATAGCAATCAATCGAGCTTGAACTCGAATGACATCTTAACAACAGTAAAAAATATAGTCTTGCCTCCGAAAGATAGACCTTTATACTGTTGAAAAAGACCACATTCCTCGCGATGTGCGCAATATCATTGATTTTGAATAGAGAAAACAGGTCCATTCACCGTGGGAAGAACGTTCTTCCAGGAAGAAAGTCATTAAAACCGAATATTTTCTAAAATCAAATGATGACCTTTTCTTCACTAGAGCAGATAAAGGTAACATCACTGTCTGCATGAAAACATCAGAACATAAAGAAAAAATTTATCTTCTCTTAGCGGATGTGGAAGTCTATCAACTCATCAGTTCGAATCCACTCAAAAAGCTTCAGGAATCAGTGTCAGACATATTAAAATCTTGGAACAATGGAAGATACCTCAGTAGAGTTTCCCATGATTATGTTCTTTCGCGGTCAGATACTAATATAGCCCGTTGCTATGGTTTGCCAAAAATTCATAAGCCCGATGTGCCATTGAACCTATCATTTCGGCGATTGATACACCCCTCCACTTTTTAGTCACAGTACTTGTACTTTATAGGCAGTTAAAAAATTGTATCAAAATTCCCAAGTCGCATATCAACAACAGGTTAGATCTCAAAGAAAAGCCAAGTGACGTAAGAGTCCCAATAGGTTACATACTTATCTCTTTGGATGTAATTCCCTTGTTCACGAACATCCTTTCAGCAATGGTCTTGTTAAGTTTAGATAGGCGTTTCCATGACATCCATGATAAGTGTAGCATACCCTTCGACGAGATTCGCTCAGGCGTTGAATTTATTTTTGCTAACACATTTTTCAAGTTTGATGGAAAGTTCTATCAACAAAACCAAGGTAGTCCCATGGGCTCACCGATCTCGCCATTGTTTGCAGACATGGTCATGGATGATCTGGGAACGTCTTGTCTAAATAAATTGAGAGAAGTCCACGAGTGTGTGCCACTCTTCTATTACAGATATGTTGATGATACGGTCCTATGTGTTGAGAAAGATCAAGTAGACTTAGTCCTAAAAACGTTCAATGAGTACCATCCTAACTTACAGTTCACTCGCGAGATTGAGGTTGACAATAAGATAAGTTTCCTGGATCAAGTGCTGATCAGAGATAACGATAAAATCGTCACAGATTGGCACCATAAACCGACATCATCGGGCAGAATTCTCAACCATCCCCCTAACCATACCATTCATCAGAAAGAGAACATCATATTCAACTTAGTTGACCGCGCCATCTCCTTATCACATCCAAAATTCCATAAGAAAAATCTGAAATTTGTGGGGAAAATTCTCATACGGAACGATTATTCCATAGATCTCATGGACAGATGCATACGAAGCAGGCTTCAAAAAATCAAACAACACTCACATTCACAAAATACTGATAGCTCCTCCATTTCCAACTTAGGTTTTGCGAGCATCCCATTCCACGAAGGTTTTTTCCATAAATTTTCATATATTCTGGGCAAATATAATATACGAACACTACCTAAAATAAATACGAACTTCCAAGAAATAATTCAATTGGGAGAAGATAGTTTGAGTGAATTTGAAAAGACAGGTGTTGTATATAAACTTCAGTGTCGAGATTGCCCTGAAAGCTACGTGGGTGAAACTAAAAGAGCGTTGTCAGTCAGAAAAGATGAACATCGAAAAATGAAGAATCCAAATTCAGAGGTATCATTACATATGAAAAATCTGAATCATAAATTTGATTGGTTGAACACGGAAATATTAGATCGAGATCTCAATTTTACAAAGAGAACTCTATCAGAGATGATCTTCATAAACCAAGATCAAAATAATATCAATTTGAAGTGATATTTGGCACCTCAATAGAATCTATCATGATATCTCAGGATAATCATTTTTACAGCTGATTGCTACGTCTCGCAATATTACCTTGCCCTTTTCCTCTCTCTCCTCTCCCCTTCCTTCCCACCGTTCCACTGTTTCCACTCTTTCCCTCCATATATCCTTCTATCTCTTGTTTCTATCTTCTGTCTCTCTCTATCTATTGGCATCCACCTGTATGTTGCGCGAATGACTCTCGACAGATGTAATATGCGTGTGATGTATGGCAAGTACACTACAAACATTAGTCTATGAAATCAAAAATGTTTCATTCAATGTAACTTTCATCAAGAATTGTCCATCAAGGTCTTACTATATTACTATGTTATGAATGTCTGAAATGAAAAATCTGCGAGCCATATGATCGTTGAAATTCAGTGTGTTATTGTGTGGATTGTATTTCCAGCCTGATAAGGTCAACAAAAATAGTTGACGAAATGTAGCGAATATACTGATTTGCAATATATCGTTGCTGTAACATCATTGCACGATTCCCCATTGTCTTCCGAGATCGAGTCGAGCCAAAAAGATATTTTTAGTAAGCCATTCGGATCCGAAATAAGAGGCTCATGACTCTTGGGAGAGGATGATGGCCTGGGGAGGGAAGGAAGGAGAGAGAAGAAAAGTGAGCGAAGAAACAAGGGAGAAGCAAGAAGAAGAGAATCAAAGAAGAGATCAAAGGGGTAGAACGAGACCTGTGAGTTTTGAGAAGAGAGATACTCGATCTCGAACGAGAGACGCTACTGGTCGTAAAGTAATGCTCATGCGGTCTCGGGGCCGTATTGGTAAGTTTGATGGATCTCTCCTTTGTCCAATGGCCATTACTAACGGACAAGGGAGAGAAGGTCAACCCAGTTTGGATGGCCATATCGATGCAGATTCCAGCCCGGAACTGTTGGAAAAGTACTGGCTAGTTGTGTTCGGATTACCGGTGCCTCCTCTTTGTATTTCGCAGCGTTCTTGTCCTACAATCACCTTGGGGTGAAAGAAATGAGGAGGGAGAGATTGATTCGATTGATTGATTGATTTGTTCATTTCCTGGGGACAGCGGGTCTCATGGGGCATAATAATGAGTACATAGAGTATACATATGAAATCATGAATATACAACTCGTACCAGAAGTAGTGTTCATACCGGTATCAGGGTGTTCGCTGAATTTTGTATTTTCGGGAAGCGTTGTCGAAATTTTTTGTAAAGATTGCCTATTTTTGTAACTTTGCATAAAAAATGTGACTTCAAATGTTACATCTGTAATTCTTGGAGCAACTTCACATGCGTAATGATTTTTTGTTGTGTTTGTTGTGTAATGATTGCAGCAGTTTTCTCATCAAGGTTAGGATGTGCGTGCTATGGCTTCATGAATCTATCAAGCCATTTCGTATAGATTGTATCAAATGACGTTTATTTCGAGTGATCTTTTTCCATTTTGTAGTGCGATGTGGGCAAATTTTGCATTGTGCGCGGCTGGTGTTTCACTCGCGCACACATTCCTCGAAGCTTCTTTCGAGTTTTCGTATTTCAAATTTTCCGTGTGTCTGAAGCGCATAAATCGGAAGTACACTACAGGACAAAAACATCGCAGCCCGCATTTAGAATCTTTTCACAAATTTATTGAAAATGAGTTGGTTTTGCACTCCATGAATATCCTGCATACCCTCGTTTTATAACCCTCGCGGGCACAAAATATTTGAACCTCAGCGTATGCGAAAACGCGAAAGAAACTTTCAGAAATTTCGCGTGCGCGATCAAATTGTCTTCGCGTACGCGAGCGAATGGTATTCGCGCACGTGAGTGGTCTTCGCGTACGCGAGCCATTGAACTTCGCGTACGCGAGGACAGGAAGAATAAAAAATTTCCACAGACCGGACTAAAGTGTGGGGAAGAACCACATTGAATTGATAATCCAATGCAATCGAGAAATAAACCATTCATGTAATCCAGAGCACGCACATCCTGACCATGGTGAGAGAGCCGTCTGCTAATCATTACACAGAGAACAAAAAACACTAGTGTAATGGTCAGCAGAAAATCATTACGCTCGTGAAGTTGCTTCAAACACGACAAATGTACTGTTTAAATTCATATTTTTGATCCAAAGTTACAAAAATAGGCAATGGTTACAAAATATTTCGACAACGCCTCCTGAAGATACAAAATTCAGCGAACACCCCGATACTGGTATGTACACTACTTCTGATACATGTTGTATACAGATATAAAAAGAGGAACAATGAATAAATAGAAATGTAGGAAGAGAGATATAAAAATATAGAAATGTACAACAAAACGCACACATTCGTAACTTTGAGTGATAGCTAACATAAATATGAGTAACACTCTGTATCGAAGCATGATAATATATAGCTGCAGATTAATAGGGACAGGTTGTAATTTGAGATTCTGAGGGTTCAGACATACGTAATTCAGATATTGAGTAGATCATGTGAATCAGTAGAGAGAACCTCCAGACTGTTGAGATGCTGAAGCGAATGACCTTTGAAAACAGGAAAGGAGGTCGTGTTTCGCGGTAGGTTAGTGATGATTTGAGGCAGTTATTTCCAATACCTGGATGCAGAGACGTGGAATGAATTTTTGAGCGCATTTGGTTGCTACTTAGAAATCAGGAGATCACCAGTCTAAAGTCTCGTGGACCTATGTACACTCATATTGCAGATTTCTGTAATATTTTTCACGAGATTAATATGGTTTGCCTACACTCTCAGCGCGAATCAGCTAGGGTAGCTGAAAATCAGCTAGTGATAGCTGATGTTGTCAGATAACGTGAACGGATTTTCACTGATTGAATCAGCTAATACACAGGGTTATGAACGATGATATACACCATTCGGGAATGTTTTTCCCTGCGCACTGGGTGTCACGTGATAAATTTTTGGCTCTAGTATCAGAATCGTTCGTGCGGTGCAGTGGGATCCATTTGATAACCCGATTTTTAAGTCCCAAGTAGTGCGTCAAAAGTGGGCCACCTGGATCGAAAGTGGGCCACCTGGATCGGAAGTGGGCCACCTGTATCGTAAGTGGGCCACCTGTATCGTAAGTGAGCAACCTGTATCGAAAGTGGGCCACCTAGATCGGAAGTGGGCCACCTGGATCGAAAGTGGGCCACCTAGATCGAAAGTAGGCCACCTGGATCGAAAGTGGGCCACCTGTATCGTGAGTGAGCCACCTGTATCGAAAGTGGGCCACCTAGATCGAAAGTGGGCCACCTAGATCGAAAGTGGGCCACCTGGATCGAAAGTGGGTCACCTGTATCGTAAGTGAGTCACCTGGATCAAAAGTGGGCCACCTAGATCGAAAGTGGGCCACCTAGATCGAAAGTGGACCACCTGGATCGAAAGTGGGCCACCTGTATCGTAAGTGAGCCTCCTGTATCGAATGTGAGCCACCTAGATCGAAAGTGGGCCACCTAGATCGAAAGTGGGGCACCTGGATCAAAAGTGGGCCATGTGCGTCCCGTACAAAAAGCGGCGTGCCATGCCGCTTTTCACCGTTCGGAGGCGCTGAAACTCATACTCCCCATAGCACGTTATACGCCTCAACCTCACCTTCCGAGCAGGAAATAAAGATCTCTCGATCTCCATATACTTATGTTGTCGTCATATTAGGCTCCTTCTCAATATATCTTCCTTCGATCCAATGCTGATCTCGACACTGTATAGTGTATACGGCACAACACGAATATCGTTTAGCTGAAAAATCAGCTATATTAGCTGAGATTCCAGCTGTGTTAGCTGACTGAATCAGCTATTATAAGCTGATTTTTCAGTGAACGGTTTTTTACTGACACAAATAGCTACTGTGGCTGAATTTCAGCTACATTAGCTGATTTTCAGCTACAATCACTGATTCATAGCTGATTATAATCAGCTATATAGGGCCTCCCTTGGCACAAAATGAGTAAATATCGAACGAATACGCCTTAGTTCTTCGTGACTTGGTCTGGAAAAGTCGTTAATGTGATCATGTCGATATAAGAACACGGATTTGTGGAGTTATTTCATCAGAATTATCGATTCAAGCGTGATTTTTGTGTTCGCTGATTTGATCAGCAGTTTGACGTCCCATGGGAGTAATAGCTGATATTTCAGCTATATAATAGCTGATTGATACTGAGAGAGTACTTTCAAGATTTGGAACATTGTACTAGCGAGGAAGTATTCTCCCCGTGCTTCCACTGTGAGCCACCCTAATCTTGAACGATATGGCGTGACGTGGTCTCGCCATAGAATGTTACCAAATACAAATCGTGTACAAGCGTTTTGGACACGTTAAAGGCGGGTATTTTGCTCGTCGGAAAGATCATGATAAACAAGGTAGGCATAGTCGTAGTATGGAAGGATGAGGTTCTGTACGAGTGATTTGCGTAGCGATAGTGAGAGCACATGCTGGTGGGGACGGAGTTGGCGTAGGGTGCCAGAGACTCGTTGGAAAATGTGAGACACATGTTCATTCCAATTTAGGTCGATCCATACGCCGAGATTTTTTGCTTCTGATACAAATTCGATGGGAGTACCATCGATGACTATCGGAGGAAGACTTCTCATGTCGAGTACGCGGATTTTTCAGAATTGCCAAGTATCAACGCTTTTATTTTATTCCTTTTTAACTTCAACCCATTTGCAACCGCCCATGAGTGTATAGCATTGGCATCCTCCTCTATTCGTTTTAGTGTCTCCACAATCTCATATCGATGGCAGCTATGGTAGACTTGAGTGTCGTCAACGGAAATGATGTGACGCGAATAATGTAGTACTATAGGGAGATCGTTGATCAAGATACAGAACATGAGTGGTCCTAGTACTGATCTTTGTGGGACACTGGCAGTCGTATTTGTCCAACCAGAAACCGTGGCACCATCGGCAATTACTGCTCGACATCTATCGGCAAGATAGGAAAGGAACCAGCAAACTGAGGGGTCACTCACGTGGGAAGAGCGTAATTGATAGATCAAAACTTCGTGTTGAATCGTGTCAAAAGCCTTCCGAAAGTCGAAGAGGGCCAGGGAGGTGAACATCAATTTGTCTATAACTCTGCGTACATCATCCAATGCCCCAAGCAAAGAGATTGATTGATCGATTGATGTATTTATTCACCGAAAGACAATGGGTCTCATAGTGCATGGAAATTCTATACAGTCCATGATTTTAGTAATAATGAGGGATGAAATCTTAGAACTAGTAAACTAATAACAAATGATAAGAGTAAATTATATAACTCTGAATTTGATTAAACCATGTGTGTACATATATATATATATATATATATATATATATACATTACGGAAGTTCCCCTTGCTTGATAGGCTCACCGACCCCCGAAATGTGAAATTATGCAGTTATCCTGTGACGGATAAGTGACATCCGTCTTGCCTCTCTCCTGGGCCAAGTAACATGATAGTTGATCTTCTGCGAGCAAATGTAAAGTGACAAACAGTGTGCAAATGACTCATTCCCGCACAGACGATCAAAATTATGATATTAAGAGACACAAGGTGCCTATTCCCCCACGGAATCCCTATATCAGGGTTGCCAACATAAAATCGAATCAGTGTTGCCAACTTGACGGCACGAAAAGTCCCTAGACCAGGTCAAATGTCCCTAGATTTTTCCGCGATGTATAGAACACGTGTTTGAGTGTCGTTTACGTATTTTTGACGTATTTTTGAGTTTTTTATATGTATTTCCGATTTCATTTATATGTATTTATACGTTGATATTATATATTCGATTTGCTGCAAATTCTTGTCGTGAAGACGGTCGCTGATCGGTCTCACGGAGCCCTTTCGAACACTGCCCAAGCTTCCGAATCCGTTGGCGAAGGTTAGGAGCAATCGATTTTTATGTGTTTCGTTTATCTATTTTCGTATTAAGTGCATGCTGGGAGTCATTTTATGGCGTATTTTAGTGAAGCGTATTAGAAAATTCGAGACACCGCCATATTCAACACCGAAGGTAGCCGAGTAACTTTTTACGGTTGACAAGGCCGCCTCACTTTCAGATGTGAATTAATTTTGGTGTTCGAGTTAGCTTTATTTAATGGTTTTCATTTTAATTTTTTGTTAGAGATAGATCGATCCGCATGAGTATTGGTTGATTTCGAATGAAATAAGTGATAGAGTGACGATGAAGTCGAATCGTACTGACAAAGTGATGGAATGTTAAAGATCGAGAGGTTGTTATTTCGTTGATTTTGAATATATGATACATACGAATGGATTTCAAATTTTTGAAACTTTTTTGAATGAATTCGAGGAATTTTTTATTTGACTTTGAAGGTGATGATTTTCGTATTTCTACTCATACCGAGTGTGAACCTACGTAATACTTTGGAGTTTTTAAATTTATTTCTATTTGGAGGAGAAATTAAACGTTCTTTTTGAAATTCGAACTTATGAAAATATGAAAAGAGAAGCGGTTCACGTCTATCTCGCATGCTGATATTAGAGGACGTCATTTCATATGGGGGAGTGGTTGAGAGAATTCTTTTGATCAGTTTATGATTCAAGTGATTTTCATAAGATTTAGGGATAGATAATTGACATTGAGGAACGGTATCGTATAGAGTATTAGAAATGACATTTGTAAATGAATCCAATATCACTCGCTTGATGCAATCGTGAGGGGAAAATTGAATTGATGCATTGTTATGGTTTTTGCTACGCGATCATCAAGATTAATTATTGGGAATTCATTCAACAGGGAAGTTCTTTGTTTTCATATTGAGCATTTATGTCGCAAGATATGAATTTTTGAGAAGTCTCGTATGGATGGAATGACCTCGATATTCATCATCCTCGTTTTGTGTTTATGATGTGAAATTGAGTTGAAACTGGGGAGTGTTTTATGTTCAGAGTGAAAATGTAACTCTTCATCACAGAGGTTGAAGGAGACATGATCCGATGAGACTGACCCGTCGATTTGGTTTACCAGTGTCGGGACCAAAGCGGCGCTCAGATCAGAGGAAATCCAGCAACATGCTTCCGAAGAGTGGCGTTAGTATTGTGTTGTTGTTTTACAATAGCTGGGCAACAGGGAGTCACACTCTGTCGCACTCGGGAATGAGAAACCCAACTCCCATATGAGCCAAGGCATCATGTGCTGTTGCAACTCGTAAAAGTGTGGTGTGGTATTTTCGAGTGAGTATGACGAGGATGAGTTGAATATATTTCTCATCAGAAAAGCTTTGAATTGGATCCTGTTGATAAAAATCACGTGAATGTATTTACTTTTTGATGAAATTGGGACAATGACTTTATTTTGTCAAGTGATAGTGGATTCATATTCATTTCTCTAAATGATTCGTAATTCGATTCAATCTGAGCTGGAATCGGTTTTTAAAATTTCCCAATCTATTCAAAAATTCAGTTATGCTTTTTCTGGAAATTTGTAGAAATCTAATAATGATTAGGATATTTTCTGACTTGAGATTGAAAGAATGTTCAATTAAAGATTGTATGTTCACATTAGAGGGCGTCATTTTTATTGGGGAGTGGTTGAGAGAATTCTCTGGACCAGTTTATGATTTAAGTAATTTTCATGAGATTTAGGGATAGATAATTGACATCGAGGAACGGTATCGTATAGAGTATTAAAAATGACTTTTATAAATGAATCCAATATCACTCGCTTGATGCAATCGTGAGGGAAGAATTGAAATGATGCATTGTGATGGTTTTTGCTACGCGGTCATTAAGATTAATTATTGGGAATTCATTCATCAGGAAAGTTCTTTGTTCTCATATTGAGCATTTACGTCGCAAGATTCGAATTTTTGAGGAGTCTTCGATTCGATGAAATGACTTCGATATCCATCATCCTCGATTTGTGTTTATGATGTGGAATTGAGTTGAAACTGGGGAGTGTTTTATGTTCAGAGTGAAAATGTAACTCTTCATCACAGAGGTTGAAGGAGACATGATCCGATGAGACTGACCCGTCGATTTGGTTTACCAGTGTCGGGACCAAAGCGGCGCTCAGATCAGAGGAAATCCAGCAACATGCTTCCGAAGAGTCGCGTTAGTATTGTGTTGTTGTTTTACAATAGCTGGGCAACAGGGAGTCACACTCTGTCGCACTCGGGAATGAGAAACCCAACTCCCATATGAGCCAAGACATTATGTGCTGTTGCAACTCGTAAAAGTGTGGTGTGGTAGTTTTGAGTAAGTATGACGAGGATGAGTTGAATCGATATGTAATCAGCAAAGTTTTGAATTGGATCCTCTTAATGAAGGTTACTTGAATGCATTCACTCTTTGATGAAATTGGGACGATGATTTCATCTTGTTAAGTGATAGTGGATTCATATATGTTTCTCTCAATGATTTGAAATTGATCCAAGATGAGCTGGAATCAGTACTCAAAATTCTTCAATATATTAAAAAAGTCACATATGCTCTTTTTGAAAATTCGTATGAATTTCATAATGAATAGCATATGTTTTAACTCGAGATTGAAAGAATGTACAATTGAAGATTGTACGAAAATATCGCTTAATGAGTTGTACTTCTTTCGAATGCTTATTCTATAGTAAATGAATCGACACGGGGATGGTTGGGGCAATTTCCCCAACCATTTGATTTTATTTATCGAGTTTCAGGAGATCCAGATATTGAAACAATCCATATTGAACATATTTACATATAGAGTATGGAACGTGATATTCTTAACAAAAGTTTCATCATACATTATTACAATTATAGGCTTACATCCTGATTAGTTATAATAGAGGGAGTAATGATATACAATCGTATGGGAGGCGTATGTTGCCGTTTTGTTGATAAAATACGCTGCTAAAAGTGATTAGCAGAATGCTTTCTCACGGCGTTATATGATGATAATTTTAACGAAGAAGAAAGTATCCTATATTTTGAGTTTTTCTTTCGAGGAAGCATTCCAGAGAGATTCGGGTCATCTGAAAGGAGGTTTTTCCAACAATATCTATTGTTTTATTAAGAGAAAATTTTGATATAGTCGGTTTAAAGATGATTAAACTGGAGTCCTTAATGGAAATTCCCTTCCCCCGAAAAAATTTTCATATGAACAATGTTTTACGGATTTTATGAAAATTTTGTATCAGCCAATCGATTCAGAATGGCGCATAAGTAAGTCTTTAGGTCATTAGGATTGAGATAAATTAGTCGTAAAGGATGATACGAGAGAAAAATGAATATTAATTCTAATTTTCTACTACTTTTTGAGTTATTCTTTTGAGGAAGCTTCTTATAGAGATTCAGGCCATCTAGACTGAGGTTTTTTTAACAATATCCATCGTTTGGTTGAGACGGAATTACGATGCAGTGGGTTTGAGAAGGGCTAAAATGAAATTTTTTGTGAAAATTTTGATTTTTTCGGAAATTTGAGATTTGTGAAGACTCAAATAAATTTCGGTATTAACCAATCGATAGATAATGCAGAAAAAACCATAGTTTAGGTCATTGAAATCAAGATAAATGAGTCATAAAAGAAGGTACGAGGAAAAAATGAATATTAAGAAAAATTTCCCATTATTTTTTCAGTTATTCTTTAGAGAAAGCTTTTTAGAGAGATTTGGACCTTCTAGTCTGAGGTTTTTTAAACAATATCCATCGTTTGGTTGAGACGGAATTTCGATTTAGTGGGTTTAAAAAGGGTCAAAATGAAATTTTTGGTGGAAATTTTGATTTTTTCGAAAATTTGAAATCTGTGAAGATTTTATAAAATTTCGGTATTAACCAATCGATAGATAATGCAGAAAAAACCATAGTTTAGGTCATTGGAATTGAGATAAATGAGTCATAAAAGAAGGTACGAGGAAAAAATGAATATTAAGAAAAATTTCCCATTATTTTTTCAGTTATTCTTTAGAGGAAGCTTTTTAGAGAGATTTGGGCCTTCTAGTCTGAGGTTTTTTTAACAATATCCATCGTTTGGTTGAGACGGAATTACGATGCAGTGGGTTTGAAAAGGGTTAAAATGAAATTTTTGGTGAAAATTTTGATTTTTTCGAAAATTTGAGATCTGTGAAGATTTTATAAAATTTCGGTATTAACCAATCGATAGATCTTGCAGAAAAAACCATAGTTTAGGTGACTCAATTCGTGGTGAGACCGTGTGAGAAAAAGATATTTATGTATTAAAAGTCGAAATTCGAGCACTTTTGCTTGAAAAAGCCCATGGATCAAATTTGACTGGGAGCCGAAAGCTGCCAAATCACTGGGCTCTCAGAAATTGGATTCTTCACAACTTGTAGGAAGCCAAAAATTGATATGCTGAACAGAAAAAGAAAAAGCGTGTCCGATAGAAAACAACACACACACACACACACATACACGGAAAAAGGGGTGCAAAGATGAGTCTCTGACGGGTTTGGAAGGGCATTAGGAGGAAAAGTGTTACCTACATTTGATAGATTTTGGCGAGAGGAAGAGAATGGTCTTTGGCTTTTTTAGATAAAAGGAATTTTGTTGAATAATATGTTGGTTTTAATGAAAAATTTGATCAAATTTTCGTTGGGGTGAAAACAAAGCTTTCTCTTTAGAGAAAGCAATTGAGTCATCGTACAAATTGAATGAGAATTGTCATAACAAAAGATTGAATATCGAGAAACGTATATGGGAGTCACTACATTGATCAATGATAATCCTCAATCATATTCGATAACAAACGAATATATAAATGAAATTATGGATATTTGATATACGATTCTAGGAACGCACTAATTTTAACAATACCTTGATCTATATTTTTATAACCACTGGTGATATTTGCGGAAGATTTTATTGAAATGAACAGAAATATCGATCTATCATCTTCATTGTGTGATATGGAGTGGAATTGAGTGTGAATCGGTCCGTGTATATTGTTTCAGTGTAAATGTAACTCTCCATCACAGAGGTTGAAGGAGACATGATCAGATGAGACTGACCCGTCGATTTGGTTTACCAGTGTCGGGACCAAAGCGGCGCTCAGATCAGAGGAAATCCAACAACATGTTTCGGAAGAGTGGTGTAAGTGTGTTGTGTTGTTTTTTTGGAAGAATACCCTACATTTACAGCAGCTTGGCAACAGGAGATTGTAGTATGTCGATCTCGGAGATGATAGTCTCGATCTCTATGTGAGCCATGGCATCATACAGTCCTGTTACAACTTGTAAATGTATTCGATTGCACTTGGATATGTAAGAGATGTGTATTGTTGGGAATCATTTGTTGAGATGTGTGACGAAGATGATTTGATTTTTTTTGGAATTAAAATTAGCCTCAAATTAAATTGTAAGATCAAGGATACATTTGTGAGATACCATGCATACCAATTTAGTAAAGAAGTAAAGGCTATTATGTGTTTACGTTCTCTGAAAAACTAATCAATCTAATGTTCTGACGACGATTTCATAGAATCATGATATTCGAAAAATTTCCATAGAGCTATATCTAATTAAAATTCTATACATATTTTAGAATAAGGAGTGACACGGGTTGATACATGAAACTCACATTTGATGTCTTCGGAAGTTGATTCGATTCCAGAGGTGTTATGGATTCCCTTGTTTTATGTGATTTTTGTCATTCTCTTGTGCTTGGATCCATGTCATCTTACTGTAGTTTTGATTTTGTTAATCTTTCTGGAACGGTTGTAACACATTGAGTTGAAAACTTTTTGTAAATCCTCCACTGGGTGATTCTCACATTTGATATCTGGATGCCTGTGGGATGATAGACCTTGGTATGAAACTGAACTCCCCATTGGGGTCAATTTAATGGATGAGTTGTCAATTCGACTGAATTTTGTGATATTGCAAGATATCTCTATTGTGGAAAAACTTAATAATTGGAATCGTAGAGCCCGGAAATTCTGTCTTTGGAGGTAATTCATTAGTTTCGATTGGGACTATGGAAATCTAATTCACGTCTCGATTTTATTTCGGAAGAAAATTGAATTTTTATTTATCATGTACATGATTTTATAAAACTTCGGAAAAGGTTTGTATTTTGATGTTTGGTTCTATTATCAATTTTAGAGAACATGGGAATCAATGTTTTGATAGATATTACTCACGTTTCCATTATTGTGTAGTAGAGGTCAATGTTCATGATGGTATTTTATAAGTTCTTCTTATATATCTACATAGGATTTTCTTGGACTTGATTTCCTCTTTGGCGTACGAATGTTCGTGACCGTGTAAAGGGCTATACTGTGGGCTGCTGAGAGAGCGCGTATCACCAATTGTCTTCTATTTTTCTGTTGACATGTTGTTTGATCTTACTCGTCGCCTATGTGTGTCTGTGCAGGCAGCGAGGAGAGAACTGCGGCTCCGGGAGAGAGCACGTATGCTTATGCGTCTTTTCCACTGGAACTGATTAGAATAAAGGCAAGTTCAGGAATTTTCTCAGAGTGGAAAATTTCGCAAATTTTTGGGAACATTTTCCGAAAAAAAAAAACAATTTTTTATATTTTCGATTTTTTAAAATCCCGTAAAAATTTCGAATTTCTATTTCTTTTATTTTCGTTTTCGAAGCCCTAACTATTCGAGGAAAAACGAGTAATTGAATTAATGATCGAATTACTCACCCTTCAGCCAATCTATAAATGTTGTGTGTCGACGATGATATTCTGCAAGCTCACCTCATTTTTCGTTGACTCTTCTTAGGATTGCTCAACCGCATAGAGTACGTGTGTTCGCGACGGGCTCCAGAGGATGACTGCGGGCCGTTGAGAGAGCGCGCATCACTCAGTATCCCCTCTCCTCTTCTGGTGTCATGACATGATCAGCGCGCGTCTGTGTCTGTGAAGGCGGGGAGGGGGAGAATGCGGCTTCAGTAAAGAGCGCGAATGCCTGAGCGTTTCTCTAACTGAATTGATAAGAATTAAGGCAAGTTCAGCATATGCCTCAGAGTGGGAAATTTTGGAAATTTTTGGGAAAATTTTTTGAAAAAAAATAATTTCTTTTATTTTTGTTTTTTCAAAATCCCGTAAAAATTTCGAATTTTTGCTTTTTATATCTTTGTTTTTGAAGCTTCGGACAAAATCTTAAAATTTTCTCAGTATATCTTCAATCTATTTAAATCACTAAAAATTCTTGACGTTTATGTTTTCACATTTCTAATGATTCAAGGAAAAACGTGTAATTAAATAAATGATAGAATTACTCACCCTTCAGACGTTCTATAGATGTTGATGTCCACGATGATATTCTGCAAGCTCATTCCATTTTATTCGACTCTTCTTATGATTGCCCACCTTCATAGAGTACGTGTGATCGCGACGGGCTCCAGAGGATGACTGAGGGCCTTTGAGAGAGCGCGCATCATTAAGTATCCCCGCTCTTTTTCGGTGTGACGTTGTCGTTTCTCGATGCGTGTGTCTGTGAGGCTATTTAGGGGAAAACTGCGGCTTCGGTCGAGAGCGCCTATGTTTGAGCGTCTCTTCCCCTGAAACTAATGAGAATGAACTCAAGCTCATGATGTGTCTCAGAGTGGAAAATTCCGAAAATTTTCGGGAAAATTTTTCGAAAAAAAATCGATTTTTTATATTTTTACTTTTTCGAAATCCCGTAAAAATTTCGAATTTTTTATTTCTTATCTCTTTGTTTTCGAAGCCCCGGACAAAATCTTGGAATGTTTCCATTAAATCTTTAATCTATTCAGATCATCAAAATTCTCGACGTTCACGATATTACAACTTTAACGATTTGAGGAAGAACGTGTGATTGAATTAATGATGCAATTACTCACCTTCTAGACGTTCTATGAATGTTGATGTCTACGATGGTATTCTGCGAGTGTATTCCATTTTATTCGACTTTTCTTATGATTGCCCCCCTTGATAGAGTACGTGTGATCGCGACGGGCTCTAGATGATGACTGAGGGCCGTTGAGACAGCGCGCATCATTAAGTATCCCTACTCTTTTTCGGTGTGACGTTGTCGCTTCTCGATGCGTGTGTGTCTGCGAGGGCAGCGAGGGGAAGATTGCGGCTCCGATAAGGAGCACGTATATCTGAGCGTCCCTTTCACTGAAACTGATGAGAATGGAAGCAAGTTCAGGAATTGTCTCATGGTGGGAAATTTCGGAAATTATTGGGAAAAATTTTCAAAAAAAAATCAATTTTTTATATTTCTAATTTTTATATTTCATATCTTTGTGTTCAAAGCCCCGGACGAAATCTTGAAATTTTTTCATTGTATCTTTCATCTATTTAGATCATCAAAACTCTCGACGTTTATGTTCTCGTAACTCTAACGATTCCAGGAAAAACAAGTAATTGAATAAATGATCGAATTACTCACCCTTCAGCCATTCTATAAATGTTGTGTGTCCACGATGATATTTTGCAAGTTCATCTCATTTTCCGTTGATTCTTCTTATGATTGCCCAACCGCATAGAGTACGTGTGTTCGCGACGGGTTCCAGAGGATGACTGCGGGCCGTTGAGAGAGCGCGCATCATTCAGTATCCCCTCTCCCCTTCTGGTGTCATGACATGATCGGCGCGCGTCTGTGTCTGTGAAGGCGGGGAGGGGGAGAATGCGGCTTTAGTAGAGAGCGCGAATGCCTGGGCAATTCTCTAACTGAAACTGATAAGAATCGAGGCAAGTTCAGAATGTGCCTCAGAGTGGGAAATTTTGGAAATTTTTGGGGAAATTCTTTGAAAAAAAAAAACACTTTTTTATATTTCTGTTTTCTCGAAGTCCCGAAAAATTTTCGAATATTCATTTTTTATATATTCGTTTTGTCGAAACCTCGGAAAAATTTTCAAATTTCATGTATCATATATTCAAATAATTTGAACTATTGAATTTTTTGACGGTAACGTTTTCTGAATTTTAACAATTTTGGAAAAAGTGAATTTCAAAATTTAGGTTGAAATTACTCACCTTCATGATGTCCTCTATGTATGTTGATCTCTTCGATGTCATCTTGCAAGCTGACTCTGTTCCGCGTCGACTTTTGTCATACCTGCTCGACCCCATAGAATACGCGTGTTTGCGCTGGGCACAAGAAGAAGACTGCGAACTGTTGAGAGAGCGCGCGATACTAAGTATCCCCTCTCCTCTTCTGGTGTCGTGATGCTTCTCGGCGCGTGTCTGTGTCTGTGAAGGCGGGGAGGGGGAGAATGCGGCTCCAGTAGAGAGCGCCAACGCCTGAGCGTTTCTCTAACTGAAACTGATGAGAATTAAAGCAAGTTCAGCATGTGCCTCAGAGTGGGAAATTTCGAAAATTTTTGGAAATATTTTTTGAAAAAAAAAACAATTTTTTATATTTTCGTTTTTTCAAAGTCCCGAAAAATTCTCGAATTTTCATTTTTTATATATTTGTTTTGTCGAAGCCCCGGAAAAAATTTTCATGCAATTTCCAAAAAATTTTTGAATTTTCATTCTCCACATTTTCTTTTTATTGAGGGTCCGGAAAAAATTCCGGATTTCTATCCAATATATTTTCGTTCTATATTGATTTCAGAAATAACGATTATTCAAATTATCCATGGAATTACTTACCCGTACGATGTGTTTCCTAGATGTCGATGTCAACGATAATATTCTGCAAGCTCACCTCATTATGTGTCAACTGTTCTTATACTCGCTCAACTTCTATGAGCACGTGTGTTCGCGACGGGCTTGAGAAGATGACTGCGGGCTGTTGAGAGAGCGCGCATCACTAAGAATTCCCTTTGCTTTTCTGGTGTCACGTTGTTTGATGCTTCTCGCGCACGTATGTGTTTTTGAAGGCAGCGAGGAGACGAATGTGGCTCTGGTAGAGAGCGCGTGTTGTTGAGCGTTCCTCTAAGTGAGACTAAGAAGAATGAAGGCAAGTTCAGGATGTGCTTCACGGTGGGAAATTTCGATAATTTCCGGAAAAATATTTTGAAAAATAAAATAATTTTTTATATTTTTGTTTTTTTAAAATCCCGAGAAATTTTTCAATTTTCATTTTTATATATTTTTTTTGTCGAAGCCCGGAAAAATTTCATCTCTTACATTTTCTTTTTTTCTGAAGGCTCGGAGAAAAATTTTTTTTTCTATTCATTATGTTCCTATTCTATTCGAATCATTCGAACACCTTCGACTTTCCTGTTCCCACAATTCTATCGATTTCAGAAAAACGAGTAATCAAATTATTGATGGAATTATTTGCGCTTACGATGTTTTCTTCAGATGTGAATGTCCACGATGATATTGTGCAGCTCACCTCTTTCTGCGTCGACTGTTCTTACACTCGCTAAACTTCAAAGAGTACGTGTATCCGCGATGGGCTCAAGCAGGTGACATTGGTGATATAGATCTTAGTACGAAGTAAGGCCCAGAATGAAAATTTTGAGTGTCACTTGTATTTTTATCCCTGTAACCAACTGAGTAATTAATTCACGTCCAATTGATGTGCATCTCTTTGGCCTACTAGAAATCACTTTATTTGAGCACAACGATATTTTACAACATCATATTTCTGAATTTCCGATAGAAAACTTCCGTATTTTTATAATTAAACACTAGCGTTATGTTTCGCGTTGCTCGGCCTGTAAAAGTCCCCGAGAAGCGTATCAGTTCACCAAAATGCTCTTTTAAATCAAATGAAAATATGTTCTGTACCATTTTCACATATCGAGTTATATAATGATAACTTTCATGGTCTTTATGAGTTCAGACCCATGTGAGAAACCGCCGCTTAACTGAATATATAAAATTTTTGAAAAACGTACTCTCATTTGATTTGGAAGAGCATTTTGGAAAACTAATACGCCTATCGGAAACATTTACAAGCCGAGCAACGCGAGGCATTACGCTAGTAGTGTATTAAGCAACAAGGGCGCCAACAGATATTTGCGCACGAGTCACCGCAACGAGTGTGCAAACGCCTCATTTACGCATAGTTTCATCGTTTACGCAGTGTGCAAATGGCTCATTTGCGCACTGCGTGAACGACGAAACTGTGCGCAAATGGAACGTTTGCACACGAGTTGCGGGGACGAGTGCGCAAATGTCGGCGCCCGAGTTGCTTACGATATTTTTTGTTATTTCTGTGAGCAAAAATGTAACCCGCCTCCTAAAACACATCAAAAAATTAGGGGATGCTGTGAGACTTGGGCGTCGTCTCGAGAGTTGACGGACTTTGTTCCTTTTTCGCATTGGCGTGTACGAACTTTCCGAGTCCTTTTTCCTTCTCAAATTTTCATTTGAACTACTTGGGATCCATGACGACTTTCTGAAAAATTTTGACAGTAGCGAGGAGTGACCGAAGCATCACCTACAACGAATGATCAATGCATCTCAAGCATCCAGAGGAACATGGCATGACGGGGTCACAGGAGGGCGGAGGAGGGGGTGCAGGGGCGGAGCCCCCCGACTGAAAAAAAATTCTGGCCGAGTCTACATAGACGCGCTCACCCGGAGCGCGCGCGCTCTCTCCGCTCGCGCTCTCCACCCAAACACCGGAGTAGGTATCAGAAATGGGATTTAAACATCTTTTGACGAGTGTTCCCCCTCAATTTGAGTATCAGCGTGAGTTTGTGAGATGAAAAACACCCAGTCTATTGCGTAAATCGACCAAAAAATTGATTTGCATCGAATAGAGATCGAAAAATGAGAAGCGTGGCTGTGTCTCGTATAAGCATCACCCAACTTTCCATCAGGTCTCCAACTTGCAACCCATTCAGCAATATTCAGCATCATCTCGGTTATACATTGGTATTTATTCCAGAAGCTGAATAATGAGCTAAAGTGTACGAAATCCTGATTCAGAACACCCGAGATGTCCCAAATTGACGGAGGAGTGACTCTTGTAATACAAATTTGATCTTTGGTGTACATGGAATAGTTCAATTCTTCTTAACCAGAATTCCGCACACCTTTGCTCATTTTGCAGTTTCTGGAAAAAGTCTGAATGCAAACCCGAAATAATGTTGAATATTGTTGAATGAGCCGCGAGTTAGATGCCTGAGAAGTTGGAGGTGGTGATATGAGGCACAACGATCAACATCCAAGTCTCTCACTTTTCGATCTCCATTCGATACAAATCAATTTTTTAGGCGATCGACGCGATATGCTGACCACTTTTTATGTCACAAACCCGTGCTGATACTCTAATTGAGAGGGAACACTCGTTAAAAGATTTTCAAATCTCATTTTCGGTACCTATAATCCGGTGTTTGGGGGGAGAGTGCAAGCAGAGAGAGCGTGCGCGCCCCGAGTGAGCGCGTCTATGTAGACTCGGCCTCTGAGAAATGTATCAGAAAAAACTCTGTCGCCCATATAGTATGTTACCACGTTGCTCAAAACTGTCACTGGTGCTCGAAAGATCGAAGTTAGATATCCTTCACAATTATGTATGATGATGATATATAGATAGATGATGGTATAGAGTGATCAGAAAACAACTCAAGTCCAGTGCGCGAACGAAATTTGCACAGTGCGCAAATGCCTCATTTGCACACTGTTCTTCGTTTACGCAGTGCGCAAACGAGTATTTGCGCACTGCGTGAAAAAATATTTGCACACAGTTGTGTCGGAATAATGTGCAAATTCGCTATTTGCGCACGCACACTTGCGTCTAAATGGCCATTTTTGCGCACAGAATAACAAAAATCATAATTCAATCATACAGTTATTGTTTCACCGAGAGCCGAGCGAAGGAGAGGACATTTTCGAGGTAAGAGAGAGGAAGATAGAAAGCACACTTCAGCGAGACGGACCCGCGCGGGTTATAGTTGCAGCAACAGCCGTGTTCCTGCCCGCGCTCCATTTCATCATCACCACGCCGCACAGTGGGAGAAAAAGTTGCAAGTTGGCAGACTTATGCTTCCCCACTAAACAAGCGATATCGAGACTTTGCAAGTGATCAAATTGTAGGTTTTTCCATGCATGAGATGAATCCGTTCCCTTCGAGGGTCGTCTTGGTTTCGTATGGTGGTGGCATTCATCAAAACGCGGAAATCAACTGAAAAACACAGTATTAGTGGTTCAACTGGGAGGGAAAGCGATTTGAGACCTTTTTCATGAGGAACAAAACTGTTGCCTCCCTGAGAAAGATTTTTTAAATGTCTGGATCTTCCAAAAATCCACATTTTTTGAGTTTTTTGTAGTTCTGGGGCCTTTTTTGGGAGAATTTCGAGATTCTGACCGTGACATTCGAAGGAGCACAGAATTTTGAGCTCTACAACAGTCAAACAGAGAGGTAGCCCGAAAATTGCACAGGAGTCAAAAGGACTCCCCCCCCCCCCGAAACTTGAAGGGTGAGCAATTTGCGGCATTCCTCATGGAGAACAAAGTTGTTGCATTTTTCAAGACACATTCTTCGGGTGCTTGGGTTTTTAGAAAAACCCAATTTATTCAGGTTCTTGTGGTTTTTGGCACGGTGCGCTTGAAGCGTGAAAAAGTTACGTAGAGCTGTCAAACAAATCTGGAAATGGGGTCTTCTCCGTCTCGATCTCATAAAAGAGACTTTTTTCAGAGAAATCGGATCAGCTAATCTGACAAAGTAATCGATGATTCGAGTACTCCCTCATTTTGACGTGGAAATTGAAATCGTCATGGTGTCTGCTTCGAGTTCTTGGGACTTTTGAACATTGTTGGGGATTTTCTACATGATATCCATTAAGCTCATATTTGAAACTCAAGATCAGTAGATTTCGGTAAATCTCAATCGAATCGTTACCCCAAACTCTCGATCGAACAAACTGAGCAGCTCATAGGGGATTCAGACCGCTCATGACACTGAGGAACAAAATTTGAGGGCGGATTTCTTCTCTAGGATTACCAAGAACGTAATTTTCCCTTGTATCCTTTACAGTGGAATCTGAATCCAACCTTTGATCCGCCCCTGCATCGCAGAATTGTTTCTACAACGCAAAAACTGATTTTCGAAGAGAAAACGGTGTTCTTAGCGTTTTTTCGCCGATTTCATCATCTGATTGCTGTGATAACGCCCGCTTGCAGTGGGTCGAGGAAGACTATTCTATATATGGATTTCGACCCACTGGATACAATTGCAGTGTTTTTGGACGTCTGGCGTCCAAAACGAGTGACAAGCTGATTTTATCGAGTTGCTAACATACCAATTCGACTGATTTCGCAACGAACTTTTGAATGCTCACATAATCTTTTAGAGACATCCTTTCTGAGCTTACGAGCGCGTATTTCTCTCTTTCCTGTATATCCGTCGAGGAGCAGTCATTTGCGATAGCCCTAAGCCAGTGTGAAGTCCCGAAGACCTATCCTTTGGTGTTATCAATCAAACTCCGATGTGTCATCAAGATACAATCGATCATTTTTACATCCTTTTCCATTCTAAATTTACAAGGGCACTCCAATGATTCTCACACTACCAGTTAAAACTCCGATCTCTTCTGTGAAATTTACCTCCAATTCTGTGAGTTGAATGACTAGGCTTTAGTTGACGTAATAAGAAGTCATTAAGTCTCATCTTGAAAATGTTTCCCCGTACTTCGATTTTGGCATATTCCTCTTTTTCCTTCCATGAATTACGATTTTTCGAGTCTCAGCTTATCGAAGATTTGTGAGAGGATCTCTCGAGATATTCAAGTTTGGGGCACATAAGTGTTTCAGTATGAAAATTACGAGATCCAGAAGCACAAGTCTAGAACTCTTCGCTTCATGTTACTCCCAGTCCAAGCCACAAAATTCCCTTGAATGAGAGAATTTCCACAAAAATAAGCATGTATATCGAAGAATGCGAGAAAAATTGAATGTTTCCGGCATACTCCAACCGTTCCTTATTTCCATGTTCAAGTTATAGATGATAGACAACGGAAATGACGATTACATACCCCGCTGTGGTTCTAGCGTACCACAGCGGGGTATGTAACTTTGCAGGGATGTTTCTGATGATCGAAAGTTGTGATTTTTCTTCTAGTGGGAGATAAACATCGATGTACAGAGACGTGACAAGCGTTGGACGGTCTGTCACTCCGTTTCGATAAGGAATCATTATCCCTGTTCTTAAGCTCATACACTTTTTAGCGCATTCTAGAGGGACTCCGCGATGAACTCATTGTCTTACCCACGCAAAAACGAAGAAATCGACCTATTGCACATCTATGTTTATCAATGGGGAATTCAAGGAATTGCGTTCAACCGGAATGGAATTAGTGTTACTCGTGATGTATTTACACCGTTCTCGGCGGTGTACACTTGCTGTAATCAACGGACGGACTCCTAAATACCGAGAAATAGTAGGTCATTGTATCAGAAAACCATATCTACTTCGCTACGCTCAGACTCTGGCGCGTTTGAGAGTGCCATCTGTTTGAATGGGGACAATTGACAATTTCATATAAACGAAATCGTCTCGAAATGTTCTATCAAATCTTTCTAAGGGTTTAGGGACATTCCGGATCGGTATAAAAATGACTAGGATCGTATTTAATGTTTGTTTTTGTCACTCTCCGCGAAGAAAAATTTTTCCCGAGACACTTCAATATTTAGTGTATTTTTGCCACCTTTCAATAGATCACAAGCCTCCATCATTACAATTGTGCAATTCTCATCACGCATTCTGAAAGTTAAGACTCTCTCATGACCATTCAAGTATTCTAAGAGATCCCCCAACGCTTACCCAAACAATGAAAATTCAGAAACGAATTTTCCAAAAGTACTCGCTCAAGACTTTGTTCTGTAAGTCGTTTAGTAGTTTTTTTCAGATGACCCACATGGAAGATTATGTTTTCGGAGCCTTCAAAGGAGGGGTATAAGAAATTTCAGACATGTACACAGCTTTCTCCTATAATTTCACTTTCAGAGGCCAAAAGTCAAAAGTTTCTGGGATTTCCTCATATACCGGAAACAGACGAGAAAAACGTACTAAAATTCGTTTTTTGCGAAAAAAGTGAGTTTCGACTCGCTGGGTGTCTCTGTACCTCATGAATCTGGATTTGGTGCAAAATGTTACATTGAACTATGTATCCTCGATTGTTGGTTAGACCCAAAACACTCCCTCATACGAGCTCGAACATCAGGACGAGAAAGTCGTGAAAAACGTAATTTTTGAGTCGGAATTCGAAACTTGATGCTCTGCACGGCACTATTCAGTCACTTCTAGGGGTCTAACAATTTCTTCCCCATGGTTTTTTGCCATATAAAAGACATCCGGAGGGGGGGGGAAGGATCGGCAGAGTTTTGGAAATAAGAGACACCTTAGTATACATCAATGCGCGATTACGCTCCTGAAACTTGGAAAAAGATGGCACTAAACGGACCCTCCTTGCTCTTATCCTCACTTTGGGGGGCGGGGGGGGGGGGTGGTTGAATGTGGATTTTCTGGTGGATTCATTTCCGAGATTCCTAAAATTTTCAAGGAGAACGTTTGTCCTTGGAATGATCGGAAATTCACATCAGTGAACGACTAATGAGAATATAAGAAACAATCACTAAACGCAATTCTCAGATGTCTGAAAGAATCACGATCGATACATTCTCTTGCCCATGATATCCAATTGTAAGATACAATTTTGTCTCATATCACCAACTTCTATAACCTTCCGGGTAACGCTTGTCCATAACTTCAATACGTCGCATGGCTTCCCTAATTGTTGAGTAAGATTCTTTAATTTGAAACAAGCGGTTTTCGAAATAAAACCATGGAAATGTTGTGTCCACTTCTCATCATATAGATAAGGCTGCAAGGCTCTGCACTACAGTCAAATATATTTCTGGTGAACTAGTCTATGATAAGTACAGTTTCCGCTGGGAAAGTCAATGTAAAGAGTTGTGAACTCACGGTCATCTTTCGCGCGTTCTCTGTCGACGCACTCACTTTTATTCTTCTGTTCCTTTCGATACAAATCACTTCTTGGGAGTATTGAGATGGATAGGCTCTGCTTAGTTAAAATCAGACGTAATTGAATTTATTCTGAAGGGTTTAAAACAAACTCCGAAGTAGACTGAAGTACCTTAGAGGTCATTGCCACTCGCCAGAGGCATCTGTTGGATAGTAGGGAATGAATGAGCAAATGCAGTTTCTGATTTGAACACATGTAATTAAGGAACGACTTTGATGGCTCCTGTCGGAACCAAAGATCTCATTCTTCAGCGCCCAACGAAAGAATTCCCACATGTACTAGTTGAAACCCAAGTTTCCCGAACCTAAGTGTATCGATATAGAAAAATGCCGCTTTTGGACTGCCCTTCTATACATACATATCAACTATTATCTGATCATATCGATCAAGGAGAGTCTACGTGTGCCCACTGTTCGTGGGGAGAGGTCCATTCTCGCACAATTGAGTGCCTGGACTTGACGCGAGTAGCAAATTGTGTTAGTAGATCTTAGGTTCTCGTGAATGAATGTGATTTTTAGTGAAGTCATGCAAAATCTACAAATCACTTGCTAGATAGACAACCAAACTCCATACTCCTCATTCCATCATTCTAACCTCAAGGGCAGGAATTCAGTTCCCGAACACAAACGATAGCGTGAGATTGTATATGAGATTTATTAGCATATGTTGAATTCACATTCACTTACTTCGATTCATCATTCAATCGTTCTTTGGCCCTTATTGTCGGTTTTAGTAGGGTGAGTTATACCGGTTCAGCCCCCATTAAGGGTAGTTTTCACTAGGTATATATAAGGTAATAAATAAGGGTGGGAACTACCCTTACCTAGGAGATGATGCACCCCAAACAGGGCGTCATCCTCGCCAACCTGGGCAAGTATTGCGCCATAATTAGTAATAATTACCTTGTTTAGTTAGCTATATGCATAGTTCACCTAACTATATATGAACACTATGCATATAGCTATATATGCGCGCAAGCATATAGCCATGCGCGCACGTGTATAGCTATGCGCCTGGCTCATCAATCTCGTCCCTCTCTCTCGCTACGGTCCTCCTCTGCATCGCATACCTATCCAATCGGGCCCCTCTCGATCGTAACGGTCCCTCCCAGATCTTCGCAGCCCTCATGCCGTAGCAAGATCTCGAGAGGTGCTGCCACCAGCCTTTGCTCGCACCAACCTTTGGCTATGTTTGCCGTCGGACGATGATTGAATCCCGTTACTCTTTTCCCGTCGCATGATGATCTGCTGCGACTCTTTTATTGCAGTTTGATGCAAGCTTTTACGGATTTTCTTACATGAAATCAAGCTGCAGCGAAGCTGCAGCTTGATGCCTTTTTGTTGCGGCTTTTACATGAAATCAAGCTGCAGCTTTGCTGCAGCCTGATGTATATTGAATAAAACGATGATGACATATTTTTGATGTGCCTCTTTTACAAGTTGCAGCTTCGCTGCAGGAATTTTTGAAACCGGTTTCTTCACTTGAAGGTCTCAGAGACGAAATCTCGGAGATCCTTGGCTGGAATTTTACCGTAGTAAAGTCATCCTCAGTTTCGATTTCGTTGAAAATCAAGTCGCTCTTGATTTCGTTAAGCTTATATCGGTCGTTGAAATTGATTGCTCGAGACAAACGACTCGCTCAAGCATTTGAAAATCTAGTGTTTATCCTCGCAGTCTTCTAGCATCTGTTTTCAAAAATTATGGACATAATCACCCACTCAGATAAATAAAATCTCAATGACTCTTTTTACTTTTTCAAAATTAAAGTTCATTCTCATATTGTTGTCTTGTCATTTCAGGACAAGCACAGATTCTGTGTAATTTATGGAGATTAAGAATGTTGTACGGTAATATGCCAAATTATGACATACAACCTCCTGTCGTACGTCATAATTTATTAATTGAAAGAGTGCTTCATAGTAGGCACTTCCATACGTTCACATTTTTATTCAAAGTAAGGCGCGAGGTTGATCGGGAAATGATGTTTAGGAGGAATGCACGGATATACCGTGATTCACCGGCAAACATCGATCCTCTGTATCACGGAGATATCAACGTGGTTGAAGAGTATTTGTTCTTGGAAGCCGATTTCCAAGAATTCTGTTTTATAATCAATAATTTTATGCTAGATAATCTTACGCTTGTGCATCAATCATCTTGATTTTCAAGACTTTATTTCCTGTAAAATGGGAAAGGTTAAGAATAACAAAACATATAATGAATTTCACGTTCATTGTATAGATATAACTAAATATACGCACGAATTTATTAGAATCATTACATTTTTTTCATCATTTCCTATCTTTTAATACTACAACTTGTACATTTTCAAGATATGACCGATATATATGTAGAAATTTAATAATTTCTCCAACATCGCCTCGAAAATAATGTGATATTGAATAAGATGAATCAAACTCACATTTATCTGTATCAACTACCCACGTACTAGTGAGGTAATCTAAGAACATCGGGAATAGGCAATTACTCTCAAAGGTGATAGAAAGAATAATAGTTTTATCCATTTTTCTTTCGATTTCTTGAAATGTTTCCAGAGCTTTGAGATGTTCTTCGTTCGACTCGGTGAGGACTGATTTAATTGCTCTCAATTGTTCTGGAATGAAAGATTTAATTTGTATTGAACCTTATTTCCGGTAGATTTAATTTTAATTGTACGATTTGCGGGTTCTTTATGATATGAAAATTTTCGAATAATTCTTTTAAGACATCGCCTATATCTCCTCTTATCAAATAATCGCAAGAAATTGATGGATTATAATTGCATTTTGATGTATCAACTATCCAAATACTATCTTTTAATTTTTGAAAGGTGGTATTTTTACAATTACGCTTAATATTAAAGACAATTGAATATATGAAAATGTGCTCGATTTCCCAACGCATTAAACAATAAGTGTAATAAAATTCATGATATCCAATCAACTCCTCGATCATTTGTTTTTGACCTGTTGGAAATTAACAATAGTTATTCTAGGACGAAGAAACACCAATTGAGGATTGACTATACATTTTTTATATTTTTCTAGAAACCTCAACATTTGAAATACGTCTCCTCTCTTATAACAATCTTTCGAAATCAATTTATTATATTCACATAAATTGAGATCGATTTCATATTTACTCTTCTTGAATTTGTTAAATTTTTTATTAACTTTTACAGTTCTTTTCATATTGAAAATTACAGAGTGAATATGAGTGAATTTAACTTTTACATTACAGATAAATTCTAAAATTCTATTGTAATCCCCACGTTGTAGCTTCGCTCTTAAAATCTCCCTTTCACCTGTCAAAGATTTTTCAGTCTCAATCTAACGAATTGTACATTTAAGATACATGGCATATCTTGATCGAGTATACTGACTATGTGATGAATATTCCCTATAGCATAGTACTCTGCGGTTAAATTTGGATTATAGTTTGAATCAGTCGGGTCTACTTCCCAACAACTATTCTTTAATTCAGTTAGAGTATGAGTATGCCAAGCCCATGGATGTTTAGTAAAAATCATTGTTAATATCTGACTATAGTCATAGAGCGATTTGTTTTGCTCATATTCAGCGAATACATCTTCTAGCTCGAATTTACTGTGGGAGAAAAACAGTTCAATATAATCCACGATACGTTGCACAACTCTCATTTGCTCTGAAACAATTTACGTTCGTTTTAGTTCCACAATTTGAATAAAAGTCATGCAATGATAAATCTTTTCTAACATTTCAAAAATTTGTTTCAGAGATCCACGATAATAGAAAGTAGAAGCAAACTTGGGTTTAAATAGACAACTTTCATCTATAGTCCATCCACTGTTCCTTAACATCTTAAAATCATAATTTTTTGAGGTCCAATAGTAGTTTGTTCCAAAAACTAGAGGAAATATTACTCTATCATCCGAAAATCGTTCAAAACGTTTGAATTCTTTGTAGACGATTGTGCGACTGCCCCGTTTTTCATCATAGTCCATTAGAATGCTCAGCAATCTCACTAGAATTAGCATTTGCTCTGGAAGGATATTTGATTCTTAAATCTACAAATTGAGCATACTCAAAACAAAAACCGTGAGATGTAATGAATATGAATATTTGATGAGCGTTGCCGATGAAAAAATATGGACAAGGCAAGCTTGCTACATATTTTCTAGTGAAATCAATTTCATAGTTGCTAAAAACTAATAGTTTCCTTTCGAAATAAGAAGGCGAATAAAACACATTTGTCTCATATAACAGGTGAAAGGTGCACGAGTCATCAAAGTCTGACTGGTTCGTAAGGTAATCGTGGAAGGCTTCATAATAACTCATTCTTTCGTCGCTATATAGTCTTAGATTTGAAAGGCATCCCTCCAATACTGAGCGCTGGACTAGAAGAATTATTTGTTTTTTCTCATTCTGATGTGCACAAGAAACATCTCTTTAATCATATATTTCAATTCATGAATAAAATGCACCATCTCACAAATATTCCCCTTTTTAAAATACATCGTGTCGAGATTTGGTCTAAACATTATTTTCTGATAATCTATCTCATATGGACTATCTATTAGCTTCTTAGAATAATTCGTTCTTTCATAATAGAAATTAGATGTTGTAAAAACTATGCTAAAATCATAAGACAAGTCTAAATGGGGTTCGATCATGAGAAATAGATTGAAAGCTGCTAAGTAGTCTCTCTGCTTTTTGACTCGCACTGCCTCTAAGATCTCTAAATGCTCTGTAAGAGGCACATGCAATCAACTATAGGAAATAGTTTGGAAAACATGTGACTACTTACCCTCGTAACCGGTTCCAAAAACCATTCTTAAGTTGTATTGCGCCTTGGTTTATACTGTTAGACCTGCACTAAATCAGCTCTCAGACTTTTAACAAATTCACACGGAAATATACAGCGGATAGAGACAACAGCGATAGACTGATCAGATGTTAGAATTTGCGCTCTTTTATAATAGATACCACCGATCAAATTTGGGCATAGCTGACATCGTTTGAAGATGGAAGGTGTAGCTACCATCGTTTGAAGGTTTCCTTGTTGTACACCTTCAAAATTAAATGATGACACAATTGAATTCTATAGCATGCTTTTATTGAATATAGATATACATGATGATATCATATGACTACGATAATTACGTGAATGCCACGGACTACAGCGTAAATGTTAAATTCAAGCGTGGGTTTTGAGCATAAATTATTCCATTCGCACGCGAGCGCGAATGTTCTGGTCCAGACGGTTAATCTTCGAATTAACATTTTCGATGCTTGCATGATTCTGCTGAATTTTCCGCTCAAGTTGCTCTTCCACAGCTCCGGCTCTCTCCTGCTTCTGCCTGAGATGTTCTAGCATCTGTCTATATTCTTCCATCCTTTCACCGAAATCCTGAACTACATTTTTCATCTCTTCATATCCAATCATCAATTCTTCCTTCATCTCAACGATCTTATTATTGGTCTCTCCTTGACGATCAAGTATACTATCAGCTAGCGACGAAGATTCCATAAATTTCAAATCATAATGCTCGCTATTCTTCTCAACACGCTCGGATAAATTGTAGTGAGATTTTTTCAATCCAATCAGCTCGGTAGTCAAATGACCTGCTACAACCGAATGCACATCATTAATCTCTTTGTGAATAAAGTCTTTGAGGTTAACAAAATCATTGTTGATTTTCAAGTATACGTCTTTCAAATTTGTGATAGATTTTATCATATCCCTGATGCTATCCATCATATCAGCATTCGATTCATCGATTCTACCAAACTTTTCCTCGGAAACTGCGGAATAATCCATGAATACCTTGGTCAAATTGATCACTTGACTTTTGAAATGGAGATTATCTCCTTGGCTTTGAACCAAACTTTTCTTAGCATCAGTGAATAACATTTCATTCTTCTTGAACTTGGTCTCAAAATCCTCCATGTTTTCCTCACGTAATTCTTCCCGACGCTCGAGAGCTAGAATTTTTTGATTCATATTCGTGATAAAGGCACGGATTTCCGATTTCACAGTATCAAAATTATCATTCATTTTTCGAGTGTTCCTGACTACTTCATTCTTCACGTGGAACATATTCAAGTCTACAGCGTGGAATGTTGCAGCTAGCTCTTCCATCAGCTTTGTCTCATTTTTATCCATATTTTCCATCATAAACTTAGTTCCTGTTTCATCCAGTGAGAGAATGGTCTTGTCAATCTCATCATTTTCCTCCACAGAAATAGAGTCTCCTATACACATTGCATATAATTAAGACGTAATTCACCACACGAGCTTGCATAATTAATTATCACACATACCGACTACTGCATTGAGCACCTTTTCACGTTCTCCCGAGGCACTGGCTTGCGGTACAGCTGACCCTCCTCCAGACTTTGCTCCCAAATCAAGAGTCAAATCCTGATCCTGATTGTTCTTAGTTCTAGATAGATTCGAAGTAGACGACGATAATCTTGAGGTTTCATCCTCGAGAACCTTAGACGAGCTTTTCTCCATTTTCACACAACTGTTCTCTTCAAACTGTAGAGACGTGATGATTCGAACGCGAATCAAATTTCTTATTCATAGGATGAACCCAGCTTCTCTGAGCTCCTCAATTAGAGAAATTACTTCATTCCTACGTGACTCATTCCCAGCTTGCATAGAACGTAAACAGAGATCTAAGCGTGAGCAAATCTCATTGACATCATCCCACCAAACGTATTCAACTCCTGTTTTTTGCCCGTTGCAGAGTCCAAGTATCGTTGTCTATGCTTTTCACGAGTTTTCGCAGCCCTGAGCCTATTTGATTTTTGAAGAGTGGACCAATAACGTTCTTATATTTTTCACTTTTTGAACTAATAATCCGTTTATTGGGATCATGATCTCGTCTATGAGCATTGGTCCACTCCAAAATTTTCTTGTACCTGTTCAAATCATGCAATCTATAGTTTTGAGGATTCGCCTTAAAGATTAATTCATAGATTCCAATCGTTGGCTGAACAACATGGTCGCGTCCTAAGAGCAGAACGTCATTATTTTTATCAAAATCGAGCCTTAAGGAGCCTAACATTAATTGATTATCTTGATAATATGGGCTATAGGTCGAATCTGAACCTTTGTTTTGCTTAATAAAATCCGAGAGATAACGAAGCGACAAAGCACCCAGATTTTTATGAAGAAAATCTTGAAAGTTGGTCCATTCTCGTGGATTTTCAACGATCCGTTGAATCGATTTTTCGAGAGATGGTTCATCGTCCACGATGTTTGACTCATCATTATCGGTAGAGTATACCTCTTCGACATATTGTCGGCTGCGGGTTTTGTTCGGGTGCAGAAAAGAAGAAGACGCAGGCGTGGGCAGAGATATGCTCGCGTTGAGACGCTCTTCGTTGAAACTTGAACACCTTGGGATGTCTATGATCCTGCGATCTTCTTCTACACTACCTTCATCGCTGTCGTTTTCCATTGGCTCATCGATTAGCTCATTTTTCAGTTTTCCATCATCGATTATTATTCTTTCTTGTTGGCTAACTAACTTCTCCAAAGGCTGAACTATAGGCTGAAGATTCTCGATTGCTCCATCACGAAGAGCTGATTTTGCAATTTTCAGAGCGCTACTTTTTTTGCAAATTGCCGACGAGGCCTTGGCTATTTGCTTCGCGATCTCAGTTTTTTCTTTCTTCTTCTTCTCAATCTCAGTTTTTCCTCCTTTTTTTTGAAGCACTCTCTTCACTGGCTTCGCCTTTGATCTCACCATTTTGACGCTTACCGTCAGACTGATCGAATGTTATGAATGTATCATAATTTCGTCTGTATCTGCCTTTATTTCTCGGAGACGTTTTATCAATCACACAGAAATCATACTTACCGGCTGACCAACAAGCTGAGCACATGGATTTGAATTCTTCCCAAGTCATATCGGAATTAACGTGGGAATGGTATATCACTCGGAGAGTTGTATCATCAACACTAAAAATAACTAAAAAGTTCAAATTATCACGGCATAGTAATTTTGGAGCACTCGTGTAGGATTGAGTGAGGAAAAATATGTCCAATCCAAAATGTCTAGACATGCAAAAATGAGGTAGTAATAAGTGATAATTTTGATGAGCAACGTCGTCAAAAATAAGCAGCGAATTCGGCTTTGCATCTTTCGGATCAATTATCTCCTCACTGTTTGTCGATTCGTAGGAATTCATATCCTCTAGCTCATTCATAACAGCCTTCAACAGACGATATTTCGCTTGATCCAAGCTCTTGGAAAATAGATATATATTCTCGAATGCTGAACCATTTGGCGCGAATATTAACGATAGCAAAGCATTCGTTTTTCCGCAAGCACTCGGACCGATGAATAATGCGCGTAGGTTGCACGGCAGTAGTTTACCATGCTTGCTCATGGTCTCTCCTCCTGAGCAATTATCCAGGTTTAGCACGGCTATCCCCTCCTTTTGCTTGACGAATCTCATCTTGACTACTGAATTTTTTGATGGGATCAGCATATAAATATGGTATTTTTAATTATAAGATTAGTTTCCAATGCAGAGAGGGAGAGGCTTCGTTAATACGTTAATAAACAAGATTCCAATTGAGGCACATCTTCCTGGATATCGTTTCTGTGGACCAGGGACTCGGTTGAAAGAAAGGCTAGAACGAGGTGACCAGCCCAAGAATAGGCTAGATTCCGCCTGTCTCACCCACGATATCGAGTATTCGCTGAATCAAGATCTTGGAAAATGACACGAGGCCGACGCTCGACTACAAGCTGCGGCTGAATCGCTCTCCCACGCAAACGACTCATCTTTTTCAGAACGACTCGCAGCCAGAGCAGTGGGTAAAATCATGAAAATCAAACGTAAACTTGGTATGGGCATGAGGAAGAGGAAACGAACAGTTCGCGGTAAAAAAAAAAAGAGAGAGTTGATTTTGGCTTGAAGGGGTGGCTTTTTACCAGCCTTGCCAACGATTGCTGCGTTGTCTGCACTTGCTACTGGAGCAGCTAATGTTATGAAGAGTGTTCCCGAGATGAGGACGAATAGGAAGCGTTTAGAAGAGTTATCTCGTCATCATAGAGCCCTCGAGAAAGGTGGAAAAGGAATTTATTTGAATCCTTATAGGAATAAGATGGGCTCAGGCCTTAAGAAAAAAAAGCCCAAACGTCGTCGAGTGTGGAAAGACTTGGTATGAGCGGGCGAGACATTATGAGGGCTGCGAGGAATATAAAATATTTTAGTGTCTTTGCTCGAGATACTCTACCCGACTCTCCCTGGCTTCGTGAAAGTGGCGTGCTTAACTTAGCTAATTTGCTTGATAAAGGCACTCATTGGTGCGCTTGGCGCAAACAGGGTAACGTGGTTAGATATTTCGATTCTTTTGGTGCTTTGAGCCCACCACCAGAATTAAACAAATATTTCCGTAACAGTTCTCCAGATTGTCGAATCACATATAATCGTATACCCAGGCAAACGTATAATCAAACAAATTGCGGGCAACTTTGCTTACAATTTTTGAGAAGTATAAAATGAGACTCGCATCGATTTTTCATTCAGTCATGTCTAAAACTTATTCTATATCAGGTGTTGAACCTAACCTCACCACTAGCGTAACGCCGAACGTAGATGCTAGCAGTAAAAGCTACGAGCTTGCATTAACCAATTTTACAACGGTGAATTCAATTAGTAACGTCAATTCGAATAATAATCGATTTCATTTTGATAATCAGATACATATTATACCACAAGGATCTTATGAGCAAGAGGATTTACAAGATACACTACGGAAAGTTGTGAGTGATTATCATACAACGGTGAAAAAAAAGACTTTGAAAGCTGAAGAATATCCATTCACGCTTAGGGCCAACAAAGTAACTCTGAGCGTGGAGTTGTATTCCTACTACGACGTAGATTTTTCTCAGCCTCACAGCATAGGATCTGTTCTAGGATTTTCCAGCGATAAAAAAGCTGGGTCAATTTTGAAAGCTAACCATTGGCATACATCTAGCGAACTTGTTAAGATCAAGAATATATCAGTGATTAGACTGATCTGTGACATCATCTCTGGCTCATATCTAAACGGAGTCGAGAGTCATTCGCTTTTCGAATTTCCACTACTTGTCCCAACAGGATATTCCATTGACATTGTGCCATCGGATAGAATATATTACCCCGTTCACGTGCATACAATTGATCACATTAGTGTAAGTATTCAAGATCAAGACGGAAAACCAGTGGATTTCGAAGGAGAGCCAATAAATTTACAAGTTCATCTTCGAGAACAGCGGCAATGATCGTATATAATAATAGAGGTTGCACAAGAACAACAGTCATTCGCCACCCACCTTCAGACAAAGCTACATCGGACAAGCCCAGGATTCCGCTGACTCCTGCAAACGTGAGATTTCTACGTTCATTGGGATTCAAAGTGCGAAAAAATGGAGGAAGCTCTTGATATTTTCGACGACCCACAAGTCGATGAGCGGATTGTTAAGAAAGATGTGAGATTTTTCAATCCATATACTCCTCATAGCTATAACGAGAGCGATGAGATCAGAATTGCTATTCAATCACAAGATATGTTTGTTTTACCGAGTGAGAGCTATTTACATATCAGTGGGAAGATTAATTATGACAAAGATGCTAGCATCACGTGCGTGAATAATTTTGTCCTATTTCTATTCTCAGAAATACATTATTTATTGAATGGCTTTTGTATAGATACTTGCAAGCATGTTGGGCTCACGACTACTCTTAAAAGTTATTTATCGGTTTCGCGGAGCGAAGAAAAATCTCTGACTCACGCTTGCTAGAACCTTGGTGATTATAATGTAGATGAAACCAATTATGCTTTCAACTTTTGTATTCCATTGAAGAGAATCTTTGGTTTTTGCGAAGATTTCAAAAAGATGGTGATTCACTCGAAACAAGAGTTGATTCTCATTCGATCAAAGACGGATCACGATGCCGTAATCGTGGTGCATGCTGACTGCGAACCGGAAATTACCATCTCGAATATTACGTGGTGCATGCCCTTTATCACTCTGAATGATTTGAATAAGCTTCATGTATTGAAGGCGGTGGATCGAAATATTTTTCTTACTATAGTTTTCCGGAGCTGGTCGATTCAAGAGGTACCGTTGCTTCAAGAAACAGATAATCATGTTTGGTCTGTGAGAAGCTCCAACAACTTGGAAAAACCTCGATTCATTATATTAGCATTCCAGACTAACAGGAAACAGAATAAAAAGCTTGCTTCTACAATATTTGACCATTGCAAGCTCACAAGTTTCAAAGTTTATTTGAATTCCGAGCAATATCCGAGGGAAAATTATTCCATAGATTTTGTTGCAAATAAACAAGTCTCTCTTCTCTATCACATGTTTGCATCGTTTAGTAAATCTTACTATAATACTCCAGAAAGCCAAGTTGCTCTTTCTCTCACCGATTTTGTCAAGCTCGTACCAGTCGTTGTAATTGATTGCTCGAGACAGAACGATTCGCTCAAGCATTCCTCAATAGATTTGCGTATAGAATTCCAAACGAAAGAAAATATGCCGAAGAATACATCGGCTTACTGCTTAATAATGCATGATAGTATTGTAAGGTATAATCCGTTAACCAATATCACTCACAAGCTGGTATAAATGTAGGAACTCGGGATGCCAACATATACGAGAAACCATATTTTCATCGACTTGCAAGGATTCAGCATTGGAGTGGAAAAATATTTCATTCCAAAGGAAATCGCGGTTTTTAATCTGGAAACAAGGTCAAAAGAATGCTATCTCGTGAAGCCCCCTTTTCCATACATGGAACTCGATTGGAGAGATGGGAGACATGCGAGATAGATGTATAACAACATACATGGAATTAAATGGAGCTTTGGAAATGTATCTTGGATTCAGAGAAAATGGACCGCCCGTCGTATCGATGATGAGAGCAACAACGGAGAGGCGACATTTGTCTACGTGAATTCGGATGAAAAAAAAAATGGGCGAAAGAATTTTTACCAGGATATCTTGTTCATAATCCGAATTACCATTTGATTAACATTTACGATGAATACGATTGCACCTCGAATGATTATTGGTCCAAGGATTACGAATATTCAGAATGTGACCATCACGACAATGACTCATTCCGATGTGCTTTGAGAACCGTAGAATATCTTTCGTATGTTGTATGCAAAGATCATTAATAAAATGTTATGAAAATTGATGGAATTTCATCACCCCCCCCCCCGTCTCCTCTTATACATATAAATTGCTTGTAATTATCAAAATTTGCTCAGTCTTGAATATCGATACGTTCGGTAGGTCCATTGGCACCGAATTTTCTCACAAAAGAGCAATTGCTCAGATTAATCTCAAACAAAGAGCTCTGGAAAGAACCTTGAAATCTATTGAAGAAAACTTAAAAGAAAGCCTGGAAAAACAAGCAAAAACTATTTTTCAAACTATTTTTCGAATCAACGATTGTTTCAAACAGTTGGACAAAGTCGAAGACAGAGTAAGTACACTGGAAGAAAATATGCATGCTGTAAGTTTAGTCGAGCTCCACAAACGTCTAGGGAGAGTTGAAACCAAATTGAAAGAATTGATGCGGCAATGAGTGCAGAAAAGATTCAGCTCGTGAAGGAGCTCCACGCACCAGCCAGGAGAAATTTTCCTCGTCGCTGTGTTGATGTGCGTGGAATCAATGATCTGTGACAGCTAGACTTGGCTGTTATGATTCAGTATCCGAATTACAACAAGAACTATAAATATATTCTAGTAGTTATCGATGTTTTCCCAAAATATGTGTGGGCCGAGGCTATTAAGTCGAAATCTGGTACAGAAGTCACCGAGGCCTTCAAAAAAATATTGAACAGAGCTGGAATTGCTCCTAAGAATCTACAAGGCGACAAAGGTCGAGAATTCTATAACAAAGATTTTTTGAAAGTAATCAAAGACAATCACATAAACATGTATTCCACCTACAGTAATCTAAAGGCCAGCGTATGCGAACGAGTAATTAGGACTTTGAAATCAAAAATTTATCAGATATTTTCTCTGAAAGGCAAGTTTATTTGGTTGAATTTTTTACACGAAATTGTTCAGAAATATAATAATACGATACATCGTAAGATACAAATGAAACCAGCCGAAGTTTGGTAAAAAAGTAAAAATCAAGCTCAAATTGAAGCAGATCTTTTAACTACGGCATATGCGCGGAGGAGTATGCCGAGAAAATTCAAATTCAAGGTTGGTGACATAGTACGTATAAGCAAATACAAGTCTCTCTTCGACAAAGGATATCTACCTAATTGGAGTGCGGAAACATTCACGATATATTGTGTACAGCAAACCAATCCGCCCACGTACCTTCTTGAAGATTATGAAGAAGAGAAGATTGCAGGGTGTTTCTATGAATCAGAGCTTGCTCACGTGAGAAATCCCAAAGTATTTCTCGTTGAAAAAATTTTACAAAGGAAAGGGAATCAGGTTCTTGTAAAGTGGTATGGAATGAAACAGACGAGTTGGTGTAAGAAATCTGATATACTTGAGTAAGAGCGTTTATTGTAGCCGGTAATCACCGTATGCGAAAGTATGTATACGATCGCTGTGACAGACACGTTTATCATCGCTCGATGAAAGTGCCAGCTTGCGCTGGCGTATGGTGCATACATTATGCTTCAAAGATCGTATGGTAGTTTGATCAATGTACATTGAATCTTGATTGAATAAACAGTTTTTATAATCTGCAAAGGTGAGCTTGTTCCTCAATATTGACCTAGTAATCCCTTTCCCAACACACTTTTCAGAGTCCAGCGTGTCAATACTGTAGAGCTTGGATTTCATGAATACAGCAGCTTTTATTGGTAGTCCATGCATCTCATCCGAGAACTTTCCTAAGACTTTTTTGCTGAGCAAAGGTATTTTGTAAGGGTTGACTGGTGCATAATCAGATGTGTCGAAATACTGTTCGCCATAAGGCTTCAACAGGTCTTCATATATACATATATTCCTAAGAAAATAGATCATTGAGTCAGTATCTGTATAGCATAAGGAACAGTCTCCCGGATTCTTTGTAAATAGCTTCAACATGAAATCATAATGAAAAGAATACATAATAGTTTTTGAGAGCTCGCGTGTGCATAGCCCAACGAAAATAGCTACATTATACATTACGTTCACAGGTTTCATACAGATGGCAACAAAGTTCTTGTCGAATATTACAAGTCTATCAAAATGGGGGTGAGAATATAATTTTCTGCCCCAAATCTAGTATCCCACTTACTTTTTAACAACACAATCTTCCGCTTCCGTATGCTTTCAATCGTTTTACCAAAGACACTATTAGACATGGTTTTGTACATGGATTTTTCGAAAGCATTCTTAGCATTTTGTCGGAAGAAAATGTTTTTCTCGATGTAAGGTTTCATAAAAGGCTTCTGGCTGAATTGGAGCACTCGACTAATTTTTTTCAGAATAAGACCGTGATTCAACGCTTGCTTCAGATTACGATAATAAATCACATAGTTTTCTTTGGGTAGCAGAGTCAGTAACAATTTTTCGTTGTCAGAATGTCCATTGGGAGCTACCATTTTCTCAGCACAGAACGTGTAATCCCCGTGCAAAATATCGAACTCTTTAGGATAGTCTAAATCGCATTCGATAATGTATCCAATCTCTGAGTCATCTCTTACGAGTGTAACATCAAAACTTGAAGGATTTTCCACCCACGCAAAGTTTCCATATGGGAGCGGTTCACACATAGCTGTTGCATATAGACTGTTAGCATCCACGTATAGAATGTGACTTGTTGGTTTGCTAGGATCGTAATTCGGGAGATAAATGTTATTGGCTTTCACAAATCTAAGCGAGCTCTGTGATATACCACCACGCAGCATCCTCTCAAACATGATGATTTGATCCATATCACAAAGTAATTCCAATTCTACTCTTGTCAAATATAGCATAACGCTCATAGAATTACCGGGGAGCGAGAGATAATGAGCTGGATCGAGACCATAACTTTGATGTGCAGACTTTCTAAAATTTGTGAAAACGTCGCAAAGAAGTAATACATCTATTTTGAGATACAAATTACTGTATTCTCGTAGATCAGTGCAACCAAAAGTTTGCCAAACCTTGAGCCCATGCTCATAATTAGAGTCGGAAATGTAGGAATCGGTTAGTATGTTATAAAAATCAATCTTGCGTGGATAAGATGTCTGCTCGAGCTTGTTGAATGAATCCAGGTAGTCGTATGGAAAAACAGATTTACGGGTTACTAACTTGAACAAATCTTCCACATTTTCACCAGTTCTCTCAGAAATCGAATGGAGTTCTTCTCGGAAACCGTGCCATAGGGAGTGTTTCTTGTCGTCCTCCAGATAAGTCCCTAACTTTTCCAAACTTTCGCTCAAAAATATGAAAGAGTCTAGAAAAGTCAATCTTATTCGAGTTCCTTCCACTCTTTTGAAGATGGCTAAATAATTTCCCATGTTATGTGGTATAACCTTGATATCTCCTGGAAGATCTTCTACCAAACTCTTAATTAGCAGGTGAAAATCATACTTTTCCCCATTGTGCAGTATTATTGGAAAATTGAAGGACTTGCGATACAAGAGATTACACTGGCTATGTGCCACACCTCGGAATCGACCTAAAAAAGGTAAGCAATTAGTCGTGAATCATAAAACGAGGCAAACAGCATTACCTGTTAAATGACAGTGATCTGATACTCGATCGTTTTCCAGAGGCTGATCACAAATATGACAATTCTCTGTGATTTGAATCAGTTAGTCATCCTCGGAACTGAGCTCTAATGGCACAATATTTCCCAACTCCTGAAAATGGTGAGATGAGTCATGCTAAACTAAAAATAATCTCTCGAATGCATACCTGTTCAACCATTTTTGCGATCTCTCCTAGCCTGATGGCAAACTTGCCAGCTACATCTTTACCTTCAATGAGCTCATAGAAACATTTGCTTACGTCATGTTCACAATGAAAATATAGCCCGAGAGAGTATGGACAATGTTTTTGGAGTACATTCTCAATGATCTTGGAACGTCTCAATCTTTTTTCCGAATCCGACGCTGTGAAGGGATTCTCACTAACTTTTTACAACACACATTCTAGATCAGCGTACAACGTGAATGGTAGGAATTCTTTCTCGTAAAAATCTTTGAATTTTAAAATATTGTCATCTTCTGGAGGAGTTCGCACAGCGCAATCGGATACATTCTTACAGTATTCGCGATGTGACTCGAGTTTTTCTGAAGAATGAAAACAATGCAAACACCGGTTGCATAAAAATATCTTATGACCATGACTACTAACTTGGTTGCTGACAAGTCTCGACAAATTCGATATGTAACAATAATGATGCTCACCTTCTGATTCGGAAAGTAGCAGATTTATATGAACATTCATTTCTTCGGGAGTCAAGTATAATGGATAGAAGTTTCTCTTTGAATCAAACCCATAACAGTTGATTGATAAACGATTCATCCTTTCGAATCTTGAGATTCGCTTCAGCTTCATCGGAAAATCCGCTGAATCAAATTTTAAGTATTTTTTATAATGCGGATAGTTATAAGTTTCGTTCGAATGGTGAGATCGAGCCTTATCACTCAATAAACCAGGTAATATGCTCCAGTAGAAACAATCTGAAGTTTTATTTTTTATATTAATGACAGCGTGTTTCTTCTCAATCCAATCTGGAAGTTTTACATATTCTGAAGCACTTAGCATTTTCGTTTTAGCAATGCTGACTTTTAGCGACAGAATTTCTGATAAAGAATAACCGGATCCACAATCTTCAAAAGATGACATTTCATCATTAATGAATGTTATAGACTCATCAAACCATCGATTTAATCGTGAAGATTTCATGAGGGTCTCGTAACGCGTTTGAAAATGTTTGATCAACGATGTTTCTTCCCCTAAATTAAAATAGGCAGAAAAAATCAGACAAACTTTAGCAGTTTTGAATTATTTAATGTAAGGTCTCAAAAATTTCAATATAAGAGGTTTCGCAAGAGTGAAGAAAGTAGTCATGTCTAGACAATTAATATCACCACAAATACCGGTTACAATACGATTTTTGAAGGCGCTTGGTCTAGTATAGAATGATACATCACCGATATTTTCGTTACTCCTCGATTCATACATATTGTGAAGAATGATGTATTTCGATTTCGATTCGTTATAAAATGTCTCGAGTCGAGCTTTGTGCCCAGTTGTCAAAATTATTTGATTCGTTGTATTCATTCTCACAACGTGAGAAATGTGGCGCATAAGTCTCTTATAATCCCTTTTCAGCTTCGAAATCCGTTTAAGATTCACTGTACTCACATCCTCCTCTCTCAGCGCGTTGAATATTTTCAAGAGACTCTCTGTCGTTGGTAATGGATTGTAGCAGCATGTCGCTCATGATGAGGCGTAGGAGTACCTTCTGCGCTTCAGAAACTTCAATGAGCGAGTTTCATATGCTTTATATGTAGTTTCGATGTGGCTTCGATCTTAGATTAGATCATCGTCTTAGATCATCGGTCCCTCTCATCATTACTCCTACTCTTTTGTTCTTGTTATAAAAGCTCGCATATTAGTGTACAAGCTAAGTATGTCTGATCCGCTCAAAGCTCTCAATAGATCAGGCAAGTTCTCACAGCTTGTTAAAGTACGAAATTTGTCCACGAGTCGACGATATTCAATTAAAAACGCGTCAATCGTGAATACACAATACGGTGAATCTTGTTCATTAACTTTAGTTAACGAAAGAAATAAGAACATTGTAATTTACGTACCAAAACCAACTTTAGAATTGTTGTTAAAAATTGTTGTTAAAAAAACAAATTGAAGCAGATCTTTTAACTACGGCATATGCGCGGAGGAGTATGCCGAGAAAATTCAAATTCAAGGTTGCTGACATAGTACGTATAAGCAAATACAAATACAATAGGAAAATCTTAATCAGGATCAACTTCTGATACTATATGGAATAAGGTGAGCCCACGAATTATTAGATTGAATATTGCTTCAAAACTGCCATAAAAAATATATACATCATTCATATTTACATTACGTCGAGTCAAATCTATAAATAAGGGGGAATCATTATATAATACAGCATTATACCTATTTAACAACTCAACATCTAGATTCCTCATTTTAAATATGATTAGAAAATTATGAGATATCCCCCATCTGATTACTTCTTCACAGTCCTCTCTAATCGCTCGCATTCTGCGAAATGTTTGAGTCGACGGATCTTCAGTAAGATCTCGTCGGACCAGCCAAAATCTCGAGAGAAGGAGAAGTTGAGCTAAAGATATATTGACTTGAGTAAAATATTTGAATGAGTTGAAGAGAATAAGTGCTTAAACTTACTTGAAATTGTAGCTAGAGATTCCATACTGAAAATCAAAACACAAGCACTGTTAATTCACAAATGTGTGGAAAGCAACTGCTGAGTCGACAATTCGATAAACTGAAAATTCAAAACACAAGCACTGTTTATTCATAAATGCTTGGAAAGCGACTGCTGAGTCGAGGATTCAATGAATGCATCTTAGCTATGAGCGAAGAAACCGGCTGCAAAACCTGTTTTGCATAAAACTACATCTCTGAGTCAGGTTGAATAACCTGTTTTAAAACGTTCATCAAAAATTATATGATCAAATCCTCCAAGCGCTTATGTACTTGATGTATCTGAAGATCTGTCAAAAAGCTTACATCGAAATGAAGCAAGCTGCAACTCGTAGAAGAGCCACAGCAAAAAATTTTTTTTTTTTTTTTTTTTGTGAAACTTATACATTACATACCTGGTGTTTGAGCTGAGTGTCATAGTATCATTGGATCGCAATATCAAAAGCAAGAATCTTTTTGAAAGTGGTCCAAACGATTTTCATATGAATGTTTATACAATTCTAAATTTCATCGCAATTTCAAAGACGAGAGATCTGTGAGTTACTCTATATATGCCTTCCTACATCAATCTCTCAAATTTCAAACCGTGCCGGTGCATTGCTATATAGAATATCGTACCATACAGTGCTGTGACCTCGTTAGTGAGCGAACCACTGAAAACTGCATGCGCTACAAGAAATTTCGCGACTGCTTACACACTTCGGTGATGCATTTATCAAATGAATAAGAAAGCAATTCAGCTGAATTTAGATAAACCACCACTAACAAGAGCTAGAGTGAATAGTAACCCCGAATTGAGAAACGAATTGATAGATCCCAATTCTATACCTGCTGAAAGAATATTTTCTCGTAGTTCAAAGTTGAAACGCTCCCCTCCCAAGAATAGTACATCACCTGACGAATCTCATCCTTGTACCTCAAGTTTAAATTAGGAATCCAATAATTTAGAAGAAAGACTTCTCAATATCCGGGAAAATTTGCCTGAAAATAGTGAACGCCCAAACCCTAGTTTCCAACAACAATCCGACAATTTAGATCATACTTATTCAAATATTGGAAAGATTTAATCTGATCAAGAGCCATTAGATAGCAGTGAACACCAAGATCTTCTCACTGATTCACCTACCATTCACGAGTCGTCTCAATCATTCAATCCAGTTGACGAAAAGAAAGATTTGATCGATTTGGGCTTACCTAATAACACTGTTGAAATCATGCCTCAAAAATTGAAGTTACCTTTAAAAAATGTGATTTCTATGGTGCCCGAATTTGACGGGAAAAATATCGCAGTTAGAGAGTGTATTGAATGTTTGAAAGAGGCTAAAACCATTATAGCAGATGAGGATGAGGAGACTCTTGTCCAATTGATCAAAATCAAACTCAAAGGTACAGCTGAAGATCTTCTATATCATGTATCATGCACAAAAATGAGCGATTTCATACAAGCAGTGAAGTTGTTGTATCCCGTTGTCGAGGATAAGTACGGTTTATATAGCAAATTGAATCATTCTTTTCAAAACCCGAACGAAAGTGTCACTGATTTCGCATCGAAAATACAAAAACTAGCTAGACGCATGAAAGAGTTAGATAAAGCAGATAGTACCGCTGAGGCTCATCGGATCTTTTGTGATAAATTGGATGCTGACGCACTCAAAATCTTCATGAAAGGATTGAAATTGGAAATTAAAATCCAAATGACTGCAGAAAATAATTTTGATGCCGCTTCCAAGAAGGCCATTGTAATAGAGAGTGAACTGGAGTATAATAATGATTGGATAAATGGCAATCATTGTGGCTTCTGCCATAAATCTGGTCACGAATCAGCTTCCTGTCCAAACATTGTCTGCCAATCATGTGAAAAACGAGGTCACACTGCAAAAAGCTGTTCCAAGAATGAGGATAAGAATGAACGAAATCGAGTCATGTTTAATCAGTCGAGTCAGCAAGTAGAATGTCAAATCTGTGGCAAACGTGGCCATTCAGCAAAGTTTTGTAGAGATCTGTCCAATCCCACCAACGCACGACCGAATTTCCGCAATTCCAATGATGCTTATAGAAATTATCGTGACAGGAATAACTATGATAGAAATTTTTCGAGACAGAATTACCCCAATCAGCAACGATATGAAGGACGAAATGGCCAAAATATGCCTCAAAGGAATTTTCAGTCCAAGAAATGTGACTTCTGTAATATGTCAGGCCATCTAATTGATGAATGCAGGAAACTTCAAGCCCTCAAAAATCATGTTGAAAGTCAAAATAAAATTCAATGTTCTTCTTGCAAAAAGTACAACCACACAATAGATTCGTGCATTGAACTTCAAAAATTGCAAAATCAAGCTGGTAAATTCTGCAATTTCTGCAAAAGTCTTGGTCATATTGAACGAGAATGTGTTCGTAAGAATGGGATCCAAATGAATCAGGGAAACTCCAATTCTCTTCCTCAAGAGAGCGCATAGGAAGAGATTTGCTATACAAGACGCTCTCTCTCCGACCAGAACGGATTAGTCCTGTGAATTCATCAGATGATACATCGCATGACATGACTTTTTCATGTATACAAGATAAAATTTCTCAAGAAAATCACGAAGAATCTTCGGAAAATATAATGGTTTCGGGTAATGCGATGCATGTTTATACTATCAAACTCGAAAACCTCCTAAGGTATGTGCAAATAGAGAATCCTTTCACAAGGAAAATAATGAATACTTTGATTGATATTGGAGCTCAATTGAACATATTAAAGCTAAAACTCGTTCCATATTCAGAAATAAACAAAAACACAGTGATTCATCTCACTGGAATTACTGATACCCCCATTCGCACCTTAGGAACTGTTAAAATGACGATCACTGGATTGAATCTGGAGTTTCACGTGGCTCCAGAAGAATCTTCTCTACCTTATGACGGGATATTAGGGATCAAAATTTTAGCTGAACAAAAACTGAGATTAGATGAAGGTTATCTAGAAATAAATAGTAGAAAGCTCCAGATCTTCCCAAGTAATTTAACAAAAAAGTGTTCATTGAATTCATTCAGAACAATTCCAAATGATTTCATAGCGAAAGAACCTATGGAGAGTAAGCTTACTGAATTAAATTATGGAACGACTACTTTGATCGACGGTTTTCACGAAGAGTGTGTAGAGCAAATGCCAACTGGATTGGATCATATTACAGCTAGTGTCCTCATTGATAATTTTGAGCCATTGGTTGATCAAGCGAGAGTATTCAGGATGGATACCCGTTTCTCTGAAAACGCTGAAGAATTTGATCGTTTTCACAAAGATACAGTCAAGATTTTAGAGTCAATCATTTGTCTAGATGAACAATCTGATGTTAGTCGGGGAAATGATGATCCGGTGGTAAACAATTGCACTGGAATTGTTGATTCCTTGCAGAATAGCAAAGAAATAAGGCAAGAATTCATAAATAACATCACATCGACATTTGAAAATAACTTAAATTCTTAAACTGATTCTGATTGCGAAAAATATACTGATTTCTTGGACATTCTACGAGAGAATGAGAGTATTCACTTGTGCAATGTAGATGATACGAAAATAATGAGATCAACTGGAAGAGTGAATTTTCTTTCATTTGATATTGAGGACATGCCTCATGATTTTGTACAACATAAGGATGACATTGATATTGACGAAACAGAAACTTTCAATTGTGGTCAATTGAGTTTCGAAACTCTTGAAAATATCATTCCCCTTGAGAATAATGAAATTCGAGAAAAGTGTTTACTTGAAAAAATTGATCTCAGTCACTTGACTGAGAATGACAAAAGAGTAGCAAAATCACTAGTTCTTCAGAATGCTGATGTCTTTTGGCTAGAAGGAGAAAGTTTTGGTTGCTGTAATGTCGAAGAACATGAGATAAATCTTCTGGATGATACACCAGTGTATGTGAAACAATTTCCCTTGCCACACGCCCTAAAGGACGTCGCGGTGGGAGAAACCCACAAGCTTATCAATTATGGCCTAGTAAAGAGTTCAAAGAGTAGTTTCAATGCACCAATTTGGATTGTTGGAAAGAAACCATCAGCTGATGGTAAGAAACGTTGGAGAATGGTCGTCGACTATAGGAAATTGAATGAGAAGACTATTCCGGATCCTTACATAATTCCATTAATAACAGAGATTTTTGATAATATCGGTCGCAACAAATATTTTATCACGGTTGATTTAGCTTCAGGCTTCCATCAAGTAAAGGTGAAGGCGTCAGATACACACAAAACTGCATTCAGTGTTTATCCATTGGGAAGATTTGAATTCATAGTTCTCCCGTTTGGCATGACTAACTCGCCCCGAACTTTTCAAAGGGTGATGATATCCATACTTGGTGACTTGATTAACATTATTTGTTTTGTTTATATCGATGACATCATTATTTTTGCTAATACAATACACGATTTAGTTGAGAGATTCGATATTATAGCACAACGGTTACGAAAAGCAGGTTTGAAAATAGAACCTAGCAAATGCGACTTTTTGAAGTCAGAGGTTAAATTTTTGGGTCATGTTCTGAGTGAGGATGGTCTTAAACCTGATCCTAAGAAGATAGAAGCAGTTCAATCGTTTCCGAGACCGTTAAAAATGTTCGGGAGTTTTCAGGTCTTGCAGGCTACTATAGACGTTTCATTCGAGGATTCGCAGAAATATCCAAACCCTCGACAATGCTCCTTCAAGTCAACACCAAGTTTTCGTGGAATGATGAAGCGCAAGACGCGTTTGAATCTTTGAAAAAGAGTCTATGTACTGCTCCAATCCTAGAGTTTCCTATGCTAGATGAACCGTATAATATTTGTACAGATGCGTCCCAATTTGCGATTGGAGCAGTAATTTCACAAAATCACAGGGGCTTAGACAAACCTATAGCTTTTGCATCAAGAATGTTGAAAAATTCCAAACTTTCTTACCACACATATGAACGTGAGGCCCTCGCTATCATGTTTGCCATAAAATCGTTCAGATCCTACATATACGGAAATAGATTCACAATTTACACGGATCATAAGCCACTTTTAACATTAAAATCTGCAGACGTCAACAGTAGAGTACAAAAATGGAGGTTAAAATTACTTGACTATGATTTCGACATAGAATACACACCCGGGAAGCAGAATATTGTGGCAGACTCACTTTCAAGGAACCCTGTAGAGTCAGATAATGTTTTTGTGACTACCAGAGCTCAGAAGGCAAAACTTTCAAATCCACCAAAAACCCAAAAAGAGATTCCATCAAATGAGATGAAATTGAAACGAATAAATGATGAACGTACTAGATTGGAATCAAGAAAGAGCTCGAAACGTAAGATTAAAAAGAATAACAATCCCATCGCCAGTAGAGAGATATCTGACTCTCATCAAACTCAGATTACTCAGAAAGACATCATTGCTCATACAAAGAATTCAATTCAATTCCGAAATGACAATATCGTCCACCTAGTAACACCGGATGGTATTCCCTTGGATGAGTTAAGCAATAAACTCTTACGGAGTAAAAGTATCACAATAGATCCCGAGCTAAAGAGAAATGAAATTCAAATCGTTAATATCGATAAGAAAAAGCTGTTTGTCTTGTGCCTAGACGTGAAACAATCTATTTCAACAGTTCGGGAAAACCTCAAAGGTCTATTGATTCTCTTTAAAAAATCACTAGAAAAGCATAAATGCAATACTTTCAGCATCTCAAAATCATTACAAATCACGAATTTGGATTGGTCCGAAATAGAAGAGTTTCTTTTCGAAATTTTTTGCCGCACAAAAATTAGAATTATCGTATGTCTGAACCACGTCTTGTACGTTAAGCATGAAGACAGAAATAAGATTTTTGACTTACATCACTCATCAGCCTTAGGAGGACATTCGGGGGTAAATAGGACATACAACAGAATAAAAGATAGATACATTTGGGAAAATTTGAAAGAAGATATTCAGAATAGAATTAGAGACTGCGAAATTTGTCAAAGAAATAAACTGAAAAGAAATAAAACTAGGCAACCTATGGTCATTACAGATACTCCTTTCAAAACTTTCGATAAAATTTCAATGGATATTGTTGGCCCATTGAATGAGAGCAAGAATCATAATAAATATATTTTAACTATTCAGGATAATCTATCGAAATTTATTGTTATGGTAGCTTTACCAGATCAAACCGCAGAGACTGTTGCAGATTCATTCATAAAAAAATTCATATGTATATTCAGCTCACCAAAAGTTGTTCTCACAGATCGAGGAAGGTAATTTTACCAGCAAACTTTTGAAAGCTGTCGCTCGAAGGTTCAAATTCTCTAAAATAGAGAAAACCTCATTTTCACCGTCATCAAACGGATCCCTAGAAAGGGCTCACCATCCCCTTTGCGAATATTTGAAGAATTTTTCAGATAAAAGAATTGAATGGGATTCTTTATTGGAACTATCTCAATTCCACTATAACACAAGTATTCATTCGAGTCACAATTATTCTCCGCATGAGATAGTTTTTGGATCTCCACCCAGGCTACCTTCTTCTGAACCTCTCAGGAAATATGAACAATTGCCAACCTTCAAGAGCTACTTAGAAGATTTGAAAAAAAATATGGAAGAGATAGCTTCATTTGCTAGAGAAAATCTAATTGTTTCGAAAAATTCTTCGAAAACTTACTACGATCGTAAAGCCAAGCGAGTAGATTTTAAAGTTGGCGATGAAGTTTGGATGGTCAAAGAACCAAAACCTGGAAAATTAGACAAAAACCATAATTTGGGACCATTTATCATAACAAAAGTTCATGATAAATGTAATATAACAATTGATATGGGAGGAGTATCGAAAGTAGTTCATGCAAATAAACTGATTCTGAGCAGGCGCAAAAGATTGATTCATTTTTCTGTTTAGGAACATGATCATGCATCTACTAATAATGCTGTTACTTCTCAAACTGAATGAGGCAATCATAGGATTTGACTGTGGAACAACAACGCCTAATATAACAACGTTTTCATTGCTGGACTCCGGCGACTGCGAATTCCATGATACATCCGTCAATTCAACCAACGTCATGATAGAATTGATACAGACTTCGGAGTACAAATCAAGCAAGGTCATCCAATGTAAAATAGAAGTTCAAAGAACAGTTTATCACTGTGGAATTTTTGGGCATCTCATACCAACAGAAAACGGCCATCAAGAATATTTGTATGACATCGGCCACGAGAGGTGCAAAACCATACATGAGACTGGGATTTTCAAATACGACAACAGCCACACTATGGCCAATCTCAAGGTAAATTCATCATCCGCAACTGGAGTTGATTTTGCTGGAAGCGCAGCAGAAAAATCTTGCTCTGGAGCCTCTTATGCAGATGGTTATGGTTCTTATAATGAAGTATTCGTCCAAGGAATGATACGTGTCACTCTGATGGAGTTCAATGCTCAAATCAATTTAAATAGCGATATAGTTAGACTAACTTCGGGTACGATTTGTAAGTTTTCTGATGAACATTGTATAGACATGGAAGGGGGACACACTTCTTGGGATACATTACCCAAACATGAATGTTTTGAGTCTTCATATGACATCTTATATAGAGGCCCCGCGGTAAAAATGTCTAGTGATAGAAATCATGAAATTATTCATTCTCTCAACTCAAGTGAAATCACATTTGCTTTAACTGCGAAAAATCATTTTATCCAATGCAATCGAGAAATCATCAAAACAGAACACCCAAAGCTATTCATTTATGAGCAATCGATCGGTTCAAATGCTTTATTATTCCAATGAGGATTATTTAGTTCGTAAGAAAATTAATAACTTAGATCTTTTTACTTATATAAATTCAAAATTTGTATACGTGGAAAAACATCTGAGAGCAGAGATAAGTGATTTATATTTAGATTTGATAACACAAAAGTGTTACGTAGAGAAGAAGACTATCCAAAATTCCTTATCCATTGCAATTCTATCCCCGGACGAGTTTGCCTTCAACGTAATGGGGAAACCAGGATATATAGCAAAAGTTGCAGGAGAAGTGGTTCACCTGTTGCAATGTACCCCGAAAGAAGTAAAGATAATACATTCGGAGTCTTGCTTCCACCAGCTACAAGTTTCATCAGCCTACGAAACTTGGTTCCTTACTCCACGAACTCATGTTCTAGTGAAACGTGGAACACAAGTGAGTTGCAACTCCATTCTGCCCACTTACTACAAAATAAGGAATGAATGGATCAAATTCCTGCCAACCCCGACGAAGGCAGAGGAACCAAACATCTTTAAACCAAATACGAAGATATCTTGGTCTTACAAGTCAGCAAATACACTTGCTACCAGTGGTGTGTATTCACGAAATGACCTGGACAACCTACGGGAACATCTCATCTTTCCTATTGATAGATCTTCGCTTCTCAACACCGTAGCAAGGAAGATGTCAGGAGAAACTGCGATACATGAGGAGTCAATTGAGAACTTACTCACTGAAAGCACATCATCTCATATTGCCGAGAACACTTGGAGGAGAATTCTGGAGGACCTGACGAAGTTTGGATCGATATCATCAGCAGTGATCATGATATTCCTCATATTACACATCTGTAAGTTGATTATTGACACCATCATACAAGGATACACCCTGCACGCTATCTATGGGTTTTCCATACATCTACTGGGAGCAATCTTCAGCTCAGTCACGTTTCTCCTGATCAATTTGGGAAGAGAAAAACATCAGAGGAAAAAGAATCAAAACAACAAGGGTTTTGATTTACAAGAGGTCAGAATTCATAGGACTTCCAGCCATCAATCACCAGTACCAACGACGCCGATTACAATCACGAGGTCGAACACCCAGCAAAGGTTACCACCACCTCTACCTTCGAGACCACCAATCCCATCACTTCCAGAAAAAAATATTATGTCCTCGAAATCTCTTCCCATCCGAAATTCTTCTTCTCATACAATTTTTTCATTAGATATTGAGTGAAATAACTGATTTTCTATGCTCTTGGATGAGTTTTCACATGCCGGAGCGTCGTTTAGAATAAGTCATAGATTTCTCCTACTCACAAATTAAGGTATTTGCAATACGTACTATCAAACTTTTGCAAACAGATCCGTCAGTTTCGTGCAAAATCAGACCCTGTGGACAAATTCCAACGAGGAGGCGAGTGAATAATCACTGATTATTCACCTTTTGATAAATTTCAACTACCCGTGCATCTTATAGAAGATTCAGAATCATATACAATTGTTTTTTTTCTCCCCGTTGGATATTAGGATAATCCCTATTTTTTTTCTTTGTAATCCAGGTTTGGACTTGCTAGTATTTTGTTTGTAATATGAGATACCTACATTCATGAATTGGATTCAAATAGATAACTGAGTTATTGTAGCAGTGCATACACGAGGTTAGACGTGCACTCTACCATCAACGACCAATGCAAAAGAGGCCAGACACGGAGGAGCGTGTACGTGTCTGGATACTTTAACATACGTTCTTGGCTCAATGCAAAAGAGGCCAGACACGGAGAAGCATTTACGTGTCTGGATATTTTATAATGCGCTTGACCACCAATGCATGAGGCAAGACAGGTACGTGGAGTCAAGTCACTCGGGCAAAGTGCTGACCATAGCAAAATTTGGAAATATGCACAGTCGGTTATGGATAAAAGCTTGCCTGAGATTTTATGATGTGTATGTTCGACGCAAAGCCAGAGTCGTAGAGATAATTGAGTGGAGATTCCGCGAATATCCATGATTAATGAAAATCGGAGAAGAAGGGAGAAAGCAAAAATATCAATCAACAAATACTTCTGTATAGATTTAGTCTCATTTTAGAGTGATTTTCATCGGGACTTTTCAATAATCGAACAAATCGGAGTTTGTTTATGTAGTGTATTGCGAATAGTTACACGTCAGAGTAAAGATGACACGCAGTGAAAGGAATGCAAGAAAGATCTTCACAGTATATTAATAGCAAATACGCATCGAACCATATATGGTAGTTTGAAGTCTGGTGAAAGGAGCTTGTAACAAGCACGGACTGGTACAACCAGGTACAGCCAAGTACGAGCTGGTACAGCACAGAGTATAAAAGACGCACCCACTGTATAGCCAGTCAGACGGCACACGACCGGCAAGCCTTACATACGGCTCCGTGTCCCTTGTATATCAATACTTAATAAAGTAGTTAGACGCCGATCTCATCAAGTGCTTTACACCTTCTCCACAATACCACATTGGCGACGAGGATAAAAGAAGGAATCCGACGAGGATAAGCAGTAAAGACATCCAACGATACACACAGCATATCAAAAGCATCAATCTATCTGACGAAGATAGTAGAAGAGAGATCCGACGAGGATATACAGAAAAATTAAAAGCCATCCGACGAGGATAACACAACAGAGCACAGCTGGAGTGAGGAGAAAGGTCCCCCGCAGCATACAGCCACTGAACGTGGATACAGAGAGAAGCTAGAGAGGAGAAAGGTCCCCGCAGCATATACATACAGGTCCCAAATCAACGCATAAGGTGAGCGCCTACAAACAGCTTGGTCCCATAAATATACATCAAAACATCGAATCAAGGCAAGAGTGGTAAGAGAGCTAGCCATAAAGTTGGTCGTAATTTAGCATTTATGACTACTGTGGAAATACCTCCAGGTGATCATCCAGACTTTACAGATTTAACGATTCAAACATTTACTAAACAAGAATTGATCGAATTATTGGCAAAATTTCCGGTAAAACTCCATCTCAATTTGGTCTCATTAGAAATTCTGAGGTCAATAGCAAGAAAAATACGCAGCGTACAGTTCTCAGCAAAAACTAAAGAAGTCAATATTTCTAAAGAAGGATTACGGGTTGTAGTACCAGAAGAAACAGAATCGAGTGGACAAACTGAACAAGCTTTAACACCACGGGCTAAGGCACCCCAACAAAACAGCATATCTGCAGAGACTCAAACGGTACAAGAACAAGTTTCCAGCCCAAATACAGATATGATGGAATCAATGGAATTCCATAAAAACAAGCAATCTTGGGATGACTACATTGAACGCATGGAACTCTATTTTACGGCAAATGATATTACATCAGATGATAAACAGGTAGCAACTTTGTTAACGAAATGCGGATCAGAAACATACAAGCTGATCAAAGATTTAGCAGCACCGAACCTCCCAAAAACCAAGGAATTTGAGGAGATAAAACTTTTAATGTCAGCTCATTTATGCCCGAAAAAAAGCAAACGCATGGAACGGAGCAAATTTCGTCAAGCTCATCAAAATGCAGGCGAATCTATAGCAGAGTATATCGCACGGCTGAAAGAATTGGCCATAAACTGCGATTTTACGGACTTGAACGACGCGCTGTGTGACCAACTAGTCACAGGTCTCACGAATCGAGGTACCAGAGTCGCACTATTCAGCGATAAAGATCTCACTTACTCAAAAGCAGTAGAAATTGCTACCACTCGTGAAGCAGCAGCGAGAGATGCAGCAACCACTGAACGGCATCGAAGCAACACTTCAATTCAACACGTCGCAGCACATCGATACAACAAGCCAACGAGTAAAGTTACTCAGACAGGTAAGAGCGAATTTAATAATAGATCGCGCACAAAATTTTGTTATTGTTGCGGAATAGGCAATAGCCACTACACAAAAGACTGTCGTTACAGAGACAGAAAATGCACTTTTTGTCAGAATCAAGGGCATCTCGAAAAAGCATGTATCAAAAAACATGGAAAGAACAAAATTTTTGGTAAGTTCAGTAAAAATCGTTTTGAGAATAGAGACAATCGGGATGAACGTAATAGGCAAGTAAAAGTTCTACAAACTGAATCGGATGATGAAGATACGGTTTCAAACACAGATTTTTTCCAAATATCAGAATGTTCTTGACAAAACATCAAAGCAGAACCATTATATTTTGACTTAACAATAGATAATATTCAAGTCAAAATGGAATTAGATACAGGTACATATGTTTCAGTCATATCCGAAACCGATAAGAATAGAATGTTTCCAAAATTACCACTGAGAGAATGTGATCTCAAACTCAAGAGTTACGGTGGAACACCACTTCATCCTATTGGAAAACTAGAATCATTAAAAGTAGTATTGAATGGAATGAGTAAAATTTTGGACATCTACGTTATTAAAGGCAAAGGACCAATTTTGTTGGGTAGACAATGGCTAGCAGCTTTTGGACTTTGGCCGGTAAAATTATGGAAAAATACAAATTCCTCGAATATTCTACAAATACAGAGTGAGGACATCAGAAAGCAATTACTTGAAAAATTTCCAATCCTTTTTTCGAACACTCAAGGGTGTTACAAAGGTAGGAAGATACATTTGGTCTTTAAAGAAGACGCAAAACCGATACAAATGAAGCCATATCACGCGCCATTCGCTTTAACACAGAAAATCTCCAAAGAGTTAGACAGACTTGTGAAACTAGGCAATCTAGAACCGGTTTCTTGTAGTAAATGGGCAACACCCATTATCCCAGTTCTGAAAAAGAATGGTGAGGTACGCATCTGTGGAAATTTCAAAATGACGGTTAATCCACAATTAATAATCAAAAGACATCCCATTCCTCTGAAAGAGAAAATTTTTCATACGCTACGAATAGGGAATAGATGGTCTCAGATCGACCTGACACACGCATTTATGCAATTTCAACTCGATGACGAATCGAAAGACGCCCTGACGATTATTTCACACGAAGGGTTACACAGATATACACGCTTAGGAGAGGGTATAGCCTCAAATCCCGCGGAAGTACAGGATATTTTAGAAGACGTCCTGAAAGGTATAGATCATACAGAGATCTATATAGATAATATATATTGCACAGGAAAAACAGATTCTGAGCATTTACATATACTGACACAAATTTTTGAACGATTGCAAGACGCAGGCTTACGCGTAAACCTCGGAAAATGTGATTTTTTCAAAGATGAAATTGAAATTCTAGGCTTTGTTATAGACAAAGAAGGGCTAAAGCCAAGTCAATCTAAGGTAGACGCAATTACGAAAGCGCGAACACCAAAAAATTCGAAGGAACTAGAAGCTTTTTTAGGTCTCGTAAACTTTTATGAAAGATTCTTAACAGATAGAGCGGAACACATTTATCCTCTCTATAATCAAATCAAACACAAAAATTGGACTTGGACAAACGAATGTCAGAATGCATTTGATTGGATCAAGAAAGAAATTTCTTCAAATAAAGTTTTAGCAATCTACGATCCAAACGTAAAACTCGTCATGGCCTGTGATGCTAGTGACGTCGGTGTTTCATCAATTTTGTCGCACAGGTACGAAGACGGTTCTGAGAAACCTATAGCATTCGCATCCAAAATAATTCCAAAATCCGAGAAACATAGAGCAATAATCGATAAGGAAGCAGGAGCAATCATTTTCGGTTTCAAAAAATTTCATCAATACGTTTACGGGAATCACATTATTCTGAAAACTGACAATGAAGCTTTGAAATATATTTTTGGCAATAAAGATATGTCAAAAATGCTAAACAGCAGGCTATTACGCTGGGCATATTTTTTATCAGGCTACAGATATACCATCGAAGTAGTAAAATCAAAAGCTAACGGAAACTGCGATGCGCTTTCTAGGTTACCGATCGCAGACACAACACCGGTATTCGAAACAGAATACACAAACATCAATTTTATACAGAATGAATGCACAATTATTGATTTCCCAAAAGTTGTAAAAGCAACTTCACACGACATGATATTGAGAAAGGTCATATCATACATACAGACGTCATGGCCTAAAATAGAAACATTGAATGACATAGAGAAAAGCATTCATCATAGAAGACACGAAGTGAGCTTTGAACAAGGATGTTTGTCTTGGGGTTACAGAATAATAATTCCAGAAACTTTACAGAGAAACATACTCGATGAACTTCATTCTTCACATCTTGGTATAGTAAAGATGAAGCAAATAGCACGCAATTATTTTTGGTGGCCACATATTGATAAAGATATTGAACGAATTGCGAATTCGTGTAGAATCTGCCTATCAACACGAGCAGAACCACGAAAAGTACCACTTACACCGTGGCAATGGCCTAGTCAACCTTGGTCACGTATTCACATTGACTTTATGGGTCCATTTTACAATTTTATGTTTTTGATCATCGTGGACGCACATTCCAAATGGCCAGAAGTGATTAACATGAAAAAGGACACAACTTCGTACAATCTGATACGAAAGCTAGACGAAATTTTTTCGCGTTATGGTCTCCCTCACCACATAGTGAGCGATAACGGTCCACAACTAACGAGCCACGAATTCAGAAAATATTTGAAGCAATACAAGATAAAACATACATTTTCAGCACCTTATCATCCTGCTACTAACGGAGCAGCAGAAAATTTTGTCAAAACGGTCAAACACAAAGTAGACAAAATGATTAAAGAAGGTCATTCACTAGAATTTTCGATAAATAGATTTTTGAGTGATTATAGGAACACGGAACATTCGACAACAAACAGAACACCAGCAAATCTATTTCTCAAAAGAGATTTGCGCACAAGATTTGATTTATTGATTCCTAATTCAATTAGCGATGTTGAAAAACACCAATTTGATCAAGCACGACACAAGCAGGGTAACAGACAAATACAATTTGTAGAGAATGAGATTGTTTTTGTGAACGATTATAGAACGCACTCTGAGAATAGGACGCAAGCGAAGATTGTAAGACAACTATCTCCTATAATGTATGAAATAAAATTCAATGACGGGTATATTAGAAAACGACACGCAAATCAAATTGTCAGAACTCAACTAGAACCTACTTTAAGAGGAGGGGAGTTGATATGTGATGATAATTTTGAAAATTCATATGTACACCCAAATGTTTCGAAAAAATGTAAGAACAAATTGTACCCTGGAAATGATCGAAATGTACCGAGACGTTCGTCTCGAATTGCTAAAAAAGCAGCGACCCGATCTCAAAAATAAGAGGAGGGGAGTTGTAGTGTATTGCGAATAGTTACACGTCAGAGTAAAGATGACACGCAGTGAAAGGAATGCAAGAAAGATCTTCACAGTATATTAATAGCAAATACGCATCGAACCATATATGGTAGTTTGAAGTCTGGTGAAAGGAGCTTGTAACAAGCACGGACTGGTACAACCAGGTACAGCCAAGTACGAGCTGGTACAGCACAGAGTATAAAAGACGCACCCACTGTATAGCCAGTCAGACGGCACACGACCGGCAAGCCTTACATACGGCTCCGTGTCCCTTGTATATCAATACTTAATAAAGTAGTTAGACGCCGATCTCATCAAGTGCTTTACACCTTCTCCACAATACCACAGTTTATATGTTACATATCGTACCGATATGCAACGTCTAGCCGGGGAGGTGTTACGTCTTAATACGTAACTTTTCAAGAAATCAATAATCAAAAAGTGTATATTTAGTGTAAGCATATTTTGTAAGTCGGACAGCACACCGAGCCATCAGAACAAAACAATGATATTGAGTCAGAGCGTGTTTCACGTTGTGGCGCGATCCACTTTTTGGAAATTCTGCATCAGCAGAAAAGTTCAATAAATGTCCCGCGTCTGGACACAAGAGTTAGTTGTTAGCACGAACCAGGCATCGTCGCGACTCCGTGAGCCACAGCTTTCGACAATTATATTTCATTCGCGTGCGATCGCTCCGGCCCGCGCAATTCAATTGTTGTAATTATAAATCTAAGTATATTTCAGACTCACATCTATTTAAAATCTCAACTCTCAAGAATTTAGCAAGGAGAAGATACAATTTTATTTGATTCATATAATTGACGCATACGTGTATCAAGATAATATAATCATTGAGAAATACTATTTTTGGAAGTCCATAGAAGACTTATCGAACCTATCATTTGTGGATAATTCAAAGTTTGAAAGTGTCAATGAATACGGTGATCTACTGCCTGGTCAATAGCAGAACAAGTGTAAGTTATCCCATTCATTTAATCTACCTTCCACAAAGAATCAAGAAGTATCCTTCTCTCAATCAAAAGTAGATTTTGTGAGCTTGCCACTAGGCTCATACGCGTCATCCCGACGTAACAATATCATCATCGTCTTATTCAATATACATCAAGCTGCAGCAAAGCTGCAGCTTGATTTCATGTAAAAGCCTCAACAAAAAGGCATCAAGCTGCAGCAAAGCTGCAGCTTGATGCAGCTTGATTGATGCCTTGATCGCTGCCTTGATTGATGACTTGATTGATGCCTTGATCAAGCTGCAGCAAAGCTGCAGCTTGATTTCATGTAAAAAAAGCCGTAAAAGCTTGCATCAAACTGCAATAAAAGAGTCGCAGCAGATCATCATGCGGCGGGAAAAGAGTAACGGGATTCAATCATCGTCCGACGGCAATCATAGCCAAAGGTTGGTGCGAGCAAAGGCTGGTGGCAGCACCTCTCGAGATCTTGCTACGGCATCAGGGCTGCGAAGATCTGGGAGGGACCGTTACGATCGAGAGGGGCCCGATTGGATAGGTATGCGATGCAGAGGAGGACCGTAGCGAGAGAGAGGGACGAGATTGATGAGCCAGGCGCATAGCTATACACGTGCGCGCATGGCTATATGCTTGCGCGCATATATAGCTATATGCATAGTGTTCATATATAGTTAGATGAACTATGCATATAGCTAACTAAACAGGGTAATTATTACTAATTATGGCGCAATACTTGCCCAGGTTGGCGAGGATGACGTCCTGTTTGGGGTGCATCATCTCCTAGGTAAGGGTAGTTCCCACCCTTATTTATTACCTTATATATACCTAGTGAAAACTACCCTTAATGGGGGCTGAACCGGTATAACTCACCCTACTGGTTTTAGCTCATTTTCATCAGTCAAGGCGTCGTATATTATTCCATGCACCTTTTCAAAACGTCGTTCTAGACGGTGGTATAAGAATCTGACATTCCGATCGATTTACTCTGTTTTTTCTCTTGACACAATCTACGAACACCTTCTTCAACACCATCTGCTATCTTGTCCATCCTGAAGTACGTTTCAAAGTCAATTTCTCCAACCAGAGTCATCGTCGGTGGGCTGGAGGATTCTAGCAACACGAATGCCTTAATACAACGACAAACTATCAAATGTCATCAACTGACCTCGATACTGAATGTAAACAAGGACTGTGATCAACAATGTCTATTTGGCGCTCACTTGACTCTGGCTTTCCTTCATTAGTCCGGGAGCCGAGCAGGGTTCCGTAGCATCTTGGAGGTCGCCGGGTGAAACTTGGTGATTCCGATGTATTTTGACCCGCTGAATCCGATTTTAGATGGTGCAAAGTTACCCGAGTGGTCAAAGAATTGTATTACAAATTTTTATAAACAAATGAAAATACGCCGCTAAAAGAAATTAGCAGAATGCTTTCTCATTGCATAACATGACAATGTTTTAACCAACACACACACACACACACCTATAATCTCCGAAAAATATAACACTCCACCTAAAATAATCATCGAAAATGAGTCATCAATTTTCATGTACAGGCCCCATTTTACCTCCTTATATAACCACCTCTCACTATCACCCTCATTATCACTATTTCTCATAACGATCAAGTTTTGGTTTCCTGCATTTAATGAACAATGATGGATTGATCTGTGAATCCTTCTAGCACATCTTTGGGTGGTCATGTAGCACTCATATGAATTTCAGAAAGATCGATGGAAGAGCTCACGAGATAAGGTGCACGGAAAAAACAACGGGCAGACACACACACGGACAATGAGCGACTAAGATGAATTCTTCGTGTGGGAAGGATGATCGTGGAAGGAAAAGCGTGACCTACAATAAAAAGCAGACAGCGACAGGGAGAGAATGGTTGAAGCCGAATCCCTCAAAATGGAGATTTTTAGGATGAAAAATGAATCAGAGTGAGAAATTCGAGAGAAATTTTTTTCGAATTTTTATACTCCAATCCAACTTTTATCCTAAAAATCTTGAAGGAAGGGGATCCGGATGCCCGATTGTGTGTCATTCCGCTGACATCTTGAAGATCGTAGGTAACGCTTTTTGTTGTAGTTGATCTGTGGTCGAGGAAAATGATCAATTGGACAGATAGTTGATGTTTTCGTGCGTGTGCGTTGTTTTTTTGGCGCACGCGTTCTCCTGAATCCTTCCATCGATCTTTCTGAAATCCATATGAGTGCTACATAACCACCCGAAGATGTGCTGGAAGGATTTACAGATCAATCCATGGAACAGTTTTCGATTCATGGGTAGTAAGAGAAGAAAAATTTCAATTCCTGGAAAATTTATTTCCGTTTTCTGAAAATATCTTGTAGAAAGGCTCCTTGAAATAATTCGCAAGGACCAAGTAAAATGTATATTTCGCCATGATGAATAGATTGGTTAATATGGAATTCCGATAATATGAATAAAAAGGAAATATGCGGTGATTCTTTTGGGAGTTGTCCATTAATTACGTAAGGAAAATTCCCGTCTACTTTGACCACCCACCCACCCCTTGTAAGGGAGCGTCAGATTGTAAGTAACCACCCACCCTTTCTTACGTAATATTTAACACATGTTTTTAACTTAAATTCGTGTATTGTCGTTGCGTAACATTAAACGCTCGTTTTGAACCTTAAACTCGTAAATTGACATCAAAAGAGCACACTTGACACACAGCTATGCATATCTAAGTGAACTTATTTTTAGTTTTGAAAATTTGACGAAGGAATGAGAGTCTCATTTTTTGAGAAACGGGGTCGAAACCCATTCCTTGATAGAATCGATGACAGGAACTGATGATCCTTCGGCCAATATTGATTTCAATTGATCTTTTGCTAACCAGAAATTGTCAAATTTCTCGGCTTCTCCACTCTCGACCCATTCAAGATCTGGTTCATCTCTTGATTCTTTGTTCTGTAGCACACACAACAGTTCGTTGTCCCTTTCAGCCAGAATTGAAGCGACGTGCATCCTTTTTTGGCGCCAATTCATTTTATGTTGCAAAGATTGCATGTGAGAAGAAGCTGACTTCTTTGATGCGAAGTAGATCCCACAAGTTTGACAACATCTATCGACCAAGTCTGACTGTAAACTAGGGCAATATAAATCATAAGGGAGTTGTAGAAACGATCTTTAGGAGGTGATATTTTTAAAGCCAATCTTTGCATCAACGGTAGAAACTTCGAGGTTCGCATTTCAGCAGCTCTAGGGATTTCGATTTTGCCATCTTTGTAAGCTAGTGGATATGGTGGAGGCAAGAATCTGTCAGGCAGGACTTTTAGGAGATCACTCCTGAATTCGCCACAACAAGTCTCGTTTCTACATTTCACGATCTAAAACGTAGAAATGTCATTTTTCAAGATATAAATAACGCGTTAATTCTACTAAACTACGTATATGGATTCATGCCCAACCTGTAATAGGTATTGAGATTCTCGTACGTGTTGCGAATACCATTCTTCATTGCGTGGGGCACATTCTTCGCGTAATATTTCATCAACTTTATACTCTGCTTTGACGGGGAAGTCATCGATAGTCATTTCATTCCAGATTTCAGCCAGAGTATTCCCAGCATGTTCGAAATTCCTCTTTTCTAACTCGGCATCAATCGTTTTCCCACTCCCATTGAGATGGCTACCGTGGTAATCGTGTTTCAGAATTACTCCGGAGAGTTGTTTACTGAGAGGAGCCATTCTCCTCTCGCTTCGATTGTAACAACTCCAGCCTGGAGCATTTGTGATGGTAAAAAAAGCATCCAAGCCGAACTCAATGAAGTGTTGAATAGCCTGAGTGATGGTCTTTGGAAACCTGGAAGAAATTTTATTCGTAATAAATTTATTGAAAGCGGGCTTATGTATAATCAATTTGAATATATTTGTGATGGTCTAAAGTTGATTTTTCAGGTATATTGTTTGCTTTACCTGGGATTTTCGTCAGGGCCACCATCAACAGTCATGATGATAACTGGCTTCAAAACTCCATTAAATTTCATAATAGTATCAAACTCTTTTATTTCTAGTAATCTTCGGAAATCCGAAGCATGAGTAGCGGCTGTAGAAGAAGAATGTTTACCACTTCGTATACTGATATACGTTGGCCCAGTAAGACACAGCGTCCGGAGATCCGAATCTATTCGGTTCTATCACTATCCCAGCATAGACTGATGGTATTAATTTATGCCGTGCTGAGATTACGAAGTCGTGATCGGGTAATTTCACGACATATTCCACATGCATCAAAAGTGGCGATTGTTTCTTTGCAGCAGTGAGACCAATCGGCACCTTGGCTTTGTCATCTTGTGAAATAAACCCTACTTGATCAGGTCCTAACATAGAAGCAAGTGACTCTACACTCCGAATAGAAGCGAGGCAGAAATCATGATTAGTGTGCGCTTTGTGATGATCATTTTTGGCTTTGTACAATTTTACAGGCACTGTTCGCACGTGTTTTCGACCTTCAATCGATGAAGATTTTCTGGGCATTAATCTCAAATAAGTGGCACTTCGTGACAGGTGATAACCTCTCTCATTCAAAAGATTACAAAGATCGTCTAGTGTCCGGCAGCTACGAATTTCTTCGGTGCGTCGTCGATCATGAGCCGCACTACCATGAGTCGCAATCGACTTGATAGTTTCAAGCAAACCTGGCTGCGTATCTTCTAATCGGGGTCTACCAACTTTCGCTTTTCTCATAGGACTTGACTCGAAAGACGTTTCTATGGCATTCAATTTTCTTTTGACCTTCTCTCTATGTGCTTGTTGATACTTGGCATTATTTTTGATATTTTGGAGAGTTTGTTTAGCAGCTTCTAGTTGGAGCTTGGTTTTTTTCATTTCTTGGAAGCTGTCCAATGTATCATCAATTCCAACGTTCTGCATCATTAACTGACTGCTGAGTTTACTCTCCAATGCTTGAACTTTTGCCAGTTGTTTGTCCTGAGCCGGTTTATAGATTTTTTTTTTCAAGGAATCGTTGATACGTTGTTTCTCTTCATGAGTTTGACTATCATTCAGTCCATGCTCAGACTCAGGGTTTGAAGACATTGGCTCAGATGATGATTGCTGATTGGAAGAATTAAGTGTTGTAAGGAAGATTTCATTTTGGATGTATATTCAAAAGCCAGCTGTTTTATGAGGTCTGGCGTTGCACAAAAAATTGAGAAAATGGCCAATACAAATATAGTGTGTACAAATGACTTTTGTAAGATCACCTCATAAGTTGTGGACTCACTTTTTTGTTAGACGAAGAGGTACTCGGTTGATTCTCAATTCCTTCAACGGGGTTGAGGTTCAAAGTGCAAACCTGCGTCGATGCAAATGGAAGTTATAGCAGCTGAGTAAAGATTTTGACAAATATTCTACTCTTTCTTGGCTCATTAGCGAAAAGATGTGATTTTTAGAAATCATCCATCGTCGAACAGAGTTTTCTTCTACTGGATCAATTTCAACATGGAGAATCCTCATTCGAATCAAAGAGATGGTGATGCATGTTGTGACTTACGTTCCTCGTAAACTGCCCTTTGAATTTCTCTTTCCTTTCTTCAATAATATTTTCCATCGTACCATCTCCGTATCTGCAACTTTCTTCAATTCCTCTCGATCTTTGTGTTGAAGTTTCAAAATACGCCATTTCTCTGCAAACTTCAGACGACTCTCTTTGCCTTTCATGCTAGAATGAAAGGCCTGATAACATTTGTAATACTTTTGATGCAGTTTATCAAGATCGACAGGCATGCTCTCTTATTATATCGATATTTCTGGAAACGCCTCGGAAAACGCTAATAAATTAAATGAATGCACTCGCGATTTGAGATTCACTCTTCACAGTTATTTAACTGACGGAATTCTTCTTGACCTGCGAACTCGACGAAAGCACATCGATGACTGATCATCGTCATTTACTCTATATTGTTTTAGCTCTCGCCGTCGAGTCGAGGACGCGTGCTGGAACAAGTAAGAACACGATATGTCGTCTTGGCTTCGCCAATGTGTCTCTGGAGCTCTATTTCGTGAACAAATAGCATATAAGAGCAGCCTTTGTAACCGCGCCACTCGGAGTCGAAGGCAAAGGTATCCGGCATGAGGCGCGATACTGATGCCTTTTCTTGGAAAGATTGGGATACTCGAGCGATCGTCGTATGCGATATTTAACAGAATATAATAGCAGTTGATACCGACTGTTTTAAGCACGTGCTTGAAAGACTGAGCTCAACCACTGGTAGAGAATTCCCACTGAACTAACAATAATCAAGTACCGAAAAATCTTACGTAAGAATTTAGTGTTTGTACCCACCTTTCAAGCGTAAGAAATGATAAGACTTTTGGCACCACCCACCCACCCACGAGACCCTTACGTAATTAATGGACAACCCCTTGTGACTGATGCAAAATTTATGGTTTAAACTATGATAATATAGGGAAATGAAAAATCGACATCAACCAAGTGACAGAGGTTAGAGAAAAAATGGTTGTTTAGGTGAACAAAAGTTTGGTATGAAGATTGTAGAGGAGAATATTCATGTATGAAATATTAGATTTTTTGAAAAATTTTATAATTTTTCATTTTTAGAGGCATAAATCGGAAACTATTCCATGGATTGATCGGTGAATCCTTTCAGCACATCTTTGGGTGGTCATGTAGCACTCATGAAAATTTCAGAGAGATCGATGGAAGGGTTCAGGAGAACGCGTGCGCCAAAAAAAACAACGCACGGACACACACACACACACACCGACAATGACCGACAAAGATAAATTTTTTGCGTGCGAAGGATGGTCGTGGAAGAAAAAGTGTGGCCTAAAATAATAAGGTCATGGCAAGAGGAACAAAATGGTTAAAGTCGAATCCGTGAAAGTGAAGATTTTTATAATGAAAAATGGATTAGAGTAGAGAATTCGGTGAAAAATCTCTTGGCACGAATACAACCCTTTCTCTTTGAGAAAGCAAAATTGATACATTGGCAGGAAAATATTTTTCTTATATATTTCGGGTAATTTTGCGTCGAAAAGGTCTTCTGACATTTCTCATGAAAATGCGTAGTTTTCCCGTAGAAAATTCCCAACGTTTGAAAAAAGTCAATTTTTGCAATTTCCAGATAGTTGCTGCTCGTTTACAAATTAAAATTTTTCAACGCACCATGGCTTAAATTACTCTTTGAAGCCTCTTCAATCAGCAGGGATAATGAATCTGGCGGAAAATTTCTTACCTTACGAGCAACGTGAGTGCGAACGACCTGTAGGACTATTACGCTTATCCTAAACTCCCCACACTACACACGCCATGCACGCGCGCTTTCCCCGTAAACTCATAGCAGAAGAAAAAATATATGAGGCGCACTGCCTTTCGGTAGCTTGTTTGATACATTGTCGCACGATGCTGCTGCAGTACTTATTTGCACAATTATTTAACAATGTTTATGCTTTTTGAATATTGCAGTTTTCAGATTTTGATACATCATACCTCATCCAAACATATATCGTTATAATTTCTTATTGTGCCTAACCTACACAAAGTATAAGTGTCTTTTTCTTGAATCTAAAATCAACTTGTGATTAGTGTTAGGATATAAACAGCTAGAGGAAAGAAGATAAATTACTCAATCTCATTCACGTTTGGAGTGCGAGAACTAGATTCTTTTTCATGCTAGAAGCCAAGCTTTGTTTTCATCAAAATGATGTGCTTGTCACTTATATTTCGCTGTAAGGATGATCACATATAAAGTAAAGAACGGGATTTCATGAGCCGCTGTGGAGATCTTGACTTGCCATTGAGCATATTATCACTCTGTTCGGTGTCAATTAGGTACTCCTCAACTTACTTCTTGAACAGAAACTGATCAAAAACGAAACAAGTGTTTGGTGGAGGGTAGTGACTATTTTCATTTACATCAGTTTCTATGGTTTTACAACTCTGAATCGCATATTAATTTAGGCTCCCCAGCATGCGTTCCATCATTCCTTTCTATAATCACAATGATTTAACAATCACTGATGAAACTCATGAGTCCAACTGTTATGTCAGTCTTTGGACGTTAACCTACTTAGCTGTATCTTGGTGAATTATGGGAATCATCCCAATTCAATGTATCACACTTTCTCAGAACCTAGATCCCTGTTCCCATCCAAACAGAGAAAAATTCTTCAAGGTAGTGGAACTGGGAGTCAGCATCAACATGACTGTGGTACGTTCTACACAATGATCAATCTGAGTGAACCATCAACCTACCTGTATGAATAGCTCTTATGTCAGCGTATTCAATCACTTTGGTGCTCAGTTGAATGATGACTGACATCTCTGAGCATTTGATTCTACCCAGTGGAGCTCAACATCCAAAGACTCACATAACAGTTGGACTCATGAGTTTCATCAGTAATTGTTAAATCATTGTGATCATAGGAAGAAATGATGGAACGCATGCTGGGGAGCCTACATTAACATGCAGTTCAAAGTTGTAAAGCGATAGAAACTGATGTGAATGAAAATAGTCACTTCCCTCCAGCAAACACTTGTTTCGTCTTTGATCAGTTTCTGTTCAAGAAGTAAGTTGAGGAGTACCTAATTGACACCGAACAGAGTAATGATACGCTCAATGGCAAGTCAATAAGATCTCCACAGCGGCTCATGAAATCCCATTCTTTACTTTATATGTGATTATCCTTATAGCAAAATATAAGTGACAAGCACATCATTTTGATGAAAACAAAGCTTAGCTTCTAGCATGAAAAAGCGTCTAGTTCTCGTACTCCAAACGTGAATCAGATTGAGTAATTTATCTCCTTTCCTCTAGCAGTTTATATCCTAACACTAATCACAAGTTGATTTTGGATTCAAGAAAATTACACGTACACTTTGTGTAGGTTAGGCACAATGAGAAATTATAACGATATATGTTTGGATGAGGTATGATGTATCAAAATCTGAAAACTGCAATATTCAAAAAGCATAAACATTGTTGAATAATTGTGCAAATAAGTACTGCAGCAGCATTGCGCGACAATGTATCAAACAAGCTGCCAAACACTGCCAAAAGGCAGTGCGCCGCTCGCCTTATATATCTTTTCTTCTGCTGTAAGTTTGCGGGGAGAGCGCGCGTGCGTGGCGTGTGTAGTGTGGGGAGTTTAGGATGAGCGTAATAGTCCTACTGATGTTTCCTATACATTTTTCCATCATTCAATCAACACTAATCAATACGGGCACGGCTTTGCTCTGGTATTTGGAGATCGCCGGGTAAGCCTTGTTGATTCCGATGTACTTTGATCCAGAATGACATGCAGTGTGTCAAACTTAGAAATCGTTCAACAACTCCTCGAGAATTTCTCGTTGTTACATATGTCGGGCGTTATCAGTGTTGAGTAGATGATGGGAAAGTCTATTGGAAAGATGGGGTCATTCTCGCCCAAGTTGCACACAAGGTAAGCAATTTTCTGCCAGATCTATCATCTCTACTGATTGGGAAGGCTATAAAGTGTAATTTAAGCCATGATGCATTAAAAAATTTCAATTTGTAACCGAGCAGCAACAATCTGAAAATTGCAGAAATCGACTCTTTTCAAACTTTGGAAATTTTTTGCGGGAAAACTACGCATTTTCATGAAAAATATTAGGAGACCTCTTCGACGCAAAATTACCCGAAAAACATTAAAAAAATGTTCCTGCCAATTTATCAACTTTTTCATTTGTTTTTAAAAATTTGTGAATAACAATTTATACACCTAGTCGGGCGATTTTGCAGCATTACAAATCGGATTCAGCTGTTCAAAATACTTGGGGATCACCAAGTTTCAGTCGGCAACCTTCAAATACCAGAGCAAAGCCATGCCCCTATGGGTCAGTGTTGAGTAAATGATGGAAAAATGTATAGAGAACATGGGGTCGTTCTCGCTCACGTTGCACACATGATAAGCAATTTTCCACCAGATTCATAATCCTCACTGATTAAAGAGGCTTCATTGAGTAATTCAAGCCATGGTGCGTTGAAAAATTTCAATTTGCAACCGAGCAGCAACAATCTGAAAATTGCAAAAATCGACTTTTTCCAAACTTTGAGAATTTTTTGCGGGAAAACTACGCCTTTTCATGAAAAATGTCAAGAGACCCTTTCGATGTAAAATTGCCCGAAAACGTAAAAACGAAATTTTCCTGCCAATTTATCATTTTTTTCATTTGTTTATGAAAAGGGCCTGTTGCAAATAAGGCCAAATCTGCTCTAGGGATTTGAGGGCCCATATTGCGCTGGAATGCGTGTTTTGGGTGTCTAAATATGCCAGTAAACTGTTTTCCTTGAAATTCAAGCGCTTTCCAGTGGTGGGCTAAAGAGTCTCCCATTTAAAATACACGTGGGATGTGCTTTTTTGCATACTACTCTGAACCACGAACATGCACCACTCTGAATCTTGTTGGATCATGTTCTTGGATGAAAAATACAACTTCCATGGGTGTTTTGGTGGATGGGGAATGAGGGCCAGGTATCAAAAAATTGCTTTTGATGTCGGGTTTCCGTGAATTCTGAACTACGAAGGGCGATTGGTCGAGCGGAGTGGGGTTTAGCGAAAAATTGATGAGGAATAAAAATGTTGTTTTTCCCTTGTACTTTTATTTGATGTAGATTACATTAGCATTCTAATCACGGAATCTCTGAGAAAAGCTCAAAAATAGCAAAGAATCACGTTTATTCACATTTTCTGACTCGCCAAAGCCTGTCTAGGAAAATAAATGAATATCATCGATAGAATATGGTGAAATTAACATTTTTTATCCTCATCATTTTTGCCCTTAAGTGCTTCAAATTCGAATGAAAAGCCGAAAATGGTGAAAAATTGGCACTCTGCTACTTTGAACCGCGAAATACTCGAAAAATTTAAATGGAAAGCATAATTTATCTCAGCATAGAAAGATAGGAAATTTTCTGTACTTTCAAATGAAGAAAAAATTCACTCGATTTCATTGCTCCTACGCCGAGGAACCTGCATTTTCATCATCTAATAACATTTTTATCGTCCAAATGGACAGGTACACTGAGTAATCTGAGTTCTTATGTACATAAAGCCGTTGACACACTGATGGGATGCAATTTGGCACCAAATCGTGCTTTCCAAGCGAGGTATACGATATAGGACCAATCAATACATAATAATCTGAGCACAGCCATGAGCCGAGTCCCAACATGGAACAGGGGGAATTATAACACTGATTCATTATTTTGATATCTCACGAGCTTGAGATTGTGGTACTTACATCCAGTAGACTTCAGTGTGGAAGATTGTTCATCGAGGACATTCACAAGCTATTATAGATGGATCGTATCCACAGAATGAACAATCATATCCATATCTGCTTAGTGTTGGATAAGCACTCATGCCTTTAGCATTGACATACGAAATCACAGGGAGTCTGGTTCTGAGTCAGAATCCTCTGCGTCTCTCGGCATTGTTTCAAAACCCTCATGCCAAGCTGTTTGTGAAGATTGTGAACCGAAAGCTTTGGTGAAGTCATTCAATCAGAGCCTCACAACTTATTCTACGAAGGTATACGGATTGAGTATGGAATTCCGCATTCTATACACTTTTCCACATGAATATGGAGGAATTCATGAGGTGATCGGCACATGGATATAGCACTCACCTCGATGTTGACTGTTTGAATCTCCCAAATGATAGTTTCACTTTCATTAAGGGAGGATGCACTTCATCTAGAGGGAGATGATCATTTGAGCTCTCATCTTCCATGACTTTATTTTCCATCACATCCTCTGGAATCTCAGCTCCAACTCCACTCTCTGGAACCTCAGCCTCAACTCCATCCTCTGGGATCTCGGCCTCAATTTTATCCTCGGAATCAACAATCACGCGATCCCCATGGCAATCGTCTTCTCCATCATTGTGAGAATCGGTTCGATTGTTAGTAGCTTCGCTATTTTCACCAACTGACTGTGACTTGATGATTCTGTTCATCAGAGTGTAGCACTTCAAACAGATATTTGAGTCCCCGAACTTTCGAAACTGTCTCGTTTTCTTATGTTTGAAATCACAATTAACGCACTCAAACATACTTTTTTATCCATCATATATAGAGTGCAATTATTGAATAAAAATCACATTGGAAATTGGATGGAACTTGACAAGGAAATGTCAATTCTCAACTCTCGACACCTCTGAATGCTTCACTTGTTCGGTACGTGACGAATACCGAACATCGGCGTTGACCTCTTGTGCTATGTTGAGGAAGCTCGTGTTTTCGAGCGTCTGCGAGCTCTAGTGTGCGAAAAAGAGAGGAGAAGGGAGCTTGGAAGGAGAGAGAGAGAGAGAGATTGTAGATTGGTTTTATTTTTGGTACCTTGGGATATCACCCTATCTGGTACAAATCGCAATATTCAAGTGACAACGTAAAATATAATATACAGGAGTGTGAAAAGTAGTTCCAATTAATGAAATAACAAATCAGTGGTTTTTATATAAGCAATTTACATACTAGAGAATAGTCGTTCCATTAGAGTCAAGTTATTGAGATGTATGAGATCACTCATGAGTGTGATTTTTCATTCGATGCAAATCATACGTGAAAACACAAAATAGTCCAGCATTTGCGGTGAGTTGAGTGCAAATTTGCTGAGAGAGACGAATAATTACGCATTTGCAATAAATTAATTGCAGAATTACTCGGTGAGGGAAGTGTGAATTGTCGAATTTCGACACTAGTGCAGTGATTTGAAGAATAATTAGAAAATATCGATCATGAGAGAGAGAGCACACAGACACAGTTTCATCATTATGAATCAGTACCATGGTGAGTTTGGAATTTCAAAAGGTCAAGTTCAGAAAAAGCTGGAATGAGAGGCAGATTTTTCGAAACTCTCGTGCATACGATGAGGTTTTTGACTACTGGTTTTAGCATTCTTAAGCGAACACTCACTGAATGTGCTTTTTTGAGTAAATTGTAGAATTGTTTTGGCCACAGGGGGCTGCAAGCAATTTTGAAGTTACTTTCGTGATCAAAAATATCTCTCATTGGCTTCATTTTTAATTTCGATGAGCTTGAAATGAGTTTATCCCGGACTATGGTTCATGAGAGTTGTATCACAAGGGATTCGGAATCTATATCCTTAGCTCTTGGAAAGCTTGAAGTCAAAGTCGGAATTAACGGATGTACATTGTGAAAGCGAGGACCTTCCCATTTTCTCACATTCACGACAAATTTGTGGAGTTCAGGCTCATTCATAGCATCGAAGATCTTAGATACTATCTCAGTTTTCAAGAGGTTCAGATCGCGAGGAATGCCCGATAGGATCATTTCTGCCGAGTCTACTACGGATGTTGAAAGAGATAATTGAGAAAGATCATTACGGATTTCAGAAATGTCATTCTCTATTGCGGTAATTCGATTTTCCATTCTATTTTCAATGTCACTCAACTTTGAGAGAATTTTCTCTTGACAAGCATTAAAGTGAGATATGAAAATTCCGAAATATGGAGGCATGTCTTCTGAACATTCAGCATTTTCAGAGCTAGTCATAGGACTTGGAGTTTTACACGCATCCATTAAATATTGCAGATAGGAAACGCAATAGCAGCAGAGTGTTAGATCAGCTGTCAGAAGCAGACGTCGTACAAGCTGTTTACTTGAAGAGAGCGATCAGGGTCGGTCACGTGTGAATCAGGCTTCACAATCGGCAATGCAGAGATCTAGTTGAGCCAGCTGACATCTAGCGGCTAATGATGAAAGTTTGACGATGTGGCTCTTCGGCGAAAAGTCGAGAGGTACTCTAACCTCAAAATTCGAAACGTGGTGATTGGATTCCCCGTGAGATTTTTGCAAGATGTACAGATTCATAAAGATTTATGAGTCTAGCGGATACTTGCAAAATTTAGCGTGCAAGACTCTGTAAAAGAAAAGCCCGTGGGCACTGTGAGGCTGAGAGAAGTGTAGAAACACAGAGACGTACTAGAAAAGGCGTGTGATGAGACTCACAGAGAAACAAAGAGAGAGAGTCGGAGAGAGAGAGGAAAAGGGAGAGAGAGAGAGAGAGATACGGAGAAGATAATGAGGCACATGAGCGAGATTGTGATGGTAGGAAATGTTTGAAAACCCATCTCAATGTAACTTCTCCAGGAGTACGAACCTTCGATTTGAAATCTTTTTATGTTGACGATTTAATGATAAGGATTTCCACAAATTGTAAGCGAATCTAACACAAAGCAGATATGGCTACATTCATTCTGTGGATACGATCCATCTATAATAGCTTGTGAATGTCCTCGATGAACAATCTACCACACTAAAGTCTACTGGATATTACTACCACAATCTCAAGCTCGCGAGATATCAAAATAATGAATCAGTGTTATGATTCCTCCTGTTCCATGTTGGAACTCAGCTCATGACTGTGCTCAGATTATTATGTATTGATTGGTCCTATATCGTTCACCTCGCTTGGAAAGCACGATTTGGGGCCAAAGTGCATCCCATCAATGTGTCAACGGCTTTATGTACATGAGAATTCAGATTACTCAGTGTACCTGACCATTTGGACGATAAAAAATGTTATTAGATGATCAAAATGCAGATTCCTCGGCGAAAGAGCGATGGGATCGGATGAATTCTTTCTTCATTTGAAAGTACAAGTAATTTCCTATCTTCCTATGCTGAGATAAATTATGCTCCCCTTTCAAATTTTTCGAGTATTTCGCGGTTCATCGCCCTTCGTAGTTCAAAATTCACGGAAACCCGACAGCAAAAGCGATTTTTCGATACCTGGCCCTCATTTCCCATCCACGCAAACACCGATGGAAGTTGTATTTTGCATCCAAGAACATGATCCAACAAGATTCTGAGTGGTGCATGTTCGTGGTTCAGAGTAGTATGCAAGAAAGCACATTCCACGTGTATTTTCAATGGGAGACTCTTCAGCCCACCACTGGAAAACGCTTGAGTTCCAAGGGAAAACATTAAACCGGCATATTTAGACACCTCAAACACGCATTCCAGCCCAATATGGGCCCCCAAATCCCTGGAGCAGATTTGGCCTCATTTGCAACAGGTCCTTTGTTGATAATAATTTTTTGATCACTCGAGCGACTTTGCACCATCAAAAATCGGATTCAGCGGGTCAATATAAATCGGAATCACCAAGTTTTACCCGGCGACCTCCAAGATGCTACGGAACCCTGCTCGGCTCCCGGATTATATTGAGACGATAAAAACTTGACAGTTATCGCTCACACCAACGTAGGGTGATTGAAAATTCATCGACTCCATATATGTACTTTCCGATCCCTCAGACTCTACTCTCGACACTTCTCATCGAGATTGAGAATGAACACATGAGATAGACGATCGATTCATTCTGGTCTCGAATTGAGAAGAGCTTGCACGTGCAGTAGCCGAAACAAGACGAGAATGCCTGGGTTTCTCGGATCCCTCGAGTGAAGCTCTATCCATGATTGAGTATCAAGTGGTTGATTTCAAAAGTTACACCCCTACAACTGAGTAAAAGATATCTCATCGTATATAGAGATGCATGTACAAGACTGTAAAATGTCTCGATATTTAGGTTCCATCACGAAGAATTATGGATACCGATAGAGGTATGGGTTTGGAGTGCTGAAAGAGGACCGGCCAAGATTTTCGAATATACGGGGGGATATCATCCACGAATCGGCCGGCCCACGAATCCTCCTTGTATATGAAATTCCAATCAAATAATGTACCAGTGAGTTGGTCCCAATTTCTCTATGTGGACTCTACATGCAATAACATGCTCATTTGATCCTCCACTAGGATCATCAAAGTTTGGAGGTCTACAAGTCACTACCTAAGGATCACCTGCCACGACGAGACATGATAGTCCTCAAAAACCAGCTACCGATATCTCAGGTAAAGATTGATTTTCCGCCTCCCGCGACCGCTAGGCCAGGCTATAGTGGTTTCTCTAGGGAATATCCTGGAACATGTGAGATTTTTAGCTTATATTTCTCATGAAAAGGAGACCAAAGACCGTGGTCACGGATTCCCGAGGAGGATTCCCCATAGGAGTGATGCTCAAGTTCTTAAATGTATCTTTGGACGAGAGATTCATGAAATAGGGGTTTTCTAGACTCCTCCATCTCAAGCCCTTATGAAACTGTCAAAAATTCCGAGTGGAGATTCGTTAACAAGACCCATGATATTCTCCTTGTCAGGTGGGAGATTCATTCACTATATCCTGAACGATAACTTTCGCGAATAAACCAGAAATTCATGTGTCGTCCAAAATGGTTGAATCTGGATGGCCTTTGTATTTAGACAGGTGAAGCATGAGGTCAGAGAGCCTTCGAAAATTCTATTATATTCCACATTTTTGGACATATCCCGAGGAATAACTCAGGTATTACAAGAGATTGATAGAGGCTTCTGCTTTGGAATGGGTTTGGGTACATTGGAGAGATAATACCAAGACGTTTTTGATGGAATCCCACACCCTCACACTGCACTGGAAAAATACAGCTCAAATTCGACCAAATGTTCAACTTCTTGGCTGAAGAAAGGTGATGGAGCCTTGATCCTCATTCACGAAATCGAATTTCACTGGCCCTAAGGATCAAAATGCCAACCACTTGTTGAGACAGAATTCAAACAATTTCGTTAATTTTATGAATCTGTGTGTACCACAACTTGCCCACGTGGAGCAATGGAACTTTCGGCGCTTTCCTGTGGTGCGCTTTCCATGTTTGATGTATTATTACGTGGAATGCTGTCGTGGTGATTCAATTGGGTGTCGTCGTTCACCTCTTTATCAGTAGGATTGTTATTTTTGCGAATACTAATGTATTCATATGGTTCGAAAATTTCAGTCTGTAAGTGGGACCACTAATACACTCACGTCCCGTACTTCTCTCAATGTTTGAGATTTCACATTGTACTTTTCCTGGGACGGCACCACGATGGTCTGTGTCCCTACTGATTTTGTTGATAATAATATGTCAAAATCTTCGTTCAAATTTTCACCATACAGCTGCAAAAAGTCACTATATATTCTAACAGAATCCTCTAATTTCTTCCGTTTCATGAGCGCATCCTGTTTTGCCGCATCACATAACACTTGCGCTACCCTACACTCGTCTATGACACTTGCAATTACAGTTTCAAAATTGGTTTTCAACGATTCCAAGTTTTTCTCCATCGCAACTCGGCTGTATAGTTCCATGGTAGTCGCTTGTTGATCATCACGAGGCGAGTTTCCACGTTTAATCTTCATGTGGTCAGTCGGTAATTGCTCGGTTGTTGCATGGGAGAGCAAAAACCACGGTGGCGCCATCTCTTGGTTGCTCGGGCAAGTAGCAGTGTGATTCTTCCGGCGTGGAAATTTGAATCACAGGGTATCGGGTATGTAGTGTGTTTTAATCTTTGTGGGAGAGCGGGTTCTTCTGGGTTGGAAAATGACTGTACGAGACGACAGAATGAGGTGGTTGATGTGGTTTAATACTCAACAAGTATGGTCTTTGACATAAGATGCGTCTTGGTCAAGAGCTACGGAAGAAGTGCCCTCGGCTACATTTTCGGGTCTTATATATAGGCCCGGTGCTTATGGTAATATGTGCTCGGCTCTGCTTCCGCGCGAGCGTTCTTAAATTCATAACATTGAGTTTTCTATTGAGAGCTAATTATCCGCGTGCACACGCGATTTCCCGATGCATTATGAATCTAGAACAATTATTGCTCAGCCAAGTCGAAGATCATCGTTTCAACTACAGATTGCTCGTCATCCGGAATGAAAACTGTGTGGAATCACCGAGATATTGCATGTGCACGGGAACCCATTAATTCAGCCTATTCTGCCCGTATTAAAGTGCTCAACGATTCGTCGTCGCGCATTTTCTTGGAAGTGTTCGTCCCTGAGCGAGTACTTCCATGTATATATGTCACACCTTTCCCCTTAATCGATGGGACTTTTTTTTCGCCCTCTCCGCATTCGCCCGGGAGATATTCCCGTGGAGCGACGAAAAACTCCTGAAGGGAGAAAACCTGCTCCGGAGAGTTCTCTTTCATAAACGGAGGCTTCTTATTCTTCTGATAATCTTGTAGTGGCCAAATATATGACAATTGTGTGTATCTTATCATCAATATTCCAGGATACATATCAGTTTCGTCCTTTGAATGTATGACAAATTGTGTGTACATATCATCATAATATTCCGGAATACATATCAGTTTCTTTTTATGGTATACATCTCACTATATTCATTAGGTACATATAAATATGATTGTTCTTTCATGTGGATATTCAAATTAATAATCACTAAGTATTGTATGATGGTTTTGGATTATGCAACATGTGATGAATATAGCCAGTCATTTTATTTGATACAGTTGAATACGTAGTTGATCATTAGGTACGTGTCAGGTCATCAGATGAATATTAGTAGGAGTTAGTAGCTCCATTCATACATCATTACTGACATTTTAACATAAAAGCGGTCCATCTACCGTATCAAATTCCGAATCATTACATAAATTCCAACACAGGAAACAGCCCGTCCACCGTATGAAATTAGATTTCTATGAGTATCGGTCGTTGTTTGGAAAGAAGTCACATACATTTAAACAAGAAAGCGATCCATCCATCATATTAAATCTTGAATCATTACATAAATATCAACATGGAAATCAACCCGTCCACCGTATGAGATTAGATTTTCATGAGTATCGATCGTTTTCTGCAAAGAAATCATTGTCCGTCCTCGTATACGTGTTGTATCAGAGGTATCCCTTTTCTTTCATCTTGGACCAACTCATCTCTCTTCATCCTAAACGTCTCCACACATTCAATGCAAGCTGCTGCATCTCGTGTCTCATATTGAATTTTCTTACATTTGAGGCATATGGGTAATTTTGAATGAGTTTTTACGTATTCCAAAGTGTGATACACCCTCTCGTTGTAATCATGGTGTAGCCTGCTTCGATGGCAGTAGAAACAGTGCTATTGTCCATTATCATTGACGTATTGTACTCCCCTGATGTGTACATAAGGCGTGATAGGCTTCCAAAACCGATGATTCAAATTCACCCGGCCTCCTTTCATATTCTTAATTGCCTCTATGGTGAGAGATGGTTTTCTTTTCTGCCGAGTTTTTGTTTGTGTCATTTTATTCTTGTCGTTATTGCCTTTCTGTTTTTTTGATTTGGGCCTTCCTCCAGCTCGAACTTTCTGTCCTACATAAGACTTGTGCACTGGAAGATGTCTCCGATCTCGTAGTTTACCGAGAAAATTTTCTCGTTTTACTTCTTCGTTGCCCCTTTCCTCCGTTTCTTTAGGGAATTCTCGTCCATCCGCTGGACCCTATCCTTATTCTTTCCATCATCAAGATGGAATTGCATAACATTATTTGTTTCCTGCTCTATATTGTCCTTTATGACATTAACAGGTAAGTCCCCAGAGGCATTCATTTGTTGTTCTTCTATAAGATCACTCATATCGCAAATTATCGCCTCCTCGCGAATGATAGGGTATTCTGACGTTCGTCCAGACGTGACGTCGACATTATTAGTCGCAGGGTGTCCGTGCATCATGTCCATCTCGTACTTGCCAGTCTCTTCCTGAATGGGGTTTATCAGTGAGTGTTTGATGATCCACCCTCTTTGTTCCACTGTATTTGTGTAGAATTCTCCTACATGGGATACCTGAGATTCTTTGCTATCCAGCGCGTGTATGCGGCATCTCGCATAGTCCGTATTGTAATTTCCCAAATTTCAATCTCCCGCCGGCTCATATTTGCTTCAAAAATATTCCCGATGATTTTCTCATCTTTCGTGACGATTACTTCTCCAACAATATAGATGATAAGGTCAGTGTACCCAACTTGCCCCATTGAGCCATTTTCTTAATAACTTTGGTCTACCTCAACAATTTTCAATGTGCTTTAGCTCATTTTAACGCTTGTTTTGAGACCTTCAAGATGAATTCAAATACCGACGTCCAAAGGCAATCATCTGGATCCGAGCTGTCTTAATTTTTTCAAGTGATTTTTCAGAGTTTACAAAATGGTGTACACAACTTGCCCCCATTGAGCCATTTTCCCAATAACTTTGGTCCTTTCAACCATATTCAACGTAGTGCTTTGGCTCATTCTGGGGATTGTTTTAGGACCTTCAAAATTCACTAAGTTACGTCTAATTTTGATGGATTGGAGCCGAACTGTCTCAATTCTTCCAAAATAAATGATGGAAATCGGCGATAGAGTGTTTTTATCGCCGTGCACGCCCATTTGGAGCTAATCGCCGGTCCAAAACACCTTTTCCGACCTATTTTGACGTGATAAACACGTTCTGAGTGGTAAAAAAAAGTCGTTCTGCACGCCCTTTAGAGATAAACGTATGGGGTCATGTTAGGTACACTCCGATGTTGGCATCGTTGTTTACAAATCGTCTCCGTGTTTTGCACATAAAACAGTTCAGATTCGAATTTTGCAACTTTGAAAAACAGATTTTACAGGTTCTGGAACAAGGGATCAAGTGCGCTGAGGTACGTTAGGGTTGGTTTAACTCAAAAAATTTGGCAATAATTTTACTGAACGCAATTCGCTCGGTGCTTTCTTAGCTAAGCAATTGCGAAAAATAGAAAAATCATTCCAAATTTTCTGGAGAACGCAGGAATGTTTCGAGGTCGACGCAAACTACTTACTTTCTCATATTTTAACATAGCAAACGTGAAAAAAAATTGCCGGGGGTCCAAGGAGTGCCCATCCCCGAGATCGGCATTGGGGGGCAAGTCGGGTACAGAGGCAAATTGGGTACACTTACCTTGTATGAAAGAAGAATTTACAACCGTACAGACATTTTTCCGGAATACGGTATAGTTCGGTTCATGGCTCAAATGAATTTACGAAAAGTGACTTGCAGTGAACAGCTCGGTGAATGGGTTAACCCTACCACATTTTTCCTAGATTATACTAAATGAGCCACCTCTAGAACCAGAATTATAATCAGAAATCCTAACAGAGGTGTGCTGGATCACACAATGAATTGAATCCAATTACTAACAATTTTGCTGTGCTTATATTGAAAATTGCAAGCACCACAGCAGGAGTTGCGATACAATAGGGCACTACTAGCTTTTTGATCTGCACTTTGACTCGCAATACCATCATGCCAATGCTTGCTGCTTGCATATCATCTCACTACTTCGTAATACTCCTACTCACACATAGCTGCACTATAACACGCACGCCGCATGGGGAGTTGCGCGCGCATCCACGCGTTACGAATATTTGTGTCCACATGTTAGACAAAACTCAACGCGCGAGAAGATGACTTCGTCATCAAAAAATTTTTTGATCGTGTGCTACTTGTGGAGGGCCAGAGGTTGTTCAGGTGAATATAATAAGAGAAAACGTTGGCGGAAGGAAACAATGTACACACACACAAACTCATTGTGGATGGAAGTAGTCCATCCACCGTATTTGAATCTTGAATCGTTATTACTTACAATAAATGACTACGCTTTAATTTTGTAGTAAAAGGAAATGCCAAATAGAAGTGAGAAATATTTCTGGGGTAAATATGGATCGAAAACTGATTGTTAAAAATAACAGGGTCCATGGATAAGGAGTAAAAAGCTGACATTGAAATGGGGACGTCACCGATACATTGAGAACGAATCCTGAAATCTTTAGAGACATTGGTGGAAAGGTTAAGGGAGATTTATGAGAAGAAAAGACAATATATAGACACACATGCATACGGACATGAGCAATGTGTGTTCAAAAATATTTCAAAGAGAGCGTTGTACTTGACGGGAGAATATATAGAGGTACTATTTCATAGATCTTGGCGAGAAGGATAAGATGGATTAACTTTCATTTGGCTATTGCTGGAATGAAGGGGTCAAAAATGGAAATTTTTCTTGCAAGCACCGATACAATGCTTCCTTTCAGAGAAAACAAACTATGACGAACATGAGATAGATCTTGGCGAAAGGAGGGACCTTATTAGTCAAGAGGCTCACTGATTGAGGACAGAAAGGTTTTTCAGAAGAATTCGACGAAAATTCTCCTGGCAACGAAAGAGTGATTTGACTTTTTTCCAAGGCAAGGTATTTGGTTCAGAACAATGTACAAGGTTTCACACATAGAGCACTTATAAATCAATTCCAATCGAATAAATTAGATTCGGAACATTGTCTAGACGATTGATAAGGATTGAATTGCACTCGGCATGACGTTGGGGTGAATTTATCATTGACTTTTCTCAGATTCGATGTGAATTTACAAGGCCAGGTCGTGAACTGACTCATTTTGATTTGTGGGCATACTATGGTGTCATTCTATTCATATTTCATCAATATATTTTTTTTACTTAGCTCACCATCGTGATTCGATCATTCCTTTTGAGATCTCACAGAAATACCGATCGGCAGTCACGATTCGGAATCGAAACAGTCCATATTGAATGATGCAAAATACTACACCGTACGCAGTCACAATAATTCATAGAACTAATGGAGCTCTCGGAAATGATTCACGAGTCAAAGAACTAATGAATCCATTTTCTCAATTAATCAACTTATGGTGGTTGCGAGAATCTTAAAAGAAGATATGTAAAACTTACGTTCTTAATAGACAGATAATGGTAATTGATATATTGTTGCACAGGTAGGGAAGTAACACAAAACTATCCGAATGACACACTACATCAACAAGCGGAATCGTGAGCAATCGAGTGTAAGTGACGCAATTAAGTCAAAAGCGACTGATCGACTAGCGAAGCCCTCGAAAATAACAATAACGGGTTCTTGGCGCGATCGTGTGCGCCGAGTGCCCGAATGATAATGATGGGTTCTTGGCGCAGGCAGATGCGCCGAGTACCCAATCAAGGGAAAAGCATCGATAACGGTGTGGACTATGAAATGGGGATCGAAGTGATAGGTCTGGCGGCGTACCGCAGAGATGTGAATTAGCATCTCGTCGTTAAAATGCTAATCGTGTTTATATGCGCACTTATGGGAATATGTATGTATATGAATTACCCGATTGAAGGTAATTACGAGGCTTGAACATTCCACTTGATTCGTGCATATGGTCCCCTTGCCTATCACCAGGAAAGCAATGGTTAATTTTTTTTTTTTTATATTGGGTTTGAATGAACACCGTCAGCAAGCCTGCAATTGTCAACCGGTGCTGGTTAAATACTCATCAAACTCAACGGCATGAGGAGATGATACGATAATCATTAGGTTAGGCTTAGCAGTGGAGAAATGAAATATTTGGAGTAGCACTGATTCGAACTCTGTTTTGAGAAGTTATGGATGCTTGTCCATACGAACACTTTGCAAAAAGGAATTTGGAGATTGCTCCCTCATTCCATGTGGAAAGTTTTGTCGTTCACATTTATTGCACGAATCAATTTCTAGGTTCCTTTTTCAATTGAACGAGACAATTCATCTATAGCATATCAGAACCTTACGGACATCATATGTGTGGGAACTTGTATAGAGGTACTATTTCATGGACTCGGCGACGAGGATAAACCGAACCTATTCTCGTCCACGTGAAAGATAGCATTAGTATCTATACGAACCGGCGATAAAATTAGTGGGACTACTGCCCTAGGAAAGAGAACAATGCCTCAAAATTTGATATAGATCAATAAAGATGTTCGCAAAATTTCGAATAACAGAGAAAGGGAAAATTTGTAATTTTTTTTATGAAGTGAAATTTTTAGTACGAAATATTGGATCAATAAATCTCTTCAGGAAAGCCAAGACACATTTTGAAACGACATCCGGAAGATTTATGTGCTGAATATTGGATAGTAGACCGTTTGGACAACCACGGTTTGAAATTTATGATGAACCTTACGTAATCAATATACTGTAGGAGAGAGAGTATGGAGAGTATAAAGTTGTTATCAGAAGGGGTCCATCGCTGGTTGATTCAAAACAAGCCCTCCAGGTTCCATGGAAAATGGTCCGAGGGTTCGGTAAATATCGCGTCACAACAGAAAGAAAATACAGAAACACATACATACAGACACGGACAAAGGGTACTTTGAAATAATTCACAAAGAACGCTATACATGGTTGAAGGAATTAATATGGTATTATTCAGAGATCTCGGCGCGAAAAAAGAGATGGATTAAGTCTGATTTAGATAAGGATAGATTTAAGTGGTAGAATATGAGGAATTCGGAAAAACTCATGGGGAAATTTCCGCACAGATCAGTTAACTATTCAGGAATTCTCTCTCGTCGAGAAAGCAGAAACCCATGAAATTTAGGTCAATGATAGGGTCGGTTACATTTCACTGAAAAAGCATCTCACTGAAATCGGTTTCCACGGCAACGAAGTGCCCATCAACACTATCGATCGATTGCCGAAGCTGCCCCATGTTTATAAACAAACCATCAATGGCTTGTTGCATGATAAAGACTGACGATCTGTTGAATAAGTGTGATAGTAGCTTGCGCCAGAATTCATTCAATAATGAATTTTTTAATGTTGTTCCGAAATTGAAGAACGATATCTAACAGGTGAATATGTTGAATTATCCACAATTTTGAGATACCACGTTATTTGCTAAACCGTTCCATCTTTTACGTATAAACCTGATAGAATATAATATCTTTCAAGCATAAACGTTGCTGAAGTTTGAGAATACAATTTATCGTAATAATCTATTATAATCAATTCTGATGAACAACAAGCCGTTTATCAGAACAACCCAACCTATCCGCTGCGATTTTGAGGTTTTTCTTCTGTTGTTGTTTTGAATGTAGTGTTTATCTCGACGTTGTTCATCCGAAACCTAACCAATTATTATGGTATGAAAAAGTATCGTCAGTGCAAGTGTGATTATGCTTGAAGAAAGAATCCTCGGCCCGAATAATCAGGTATTGAGAGTACATACTCAGCCGTGACTGCCGATTTTGAAGTTTTTTGAATTTGTGGAGTGTTGATCGTCGCCCATACTCATTCATCAATCCAGAGGATCTGCGAGTGAGCTGTGTCTGAAAGGTTATACGTGGCACTTTTTGTGAAGCCGCATAAACGGCTATCTGAAAGACTCGTGAGTATTTGCAAGTTTGGATTTTCTTTCAGTATATTGCCACGCCATATTTATTGTGTAAATGAGGTGCTGGCGCAGATGATTCCCTTTGCTTCTTTTTATACTCCTTTTGATCTTTTCATCGATTGCTTCTTAGGTTCTTGTATAGTAGAATGATCATGCTTCTCATCGATCAGTAATTTTGTGCTATAATTATCCATCTCAGTGCATCAATGTGCGTTTCAACTGAAATCTAACGTTAAGCGTGTATTCTGATAAATTCTATTTTATCACCAACAGTCGGAGTGAAAATTGAAACTCTTTTGAAATGGACGCAGATGCTAGACCTCTCAATTTGACTTCGGATAGAGTCAAATCGCCGAGATCTGCCCATTTTGCAGCCAATTCGTTTTGCCACAAGGGCCGTTCACCTACGGCGGTTCGATTTCCTCGGCCTACTGCAGTGATCACGAGCCGACCACCACCACGAGTGATTATACCTCAAACGCAACGAACCAAAAATCCATCTGAAGTCGCACAACTTGCCCAAATTACATCGACTGGAATAAGATGTGATACGCAGAGAGCATTTGCACGTGACGATGCTACACAACACAACGTATGTACATATTCCTTATGCCAATTAAAAAAGTTCCATTTTGAGGGCTATTTCAATAGTTTTTCTATGGTAAACGTTCCAAATTTCTCTTGCATGCCTTATTCTTTCAACGTTTACATGAGAAATTAGATGAGAAATATTTATAAATCGAAGCTGATTTATGACCATCGCTTAAACTTCAAGAATATTCTCGCACTGTTTGGGCGGAAGAAACTTCGTGGACTTGATAAATCTGGGAAACGCGAAGTGGATTTTTGCTTTCTCCAAAGAGAAAGCTTTGTTTTCACCTCAGCAAAATTTTGATCAAATTTTTCACTAACTCCAATATTTTCTTCAACAAAATTCCGTTTATCAGGGTAGGGTTTCAGCGTTTACGAATTTACGAATTTACAGATTTACAGATTTACGAATTTACAGATTTAGCAGAGCGCATGCCCAGTGCATTGCAGTCAGCAAGCTTCATTCACACGATTGGGCCCACCGGATCGGGCCGCTGATTTGTATATAAATTGAGACAAATTTTGGACTAATTTTTCTTGTGCTCATACAATCTTGATTTGTTGTTTCACTCCAACATTCCAAACTAGGAAACATTTGACCAAATTAATTTGTCTGAATTCGTATACAAACCAGCGGCCCGATCCGACGGGCCCAATCGTGTGAATGAAGCTTGTTGAATGCAACGCATTGGGCATGCGCCTCGCTAAATCTGTAAATTCGTAAATTTGTAAATCCGTGAATTCGTAAATTCGTAAACGCTGAAACCCGACCCAGAAAAGACCTCAGACCATTATCTTCCTCTCGCCAAAATTTATCAATTGAGGGGGTGGGTGGAAAAAGGGCCTAAGTGCACTTAGGCCCTCTTTCCGGCCTACCGCTTTTTTGAACCCTTGAACCATGATCTATCACCCCATGAAAGTTGTTTTTCCATGAACTTCGAAAACCCCATAGATCAGAAAAAGGGCCTAAGTGCACTTAGGCCCTTTTACATATTCGATAAAACGGCCTAAGTGCACTTAGGCCCTTTTGTCGATTATATGATGGGAGTTACGCCCTTTTATCGATTGTATGATGAGAGTTAGATCCTCTGTCTATTATCTGAAGGCAGTCAGACCCGGCTAGACTCCTTGGACAGCTAGTTGTACAGTTTTGATGGGTAAGAACGAATCGCCTAACTACGATGCTGCACCATTGGACACGATTGGTTCGCTAATCATTTTGAAGAGAAGAGCATGACCTCACTATTTCATAAGCTTTGAGTGGGGAAAGAGCTTTCTAATGTCCCAAGGTCATCTCTGTGTCGTACGGCATTTTGAGTAATTCTCCAAAAAAGTTGAAAATCGGCGTTCCATTAGTAAAATCGTGTTCCGATGGATTTCAATGAAACAACCTGATTTTTTCCAACATATCTTCGGAACTCGGACAAATAGGAGAGCAGTATTCTTATATCGACAACCTGTGATTGAGGCCCCTAAGGAAATTGATAAAACATAAGAATTGATTTCTAACCATGTTACCTGTAATCGAGACGTTAGTTAACCACTTCATCGTGTTTGCCGGGTCATGTTACAGCGAAAACGGTTTCGGAAACTATCAGTCTTGGCGGTGGAAAGTGGTCAAAAATGCAAAAATTATCTTTGAAACAAATTTCAATCCAGTATTTGCATCTCTTGTGCATGCGCGTCCTCTGATGTCTCTGAAAGTAATTTCAATTGATAGCCGCCTGGTGTAACTCACTTCAGAATGGTCACTCGAGGAAGTCGGTTTGACGCGTTAGATCACGAGATCTAGCTGGTCCAAAAAATGAAAAACTCCAAGGTATCGAGTCCGTGAAACCGCGGCTCCTCCAATGGACGCCAAGAATGCGAATTTTGAGTCAAATCGTTCCCGAGACGTGAACATGTGTTTTTCGTGTATTTTTTGATGTAGAAACCGAATCCGTGGTCAGTTTCGTCCCCAACCTTCAGGATTATCTGGTAGGCTCAAATGGAGTAAGATAGGCTAAAGTAGGTTCAAGAAACGAGATCAAGTAAGAAATTGATTCGGCCCCATTCACTGTCGCGCCCGAAAATCGGACTCGCAACGGGAGTTCGGAGGGTCCGGGTCATCATACCTCACTCAACTTTTTTCACAGTCTCGTACCACCTAGAAAATGGAGAATCCAGAGTGACTCTCTCAAGTGGGCCTTCTGTCCAGAGCTACAAGCAAAAATGTAAGAATTGCCCATATAGGCCCATGTCAGAAAGTGATATATATATGGGTATACTGGCAATGCTAGCGTTTTTGCTTGTAGATCTGAAATGAAAGCCCATTTGATGGAGTTACTCTGGACTCTTCATGTTCTAGGTGGTACGAGCCTGTGGAAAAAGTTTGGTGAGATTTGGTGACCCGGACCCTCCCGACTCCCCTTGTCAGCGTAAGTGTATTTCACGGGCACGATTTCTTCATACATAGCTATTTTTCGGAAAATCATAACTCCGACAGATTGGATTTCTCATCTTATCGTTTTTCGACTGTGGGAACTAGATACCTCAGAATTCCCCTCAAAAGATTATAACAATGAGACTCCTGAAGAGAGTTTTGTTGAGGAATCAAATCTCAGCACGAATGTGACTACGTAAAAGGGTCTTATCACTGCAGAGAGAGGTACCCACAAAGTCATCAAGACCACGAAGATTTTCTGAAAGAGCCCAAACAACAGGAAAATTTTGTTCGAAAAAAGGGCCCAAGTGCAAGGGTATTGTTTAAAAGAGCCTCAACGTAGAAGTACTGGTAAAAAGGGCCTAAGTGCAACAGTATTGGGAGCTAACATTCGATAAGCGCTCTTATCTTTCCTCCGTGTTATTCTTATGGAAGAGATTCAGGATTCGGCCATATTGCTTCTTTCTGCCATCTAAAATAACACGGATGTTAGTTCCCAATTGGTAGAAAGGGCCTAAGTGCAACAGTATTGGTGAAAAGGGCCTAAGTGCAACATTATTGGTAAAAAGGGCCTAAGTGCAACAATATTGGTAAAAAGGGCCTAAGTCACCGGAAAAACTCGTTCAAAAGGGCCTAACTCCACTATCGATATCGGGATAAAGGGCCTAAGTGGTGGGGTATTGGTAAAAAGGGCCTAATTTTTTACGAAAAATTTTTTTAAAAATTCTTATGACCTCCATATCTCTTTTCTACCAATTCTGGCTATCAAATCATGTTCTTTGGCCTTCAGAAAATGTATCTTCATGCTTGCTAAGTGAATATTGAGTGATCTCAGTTTCACACACTCAATGGAACCATCTTTCACGTGCAGAATCGATGAAAATGCATTAAGACGTTGAATCGCAATTGGATATCTTGTGTGACATACCTATAGATATGCTGATGGAATTTGGAGGCCATTGAACTCGATTTCGCAACGTTATCCAACTTTTAGTGGACCAACTATCCCAAAAATTGACCCAGTATTGGGAAAAAGGGCCTAATTACATTTTTTTGAATGGCTGTATACCTCTCAAAATCGACAGCTACCTCCCAATTCCTGTGCGGTTGTTTTGGGGATGCCAAAACCTTTGAAATAAGCCAGGTATGCGCATCGAATCATGCCACGGGCATGATATAGTTAGTTTTTATCGTTTTTCTCGAAATGGCCGTTTTGTAATTAGGCCCTTTTTCCACCCACCTCCTCAATTGTAGGTAACAATTTTCCTCCTAATGGTCTTCGAAATCCGTCAGGGACTCATATTTGCACCCCTTTGTCCGCACGTGTGTGTGTGTGTGTTGTATTCTATCGGACACGGTTTCTCTTTTACTGTTCACTATATCAATTTTTGGCTTTCCACATGTTGTACAGAATGCAATTTCTGAGAGCCCAGTGATTTGGCAGCTTTCAGCTCCCAGTCAAATTTGATCCATGAGGTTTTTAAAGCAATATTGCTCAAATTTCGACTCTTCATACATAAATATCTTTTTCTCACACGGTCTCACCACGAATAAAATCACCAAAAAATGATTTTTTCTGCACGGTTTATCGATTGGTTAATACCAAAATTTTATTTAATCTTTACAAATCTCAAATTTTCAAAAAAATTTTAATTTCTAACCAAAAATCCCTCTTTGAGCCTTTTTCAACCTACTGCATCCAAATTCTGTCTCAACCAAACAATAGATATCATCGAAAAAACTTCAGAATAGATTACCTTAATCTCTCTAAAAAGCTTCTCAAAAGGATAACTTAAGAAATAGTAGGACATTTTCATTAATATCCATTTTCTCCTCGTATCATCCTTTACGACTCATTTATCTCAATGATAATAACCTAGAGACTCACTCATGTGCCATTCTGAATCGATTGGTTGATACCAAATTTGCTCAAAAATCGTAAAGCATTATTCAAATGAAGATTCTTTCGGGAAAAGGAAATTTTCACAAAGAACTCCAGTTCAATCATCTTCAAATCAACTGTATCAAAATTTTCTCTCAACCAAACGATAGATTATATTGGGAAGACCTGCTTTTAGATGGCCCAAATCTCTCTGAAATGCTTCCTCAAAAGGAAAACTCGAAATATAGGGTACTTTCTTTCTCGTAAAGATTGTCGTCATATAACGTCGTGAGAAAGCATTCTGCTAATCACTTTCAGCAGCGTATTATTGAGAGTAATTCGAGTCCGTGTGCATCAGTGGTCTTTTTGAGACGAATTCGAATTGTTGGAGCTCTAGATAACCTGTGATTCTGAATGAATACCTAAAATGAAGCCCATCCAGCCAAAATCGCAAATGAAACAGCACATTCGCATATTGAAATGAATCGAGATATGTTCTTACATCAAGTAGTTTATTTTTCATTCTTTCAAGTTACTCAACGACTGCGTGCAGAGGGCGATCATGAATTGAGAATTTATGGAGTTCCGACATTCGAGTCTTTGGTTTTCTTCTTCGCTGCACCACAGAGGTGTTTAGATATTGGTGGAGAATGAATTCTTCATTGAACCTAGTATCATTTCAGTTCCATTACATATCCACTAATTATTATTTCTATTTGAATTGTAGGTTCAACCACAAGCTTCTACGTTACAACAACTTCCCGAACCTTCGACAGTTCTCAAGCTAAACAACAGACTGCAAGCTCCAACAACATTTGTTATTCCGAAGGGCAACCTTTTTTTCCATCCATCGGACCGACTTTCAGCAACCAACACCTTGTGCGGAAAATTAGGCAGTCTGCAGACCGGAGCAACATTTTTCGTCCCCGGAAACAACACACTGTGGATTGGGCAGCAAACTGTGCCTTCTAACCATCCAAATACTAAAAATGGAGGCTCTGCTTCTGCAGCAGACCCTCACAATTCTTCGGAGAGAATTCAACCTATAAGAGATGTGCCATTAGCTGCAAAAGTCGCCCGTTTATGCAGCTCTCGACGGTCATCAACATTTGGGTCTTTCGCTAGTAGCTCGAACCTCCTAAATGAATCTCAGTGCAGCTCATCACCAAAGAAATCTTCGCAAACGGACCCTCGACGTAGACGCTCTTCTCAAAGCCGTGATTGTCATGGAAGCAGCGGTCCTGCGTCAGAGTCGTTCGGCTATTTCCTGGGCACGCTGCACCAAGACGCTTTTTCTCAAAGTAATGCTGCTTCGACCATCGAATCGATACTGAATTCTATCCCCAAAGCTACGGTATCTCAAGTATTCGAAGATTAAAGTCTAGAATCGCATGATCCAACTTCAATGAATCGACCGAACCAAGATGTAAATTCTTCCAAAAATGAGGCGAAAGCCAGGTAATTGAATAGAAATTTGATTTTAATAACAATAAAAATTAGCTGCAGGGAAGATATTACGGGCGTACGAGGGAGGGGTTTGCATTCTAGCCTGATATATTCAAAGCGTGTTCGCTCAACTCCAATCAACCATCTAAAAGTATTATGAATTATTCCGCGCGCAACAAGCTGACCTAAAAATGCACGTATGCCTCTATGACTCTAAAGTTTTAATCGATCAGAATAATCAAAAATTCGAAATTTTCGGGAATCCAACAATCACTTTGAGATTGACCCTAATACAGGCTCGAAATAGTGTTGAGAGGAACTTAGATATCATTCGAGGGGGTGGGTGGAATAACTTACTTGCTTACTGTTTTGAACAGTTGATTCATGGTCTATCACCCCATTGAAATCGTTTTTTTTTTCCGTGAACATCGAAAACCCCATAAGAAAGCCTATATGTACTTAGGCTCTTTTACGTGTTGAATAAAAGGCCCTCAAAGCACTTAGGCTCTTTTGGCGATAATATGATAGTAGGTAGGCCGCTTCGTCTATTATCTGAAAGCAGTTACACTCTTAGAACCGTTAGTTGTATAGTTCTGATGGATAAGAATGAATCGTCTAACTACGATGCTGCACTGTTGGATACGAATGTTTCGCTAATTATTCTGAAGAGAAAAGTATGACCTCGTCATTCCATTAGGTTTGAGTGAGGGAAGAGCTTTCTTAAGTCCCAAAGTCGCCTCTGTATCGCACGGCACTCTAAGTAAACCCCCAAAAGAACTGAAAATCGGCGTTCCATCCATAAAATCGCCTTCTCATAGATTTTAATGAGTCAATCAGATTTTTTTCACATATCTTTGTAACTTCGACAAATAGAAGAAAAATATTCTCATATTAAAAACCTGTGATTTGAGCCTCAGAGAAAATTTATTAAACATAAATGTCGATTTTGAACCATGTTGCCTGTGATCAAGACGTGATTTAACCACTTGATTGAGTTCGACGTGTCATTTCACAACGAAAACCATTTCGGAAAATATCAGTTTTAGTGGTGGGAAGTGATCAAAAATGCAAAAAATCATTCTCAAAGCCATTCGCTAATTCAGTAGGTTTATTCGATTATGTAGTTCGGAGCGTTCGGAGCACTCGGAGCGCTCGGAGCGATCCCAACCGAACGCATATTCGGCAATAGCTTGTTCCGAGCGCTCCGAACGCTCCGTCCAAGAATTGTGGCCGCGGAGAGGGGAGGCAGTCTGATTCCAATGCTGTAGACGATTTCTCCCCTCTCCGAGACTACAAATCTTGGGCGGAGCGTTCGGAGCGCTCGGAGCGAAATATTGTCCGAATGTCCGTTCGGTTCGGAGCGCTCCGAACGCTCCGAACTACATAATCGAATAAACCTAGTATTTGCATCTCCTGTGCATGCGTGTCCTCCTATGTCTCTGAAAGTAAGCTCAATCGTTCACCGGTGTAATTTACTTCCTAGCTGTCCACGTCGGAAGCGCGATTTTCGACTCCGCTTCCGCACGTAAGTCGCGCTTCCGACGTAGCACAGCTAGAAAATGTCGTTTGCGACTCGTGCTGCGCACTCGTCACATAATATACTATCCAGATGACAACTTGAGGAATTCGATTCGACGCATGAGATCACGAGATCTAGCTGGTCCAAGAAACGAAAAAGTCCGAGGTATCAAGTCCGTGCATCCGTGGCTCCTCGGAAGGACGCCAAAAGTGCGAAATTCGAGTCGGATCGCCCCAAAGCCGTAAATATGTATTTTTCGTATGTTTTTTTTTCTTTATGCAGAAACCTAATCCGTAGTCAACGGGTTCGAGATCTGTCGTCTCACTCGCACTTATGGGATAACCATTCAGTGCGAGCGAGACGAAAGACCTGGAATTAGCCACTGACCATCATCTCATTGCAGTTCACCTTGCTCCCGCGTGTACATCCAAAATGAAGACAAAAGTCTCGCGCATACCATGAAAGATACTTACAATATCTATTAAAAGATTATGACAATGAGGATCTGGAAGAGTTGAGTTTAGGAATCGAATCTCAGCACGAATGTGACTACGTGAAAGGGTCTTAGCACTGTAGAGAAAGATACTCAGAAAGCCACCAAGGCTGCGATCAATTCCTGAATGAGCCTAAGCCACAGAAAAATTTCGTTTGGAAGAAGGGCCTTAGTGCAAGGGTATTGATGAAAAGGGCCTAAGTGTGAAACTATTGGCAAAAAGGGCCTAAGTGCAACAGTATCAGTAAAAAGGGCCTAAGTTACCGGAGAAACTCGTTCAAAAGGGCCTAGTTTTCCTATAGATATTGGGATAAAAGGCCTAAGTGAAGGGGTATTGGTAAAAATGGCCTAATTTCTCACGAAAAAATTTTCGAAAAACCCTCATGACTTCTATATCTCTTTTTTCCCAATTCTGGCAGTCAAATCACGTCCTTTGACCTTCAAAAGAAGTATTTTCATGCTTGCTAAGTGAGTTTTGAGTGACCTCAGTTACACACTTTCAATAGAACCATTTTTCACGCGTAGTATTGATGTACATGCATTGAGACGTTAAATCGCAGTCAGATATCATGTGTGACATGCCCATGGATATGCTGAAGAAATTTGGAGGTCATGGAACTTGAAATTATATATTCATAATTTGAAATTCCCGCGAGTGATAAATACGATATCCGATCACATCGATCGAGTGTCAAAATTAATTACATATGTCATGGAACTTGATTTCGCATGGTTTTTCAACTTTTAGTGAACCGATTGTCCCAAAAATTTTCCCAGTGTTGGGAAAAAGGGCCTAATTACATTTTTTTCAATAGCTGTGTTCCTCCCAAAATCGACAGCTACCTTCCAATCTCTGTGCGATTGTGTCGAGAATGCCTAAATCTTTGAAATGAGCTAGGTAGATGCATTGGATTATGCCACGGACAAGATACAGATTTCGCACTTAGGCCCTTGTTCCATCGACCCCATCATTCACACCTTGGAAAAATGTGTGAAAAATCCCAATTGAGGGATAATGGTATTTTGACTACTACGACCTACGCTGGCGCAGTTGATGGGAGATGAACGGCCACCCACCGAGATGCGTCGAGTTGATTTTGTGGTGAAACATTGATTGATGAGTGTACGGCGGGTAACTGGGAAGTTTCGAATAACCCAATCAACCTCAGAGGCCGATAACTAGCATTGCGAGGGGGTGGAAATTTGGAGAACATGCACCAACAGTGCCTATGCGTTTGACCAATATTTTTTTTCGAATTCAACTTTTTTTCGACGAGACCCATCCTCCTAAAATCGGCGAAACGAATTTTGGATGCGAATCCCCCCGGATCAGGAGTTGAAAGTTTGGGAATCTCTAGATCCGATTTCTACCCGTTGGACCAATATTTATTTTCGATTTTAGCTTTCCTGTAACGAGGCCCTACCCTCAGAGAACGGCGAAACGAATCATGAATCCGACCCTCTCCCCGCCCCCGCCCGAAATCAGGGGTTGAAAGATTGGAAAATGTCTAGATCTGATGCCTACACGTTGAATCAATATTGATTCCTGATTCTAGCTTTCCTGCAACGAGGCCCTACCCCCAAGAAAACGTCGATACCGGATATCGAATATCGAATTTGACTCGTGTATGAGTGCTCGCACCCGATTTTTGGGCTAGTTTCGAATATCCGGATCTTTGCGTCAGAAATTAATGAGATCGACAGCGCATAAAATTCCAACGAAATTGAACGACTAAACTAAATTTGTGAAGACCCAGAAGGGGTGAGTTGGATCATAATTGAACTCGGCAGACGTAGGCGTCATTGCGCACGTAATTCTGATGGACTGGTTTTGCGATCTTTTTGTTCTGAGAGGGTTGACTGACTTGCGGAGGAGAATTGCTAGAATCTGAAGAGACTATCAAGGAGTGAGTTTGATTTTGATGGAAAACTACGATCAAATCAAACCAACTCCGATCAAAATCGAGCTCACACCTTGATATTTTCCCCAAACTTCGGCAATCGGAACATTACTATCGGATTTTTTGTTGGTAGATCAATTACTCCCCTACAGAAAATATACGAGATCGCAAGACTAGTTCATGAGAATTACGTGCGCAATGACTCACACGTTTGCCGAGCTCAATTAAGATGAAACTCGCCCTTTCTGGGTCTCCTCAAATTGACTTCAATCGTTCAATTTCGTTGGACCTTGAAGACGCTGTTGATCTCATTCTTTTTTTACGCAGAGAGCCGGATATTCGAAACTAGCCCGGAAATTGGGTGCGTACACTTATACACGAGTCGAACTCGATTGAAATCGAGACATATAACACTATCACACATAAACAATAAAGGGAGCCTTCTAGATAAAATAACTCAAAACGGAGGGAGAATTGAGTTTTGTGCCCACGAAGACTATTGCACTGTGTTCTGGGATCTATCGTTTGAGTATACTCGTAAGAAGTTTGACGAAAACCCACAATCCTATGATTTAGTGCGGGGTCCTTTAGGGGTGCTAACACATTTTTCCAAGGCTCAAATGATATCTTAGTTTCTTTTCACACTATTCTAAACCTGCAGCTCCAATCTCACAGTGGTTATTGGATTTTCGAAAAAATATTATTCTAATATTATTCTAATTATTATACCAATCAAATAAAACTTCAGAGTCATGTATGACCCAGGTTTCCCTCAGCAATTTCAATCGATTCTATGATACAAAAGCTAAGCTCTTCATCCGTCTCGAGACCCCATAACATTTTTCTTTTACTTAAGGTGAGCATTTGTACAAACTATCCATATTTTTACTCAAAAATGATCAAACTACTTTTTCTATCTCGATTGCGAATATCTCGGGCTAACTCACAAATAGAGATACATGGCTGACGGTGTTGGAAACATGTTAGAGAAGTCTATTGAAATACACTTTTACCATTTCATTTCAAGGTTACGTACACGTTTTCTCCGACACGAGGTCAAAACCACGAAATTATGACTTTCAACGGAATTATTCAAAGATTCCATGAAAATAACTAATCGTTCATACATCAATTCCTCGAAGAGCCACTTCTTCAATTCGTATAGGAATTGTCATTCGATGTAAAATTGTGTGCACTTCCTGAAAAATATGGCCTTGGAACTTTTTTGCTCCCCGAAGCCTCTTTCTAGTAAATTCATTCCCCAAGCGATTGAAAATCACCCATCTTCTGCGCATGCGCAGGAATTTTGATTCTTGAAACGAAACTTCTTGGAAACCTAAGAAAACTCCCTCAAAAATGATCACTAAACAGAACCAAGATTTCAGATCACTATTTCTGTACATATATAATTCATAGTGGGTAACCGCATTATGCTCTCATATGTTTCTATTGTCTCAATTAGCAATGGGAAGCTTGCTGAGAATCGTAAGGTCCACGAGTCCGGTAGTACAGATGATTCCCAAAATTCCAAGTCCAAAATTCGTAATCAGATTCCTGCGAATGAGGAACAAAATTCCTCAAGTACGAAAAAAAGAAGAGTGAGAAAGGCAGTGGAGCATGACGGATTCGTTTACGGGTATGAGAGGACTTCAGGCAATGGAACAGAGTACGGCAATTTTTTTCATTCTAACCATTAATCGAAAATCAACTTCATAATTTTCAAAGTTGTGAGCGCATTATCACATTCGAGTCATCTCTCTATTTAATTATTTCGGGACTGGTTCTCAAATGACAAAGTTCTGAACTATTGCATTGTTCCCTTTAGGCATTACGGTTGTACCAAGGCTAACAAACGCAAGTCTTTCGGTTGCCCGGGCAGACTGAAAATAAGAAATGGAGTTCGCGTGGTCCGTGGAAAACACAATCACCCTAGAAGCAGTGACGGGAAGTATGAATTTTATCGTGCTCTGCAAGATGCTGTAGAAGCAGAGAGAACTGCCCCTAAAGCCATATATGATAGAATCAGCAAGATGGAGAGGTAATATGACTATCATGATATGATTAACCCTGAGATCCCTACGTGGTAGTCATTTGGCACACATGAAACTTGAACCGCATCTGAAAGTCTGAACCTCTTTCTTGCATCTAGAAGTTATATGTTGTTCCACTTTCTTGTATTCATCTTCCAAATGGACCAATTTCAGAATTTGGAAATTATTTTTTTCTTGAAATGTCGCTAAAATGAGATTTCAAAATTTATCTCTACTAACTTATACTTGTTCGAGAAATACCTATTTCGAATGATGGCACTGAACGGCATTTTCGGATAGTAGTATAGTGTATTGACCGGTGATTGATCTCCTCGTGTATCCTATCGACGTAAGAATCAACTATTACCTCAGTTGTGTGCGTAGATGTCCGAATTTATTTCATATCGCTAGAAACGAATGCCCCTAAGAAGAACCAATTTGTCGATTTTTGCTAATTGGGTTCTTTCTTTTGAGCATACACAACTGTCTTGACCTTAATTCCTCAGATGATTTAGGAATGATACGTATATTGTTCAGATTCAAAGACACGGCCGTGATATTCCCTTTCTGCAAAGTGAAGATCAATATGCTCAGGTGGAGGAGAAGTGCCAAGAAAAAGACCACGGCTATTATCAAAACAATCAATGATTATGTTAAATATTTCGAATCACCTGAAGGAGAAGCTCACCTCACATACGACTCAGAGAAAGGGCAGAAAAGGCAACTTTCTCACAAAGTTATTGAAGTGAAAAACGATAAAGGGGAGGTAATCAAGAGGCACCTCGCCCTTTTCGACAAGAAGTCACTCGAGGAGCATCAAGACTGCAAGGTGATTCAGGGAGATGCCACGTTCTTAACTTGCCCAAATATAAGAGGGGTGATTCAGCTAGAGACCTTCATGGCTAAAAATTACAATCGGGTGAGTTTGCACTTCTACTATGCCTTAACTGCTAAATTTCAAATCCTATACCAAATGCTATCATAAAGATACTTTGAAAATACTGATGCTCGATCGGAAGCCTTGCATAACCTCAACATGAAAAACTCGCATGAACATTTGTTCAAACCACTCATGTGAAGTCCAGTAATGATAATGCAATGATAAGACTCTGGCGAATGCTCATGAATCTTGACTAGTTTGAAATGATCTGAAGTCAATGTCACGAGTAGCTTGATCAGATAAATTCTAATCTGTCTTTTATTTAAGCGTTACATGTCCTGTTTATATATTGTTTCAATAATCTTACAATCAACAGAACTTATCCATTCATGATATGTGGTAATTGATTCGAAATGAATCATAACGTTTCTAAAAATTCTACAATCCAGGCATGGCCATGTATCTGGGTTCTTATGCAAGGTAAAACCGCAGAAGATTATGAGTCGGTTCTAAATTCAATAAAAGAAGAGATTTGGCCAGCACTGGAACCCGAAGAATTCATCTGTGATTTCGAACTGGCTTTTGAGAACGCGGTGAAAAAGGTCTATTCAGACGCCGAAGTTACAGGATGCTGGTTTCATTTCTGCCAAGTAATTTATCAGATCGATTTTCATTACTCAAATGATATCGTCCGATTTTATACTTAGTCGATCTATATTTCCAAAAGTTTGAAAACTTTTTCCTGAGATGGTGCAATTTTCACTACTATTGCTTCCAATCTTCGATGAAAATAATGTTTCCTTTGGTAGCCGCTCGAAGAGAATGATGTCACATATATTCTCTGTCGGCCAAGTTCCTCATTTCACATGGATAAAGTCTTTATGAAATCACGTGATCATTAGCATGGCCCACTGCGTTCCAACATGGAAACTTGAGATCTGTAACTATGCTTATTGTGTAACCATGTTTGGTTGTAAGATCTTGAGCTGTTCACAACCAAGCAATTTCGGCCAAATTTCATAATATAATACTTGATCCAAGATTCGGAATTAGGTGCTTGAACTAGTAGTCGAGACTGATTCCTTAGAATAACGTTAGTACACGAATTGAACCAACCATCGATCTCCTCTAGCGATATTCAATGGAAACGTAGTTTTCTTCGAGAATGACGGAATACTCGCGCTCACAGTTGCGATAAAGTACTAATGGTAGTACGTGATGCTCTACCGTTCGAATTTCGAGTACGAGTGGAGTTGACGTAAATATAGATAGATGTTCAATTGCGCCAGAGAACTGTGTTCTAATATTGACGATTCCTAAAATTTGGAAGGAAGTTCCATGAAATTGACGGACATGGGCTTGTCGCGAGGCCTTTCCTCTACCTCAATCACATTGTCAAACGCACCTCACATTGCTCTCCCATCTTCATCACGAATGAGCTTTCTGTCTATTCTCCTTTTGAGCATTTTCGTTATTTTTTAAGGCCCTGCTGAGAAATGCGATAAGCAAAGGAGCAGCAACAAGCCAAAATTTCAAGAAGCACCCTGAGAGGCATCTCATCGTGAGAAAGATCATGGCTCTTGCATTACTGCCAGAGGAGCATATCGCACCCACATTTGATTTGATCGTGAAAGATGCCAAGAAAAAACACGGGAAGATTTTTGATGACTTTTTTGATTATTTCCGCGATTACTGGCTAGAATCGTAAGAAACTTTTGATAATTTTGAACAAATGGTAGATCTTTTCATCTCTTACCGCCATCTAACCAAATTTATACATTGCAGTCGTGGCACCAAACGATTTTGTGTGTACAGAAAAATGAACAGGACGAACAATGAAGAAGAATCGTACCACCATGTATTAAAGATCATATTCAATAACAGGAAACCACGGGGCTGGCAATTTCTGGGTGAGTCTGGAAGTTCGTATACTATTGTGCGACAAGTTTAATTCTCCAAGAATTCTCTCACAGAGGTTTATCGTTGTATGTTATATCGCTAGGTTTAAATCTGATGTAGATAAGGTGAATAATTCCTCCACCCCAACTTTTCAATCTGACTAAAGTAGAAATTTTCCAACAAAGTAAAGTATAGAAGTAATTGCATTTAAGGACGTCACAATAACTTAGCGGATTCGTTTCTCGTAACTAAATCTAGTTCTATGGTCTACGAAATGAAATCTCCACGTACCAGGGAAGCCTACAGATTCCCAAGACGCATGAAGAGTGAGTTTTGTGCCACCTTATGATTTCCCCAGAGCCGAATTATCTTTAACTTCTTTACGAGTCGCGTCATTTTAGAACACGACCCTATTAGGCTTTGACCATAAGACAACCTTTTCTTAGCTCGCTAACTTGCGTCATTTTCCGGGCTTGGAGAAATTTCCTAACACGAGAAATATGAATATCTAGTTGAAAAAAGACAATAAACGTCAAAAATTACAAAATTGAGAATCTCTAGTTTTTTTCCATTTCTGGGAGAATAGAAGCATATGAAAAATTTAATGTTTGCGGAATGTCTTCCTAGAGTAACCACAGATTTTTTTATCCCTTTCATGATTCAAATGAAAGTTATCACGAAAATTGGCTTTCGGCCATGTTCATTGTAGTGGACAAAATAAGTGTGGGAGTTAAGGAATCTGAAGTCTGTCTCACTTCCACAAAACATGCTTTCGGTGAATATTTTTTAAAACGTATGGGAGCCAATGAGAATCATTCTGACGTATTTTGACTGAAACAGTACCGAATTGATCGTGAAAAAGCGTTGAATAGCATGCCAAAAGTTGAATGAGCAGAAAATACGATTTGTAGGCCTAATACTGGTAAAAAATGAGGCTCTTCAAAAATCCTAGAACTTAGAGAGGTCTCAGAAAAATTCAAAGAAAATTTGTGGTGGTATTCATGTAAAGGACCAACTGAATAATCTTCTAGGATGTATTCTGGGAAAGTTTGGTGACGGACAAGGTCTCAAATGAATTCATTTGAGATCTCAATAAATTCCTTTGATCGCTAGTTTTCACTTGAATCTATATCGGAAACTTTTCGGAACTGTATCTTTGGCAATGGTAAAGACTTAGTGATCGTCTTAGTTCGTATCACTCTACATACGCAGAAAGTACGTGAAACTCAATGGATCTCAAGTAAAGCGAGGATAGATTTCGTCAAGCAACTATGCAGATAGTTTTGACGAGAAACTTCGGAGTTCACTCATTCAAATTTCCATAACACATGAGTTTTAGGTACGATTGCAACAACAATTCCATCAACCTTTCCAGCACGATGGTTTTCAAAGTAGAATATGGGCCATTTCGGAGCATTTCGACGAATGACTGCACCAGGGGGGGTCTGGAAAAAATCCCTAAAATTTTTCTCCGTTAGTACTGTATTGATCTGGTAAAAATAATTTTTTTTCGATTTTTCTAAGGCCCCGGGGCCCTGGGGCATATGAAAGGTCTCTCTTAGACCCTTTTCTAGCCTATTTCTAAAAAATCATAACACCGACTAGACTCAACTTTCCTGGACGTACCTAGGCGCATTTTCTTCCTTAAGACTAGTACTTTTGAGAGAAGAATTGTCCAAGGTCGATATTCGAGCCTAGCAACTTCTAGGAGCTATTTGCTGAGAGCACATTTTAGCGATTTTTAGGCTTGCTTGAAAGTGATGTAGCTAACACTAGACATGTGATAATCTACCTCCACCAGTAGTAATTTTGAAGGTCTTGAAAACAACTACAATTTGACTACTGGTAGAAGTCGATTATCAGACTTTTCATAGGAGTTACAGTCGTTACAAGTTAAGCAATTTCGTAAAAATGCCAAATTTTGAGCTCAATTTGAAAAAACGAATCCTTTCCTTTGACCTCAAACCGGTGCAAATATGTTTTTTGATACAAAAACTATCAATAATAATCTGGGTGGGATATTGAATTCTCGATTTTATTCAACCAATTTAAAACTCGCTTTTTTGACTTTTTGCTCAAAATGACCTCATCGGGATGGCTCGCATAAGCTTCGATCTGAATAAGTGTGCACCAATCCGTGTGGCATTACTCTCCAATGTACTCTCAAATATGTGTGGAAACTTCCAGAGGCAAGCCTCGAGCTAGATGCGAGCAGGAGGTTCTATTTCACGAGTTGAAAATGGCCATTATTATGTCTATTTGGACGCAGGCGAGTGTGAGTAGGATTTCACTTATTCTAGCTCACAAATGAGACGAGTGACTAAAATAGGGATGCAAACGTGTACTTTCGACTCAAAGTAACCATTTAAATTACGTTCTCATAGTCGATTTGGCTCTTATTCATCGTCTGAAGCCACTCCATTGAAAATCATGTATCTAAAGTGTTTTCTAGTCTAAGAGCGAGTATCGATATTTTGGAGCCAAACTGACCCTGAAATCGTGTTTAGATGATCATTCTGAGTCAGAAAATCATGTTCGTACCCCTATTCTAGCTGCTCATCTCATTGGTGAGATAGAATGAGTAAAATCCCACCCACACTCGCCTGCGTCCATATAGACGAAATAATGCCCATTTTCAACTCGTAGAATAGAACCGACTGCTCACATCTAGCTCGAGGCTCGCCTCCGGAAGTTTTCACACATATTCGGGAATACATTGGAGAGTCATCCCACGCGGATTTGTGCACAGTAGTTCAGATCGACGCATATGCGAGCCATACCTGTGAGGTCATTTGGAACAAGAAGTCTAAAACGGGTGTTTTAAATTGGCTGAATAAAATCGAGAACTTAATATCCCGCCCAGATTAGTGTTCTGATTGGTAGTATTCGTTTCAAAAAACATATAGGCACAGGTATGGGGTCGAAGGAAAAAAAACGATCTTTTTAAGTTGAGCTCAAAGTTTAGCAATTTCATGAAACTGCTCAACTTGTAAAGACTGTAACTCCTATGAAAAGTCCCATAATCGATTTTTACCAGTGGTTAAATTGTAGGTTTTCTCAAGATCTTCAAAATGACCACTTGTGGAAGTCAATTATCACATGTCTAGTGGGAGGTACATCACTTTGCAGCAAGCCCAGAAATCGCTAAAATGTGCTCTCAGCAAATAGCTCCTAGAAGTTGCTAGGTTCAAGTATCGACCTAAGACAACTTTTCTCTCAAAAGTAGTAGTCGTGAGGAAGAAAATGCTCTTAGGTACGTCCAGGAAAGTTGAGTCTAGTCGGTGTTATGATTTTTCGGAAATAGGCTGAAAAAGGGCCTGAAAAGAACCTCCCATAAGCCCCAGGGCCCACGGGGGCCTTAGAAAAAATAAAAAAAAATTTTTGTATTAAATTAACATAGTACTAATGGAAAATGAATTTTTAGGGATTTTTTTTTCAGATCCTCCCGTATTAGACAGTCGTCGAAATGCTCCGAAATGGCCCATATACAATACTTGACGAAATTCAACATATTTTTGTATGGTTGGAGGAATGAATTTGGAAAAATCATGGGTGAAAATTGAGTATATGAGAATCACGATTCCGCGAAAATCGCATAACAACTCTCCTTCAGCTCCCGCTTGGAGTTGAAAATTGTGCAATTTGATTGGATCGTCAGCCAGATTACTCAGATAGCTGTTGGAATTCCAACCAGGTTGTTCACAACTGTATTTTTCGCATGATGAATCGAACCGTTCGGTTGACTTCCCATCCAGCTGTTTAGAATTCTTCTATTTTTTTACAGTTAATATATAACAATTTGGAATATCAGGAATTTCAGTGTTTTATAGCTGAATTTCAACTCAAGTCACTCATTGCAGTTGAGAGAAAATAATTTTGAGCAGTCAGAGTAGCTCAGTACCGGAAGGGCTGAGATTTTTCCTGTAGAGACTCTCTCCGCCTGACACTCTCTCAAATGATTTAAAGATTAGAATGAGTCACAACCTGACCAATTTTACAGATGAAATTATGGAATTCCAATCATCTCTAAATCGAGATCTGAGGACTGACAAAGAGACTATGGGGACGAGCAAATCTGAAAAGAAGAAGTCCACTATGCTGAAAGAGCAAGGACTGATGGATTGTTGGAACTCCTTAGAGCAAGATCCTCGAGGATTTACTCCGTTAATGTTCGTAACCAAGGCGGCAAATGCATTCGAGAATAAATACATCCAATTGAAAGAGATACATGACGATATATGTGAGTTGTGCCACTCAACTACTTTTGCAATTATACATAATTCGATGATATTCTCCATACCTGAACTTCATCGTCATACTGAGCATTTGAGAACATTTTTTATTTAAAACACTTCCGAAGATTAGAATAATGGAATTGATATTGACGAAGTATTCACACGTATGCACTCTTCAAAATGATTTGTGTTCAATATTGGAAATTTGATAAGATGACAGGTGTTTCATTTCAAGTTCACGTAGATTCCTGCGTGAGAATTGAACATGGAAGTAGGCGAGATGTGCGTGGTGTATTATTAGTGGGAGATTACCACGGTGAGAATTAACAAACCGCACGTGAAAAGTATTTCACATGGCACTTCAATCAGAGCCCCAGTGATTACTCTGGAATTTTTCCTTGAATCTCATCAGGAATCTCTGGAATTTTCACAGGAAATGTCTCTTGAAATGGCTCTTCTGTATCAGACTCTCAAACGTGATGATATTCTGACGTTGATCTCGAACATTCATGTACATACAATATTATCCGACATTCCAAAACCAAAAACCTATATTATGGTATTTGGAAAGCATGGGAAATTCAATTTCGACTCGAGTTTGAGAAGCCTTAACTTCAAATTTGAGAGATAGAATATTCAATTCTAACTATTTCGGAGATGAATTACGGGTCAGGCGATCCCCGTTACTCGCGAATAACCCGTATTCGTGGAGGGTCGATGGAAAAATACCGTTTCCCGCAATTTGCGGGTTGAAGTACTCGTATTCACCGAGTAGGTACTCGCCCAAAGAAAATGTTGAGTGTTTTCATCGCAATCCCGATATACGCACGAGCCACTCTTAGCATTCATTCACGAACAAAATACAGAAAATCATATTTTATCATATTTACAATTCTGATGGAACGTATACCCCTTTTTCCATACACGCAATGCTTCGGTATCCGCGGAATTTTTTTGGAAATCATCCCTCGTTGACAACGGGGTTTGCTTGTAATGCCAAATTCTCTATGAAAAGTCAAAGTCTCAACTGTTTGTTCAGATACTACAAAACTGGTACAGTTTCATAGATGTATATCTATGAAATCTCTTTCGATTGTTTGAGGTATATAGTACAGTTTGAATGTCATGGTCGATCGATGAAGACAGAAGAATGGATGCGGAATCATTTTTCCACCTTGCCATATTCCGTCAATCAGTTTGTCAGACTCAAATCATTGAATTGAGGATTACATTGTTTGTGATCAGCCAATCAGCTGTGTTGATTAGAGAATACAAACAGTGCTGTGAAAACTTACGAAGTGTTTAACTCACAGTTTTATAAGAATTTACATGCTTGATGTGTTTGATACATTCGTGAGACGAGCAGTTGCCAAATGATTGAATTTTTTCAATTTTCCTCCATATGTCATCAAAATTGATATACAACCCAAATTTCCAAACTGGCACACTTCCACATATTCATATTTGTTCCAATCACGCTATGGCCTCCAGAGCAACACACCAAATGTATTTCTTATTATCTGACGAGGACGCCTATTCGCCCCAGAATGATTTACCATCAAGTAGCATGATTAAAATGGGAGATTTTTTCACAACTGATATATCATTATTCGTCAGATGATGAGGGTCCAGAGGAAGAAGGAATTGAATTGCATGATCTACTGAATACAGATTCTGATGAAGAGACTGGTTATCGTGAGTATGAGATAAAATTCGTCCAGATTCACGTTAACTAATATTGTGCTCACTTGTTCATCCTTCTACAGACTATCAAGCTGATACTAGAGACAACTTGACGTCTGAGGATCAAAACCGCAAATCCACTGTGGTGAGCAACCAAATCGACGATGTGCAGGAATTGGGCCACCTTCATACAGACGCAGAAATTTCAGAGCAAATTTCGAGATTTTTCTCTGATAATGATGGTGAGACTGAGTTCATTTATGAAGCATTACTACACCGAACATATTCAGTCAGTCGCGAGCGAATTTATAGCTAAAAGCTCTTTCAGACGTAGTTTAATCTGCTGAATCTAGACCCGGTCTCAGAACTGCATTCTTCCGTCAAAGTTTTCGGACAAGTGTTGTTAAAGTTGGAAAAATGCTATTTCTTCAATCATCTCTAATATTTTGCGTGTATACAGAATTTGTTGAGTTTATCACATTAGGTCTACAGGAGAGAGGAAGTCCATAAAGCGTAATCCATCAAAATGAGATACGCGATACCCTTGTGCTAAGTTTGGTTTTCGAAACACCATGTTTCTTTTCGACGCCGTACTCTCACTACAAAGTCATACAATGATTTCGTGTACGAGCTGAACAACATTTCGTAGAGCTAGCGCGTCATCGAAAACGCATTCATCTCCTGAGACAAATCCTGATTTCCTGATCATGAGTTCGACATATCTCATCGGAAGAACTACTCTTCCTCTTTCGCATATAAACCAATTCCTGCGAATTCAACAGAATTTCGTTTTTGTGTGACACATTGAAGAAAAACGAGGGCCCGTTATTGCGATTTTGAGGAAGATCAATCCCGGTAGAAATGAACAGCTCAGAAAACAGAACTGCATTCAGTATCCAGGATTACTTTATCTAATAACACAGGCCAATAAAAAAGTATCCGTTGCCAGGGATCATACCTTCACATTGCTGTAGGGAGAAGTTACCGACCTAACCACGAAATCAGACACCATTCAGACACTCTGTCTGAGAGGTGTTCCTCTGATCTCTCGACTTCTGTAAATAAGCCACCAAAATTCGATCACTCAGATTGTAAAAAAATGGACCATGATCGGTTTGATATGAAAAGCTGAGATTTTCTTCGTGAATACAAAAAGGTTCAAGAATAAACCTTCCGGGGAAAATTCTGAGGTTGTAGTCATTGATCTCATTCCTCATGTGGCAGTATTTTCTACCCAAAATTGTGCGCTCAAATAGAAAATGAATTTTGTATTTTTCTTCCCCCAGACACCAGAACATTCTCGATTAAGTCGGAGAGAAGGATCCAGCGCACGATTTCACGTATCAGATATTAGGTTCTGGTTTCTGGGAACGGATACTTTCTTGTTGGCCTGAGTAATCGTTGAATAATAGTTGTGGAGGCACGAGAGGCTTCTGGATGCTCAGACATCCCACAATACTAGACGATGTATACTTTGACCCTACTCTCGTTCTTCCAAAATCACTGTGCATTTCGAGGAACAATAGTGAAATTTGATTGTATATATTTTGAGTCTTATAAATTTCACTGTAGTACTTGAATTTCGAGACAAGAATGTATCGGGCCTAAGATGGGATATGATCAACAGCCCCATACGCTTCCGAGTATATGACTTGAAAATTTAAGTAAAAATTTAGATTAATTTTGACATATTAGAGAGCTTAACTCGAAAATGTCGATAATGAACTTGTCACTTTTCATCCTCATTCTCGATCGCCGTATTTGTCTTCCAGATGAGTGGGAGCCTTCAGAAAATGACAAGGATCTAGTCCCATGGCGATGCGACGATCCTAATGACCTGGGTGAAGTAGACGTCATGAACAAGGTACTATTCATTACAGTTATATCACACGCATGAATCAATTTTCCTCAATCCTCTGTATGATAATGTGAGTATGATATCACAGGATTATAGTGAGGATATTTGTGCACCGTGAGAAAAAGTCGGGTATAGCCATTAAAACTCCAAAAAAACTCTCAATTTATACGGTTCTGATCTGGAAAGTTTCTCCACCTCTTCTCTCGCCAAAATGGGTATAAAAAATAGTTTTCCAACGCTCTTCGGAATCAGAGATAGAAACTTATAATTCCTTGACAATTTCCTGTTCCAGACAGTAAAAATTCATTAGTGATTTTGGTAGATTTTTTCGTCCTTGATGGTTAATATACAAGTTGAACATTTGGTCTCGTCGATCTTGAAGGACGGTGGGGAACTAAATAAATTCCCAAAATTTCATGATGGAAATTCTATTGCAACGTTTCGTCCACTAGGTTTTGTGGACCTCATCAGGCTTCAGGTTTGTTATTCTTTAGATCGTCATGATATTTTGGACGATCTTGTAATAGATCACAGACATAACGTCTGGCTCCTGTCAATACAAGTAGGAGTCACTCTGTTTACTTGTATTGACAGGAGCCAGACGTTATGTCTGTGATCTATTACAAGATCGTCCAAAATATCATGACGATCTAAAGAATAACAAACCTGAAGCCTGATGAGGTCCACAAAACCTAGTGGACGAAACGTTGCAATAAAATTTCCATCATGAAATTTTGGGAATTTATTTAGTTCCCCACCGTCCTTCAAGATCGACGAGACCAAATGTTCAACTTGTATAGTAAAAATTCATGGTATCGACTACTTTCCCCGAACAAAAATAATAAAAGTCGATTTTTTCAAAAATGGTGGATGATACCGTTCTAATCCGGGGAAAATTGGAGGAATTTCCCGGATCAGAACGGTGTAAGTCCATTTTCAATTGCAAAATAAGATGTAAACACTGTAAACAATTGAAAATCATCGCGCCCCCCGCGAAAAACGACGCTATAACAAACTCACTATATGATGAAAAAACAATATTTACGCCAGATGATAAAACGAATTTCCCATATTACAAAAACTTCCAGTTGAATTTTCACGGAATGGGAAAAATGGACTAATACCGTTTTGATCCGGAGCCACCCATAAATACATTGTGTTTTGCCTCGTAAATCTTTCAGATCTCAAATTATTGCAAAAAAAGTGTTTTCACACTTTTTTAGGATCAAGGGAGTGATTCTCGTCTAGGAATTTATCAACTCCACATAATTCGACGAAGAATTATCAACATTCAGAACCTATAGTCAAAATTAGTCTCAGATGCATTGCTCACGGCAACTGTGAGCCTTTTTTACTTGATATGATGGTGATTCGATCAACCAAAGAACAAGTTCAATACATCCATGCAAAAGCTAGTGTAGTCAACGGTACTTTTCAGACCAATTACAACCATTGACTCTGGAGTTCTAGAGAATCCTAAATATGTGGAATTGATATTTATCATTGTGGAGAACCAGTCCAGTAATAATCCAAGTCATCTCATATGAGTATTTTCGATAAACTGTGCGTAAAAGTGCACTTTGCGCACAGTTTGTCGACTTTTACTCACAGTTTATCGAAAAGTATAGTTAAGTACACGGGCGTAAAACCTATTATTCGCATCCTCGTGATAATTCCGATCATCGCCTGCGGCTCGGGCCGGAAACCCATCACTCGGACGCGAAGAAAACGTTTCACACCCTTGTATCGGAATGTACTATTTTGAACACCCGAAATATGCCAAGCCAGCTTATTCCCAATTATTCATGCTGCTCATTCAAATATCACGAGGTGAAAATTCTCGCTTATGCGGGACATCCGGAAATGTTTTTCCAACGCAAGAAGGATCAATAAACTCAATACTATGCTTTGTTTTGAATAACATCGTTGGGATCTTCATTTAGCCTATGGTGAATCTCTAAAAAAGAGTCATCTCGGCTGCTCGAGAACTCCGGAGAGCCGAGACTTTTGTAAAATTTGTATTGCTCTCCGATAGTTGTGCATGAATGATGTCATCTAGCGCGCACTGAGACCTATTTTATCTTGAATACTGTTCTTATTCTCCAGGACATATATCGTCGTCTTAGAATTTCTATGAAATAATACCAGTGAATCAAATTCTATTTGCAGGCTAAAGAATCTGTCGAAGTATACATCAGACCAGCAACTCAATCTTCTCTATGTGATCCGCCTGCTACTGATGAAGGAATGATTGATGACGAATTGACTGAAGCATGTACGCCAGAAAATGACGTTGCAAGTAAATAGCTCAACTATTCCATGTTTACTGGCATGATGAAATGTTTCTCAGAGAAGAGGTCATCCCCTCAAATTCCTTGGTTTGCCGATTCCAAGCGATGTATTCACGATCTAATTTTTGACTCGAAACAGAGTAATAATTTTGAATTATTAGCCATTCACGTTGTAATTTTGATCTGATCCCTATATCTCACTCATATTCTACAACTCTTCAACATACTTAAATTCGAAAAATATTCAAGAACCTGGGAACGGTTGAATGATTCTTGTATAGCACGGATTGAAGCTATTGCTTGATTATGTCTAGTTTTGCAAAATAGTTCCGCATGTTTCTTCACGATTTTTGCTAGTTTATGTTCAGTCAACTATGGAAGATGGAATAATTCAGAGTTGATTCATTACCCCTGGAGAGTCGGAGTATCGACTCTCGCATTAGAATCGATACTCTACAAGACCCCGTATATTCTAGATTTTATCATGGAAATAATCTGTTGCCGCTAGACTATTAATTCTGTCCGAAGTAGCACGTTATGTTGACTCATTTTACGAGAATACAATCTTAATTTCCAGCCAAAACGACAGCAGATAAAGTAAGAGGACTAAACAGTCGGAAAAAGAAGCAGAAGAGATTGTACCAGAAAGAAGAAGAACCCAAAAATGCCGATGTGGAGAGTAATTCAGATGGAGCTCCTTCAAACAAACGACAAAGATACCTACCAAAAAAATACAGCGACTATATTTGTAATTAAATTTTGATTGTATCTTCCTTGCTCGAAGTGGTATTTGATAAAGTTAAAATGAAAGCTCAATTTTGATACTGTTCACAGTCACACTGCTTATTGTACATAATTGTGTATATACTTCACCAATTGGGAATAATATCATAAAACTCTTTACATCTTATGATCTTTTATTCCAAGGTTTTATCACCACGTTTGTATTGAAATGTTTTCATTCGGAAAGAATAAAGAATCTTGAGTGTTCACAATTGACGAATACTTGCGGAGAAAATTATATTAGTCTGCAGAGAAAAATTGGCCATTGCAAATTTTCAAATACATCCAGCATTTTCTAAAATTTCTGTATCTTCAAAAACTCACACGTGAGTCTATGATATTGTCGGAATGAATTGATGCGTTTGAATACCAAGAAACGGAATATCAAAAATTCCTATACTCTTTATTCTCTATAATTCTTCATTGACCATAATTCAACTGTTCTCCAATGCCTCCGAATATCTGCTTTTTTCTGCCGACAATTCAACGTAATCTTGAATTTATTACTCATATCTTACTTGCCTACTTCGAGCTTGAAAATGACAAGTGAGGTTGTACTTACATTTTATTACTACCGGGAAGGATTACTCAATGCCAAACAATTAGCACAACTTTTTTTTTTTAACCAGTAAGTTATTCGAAAATTTCATCAAAGCCAAAATTCATCAGGCTTGATCGATGTATTGGATAGTGTTACATTACCGTAAAACCGCGTTCGATCCTTCGCGCCTCATTCTACGAGATTGGCATCGGAAAATGAAGGTTATGGAAAGTTTCTGGTGATCAACAGGTTCTTGATGGTTTGTTTATAAACATGGGGCAGCTTCGGCAATCGATTGATAGTGTTGATGGGCACTTCGTTGCCGTGGAAACCGATTTCAGTGAGATGCTTTTTCAGTGAAATGTAACCGACCCAATGATAACAGAACACACGTTGAATTATGTCAGGTCTCAAAGAGTATCGGGCTGAATTGGAATAGAAACGCATCATGTCTCTACAGAATAACAGTGGAAAACTTGGCTGTTATTCATTTGAGAGACTTGAGCCATTGCGGCGCATTACAACAACGAATATATGGGTGATTATGAGATAACTCAGGTATTTCGAGACCGGGAGCGTCGGAGGTCGGGTATTGGACCAAAATTTGATCAGTTGAAGTGTAGCCGGGATATGGCTACTCATGGGTGTTTTCAATCTGTCTGGCATCCGGGGGCAGTTGGTCTCACTAAATTCTGAGCGACTCAGTCATCCAACCCATAATCAACGAGAATAAACATTACGTTGCAAAGAAAATTGGAAAATTGAGCTACATGTAGAAAATTTATTGAACAAACTCCTATGACTCCGTCATCAACCGCGCGTTCTCCGGACGCACACCGTTTTTTCTTCTTGAGATCCCGGTGATTTAAGTTCACTCTGCACGGCCTCAGCAGAGACCAAATTCGGAGGAGACATGCAGAAACTCGATCATCTCAATCTCATTCACATCATCGACAATCCTCGAAATTGCAAACCGTGAATTGACGAAGTGGATAATAATCAAATATTATTCCGGGAAACTTTTGGGTGTTCAGAAGCAAGTGATCATGAGTCGGTCGAGAGTGGAATTCGAAAATTCATGTGCCTCATGAGAGGTTCCACGTAAATCTGAACTATTGACCATCCGAAATGGGTAAAAATTTCTCCATCGCGCACGCACAAAACGGGTCCCATACGAGTCCCGGACCCCGAACACACACGAACTACGATGCCAGAGTAATTATCAGGGTCCGAACGATGGCTCCCGCATCACGAGCAACCCTTCTAGTCCTGTGTACCGACGATCAGAAAGAAGTTTCACTCTGATTCCCTACGCTTTATTAAGAGTTCACTCCCAGGATATATCTAGATGAAGGAGCTTGTTTCATTTAATATACATTTTCTCTTCCAATTATTGTAAAATTTGTTCCAATTATCATCCTATAACGTTACTATAAAGCATTCTGCTAGTTACCCCTACCAGCGCATCCTCCATATATCCGAGGCTCAAGAGCCCCATGAAGCCCATCCCAAACGCTCGCGATGCTCTCATTTGATTCTGTGATGAGTTATATGGAAATGTTCTCTTTTTTTCTTTAATCAATAAAAAGTTACCGCGCTAAATAGGTCAGGGGCTTAGAAAATGTTTAGTGAAATGCTGTATGCGCTAAATTCGGTCTCCTATGAGAGATTCCCCAATATTCCGTAAAATACTCATGCACGGTTCTGAAATCTCGCCGAATACAACTTTTGAATTCGCATAGTTCTTCATAGCTAGGATCAAAGATACCATTCTCATGCCTTTCAGCTGTGAGACACCCTTCGTCCTATTATCAATCGAGATTGCATTTGACTCTCAGACCTGTCCTAAGACATGAAAATCACCGACACATTAAATTTTCCTTCCTTAGTTGAAAATGCTGATACCATAGGCTTGGTGATATGCCATGGTCTTTAAATAAAATCAGAAGAACGTTTCGGCTCATAATCCCATTGTAATTTAATTCAATGTAGCCCTTGCAAACTAGTGATAATTTATGTTTCCTTTTCCAACCGAATGAGGACACGTCGTCTAGTCCGGTAAATCAACCAAAAATGCACATTCATCTGAAAGCAGATATATTCCAAATCATACACCTGGTTTCATATTTCTTCTCGATTCTTGAGTATGTAAGTTATCTATTATGCGAGTAGCTATAGAGGGCGGAAATAATTCCAGTGTATATTATTATATTCAAAATCGTTTATACGATCAATCAAGAGTCACAATAGACGCGTGGCATAATGATGGATTTCGTACGGAATTGTTCGGACGTGATGTTCAATCGTTCGTAATATTAAAATTGTTTATATTAAAATTGTAGAAGCCAATAAGTCAGAGCAAAGAGAATTCTAAGATCAAAATACAAAATTACAGCGAGGATTCCAAATTTGAAATTCGGTGCCAAGGTTCACTGAAAAAAAATACGATGATTCCCTGATGAGTGCGATCAGTTTCCTCGGAGAGCTCATTCAAAAGGCAGATGGCTTAGATATCAAAAGTATTTTGCGACAGATTCAAGACTGGCTGTAGACCATCGGGAAAAACACATGCATAAGGATATTATACGAGAGGAACATTAGGGACTAGTGGACCAATCCGTGTGAGAATACCGAGTGATATCCGCACATATTCTGTTGTATATGCGTTTTAGAATTTCTAATATAGAAACGAGGGGAGGATAATGTTTGTTTCCTGTATCCTTGCATTTTACCCTATGCAAGGTCCAGGCTTCGCGATATTCGTCGGAAACCTTCCGCCGTTTCTCCCTCTTTTAACCTTAAAAGGTTCACCCTGATATGGTTACGCGTCAAGAGTTGTAAGTATTGTCAAAAAAAATTGTGTCCATTCTTATTTGAGTCTATTGGTGAATTATAGTCAGAAATTCAATCCATGCTCTCAATGTTCCTCTTTCCGCGAGACGCCGGTTTCTATGAACCGTTCATTCGTGCTTTCATATGTTCTCTTCATTATTGCAGGTCTATTTATTGTTCTATATCACACAACTGTAATGGAGGGCCCTCACATCAATGAATTGAGCGGTCTAGGCCTTTCTGCAGCAGTTCATAAGATTCTCAATCCCAGAATCGACGACTATCGCGGCAATCACTGTTTAGCTGCGGTTGCTCGCAGTGTCCTCAAAATCGAAGACAAAGAAAAGAAAAATATCCTCGATCATGCTGTCACGAAGAATCCTAACAGAATTTGTTGCTATCGTCTTTCTTGCCATAAGTCTCGACGTGGTACTTTTATTGTTGAAAAGGACGGTGATCTTAATAGTGACGATATAAAAATTCCCAATAACGGTGAACTCTTGAACGTCTTGTGTGTTGGTCATGATTCGGGACTCAATGAGAAGAATCCCGAGGAAATGGTCAATTCCATTCCAACTAGTAGACCCTCTTATTATGCGTACAATGTGGATCTTCGCAAATATTACACTGGATACCTTGAGAAGGATGAGTTGATTTCTAAAAGTCATATATCAGTGAAAATGCATAGTGGTGTACTCGATTTGCCCGGTATCAATTATTCATATTTTTACATATCGGGTGTCGGAGCTTTTGGAGAGATTCACGTTGAAGATGCAGATCTCGCATCCTTTAATCTCGTGTACTTCAATCTGCCAGAAGGTACCCAAAACCGGCCTTCCAAACTCTGGTTAATTGTACGTGATGAACAAGAGTTAATAAGATTGTTTCAGCGTTTACTACGTCCTCCTGATACGGGTACCGAACGGAGTCAAAAGTTTGAACGTGATTGTTTGCATGTTCTTCATCATAAAGATATATTTTTGACAGTAAATTTCTTGAGGAAGCATGGGATTGAATTCGATTTGTTCTTTCAGTATCCTGGTGATCTTGTGTACATAAAGAGAGGTGTCTTTCATCAAGTTGTTAACCTTACGCCAAATTTTGCCGAGGCAATCGATTACGCCGATGCCTTATGGCTCGAAATAACGAAGCATCTCGTTTATTGTAACTGTTTTGAAAATGCCACTAGCTATATCAAGACAAACGATAGTATTACTGTGCAAGCACGGTATAGAAGTGAGAAGTTGCACCACTGCTCCGAATCATCATGCAAGTGGTCCACCAAGGCAAAGTCTCGATTAATCGTACATATGAAGGAAGCACATTCAATAAGGACACCATTGCCCGAATGGCATTGCGGTATATGCAATAAGACTGTCAAATCTCACAAGGCATCCATCCACCGTAGATCTGCATCACACCGACGTAAGCAGTCTAATTATTCCTTGAACATTTCACTCCTCTCATTATCGTAGTCAAATTTGTCATAAATCAGAACCGTCATCTCAGCAGTCGAGGAACATTGATATCACTCTCTAAATAGTGCCTATTGTTTTGAAATCTGATAGTAGAACAAATTTATCATTATATTCATGTGTTCGTCGAAGTATGTCTTTACGTTCCCTACGCCTAATATTTTTCATTTTTCAATTTTCCCTCTTTTTTTTTATATCGTGATTTTTTTATGTTTTCCAGAGTCCGTTCAGAAGTTGGACAATTGTGAGACCCCTATTGTCAACCCTGCACGTATCAAGTGTCTCTACTGCACTCAAGAGTTCTATGATTACGAATACTTTTCTCACGCTCGTGCATGTTCTGGGAAGAAGTTCCCGTGTCCGGACTGCTCTCACACATTTACAAAAAAGTTTGATATGAAGCGTCACCACGCCAGGAAACATCAAAATATCCGAAAATGATCCTTACTTCCTCGAAGATTGATAGTAATGATTATATCTCAATAAATAATCCTACTATCTCATGGAAATATTATAATTAATATTCATCAGATAATGATCTTTTTTTTTTGTGATAATATTATTGTGTACATATTGAATATAGTCAGTGTACCTAATGAAGGATATGCAGAATATATGTTGAGCCCTATCTATGCAGACTATATATGTAAGAGATTACAAAGCTAACGTTTAGTTGTCACACTTACATCAAGGGACTAGTAGAGAAGTATATCCGTACTTGAACGGGTGGACGTATCCATTGAAAATTATGTAGGAATCTATAATTTTACTAGTGAAGCTAATCTAGCAAAGAACCCCCCCCCCTTTTTTTTCTTTTTCCAATTTTCTGTGTCATTAATGGATATCTTGTAATTTCTACTCATACGAACTTGACTAGACGTACTCTGTTAAGTTTGCTTGTGTTATGTTCGCATCGCATTGCATCTAGTTTATTCTACAGCTACGATCAACAAAATATGTACCTCGACAAGTCTACCATCGAATTCTTGCTACGAAAGATCATTCATATTTTTGACGAATTGAATATTACCGTATAAGTTCCATATTATATATCGACGGCTCCTACGAAGAGTAACACATTTCTTATCAACGACGAAGACTAACACATTTCCTCATCAACGACGAAGAGTAACACATTTTCTTATCAACGACGAAGACTAACACATTTTCTTATCAACGACGAAGAGTAACACATTTTCTTATCAACGACGAAGACTAACACATTTTCTTATGAACGACGAAGAGTAACACTTTTGTATGAATGACGAAGCGGGTTGCCTGTCCTGCAGGGGTCGAATACAAGTATTGGAGCTGAAAGAACTGATGAATGGACGGATGCGTAGATGGGATGGATGGGATGGATGGATGGATGGATGGATGGATGGATGAATGGATGGATGGATGGATGGATGGATGGATGGATGGATGGATGGATGGATGGATGGATGGATGGATGGATGGATGGATGGATGGATGGATGGATGGATGGATGGATGGATGGATGGATGGATGGATGGATGGATGGATGGATGGATGGATGGATGGATGGATGGATGGATGGATGGATGGATGGATGGATGGATGGATGGATGGATGGATGGATGGATGGATGGTATGGATGGTATGGATGGTATGGATGGATGGATGGTTCGGATGGATGGTATGGATGGAAGGATGGTTTGGATGGATGGGTCGGATGGATGGTTTTCCCGAATTATTCGAGAAATAGATGCATATACATTGAGAATTCTACTTTTTTTAGTATTCAATTATGCTCCATTACAAAATCATCCCCATCAATTGGTATACAGGCTAATTTCAGTATGTTCGCGTGAACAACCCTCTTTCTACCCCTTTCAACCAGCAGTTCAATATTTCCCCTATCTGCGACTTTGCTTATCTTATAAGGACCTTTATACTGGTCATCGAATTTATTTGTCTCAGGTTCGTTCAGGAGATATACGAGATCACCTACTTTGAATGACTTCACGTTTAACTTCCTATCAAACCATTCTTTACTGCGTTCCTTCACTAATTTCAAACGCGCAACCGCAGCTGATTGAGATTCGCTTATCTTTTCGAGTAAGTTGTTCATGATCATATCGTAAGTTCTCGGAGCTTCACCCGATGCAAAAGATGAGGGCATTCTTGCCTTAAATCCATATATAAGTTCGTGAGGTGTGAATCTCGTCGGATCGGATACCATTGTGTTGAAGGAATTCATGGCAGCTTTGAGGAAACTTGACCAATCATCTTTGGTTGCAAAAAACTTCAAGTATTCAATGAGAGTGAAATGGCTTCGCTCTATCATACCCTGACTTTCCGGATGAAAGGCTGTTGATCTAATTCGGCCTATTTCGAAGATTTTCGCAAATTTTTCCATGATACCCGCTATCAAATTACTTCCTTGGTCTGTTTGGATAGTTTCTGGGCATCCAAACCTGCAGAAAAGATCGTCTGCGAAGGTTCGTGCGATTATTACCGAGTCTACATTCGCTAGCGGGATCGCGCCTGCATATCGAGTTAATGCACATTGCCAGGTGAGTATGTATCTTTCCCCATGTCGAGTAACTGGTAGTGGTCCCATAATATCTATCTGGATTTTTTGAAGTCCCCTCTCGGGTGTATCTGTAATGACCATTGGTTGTTCCGTTTTCACCCTCGTAAGCTTGATCTTTTGACATTTTGTACAAAGTTTGATAAATTGTCTTACTTCCGATTTGAGATTCTTCCAATAGAAATTTTCTCGAATTCTCGCGTAAGTTTTATCAACCGCTCGATGCCCTGCAATAAGAGATTCGTGATTTTCCTTTATGATAGTTTGTCTGTCTTCCGGTTTTGGTATGGTCACTTCTCCTGTACATATTGTTATGTTAACTGAATCCAAATCGATTGATAGATGAAAAAACTCGAGAACTGCTGGCCAATAACATTCCTCTAAGATGTCGTAAGTCTTATCTATACTGATTGATTTTAAGTTCATTCTCCTAATAAGGTCTTTTAATAAGAATAAGATCTTCAAAATCTCGGTCTGAGAGGTTCTGTTCTCCACCTCTTCTTTGATGAATAAGTGAAAAACCTTTCTATTTTTGAAGTTGGTAATTAATATCTCATGCAAACCTGGACACTGTGATGTGAGGTCGTCTAACTTGAATATATTTCTCTCTAATAGATTCTTAGTTATCTTTGATTTGACAATGCAGTCTGTTGTGAAAAAATGAACAAGGTTGTCATTCCTTACGTAAATTAGATCTCTCTTATAGAGTAATTCTCTTTGGATTATATGGTTGACTGAGGCGGTCTACAAGACGTTTTGTTCATTCATTGTTCGATCCTCGCGTGACTCGAGTCTCGTATCAGAATTGTATGAGTAATGAGTTTTCTCAATCCTATCTGTTTCCATATCTTCCTCAACTAATTCGTTGCTGGATGACCAGTGGGGCCTGTTATTCCCATCGGTGTTCGTATTCATGCAAAAATTGACTCTATCTCTTTCAACGGATCTAGAAAACGGACCAATGGGACCTGTCATTCCCACGCAATTCGTAGTTATACCGGAGCCCAGCTACTTTTTCGGTATTTGTTGAATCAACGCCTAGAAATGTTGAGAGTTAGTATAGCTGCTACTTTGAAGGATATGTGAGGGTGGTTGGTTATTAGTTCTAGTAGGAATAGTATTGGATACTTGAGACATTTCTAGACTCCTCTCTACTGATATGGCTGGGCCCGTGAGCAGGGCGTGGCAGCCCGCAAGGTTGTTTCCCGCGAAGAGCGGACTTGACACTATGCACTGGCCAGTGGCTTTATCGTCATTCATCATCTCCGATCCGTTGGAGGGTCTCTGCGCATCATGCGGCTTTCTTCGCCGTTCCGTTGGCGGATCATCTTTATCAATCATATGCGCTACTGGAGCGGCTTTCGTCGCCGATCCATTGGCGGGTCTCTGCGCTATGTAAGCGTCTTCCATCGCCGGTCCGTTGGCGGGTCTCTGCGCATCATGCGACTTTCTTCGCCGTTCCGTTGGCGGAACATTCTCAATCATAATTATCATTTTCTCAGTTTTCGTTATGTCATTCATCTCTCTCATCATTCCGTTGCTAGAATTTTCATTAATCATACTTTTCAGCCCATTTGATGTTCTCTCATTACTTTCTCCTTTACCTGTTAATTCATCAATCACAATTGCCGTGTCGGTGGCGGATTCGTTTCCAGAATTCATAAACGTTTCAGTTTCTCTAGATAAGATGCTTGCCGCCGTGGTAGTCATACAAGTGAAATTGTGCTCATTTGTATTTACATTACTCGTGGTCGTGTCGTCCGCCTCTGTCATCATTCGTGTCGAGGAAACTGATTCTAAGTTTCCGATCATGTCATTTCCCATGTCCCCGTTCTTTTCCTCATTAAGTTAAATCTTTGATATGTCAATGGAGGTTGCATTCCTTAATTCATCCTCACTCAACTTTACTACAGCGGTTTTTTCCTCACAGAATGGGCAATCACATTCGTTAACTCCTTCAAAGAGTGTCAAAGCGGATATATAATATGGATCATCATCGATACTTTCAGCATGTTCATCAAGGTCCGGACAAGATATCGTGTCAACTGGGTTCCTAGAGAGTGCGTCTGCATTCTGATTCATTGTTCCCTTTTTATAGATAATTTCATAATCATGTTCGTTCAATAAGATTCTCTACCGTACTAAACGCGATGACGGATCTGTACAATTATTAACCCACACAAGTGGTCTGTGATCTGTGACTAAAATGAACTTCCTTCCAAAAATATATGGTCTAAAATGTTTGACTGCGAGAATTATTGCCAGCAGTTCTCGCTCAATTACAGAGTATTTTTCTTCGGCTGGACTGAGTGTCCTTGGCGCGTAGGCTATTGGTAAATCCTCATTGATTACACCTTGGCTCAGTACAGCTCCCAGAGCATGAGAACTTGCATCTGAGCTGATAATGAATTTTTGATCGAATTTAAGGTATTGTAAGATGATATCGGAGCACAATATGTCCTCAAGTTTATCGAAAGCCGCCTGTTGACTCTCGCCCCACGAGAACCTTGTTCCTTTCTTAGATAGAGTTGAAAGAGGTTTCGATATTTTTGCGAAATTAGGAATGAAGCGTCTATAATATCCGGCTTATCCCAAAAATTGTTTCAGATTCTTGTCATTCCTAGGTTTTGGGAAATCTTTAACTGCTACTACCTTCTTTGGGTCGGGTCTGACCCCATCTTGTCCTACTCTATGACCCAAGTGAGTGATATTCGTTTTTAAAAATTCGCATTTCTTCGGATTGAACATAAGCCCATGTTCTTTAAATCTAGCTAGTACCTTTCGCAGTTTCCTAAAATGATCAGAAATCGAGGAGCAATAAATGATCATGTCATCGACGTAAATCAATATTTCCACGTTGTTTAGGCCTGATAGAATATTCGTAAGAGCTCGGGTGAAGCAAATTGGCGAATTTCGGAGCCCCATTGGGAGGCGTCTGAATTGATAATGCTTGCTACTCGTTGAAAATGCGGTTTTTATGGCATCCTCCTCATCTATAAGGACTTGATAATATCCTGAGGCCAAGTCCATTACTGTGAAATACTTTGCTCCGCCTAGTTGATCGAGAATGTCTGTGATATTAGGTAATGGATGTATTTCCGATACTGTTACTTTATTCAACGCCCTGTAATCTATCACTAATCTCCACTCTTTCTCCCCATCTGCATTTTCCTTCTTCGGTGCTATCCATAATGGAGCATTCCAACCACTAGTCGACTCCTCGATTATCCCTTGACTCTCTAATTTTTCGATCTGTTTCTCAATCTCCCCTCTGAGGGCTGAAGGATTCCTATACTGTTTGATGTTGGTTGGAATTTCTGTTCTCGTTCTTATTTCATGTTTCACGCTTTTCACGTAACCTAACTTGTCTCCAGGTAGATAAAATTGGTATGGAAATTCCCGAATTACCTTGAGCATGCTTTCCCTCTCTTCCTCATTTAATTTATCTAACTTCATTATCTCAGCTAATTTTGTCACTCTGTCCTCCATGTCATTTTTCTCGCTAAGTTCGTTCACTACTCTGACTTTTCGTGGGATTGTGTTGAATTCTTCTAATATCAATGGTGGAATAGAAAGGGTTATGTCCGTGCCGTTCGTGTTGTATGCATGAAGAGTCCCTTTTCCGTTCTCGTTAGTAATTAGCGTCTCTCCTAGATAAATTTCCGGGCCTGCCTGGACTCTAGCGATATATCCTTCTTTCAAATCACTATTTGCAATATTAACATTGATCAAAACCTTCGAACGTGCTGGTAGGACACAATTTATTGCGTTGATTGAGGTGAATCTAGTTTCCTTGTCATTCAATTTCAATGTGTCGTTTTCAAAGGAGAGTTTTGCTCTATACTCACGTAAGAATCCGACCCCTAGTAACCCATCGTAAGCTATGTTAAAATCCTCCGGAACGAGATAAAACGTACATCCGGGTGCATCTTGAAATCCTATCCTAACACTCCCAAGTGTTTCTACCAGTCGATTGTCGATTCCCACCAATTTAATTCTCTGATTTTTACTGTATCGGATATGGTCATTGATTTCCAAGATGTTGACTTCTGCACCGGTGTCAATCAACAACTTCACACTCGACTTGAAACTATCGCTCACGAGTGACACTGCTGGACATTGTCTTCTTATTGGGTCAATGGGTAATATTATTCTTTCCTCTCCTTTCCCCGGGTGCTCATTCTTAGTATCCTCCCCACGAGTGCACCCTACTTGTGGGTCGGATGTGAGTTTAAATTTTTCCTATCATTTGACTCTCTCTCTGGTCGTCGTCCGTTTTTTGTGGTCGTTGCAATTGGTAGCCGTTTGTGTCCTTATTAATGTTCCTACCCTGAACCTTCTTCGAGCATGCCCTCTCTATATGCCCTCTTAGTTTGCAGAAGTTACATGACTCATCCCCGTGTTTGCACCTTGAGTGGTCGTGTCCTTCTAAATCACAACACAAACACTGTTTCTTATATGGATTATATCGGATGTCTTGTTTTTTATATGGTTTGGGTCGATAGTCCTGTCTCTGGTACGTGTTCTGACGATTGTCCTGTCCGCGCATACGGTTCCTACATTCGCGAGCCATGTGTCCTATTCCTCCGCACCTATAACACTGGTTACTGCCCATCGATCTCGTGTCTATGGTGTGTACTGGGATAGCTGATTCCTTGCCTTTATCGTGTAGTGTGTCGTGGTCCCGTAACTCTCTTTCGACCCGGATGGCCTCATCCATTGCCTGTTCCAAATTATCGAAATCTCCCTCGCGTAATTGATACAGATAGTCTCGACTCAATCCTCTCAAGAAACATGAGATGACACTTCTGATTGTAGTAAAGCGCAGTTCGGATGGTGGGCTCTGATTCGTGTTGCAGTTAGTTGCTTCTAAAAGCTTTTCCTGCAGTTGTGACACTCTTAAGCCGTATTGGGCAACTGACTCGTTACTAAGTTGAGTAATCTTTGCTAATTGAAGTTGTATACCGATATAGTATTTGTGTGGTTCGTACGCTCTTTTCAAGTCTGCGAAAAGTTCATTTAGACTGGTATAATTCTTGGTTTCTACGTATCTCTTTGCTTCACCCGATACTTTAGACTTTACAATTCGCAGGAACACATGTTTGTCTGTATCTTTTATTAATGACTCTAAATCGTTACATTCTCTTATGAATGTTGATACCGAAATGTTTCCGCCATTAAATATCGGTAATAATTTGAGTGCTTCCGAGATTGTCAAGCTCCTATTCTCATTTAAATGAACTGAGGTTGAATCTGAATTTCTCATTGTCACTATATGTCGCGTCATTACATCAAGTCTATTTGATTGTTGGTTCACTCTATTCGTACCCACATCAGATTCTGCATCCGAAGTCGAAATTATGTCGCTATTGGGAGCATCAGTTCCTCCGAGCCTTGCTGATTTGCGCGGTGGCCCCTTATTTGCATTCGACTTTCACATGTTGTAATTTGTAGAGTGTAATTTGTTTATGAAATTGTGCTGGATGACAAAGGATAGATGTATCATTGGTTCTAATGTTCTCCGAGAATTTACCAGTCCTTTCCTACCCTATTGATACCGTTACATATTATATCGTCCGCGTGTATGTATGGTCTCGGTGAGTTCATTTGAAGGAATGTTTGTAATTTTTTCGTTCTCACCGTGCTGTGTCTATAGCTGTATCTATCCACCGTTACAAATTCAAATGACTTTGAATATTCTTTGATTTTGCCCTTAGGGGGTTCCATTCACGGTTACTGATTAATGTGACCCTCATATTAGATATTCATTCTCGACATTAGTAGTTGTTCTAATTTCTCAATTCTATTCTGTAACTCTCTCATTTTAACTTCTCTCTCCGTTACCCGTTTATCTATGATTATGATAAATTCATTCAAAATATTATCGAGTTTTTCGATTATCTGATGTAAAAAAATTGACTGAACTATATGCTTTTCGTTGGAAATATATTGTTGAACCTCCCAGGGTTTGTAACGAAACTTATGTTTCCTTTCGTTTCGTTTATTTCGGAGAAATTTCAATAATGTTTAGTTTCGTTTCGTTTTTCAATAACCATAATCAAAATTCCAGAATTTAGTTTAGTTTTTTCCATGAACGAAACTAAACTGAATAATTTGATTTGAATTACGTTTCTCATTCCGTTTATGAGAAACGAAACTAAACAAAAACGAATTATGGTTGAGCTAGAAACTCAACGAATCCCAACAAAAATGTCGGTGAGAGAAACGAAACAAAACGTTAATCATGCATAATTACGGTTACAATAAACGAAACGAAACATAATCGATATGTTTCGTCAGAAAACCAAACGAAATCAAACGAAACTATTTCGTTTGAGGGGAGGAAACTAAACGAAAGTAATTTCGATTATGATTATGATAAACGGAACTAAACGAAATTGATATGGATTATGTTTATTATGAACGAAACTAAACGAAATTGATTTGAATTATGTTCGTGATAAACGAAACTAAACGGAATATATTTCAATTATGATATAAGACATCAGACGTAATCAATATGAGTAAACATCATTTGGAACGGAAGCCGAGCGTATTAATACAGGAACGGTTGCATGAGCGAACGCAAATTTTCTCCTCCACCCCCCCCCCCCCGCCTTTCATCCGCTTTCGGCAAGACTTCGGCAGAACAGTGGTAGGTAATGGACAACACCCATGCTAGTCGATCGGAATTTCTTTCGAAATGTCTCGACGTGCATGTCTGAGCATCCGAAAAATTTACAACAACAGACGACGATGGTGGCGACGATCCTAACCCTATGACCCACAAGGCTTCGTGACGTGGGCACCCGAGTTTGCAAAAAAATTATGGGAAATGTACTATCTGATTAGTATACTATCTAATAGTATTCCATTCAAACAAGGGCTGTCAAGTAAATGTGATGATTGGTGAAATCTCAGAAATTTTCTTCAACAGCGCGTATGAGCTGCCAGCTCCGAGAGGAGTCTTTGGATTTGGGAATTTGGGGTTCACACAGACCTGAGTGCTTTGGGAACCAACAGTAAGGATAGGATATGGGATCAGTATTGGACACATTTCTATTATTTCAGCATTAATGCAGTGACACGAATTTGCATTCCACTGCACCATCTCCGTTCGATCGTTGCATTAGTAACGGCACAACACTTGGTGATGGGGAGGGTCTCTCTACCCTCCCTAGGCGAGAGGATTGAAGTCCACAGGCCAATAACGCAAAGAAGAAGGAGAGCAGAGACGGTGAAAGCGACCGGCCAATCTGCGAGCGCCCTCCGGGTTAGCCATGCTGGATTCCAGTGGCTGCGCGAGGAAGTGAGCTGAGTCTGAGCGCCGGAGGCAGCAGACCTTCTTCATATGATTGTGGTCTCAGTGAAACCACCTGACTGGACCTTGTATGATTTCGTGCTCCGCGGCAACTAACGAGCTCTTTTATCGAGCACCTCATACAATAATGATCATTTTGGGGACATAAGAGAACTTACTTCACGGTAGCAGAAGTCTCGTACGGATAGTAACACCACGATTGCTGCAAAAGAAATCGCCCGAATTTTCTTTGCACCTAAAAACTTCCCAATCTCTTTTTGAAAGAACTCAGGTGTGTACAAATTATGAAAAACTTGGTTTCCGATTGCGCTCAACGTGATCAGTTAGTCTGTATCGTTCCATCAATCTTTTAGTAACTTTGGTGTTACAGTTTCTCACAAGCCATATACGCAGCACGCCACAAAGACACAGGTCCGACAGTGTCACAGGTGGCCGCCGCAATGTGCTACTGTGCTACTCGCATCCACTCACATCGTTATGCCTTCGTCAATTGCAGACAGATTACGTGACTCTCGTTACCTCAATTGAAAGTTTTGAGGGATACAAAAGTATCGGATGATCGAAGAATCCGTGAACTCCTGAGTGTAAAATCGATTCGAGGCATCGGAGCGAGGCATCAGTTGTCAGAGTTCGCTGCAATGCGACGATAGCTTAGAAAACTATCAGTATAACAGGATTATACGATATTTCTTAGAAACGATATTTGCTGATTTGCTTTGGATAGGTAAGTACAGTCACTACCAAAACTCCATCGAAAAATGGAATTGTGTTCTGCGGGTCTCTATCTGCTTCAACGTTGACATCAAGGCCTCCATATTGTTTTGAATTTTAGAGTTTGCTGTCTCATTTGCTCTCACGTGCTATAGTGTACATTACTTATTCTTTGATGTCAACAGCAGAACGAGACTGACAATGTCGCAGCTCCAGCTATGCGTACTGTAAACATTCTCACAAATCTCGAGCAAGGTAGATATAACTACAATAGAGCGTTTCTTACATCCCACTTAGGTATTCCTTCACAATAATTGTATCCGAGCAATATCGAACCTCACTGACATACAGATCTACAAGTTTATCAATTGGTGGATTCATCAAGCTGATACCAGTAATGCAGCTCTAAAAATTTCATTATGAGGTCGGTAACAACAATATTTGTATTTTCGTTGAAGAACTTATTTTCGTACTGTATCCCAATGTTCTGTCTTCCAGAAAATGTTGATTTGTCTGTAAATGTATCGTACTTGTAGAAGTTTGAGAGCAATTGAATGTAAATAAATACGAGAAATCGGTGAAGTTATACAAAATCAATCATAATTCCCACGACATTATCCAGGTTGACCCCTACATAACGCAGGAGTGCGTGGTGATGGCTCTTCGAATGAACCTTCAACCCTCTTCTTCCGAGAGATCTCAACTTGGAGTAGAATGTACCTGAAATGATTCGCATGAACCTAACTCTGCAGATTTTGGAACAAACAACAATATCTTCTATGATTCCATTGGATGGGAAGATTTTTGTTGCATCTAGAAGTGGCCCACCCCAAGGGATTCCTCTTTGTCGTCGAACCGTATGACTACCCTAAAATGGATCAAAGAAAATCCTTTGGATACACAAATCGATGGGGTATTTTGCAATGTGTGGGACGCTTCACTCAAGATTTCTCTCTAATTCCAAACCTCCTGAAAAAATCTCCGGTTCAATGGCCTTTGGAATGATACACTGTTTATGAAAGGAACTGTGCGGTCAAATTTGTTCCGTGGAATTTCGATATTTTTCGTTTCTTAGTCAATGGATTGCTGTCTAACTCTCGGCTCGGTCCTGGGTGACCCCTCTTGGCATACCCAAGCCCCCCAAATAATAGTTGTGTGCTAACGAAATCAGCACGAGGACTCCAGGCCTTTATCGAGGAAGGACTCCACAGCTATCACACTGTAGCCTCCCAGTGCTCCCTATCCACCCCCCCCCCCTCCCTACACACTCTCACACAGACACACATTCGGCCATCCCCATTGTTCATTCGATCTGGCCGAAATCAAACTGTATCACACGACACGTATATACTGTTCTTTACCGTTATTGCGCCGAAGTGTTGCACAGATTTGATGGAGGGGGGGGGGGGGGTTGGCTTGGCTCAACGTTTTGAATTATGTTGATTTGTTTCGATTACGTTTAGTTTCGTTTATCATAAACATGATTCATTTTGATTTCGTTTAGTTTCGTTTATCATAAACATAATTAATTTTGATTTCGTTCATTTTCGTTGATCTCAACAAAATTTCGGTTGGAATCAATTTCCATAACTAATGAATCGTAATTCGTTTCTGTTTGGTTTCGTTTCTCATCAACAAAATCACGATCAATTTCGTTTCGTTTCGTTCCGAATTTTGAATGAACGAAACGAAACTCAATTGCTTTTGAATATGTTTCCATCTCTGTTCAACGAAACGAAAATCAGAATAATTATGTTTTGTTTCGTTTACCTTATTCTGTGGATATAATGTTTACGTTTAGTTTCGTTTTTCATAAACGAAATTATGATTGATTTCGTTTAGTTTCGTTTTCCAATAAACGAAACGAAACATATTCAATAATTTCGTTTAATTTAGTTTAGTTACAAACCCTGGAACCTCCAATACCTTAAGATGTTTGAGCTTCCGACATACTGATCTGAGACTATCTGTTTCCCTTGCTCCCTTCATCTATTCCCTACTTCCTTAAATCTTTCTCTGCACGTCTTATCCTTTCTTTTAGACGATTGTTTCCCTTCTCTATCTTGTCTAATTCTTCATCAACAGTGTCTAACACGCGATTTAGTCTATCTGTGAGATTACTGAGGCCGATATACTTTGTCGCTAAATATGTTCGCGATTGATTTTGATCCGTTTGAATTTTGAGTACGTCTTCTAACTTTCTTATTCTATATATTAACTTGTCTAACGCTGTCTCATGTCTATTTTCTCCTAAACTGTTGTGCGTCTCTCCGGAGTGATTATGAAAGATCGAAGTATATGACCATTGGTTGTAAATTGATCTGATTGAATTACCCATCTAGCATCATAACAAGTCAAATCGAGCTCGAATTATTCAGTGTCGGTCGTAATGAATATCACGTAGTTCTATAATGTGAAATTGTTTGATTTCCAAATTAGTTACTGGCTTGGTGAATGATTATCATCGTATTATGTGGTGCCCGTTTTTCCGTTATTGACTACGTCCTGTTTACTGAGAATTGACTCTAAATGTTCTACTCTCTGTCTTAATTGTATATTCAGCTCATCAATCTGTCTCAGTTCTTCGTTATAGATATTTATAATTCGATCTACTCTATTTGCAATATTTTCTATCAGTGTCCAATTTTCGTTCGACCGGGTGATGCTTTGACTATTTACCTCACTTTGTTTTTCAAAAAACGCTTCTAGATCGTCGACTTTTTTGAGCAATCTGCTTACAGATAATCGATTTTTCCGTTCTACGACTGAGTTGTTATTCTCACCGATATTACCACCCTTTCTCGTTGACATGACTGATTCGCGGAGGTATGAACAATAATTTGATTAATAATAATTTGTGATTGAATAATAATTTGATGTTGTTCTAAATCGCAAAATGTCGTACATAAGACTCCTATAAATTGATTCCATACATTCTTCGCATTCAATCGCAGTTTTGACAATTAACTGTTGTGTATGGCAAAATCGACACGGTTCACAATTGTTGATTTCACTAGCGATCATATGAAGGTTTTCTTCAACTGTTGGTCTGTCGTATAAGAATATTATCCCGTTTGTGAAGCATTGATAGCAGAAAAAGTCTGATCCGCGTGCTGTAGGAACAACGATGACTGGTTTACCCGCGTTTCTGACACAAAAATGGGAATAAATTGCATTTATTACTGTGACCAAGCTCATATATCTGGTTGGTGCGTCTGTCTCAAATGTCAGAATATTGTCTGATCTTGGGGACATTGATTCAGCTAATTACTACTTTCTTTGTTGAATACTTGTCTCTAACTAGCATTCGTCCTCAATGACACATTTCATAATGAATAAGATATAAATCGCTATGAGTGCTGCTATTAGTATAGTCGCCGCGCAAGCTACTATGATGATTCCAATACCCATGACCAATAAGAGTTTAGTAGACCGTTTTTTACCCTATGTTCACTAGTTTACACTAACAATAAATCCTGATATAATTTCATGCTAATACTAAAATCCCCAATATTATTGCCGGTACTAAGCTTGCTATGATACACACTATCGTGCAGAATTGTAATCCCATTCTAACGAACGTGATGCCAGATCTCACATTTCGCGCTTTATCTTAGTATTTGTACCTGTACTTACGAGACGAGAGATGGGAAATGGTTTCTTATCTTATCTGTGATTCCTCCGCTGCTGACCTTGGAGCCGTTGGGTTGTCCCGGCCGTGGTGTATGGAATGTCCTTTTTTGCGATGGTACGAGATGCCCCTTGTGGGTCGTGCTGTTTCATTGACGTGGCTTTGTGCTCGGTGGCTGTAGTACTTTGACAGCTGTTGTTATTTCCTTGCTGCTCCGATGCGGTGATTTCCCCCGGTAGGCCAGGCGGCCTCGTTGGGCCAGGTGGCCTTAGCTGCTCCCTCGGCGGGCCAGATGGCCTTTGGTGGACCAGATGGTCTTCGGTGGGCTAGATAGCCTTTGGTGGACCAGATTGTTTTTCGGCTGGCCAGATGGCTTTGGACGTGTGCGTTCTTTTCTTCTTCTTCTCTTGTCGTATCTTCGACAATTTGACACTTTTTGGTAAAGTGATGAAGTGCCACGTTCTTCTCAACCCAGCCACCGCTGTCACCACTGTTATAATCTTTGTGGGAGAGCGGGTTCTTCTGGGTTGGAAAATGACTGTACGGGACGACGGAATGAGGTGGCTGATGTGGTTTAATACTCAACAAGTCTGGTCTTTGACATAAGATGCGTCTTGGTCAAGAGCTACGGAAGAAGTGCCCTCGGCTACATTTTCGGGTCTTAATATAGGCCCGGTGCTTATGGTAATATGTGCTCGGCTCTGCTTCCGCGCCAGCGTTCTTAAATTCATAACATTGAGTTTTCTATTGAGAGCTAATTATCCGCGTGCACACGCGATTTCCCGATGGATTATGAATCTAGAACAATTATTGCTCAGCCAAGTCGAAGATCATCGTTTCAACTACAGATTGCTCGTCATCCGTAATGAAAACTGTGTGGAATCACCGAGATATTGCATGTGCACGGGAACCCATTAATTCAGCCTATTCCGCCCGTATGTCTCGACGATTCGTCGTCGCGCATTTTCTTGGAAGTGCTCGTCCCTGAGCGAGTATTTCCATGTATATGGGCAAATCTCACGAAGTATGCGGTTTGGCCGAACAGGCCTATTTTCACGTTGTCAGAACAACAGTCGCGTTATTTCCGCCGCTCGCATTAGATCATTTTGAAGATCTACTCATATTTAATAGTTCTGCATCATTCAGAAGTCTAAAAATTGCTATAGAAAGGTACTGGGAGACGCTTCTTCGTGACAAAATCACAATTTTCGACCGAACAGGGCCATAGTTCTCTCACGCCTTAGCTCGCCACAGGCGGGGCGGTTCACCGATCGGTCTGAAAATTGGATATGTGATGGATTATAATACATAGAAACATATAATTTTCGCCCGAGGCTGTGCCTATCAATGCGTCGGAGTGCCGATGATTCGTTGGAGCGAACTCCGATTCTACATTTTCTCCTGTATCGCTCTTCTAATGGATGCAGCACTCGGGGCGGTGAATATTTCGTATCTGTAGAAACGACATATTATTCTACATCCAAAAACCTACAAATCTAGCCCAAGAACGATAGTGTGCTCGATTCCGCACGACGATGCGGCTTGAAATGAGAAAAGTTATTTTCGCGTAAATGGGGTCAAAAAAATCGTTTTTCGTGTAGCACACGAAAATTTCGATTCCGTTGGGATGGAAACCACGTGTAAACTGATATTTGTACCTCAAGAAATGCCTATGAGAATCGCCCCTACTACAGCCTCATATCGGTCGCGATGCGAGGCTTGTGAGGATCGACAAATGACGAAAATGAGCGTTTCGACGGTTGAGGCACATCTACATTTTGTACCACAGACCTTCAGAAAACACTGTAAACCATTGAACTCATCTCTCTTCTTCTATTCCAACACCAAGGATGCCATGTATTCACATACACACGAGCCAATTAGAATTACGAAAATATGAGGGTCCCACGCAAATACATGGGAAAAACTTCTACACCCTCACAAATCCACGGCGGGGCTCCAAAATGATTTACGCAAGTATTTCATCATTGTTTGAGCATTACTTGGACCAAACAAAAGTTTATCGGAGATGTGCTGCCATTCTGGAAATTCTCGAAATTTCAAAGTCGAAACCGCATAGTTCCTGAGATTTGCCCATATATGTCACAAGTGTATGTGCCATTACAGATGAACGTTTTTGTGTTCAAATATACAATTATTGTTATTTCAACTGTGTTCTATGTAAATTTTCCGTGCTGCGACTGGACATTATGTACCCTCGAGGAACCTCCATTGTACATGAATAAGTCTTGTATACGTTATAGATACTACGTCATTTCTTATCGTAAAATTAAAGGCTAACTTATACAATTTTTTTTCACACTCCAAAATTTATTATATATTTACACACACATATATATGTTCGAAAGCGATTTTTATTCTTTTTTTTTTAATTTGAAGGCAAACTCAAACAAATTCTCCAAATTTCAAAATTTAAAAAAAAAAAAAAATTTCATGGAATAAAATATTCGTATCTGAAAAGTGTATGTGGAGTTGGAGGCAAACTTATACAATATACATTAGGGTGGCACTTATTGACCAATCTTTCTCTGGACTTAGAGGTAGTTAAATTGCCCCCGAAAAGACGCTCCTGGCGCGAGAAAGTGGCTGAACTCGGTACAACACGACGTTTGTGGATTCAAACAATAGGTAATACACTCAATAATCGATATTAACAAGAATTACTGTTAAAAAATTGGAGCGCGGTATAAATAAACAATGAAACATGGAGTTTTTGACCTCTTTCTCGGTTTTTCCAAAATAGTTCGGAAATTATCAAATATTCGGCAAAATGTGTGGAGAAATAATTTGTCGATCTTCAAAAGATCTACAAATTTGATCCGGACATTCTTCCTCGCAAACTGCAACCCTTTGGAGTTATTCCTCATCAAAGGCAAAATCGAATTTGTTTAAACAAATTCGCTGAAATTGTTTATAACGGGTTCAAACTATTCTTTAAGATAATTCAGTGGATTTGGAGCAAAAAAGATCTCTAGACATTTTTTCCTAAACTTGATCGTTTTCGAGAAATTAGAATGGCCAATTCCGCGTGTTAAGACCCTCAATGCGGCGCTTCCATGAATGCACTTAGGGTTGCAAGACGCGGAATTGGCCATTTTCATTTCTCGAAAACGATCAAGTTTAGAAAAAAATGTCTAGAGATCTTTTTTGCTCCAAATCCACTGAATTATCTGAAAGAATAGTTTGAACCCGTTATAAACAATTTCAGCGAATTTGTTCAACTAATTCAATTTTGCCTTTGATGAGGAATAACTCCAAAGGGTTGCAGTTTTTGAGGAAAAGTATTCAAAACAATTTTGTAGATCTTTCAAGGATCTACCAAAAGTTATTCTACAAATTTTTCCAAAAAATCGATTTTCTCCGACATATCCTGGGAAAACTGAAAAAAAAGTGCATGTTTTGATTATTGATTCATACCGCGCCCAAATTTTTGAACAATGATTCTCATTAATATCGATTATTGAATGTCGTTTAAACCCACGAAAGTCGTGTTGTACTGAGTTTAGCGACTTAGTGATCGAATTCAGAAGGTATTTTAACTACCTATTACGGGCACCGCCTAGATCGTTTCTGAATGGCAAAGAAATGAGATAGCCACCTCGCCGTGTCCCGGGAAAGGGATTGAACCGTGCGACAAAGAGCCGACATTTCTTTGAACAGAGCCACAAATGTTCTTCTTGCCTTTTCTCACTGAGCGTGGTAATACAATTTTGGGTGACACCTAAGGAGCTAACAACATACTCCAAACCATCATCTTTCATGTAAAATTCGATGCTGAATTTGAGTTTAGTATCATCTCGGACGCCGAAGTGGGTTGAGATATTCAAAACCGCAATTTTATGCGAGGAAACCCTTTCTACTCACTGTCTTTTTCCACATCACCATGTATGAACGGGCCAAATCAACTCGAAGAATTACGCACAACACCATTTTCCATGTAAAATTGGATGTTTAATCCGAATTTGGTATCATCTTGGACGTAGAGTGGGTTACAATATTCCAAAAAAATTGCATTTTTGAGCGAAGGAACCCTCTCCACTTACAATTTCCCCTCACTTCCCTTTGTACTAATTGACCAAATCATCTCGAAAAATTATGCTCAACATTATTCTCCATGTAGGATTGGATATTCAATCTTAGTTCGATATCATCTCGGGCGTCGAGGTGGGCTGAGTCTCATACTTCTTCCTTGCTCTCCCCCGTACTAACGGACCAAATCGTTTCAGATTAACACGCAAGATATCATCACTCGTGTAAAATTGAACGCTGAATCCGATTCCAGCTTGGATAGAAGAGTGGTGAAGATGGTCGACACTGCCATCTTATGCAGGTTAGCTCACTTTTTTCACTACTTGCGACTCTTTTCTTCATGCTCGAGGATCGTCATGGTTCACAAGTTACGAAAAATTGATTTTTATACATTTCATGGGCTAGAAGTGGGCATACTGTTTGTTTAAGGGTCTTATCATGTGATCTTACACCATTCCATGTCACTTCTTCCGTCCACAAGCTTGTAAAACTAGATAACATTTCAAGTGAGCTGTTCCGTCCTCTCAATAGAAGAAACTGATGCAAACGACATGAAAAAAACTTGTCCCCCGTGGGCTGAGTCAATCTTGATTTGTAAATGAACCTGTAGTAGTGAGATATAGATGCCTGAAAATTTCTAAGATCCGTAAGCGCAGCATATCATCTTGCGCAGATTTCTACATCAAAATCATCCCAGTTCATGAGTGCGTGGTAGCCGCATCTCACTAGGGCCATCCACCCATATTTTCCTCTCTCAAACCGTGGCTCCTCTTGAGGTTTTCCACTGGACACAAACTGAGTCTCCCAAATTCACTCCAGTCAGAAACTGAGTCATTCTATATTTATTATTGAGAGTTTTCGAATATTAGGAATGCAATCAGTCTCGTATGCGTTAGATATCAACTGCGCCTCGTTGCAAGCAATTTTAAAAAACTGAGTCAGCTTGAGAAAACTGAGTCACCTTCATTTTTGTGGAATTTACTGGAATGTATAGTTGAGTGATGATTATCATACAATCATCAAGGTCACCTGCTCAGGTAGAATCAAGAGTAATTCCACGAGAAAACGATATATGGTCGACAGTTGGGTCTCAGATTTCTTTCTAAATGAATTTTTTCGATTTTATAAGTTCAAAAATGAACTTCCTTCACCATAAAAAAAATTACAAAATTTTCCTCGGACCCTGGTACACAAATCAAAATTATGTTGTCAACTTTTTTCAGCAAAATTTCCGTAACTTTTCCACACGCAAATCGTTATAGCTGAAAAATTACGGCAGATAGAAGGATGCAGTTCGGCGCATCTAAGAGGTGAGCAAACAGCCTATCAAAAACCACTTTGAAGTTCTGGTTCTCATAGAACCTCGATTACATATGGATGATTCCGTGAAAATCATCTTCTATTTTTTTTTCTCAACAAGCTATATTTTGGAAGATTTGGAAGCACATTTTTTCATGTAAAAAGTTGTGTTCTCCACGAATAAAATATTTTCACTATGCATTTTTGGGTTTCACGCTGTTTTCTGGGCATTTTTCCGATCCCAATGACAGAAAACCTCAATTCTCTGCGCATGCGCGGCATTTGAGAATTCCAAAACCAATTTTTTTGAGAAGCTGAGGAAGTTTCCTTCGAAATTACCACTTAACCAACTTAAATCCGTTGATTTAAACCAAAGTTACACCGACTTTTGACAGCCACTACAAAAAGCAGCTTGGTGCTAGGCCCCATGTTCACTTCAGTCATTGGCTGGAAGCCTTCATGTTTTCGCTCAAATCGTTCTTCATCATTCGGGCGCTGTAACTCCGCTTCTAGTTGATGAAATTCAACTTAACGAGAGGTCATTTCAGAGGAAATTTCCTCAGCTTCTCCAAAGAACGGGTTTGAGAATCCTGAAATCTCGCGCATGCGCAGAAAATTGAGGTTTTCTGTCATTGGAATCGAAAAAATGGGCAGAAAACAGCTTATAACCTAAAAATGCAGAGTGAAAATATTTTATTCGTGGAGAACACATTTTTTTACATGGAGAAATGTACTTTCAAATCTTCCAAAAAACTAGCTTTTTGAGAAAATAATAGAAGATGATTTTCACGGAATCATTCATATATAATCGAGGTTCTATGAGAACCAGAACTCCAAAAAGGTTTTTGATAAGCTTTCTGCTCACCTTTCAGATGCGCGGAACCGCGTCCCTCTATCTGCCGTGATTTTTGAGCTATAACGATTTGAGTGTAAAAAAGTTACGGAAATTTTGCGAAAGAAAGTTGAAAACATGATTTTGATTTGTGTACCAGGATCCGAAAAAAAATTTGTGATTTTTTTTATGGTGTAGGAATTTCATTCTTCATTCTATAAAATCGAAAAAGTTCACTTAGAAAGCAATCTGACATTCAACTGTCGACCATATATCGTTTTCTCGTGGAATTATTCTCAAGTCACCTACTAGGCCACCTGCCGAGTTAGACTGATCTAGCTCTCGGGCATCTGCATCTCACTACTACTAGTACATTTCCAGTACCTGGCAAAATCAACAGATCATGCATAGTGTTACAGGATCGACGATAAGACTGAAACGATCAATTGTACGGACATTTTGAGTGGAGTATCTCCAAGATCACAAAGAAACTGATCGATTTATGGGTTCGGAAATTTTCTCGAGAATTTTTCTGTGCCGATAATTGATTACATAGAATTGAAATAAAAATCCCTGCAGCGTATCACTTGTAATTTCAACGAGAGTTATCCGATCCTAGGAAGTCCAACGGAGCTGTGTTGTAGCTTGTCCAAGGACCTACAAGTTCATTACCGGGAGTTTTCTCTACAACATCTCTGGTCCGAGCCACGAGCTCCGGGAAGAGAATTTCGTGATACGTAGTCCTTTATGGGAATACTGGACCACGCGCTAACTCTACTTGTTCAAGCGCTGTTCTTGTGTCAAGAATCACCCCAAAAATCATCGGGTCACATGGTTTCGATGTAAAATTGTCTAGATTTTTCGAATATGCTAACAGATTCTCGACTAAATGTGACCTGGAGAAGCTTATCTGGAACTAGATGAGTTATTAGAGTAAATGCTACAAAAGCAACTGTTGATCGCATCCAAGCGAAAATCTGATGGCATATTTGAGGACTTCAGAAAATTTCACGTAAAAACCCCGCAGTTCGATAACTTCTGGTCAGGTTTTTGGCGGTAAAACAGCGCTTGAGCGAGTGGAGTTGGCTTGTCCAGTATCTCCATGAGGAATTATGCATTAGGGAGTTCCCTGCCCGGAGCTCGTAGTTCGGACGAGAGAAATCGTAGGGAAGAACCTCTGATGGAGAACTTGCAGGTTTTACAACGATCTACAACATCCCGTTGGAAATTTCGTGATCGGAAATTCCTTGTTGAAATTATAGGTGACCCGCTGCAAGTATTTCTTCTTTCGATTCGCCGCATCAATTATCGTCACGAAAAAATCCTTGAAAGAGTTTTTTGAACCGTTAAATTGATAGGTTTTTTCATTTTTCTCAATACACTTGTCTGAAAATTTTCATACGATAGAACTTTCGAAGTCATCATCGATTATCTAATGTTATGCATGATCCATTTTGACGGGTACTGTACAAATCAAGAATAACCCAGCTCACGAGGGACAAGTCTCGTTCGTGTATTTTGCATCTGTTTCTTTCATTAAGACAACGAAAAAGCTCACTTGAGATGTTTATCCAGTTTCAGAAACTTGTGGACGAGAGTAATGGGGTGAATGGTGTAGCATCACATACCAAGACCCAAAAACGAAACGCATGCCCACTTTTATTCGATCACATGTATAGGAACCAACTATTCGTAGTTTTTGAGCAATGACAATTCTCTAGCATGAAGAAAAGAGAGGCAAGTGGTGGAGGAAGAGAGTTATCGTGCATGAAATCGCAGTGTCGACTATCTTTACCACTCTTCTATCCAGGCTGAAATCGGATCCAGTATTCAATTCCACACGAGGGATGATATTTTGCGTGTTTATTTGGAATCATTTGGCCCGTTAGCACGAGAGGAAGCAAGAAAATAGTATGAAAAATCATGAGAGATATTGTGGAATTCTTGTCCTTGATGATTTGAAGTTGGTGTCTCATCGATCTTGAAGGACGGTGGGGAATTGAATAAATTCACAAAATTTCGTGATGGAAATTTTATTCCGACGTTTCGTCCACAAAGATTCGTGCACCTCATCAGGCTAAGGTTTTGTTGTTCTTCAGATCGTCATGGTATTTTTTGAGCCTTCTTGTGCGGGAGACCTGACTTCGACTCTGGCTCCTGTCAATACACGTTAACAGAGTGAGTCCTGGATTTTCCGTCCTAGATGATAAATAATGAAGTTGGTGTCTTATCGATCTTGAAGGACGGTGGGGAATTTTAATATAGTATGAAGGAGTTCTTCCCTCTCATAAAATCTCAGGTTCCAATGAATCAGCCCACCTCGACGTCCAAAAAGATATCAAATTTTACTTGGAGAATGATGTTGAGCATAATTTTTCGAGATGTTTTAGTCCGTTGATACAGAGGGAAGTCGGGGGAAATTGTAAGTGAAGAGGATTCCTTCGCTCAAAATTGCAGTTTTGAATAGTTGAAGCCACTTTGACGTTCAAGATGATACCAAATTCGGGTTCAGCATCAAAGGGTATAGCCGGGTAAGATGGTGAAATCAGCCCCAGGCTACATCGCCAGGAAAATTATGGGGTTCAGTTGGTACATGTAGAACATACCTCCAGGAAAAATTTCAGACCTTTAGACCCCTCCAGACCGATATACGTTCGAAAAAGCTGAAAATCGGTATTCTTTTTTGGCGAGACCAATGGACAAGAAAATCTAGAAAAATCACAGAAATCTGTCTCAACTCAACAAATATGAAGAAAATTTTTCCAGAAATTTTGATTGTCACACAGTGGCTGGAAAAAATTTTCAAATTTCCAAAAATTCACCAAAAAAATGGGGAGACAGGTGCAGGCCGGGAGAAAAGTTTTTCAAGTGTATTCGTGCATATTTCACCGAGGAAAATTTTTTGCCCCATCTTTTAGGTGGTACAACACCTCGAAAAAAAATTGAAAAGTGCCAAAAACGCTGTTTTTTGCGTAAAAAGCTATTTTCAAGGTATTCAGTGACTTTCCACAGGAGTGAGACTATTTTTTCCGGAAAGATCGTCAAATTTTACATGAGCAATCATGTGTTGACGGTTGATTTGTTGATTTTCAGATCGAATCTAGTCTCAGAACAACCGAAAATTCATCAAAAATCAGATCGCCCACGCTCTCAAGACGGTCAGAGCTTTCTCGATTCCGTAGAAGCTTCTAAAATCCATTGAAATATAGGAAATTGAGCAGTCTATTGCAAGATGGGGCTCAGTATCGAGCCCCCCCCCCCTCTTCCCTCCCCGACCCATCAAAAATCATACAGAAAATCCCCAGACACTCTTGGTAGAGTCTGAACAATCTCATGGAGTAAAACATTTTGATGACCAGAGAACGATGATTCGCACCACCAGTCCATCCACCATCCTTGAGCCTAGAACAAACTCAGGAAAAATTGGAATCGAAGAATATTTGGCTACCTTTATCCCGTTCGGGACATGAGAGTACCGTCACGATGGCGAAATCATTGGCAAGAGTGTGAAATGAAAGCTTTAGACTGCTGCGTTCGTTGCACTCTCAGCTAGGATATATGATGAATTCCACGCCAAAGCGACCTACGGAAAGGGTTCATCACTCAGATTCTTTTTTAACCCTTTTCATTCGATTCTATCGCCCAAAATAGGAACTTCGGACCACATATGAGGTCCAAAGAAAATTTCTCCTCTCCATGGCACGCACATCCGTGAACAGACCAAAAATTCATCGTGTGGAAATCGATGCTCTTTCATTCACGAAAATAGGAATATTTAGAGTTTTTGAATAACTACTGATTTGCGGGGGGCGGCATCTGGAAGGGCATCACAAAACCTGTCGAAAACGTTGTCGGAAATTTCTCTTCTGTGATTTGGGGGCCTCCTGAAGGCAAAAAAGTGTTTTCCACCAAAACGTTAATTTCTCAAGAACCCATTTTTGCTTTCTCTGAAGAGGAAGCTCTGTTTTCACCCCAGCAAAATTTTGATCAAACTTTCCACTAAAACCAATATTCTCTTTAACAAAATCCCGTTTATCTGAAAAAGCCTTAGACCATTCTCTTCCTCTCGCCAAAATCTATCAATTGTAGGTAACACTTTTCCTCCTAATAGCCTTCCAAATCCGTCAGAGACTCATCTTTGCACCCCTTTGTCCGTGTGTGTGTTGTTTTCTATCGGACACACTTTCTCTTTTACTGTCCACTATATCAATTTTTGGCTCCCTACAAGTTGTACAGAATCCAATTTCTGAGAGCCCAGTGATTTGGCAGCTTTCAGCTCTCAGTCAAATTTGATCCATGAGGTTTTCAGAGCAAAACAGCTCAAATTTCGACTCTTAATACATAAATATCTTCTCCTCACACGGTCTCACCACGAATTGAGTCACCTAAACTATGGTTTTTTCTGCAAGATCTATCGAATGGTTAATACCGAAATTTTATAAAATCTCCACAGATCTCAAATTTTCGAAAGAATCAAAATTTTCACCAAAAATTTCATTTTAACCCTTTTCAAACCCACTGCATCGTAGTTCCGTCTCAACCGAACGATGGATATTGTTGAAAAAACCTCAGACTAGAAAGCCCAAATCTCTCTAAAAAGCTTCCTCTAAAGAATAACTCAAAAAATAATGGGAAATTTTTCTTAATATTCATTTTTTCCTCGTACCTTCTTTCATGACTCATTTATCTCAATTTCAATGACCTGAACTATGGTTCTTTCTGCATTATCTATCGATTGGTTAATACCGAAATTCAATTGAGTCTTCACAAATTTCAAATTTCCGAAAAAATCAAAATTTTCACCAAAAATTTCATTTTAACCTTTTCCAAACCCACTGCATCGTGATTCCGTCTCAACCAAACGATGGATATTGTTAAAAAAACCTCAGTCTAGATGGCCTGAATCTCTATAAGAAGCTTCCTCAAAAGAAAAACTCAAAAAATAGTAGAAAATCAGAATTAATATTCATTTTTCCCTCGTATCATCCTCAACGACTCATTTATCTCAATTCTAATGACATAAAGACTTACTTATGCGCGATTCTGAATCGATTAGCTGATACGAAATTTTCATAAAATCCGTGAAACATTATTCAAATGAAGATTCTTTCGGGGGAAGGGAATTTTCACAAAGGACTCCAGTTTTATCATCTTTAAACCGACTATATCAAAATTTTCTCTCATTCAAACAATAGATATTGTTGGAGAAACCTCCTTTCAGTTGACCCAAATCTCTCTGAAATGCTTCCTCGAAAGAAAAACTCAAAATTTAGGGTACTTTCTTTTTCGTTAAACTTATCATCATATAACGCCGTGAGAAAGCATTCTGCTAATGACTTTTAGCAGCGTATTTTCATTCTTTGAAAATCAGATATCGATCTCAAAATTTGCGTTGTTTCGAAAAAATTGGGTTTCAGAGGAGTTTATGGCGATTCAGCTGACTTATGAGCCATCTTTGAAAATTTGATTTTTTCGGTTTCAGAAAAAGGCGATTTTCCGCGCATGCGCACAAACGTAGACTTTTGGCGCCATTTCAAATGAAAAGCTGACAAAATTCCCTATAAAATGACCGTCCGCAGAGTTGAAATTCATGTACTGAAACGGGATCTGCAACGGTTAATCATATCGAATCAAAATCACATGAAAATTCAGCCCTTTAATGTTTTTGGGGCGACTGCTGAGATGACATATTCACGAGATCTTTTCGGGACTCACTTTTGAGTACGACATCGCCCTAAAAAAAATCGGATCACATGGTTTCAACGTGAAATTCTCTGAACTTCCAAAATATGCGATGGAGAGTCCCGCTCGAAGTGAATCCGAGGTTCTACATTCAATTTTTTGCCAGAAAATACGATTTCTCACATTCAAAATTGCCTTTTTCTCAAACCGAAAAAATCAAATTTTCAAAAATGGCTCATAAGTCACCTGGATCGCCATAAACTCCTCTGAAACCCATTCTTTTCGAAAGAACGCAAATTTTGAGATCGATATCTGATTTTCAAATAATAAGAAAAATGGCTTTTTGAGAAATTAACGTTTTGGTGGGAAACACTTTTTTGCCTTCAGGAGGCCCCCAAATCACAGAAGAGAAATTTCCGACGTTTTCGACAGGTTTTGTGATGCCCTTCCAGATGCCGCAACCCGCAAATCGATAGCTATTCAAAAACTCTGAATATTCCTATTTTCGTGAATGAAAGAGCATCGATTTCCACACGATGAATTTTCGGTCTGTTCACGGATATGCGTGCAATGGAGAGGAGAAATTTCCTTTGGACCCCATATGTGGTTCGAAGTTCCTATTTTGGGCGATAGAATCGAATGAAAAGGGTTAAAAAAGAATCTGAGAGATGAACCCTTTCCGTAGGTCGCTCTGGCGTGGAATTCATCATACATCCTAGCTGAGAGTGCAACGAACGCAGCAGTCTAAAGCTTTCATTTCACACTCTTGCCAATGATTTCGCCATCGCGATGGTACTCTCATGTCCCGAACGGGATAAAGGTAGCCAAATATTCTTCGATTCCAACTTTTCCTGAGTCTGTTCTAGGCTCAAGGATGGTGGATGGACTAGTGGTGCGAATCATCGTTCTCTGGTCATCAAAATGTTTTACTCCATGAGATTGTTCAGACTCTACCAAGAGTGTCTGGGGATTTTCTGTATGATTTTTGACGGGTCGGGGAGGGGAGAGGGGCGAGGCTTGATACTGAGTCCCATCTTGCAATAGACTGCTCAATTTCCTATATTTCAATGGATCTTAGAAGCTTCTACGGAATGGAGAAAGCTCTGACCGTCTTGAGAGCGTGGGCGATCTGATTTTTGATGGATTTTCGGTTGTTCTGAGACTAGATTCGGTCTGAAAATCAACAAATCAACCGTCAACACATGATTGCTCATGTAAAATTTGACGATCTTTCCGGAAAAAATAGTCTCACTCCTGTGGAAAGTCACTGAATACCTTGAAAACAGCTTTTTACGCAAAAAACAGCGTTTTTGGCACTTTTCAATTCTTTTCGAGTTGTTGTACCACCTAAAAGATGGGGCAAAAATTTTTCCTTGGTAAAATATCCAAAAATACACTTGAAAAACTTTTTTCCCGGCCTGCACCTGTCTCCCCGTTTTTTTTTGTGAATTTTCGAAAATTTGGAAAAATTTTCTAACCACTATGTGACAGTTGAAATTTCTGGGAAAATTTTTTTCATATTTGTTGCGATGAGACAGATTTTTGTGATTTTTTTAGATTTTCTTGTCCATTGGTCTCGCCACAAAAAAAGAATACCGATTTTCAGCTTTTTCGAACGTATATCGGCTTGGCGGGGTCTAAAGGTCTGAAATTTTTCCTGGTGGTATGTTTTACATGTACCAACTGAACCCCATAATTTTCCTAGCGATGTAGCCTGGGGCCGATTTCACCATCTAACCCGGCTATACCCTTTCACATGGGAAATAATGTTGTGTGTGATTATTCAAGTTGATTCGGTCTCTTTAGACATGGTGATGTAAAGAAAAATGGTAAGTGAAAAGGATTCCTCGCATGAAGTTGCCATTTTGAGTAACTCAACCCACTTTGGCGTTCGAGATAATACCACATTCGGACTCAAATTCCACATAGAAAATGATGGTTCAAAGTATGTTTCCAGCTCCGTGGGTATCACCCATAGTTGCTTTACCACGCCCAGCGAGGAAAGGCAAAAAGAAAATTTTCCGCTTAATTCAGAAAACTGTCGGCTCTTCCTGGCATGGTTCAATTTCCTTTTCCGGGGTCCGGTGGGATGTCAATCTTATCTTCTTGTCATCCAGAAACGATCTAGGGGGTGCCCGTAAGTCTAAAAAATGATTGGTAAATGAGTGCCACCCCAATATACATATGTTTCTTCATGGATATATATACACTTCTTTAACTAGAGATTCCGGGACGCGATGACGTCATTTCAGCGATATTTTGCCAAATTCCGGGACGCGTTCTAAATTCTAGGACGTCCCGGAAGGCCTCCTTCTAGATTCATATATTCTGGGACGCGGCGAATAATATATTTTGCTATTTTCTGGGACGCGTGAAAATTTCGTGATATTTTGAAAAAAACCACTTTCTAAGCAAAGTTCTGTTATCTCCTCGGCGGTTATCTCCCACGAGGGATGGTTAGTGTTTTGAACGCAAAACGAAGTCTAAGCACACGTCTGTTATCTCCTCGGCGGTTATCTCCCACGAGGGATGGTTAGTGTTTTGAACGCAAAACGAAGTCTAAGCACACGTCTGTTATCTCCTCGGCGGTTATCTCCCACGAGGGATGGTTTAGTGTTTGAATAAGAAAATACTTTCAACCCAAAATTTCCATTTTTACACGTTTTTGGAAAAATCCCAGTATTTGGAAAAATATACTCTTTTTCGTCCCAGATTTTATGAATCCATATCGGCGTCCCAGTATTTATAGCTATATGGATGTATATATATATATATATATATATATATATATATATATATATATATACACTTCTTTAACTAGAGATTCCGGGACGCGATGACGTCATTTCAGCGATATTTTGCCAAATTCCGGGACGCGTTCTAAATTCTAGGACGTCCCGGAAGGCCTCCTTCTAGATTCATAAATTCTGGGACGCGGCGAATAATATATTTTGCCATTTTCTGGGACGCGTGAAAATTTCGTGATATTTTGAAAAAAACCACTTTCTAAGCAAAGTTCTGTTATCTCCTCGGTGGTTATCTCCCACGAGGGATGGTTAGTGTTTTGAACGCAAAACGAAGTCTAAGCACACGTCTGTTATCTCCTCGGCGGTTATCTCCCACGAGGGATGGTTAGTGTTTTGAACGCAAAACGAAGTCTAAGCACACGTCTGTTATCTCCTCGGCGGTTATCTCCCACGAGGGATGGTTTAGTGTTTGAATAAAAAAATACTTTCAACCCAAAATTTCCATTTTTACACGTTTTTGGAAAAATCCCAGTATTTGGGAAAATATACTCTTTTTCGTCCCAGATTTTATGAATCCATATCGGCGTCCCAGTATTTATAGCTATATGGATGTATATATATATATATGTTACGTGCAAAGTCCGAAATTGTGCACTCCGGGGAGTGCACAACGATGGTTTGTGCAAAGCCCGATGGATTGGGCTTCGCACAATGTGAAGTGTGCAGAGTCCGATGCATCGGGCTTTGCACAGAGGATTCTTGTACAAAATCAGATTCACTGGACTCTGCACAACTCTTGTTGTGCAAAGCTCGATATACCGAGCTGTGCACACAGAATCGGGCTGGGATCTGTAATCTTCAGAGGTGAGTCAGGGAATCTGTAGGAATGATTCAAATAATAAATACAGCGGCCATGTCTCACGAGGCCAATATCAGCAAAACTAATCCGGAATACGGAATTATGGATCGAAAAAGCACGCATTTTTATGCATAGAATTGATTCGATTGTGTTGAAAGATGATGGCAATTCCATCAAGAGCGCCGTAGGCTATAAAAATCTTATCGCGGATGTCCTGATGGTTACCAAGTGAGTTGCTCCTCGCATGATTCAGGAAATTTTGATATTTCGATGAAAAGTCACGTTGGAATTCCAACGGACTGGAGGATGCCATGAGATTAATAACACCGTGAAAGTCGGAAATACTAGTGTAACGAGCGAAGCAACTCTCGTGTTTCGAAAATTCTGTCGTGCACGTTTGAATGAAATAATGAGAACGAATAATTTGAGAGATTTGCCTCCATGAAACCTTGAACATATTCGACATTACATGAAGTTACCCGAGTTGTATCAACATATTTAATAGAATCCTCCATATTCGGTTCCATCGTGAATTTTCATCAAAATATCAATTGAATCAGTGCTCTCTTGATCCATGGTTCCGTTTTCCGCACATCCCGAATCAGTCACTCTGTGATTGGCCTCGTAAGAGTGACTGCTGTGAATATTATTTGAATCATTACCACAGATTTCCCAACTCTCGTCTGGAGATTACAGATCCTAGCCCGATTCTGTGTGCACAGCTCGGTAATCGAGCTTTGCACAAACCATCGTTGTGCACTCCCCGGAATACACAATTTCGGGCTTTGCACGTAACATATATATAGATATATATATATATATATATATATAAGATTTATATATGAGCAATATCGATTGCCTGT